>JAWNKX010000225.1:0-641615 GCA_035041755.1 Cacoxenus indagator | reverse complement strand
ATCGATTTTCGCAGTCCTCCACTGAATGCGCTTTTTGTTGTCACCCAGAAAATTTTATAACGCCAAACAAGCTGCCTAGGTATTCCACTAGTCGTCATTGCCACGTGTAGTCTAGCGTGACCCTGCTGAAAAACAACAAATTATCTATTTGTCAATTCTGGTCGCTTCTTGGCAATCGCTAGTTTCAAGCAGTCCAATTGCTGACAATTAATTGTTTTGCCATATGGAAGCAGCTCGTGGTACATGATTCCCTTCCAGTTCCACGAAATGCACTGCAAAACCTTCCTGGCTGTAAGTCCTCGCATACACACAGTTTGAGTTGCTTCACCTCACTTCGACCACATCCGTTTTCACTTGATGACGTTGTTGGTGACCCACATTCCATCCCCAGTCACCACCCGTGTAAGAAAGGGATCAATTTCATTTCGTTTGGCCAATGTTCGTTCCAATGTGTTTTCGTGTGGCACCCATATATCGGACTTCTTTTCAAATCCAGCTTTATGTAAGTGATCTAATCTGTTTTTTGGCCAATCTTAAGCTCTTGGACTTCAATCATCTCCACGATTTTGTCACAATTTTCGACGACAGATCTACCTGTACGAGGTGCATCTTTCACGTCGAAATTTCCAGATGAATGGTCGCTACCAAAATTCCCAAAAACATACCGAATTTTTTCCTTGTTGGCGTACATGTTTATGATAGTTTATCTCACATATGATAGTATTTGTAATAACCCCAAGTGTGAACAGTGACCAGTGACCAATACTTGACGAATTATAACATACTAAAAATGACCAACTAAAAAATAATGGATTTTTCAAGGAGGTAAGCTATAAACTCCTTCACAAGACTTTTTTCTCAATGACGCACACATTTGTTGGTCATTTTACCAAACATCTAATCACCAATTACAAGCGCTTTTCGTTATAATAAGAAAATACCTTTAATAGACTAAATTTTGTCCAAAAATATGGCAAAAAATTTATGAATATCATTGTTAGTCCGCTGTAGTCATTAAATTTCGCACCTCATAACTTCCTTTTGCTCCAAAATAAATTGTCACTCCAGGGTGCCGGTGCGTCGATAAATGAAAATCGTGGGACGCTTTTTAGTTTGACTGATATAACCAGCTGATATGAACAGACGGGTTGACAGATCAAGGCTGAAAGTCGAAACCCATTCCTGTGTATAATATTTCCACGGAAATCCGCTTTGAGTTTTATAATGTGCCTACTTTACTAATAACTGTTCTTCACTTTATGTACAAGTGGCCAAAAACATGGATTCGTACAAGCAACAACAAAGCCAGGATACAAAGAAAAATCTCTTTAAGGCTTCTCATTCAGAAAATCCCGTAAACATTAAGTCTCTAACCGTGTCAAAAAAAAACGAAGTAATCCGAGCAATTGCGATAGCTAGGCAAGCACCAGAGGTCGGAACGTTACCTGAAACTTCTCTTACGAAATTGCGACCAAAGAACCAGGGAGCCTCAAAGTGTCGTGGTCGCTCGATTTCGCCAATGATACAACAAAATTCTCCAACATCCAAGATGGTTAAGCAACGCTCCATGTCTCAGAGTCGTAAGTGTCTTTGTATAAATAGTATGTACTTGTATTCAGACTAAGATCGGATCGACAGAGAGAGATTTTCTGTCCAAGGATTGCCAACCAACTACAACTCACAACTACTAACACTCATTCAATTTGATTTTCGTTTTCTTTTCGACTCTTCAGCAACTAAACGAAACCGAAAGGATAACACTGACTACACACCCGTCAATTCGCGCCTTCAACGCGTCGCTGATACCAACAAAATCAAAATCTTCGACACTATGTATGCGAAATTAGTAGCTCTTCAATCGGAATTCTTACGAAAGTCTGAGTTGTTGAAGGGTATTTCTACGGGTAAAGACAAATGCACTTATAAATTTGTGGCAATGGTTTTAAACGATGAGTGCGAGCTCTTAGTTAAGGAAGATGACAAGAAACGCCTGTCCACTAAATTACGTGAGTACGCAATCCGTTGTGTGGGTTTAGCCTTTGCCTAAAACGTTCGCTACCTCCTCTTTCGATAACTGCAGCCGCCATATCGTTAAGCGACCTGAAGGAGTCTGTCAAGGAGACAGTAGAAACAGGCTTGAAGATTCTATATGAGCACTGGGAGGACATACCTTTCATGCAAAATGAACATGAATGCCGTTTTCGTGCCGCGGAGGCGCGTTGGAAGTTGGAAGAGTATCAGCACCGACAGCTTCTAGAACATATGCACAAGATTGATTTGCTGTGCAATACGACCACCTCCGGTGTCAATCAAGCCGTTGCTCTGGCCCAAAAAAAACTTCAGGAAACTCGGACCAAACTTAATCAGACTGAGCGGAACTTAATAGACTTGAAGAGGAACAATGCAATAGAAATCAGAAAGCTCGCTAAGATGTTCCAGGCAAACGCCGATTCGGAGATGAGAAAGTATGAATCTACCATAAAACAGGTACGTATTTTTTTTTTTTTTGGGAATGAAGAAAGAATTTTCGAAAACGGCTGCAAAATTCTCTCTTTTCCATTTTCAGCTCACCAAAAAAGTACAGGACTTGAAGCAGGAACTGGTCGAAGAGAAGAATTTGCGGCAAAGGTACGATGCTGAAAATATCGCTATGAAAACAAATAAGAGGAAGTTGCACGAAAACAATGATGAGCTGAAGGGAAAGTAAGTTTGTTGCTGAGCTCTAGTAGGGTAAATTTATTTAATTTATTGCATTTTGTCGCATTCTGGTTATCCAGTTTGTTGCGCCTTAACGAATGGGAATCAGACTTAGAGAGTGTGCGCGAAAACGCTCAAAAACGTGAAGATGCATCTACCTGTACTAAACTAAGAGCCGAGCTGGCGAAGGAGCGTGCGACACACAACGACATGGAAGAATTGGAAGACCGTGTGGAAAAGGGTCCGCAACTTTCACAGGTGCGAATAGATATTTCACTGAATTGCAGTGAATACCAAAGGTTCTGAATACCTTTATGCTCGTTTTTGAGAGAGAAGTTGAAAATAAAGCAATGGGTGTACCCTCTACGACTGTAGTCATAGTTACACACAACGAAGGCTGATTGATTACCTGCTAGAAAAAATAAATAAATAAATAAATTAAATCCAGTTTGTCAGACGTCCATCTCCATCTGATATTTTTGAAGTTGCAGCAACTTTGTGTTCCAAATAAATGTTGACCTTTTTTATTTTGTGGAATAACTGTAAAATTCGTATAGCCATTCTCAGCCAAACTAAGTAAATCAACATTCGACGTTTGCTTTCGATGGAGCAGAGTCCCCTAAGCATGGTTTTTCTTCTTCTCTTCATAGGCGATACCTAAATGAGATGTATTAATACTGATATGGAACTACGAAAACTTCATTTATAATCTATTGACTTTTTCTCTTTTCTGGTTTCTTTTTGTGTTTATAGATACCATTTTATGGTAAACGCCGCCCGAACTAATCAACACCATTGAGTTCTGTTGCCCGCGACAGGAAACTTCAGACAGTAAGTAGGCAGTAACTTTATGGACTTTTCGAGTTTACTGAATTTAATAGATCTATGTTATTTTCACAAAACTCACTTTTACAGTAATATTATTCATCGCATGGTTGTCAATACCGGATTACCGAATGAAGTTGCCGATATCAATGCTTCTCAGCAGAGGCTGACTTGATCAATGAAAACTACTGAAATTGCCAACCCTAAAAAGGATTATTGATTTACTGATCATCTAATTTTGAAACAAATTTCTATTAATTTGTATTAGCAACAATGTCAAGATTGTTCAGGTTTTTTTGTAAATTTTCAATTTCAAGTTCAAGAATTTAAATTTCAAAGTGAAGAAATTACACTCTCTGTGATGTTTATTTTGTTGGA
This sequence comes from Cacoxenus indagator, assembly GCA_035041755.1. Taxonomy (NCBI): domain Eukaryota; kingdom Metazoa; phylum Arthropoda; class Insecta; order Diptera; family Drosophilidae; genus Cacoxenus; species Cacoxenus indagator. The sequence goes on along the minus strand of JAWNKX010000225.1, from coordinate 637,715 downwards.
AACTTTTTTAATGTGTTTGTCGGAAGTTCTTCTTCTCACTGGTGCCTAACGATAGTTTTTCGATAAAGTTTGCTTTACCTATACCTATACCTATACCTACACATCCGCGTGAGCCTAAAACAACAGCTTATTTCATTATTACATCAAACTCCTTCTGAAACTAACCGCCCTAACTAACCGTGCACTCTATCAAATGAATAAATATATTTTGAATGATTTTGATAGATTTTGATAGATTTTGATTGGGGGTAAGCAACAAAACATTTTTATGAGACTTTTTTTTTGTGATTTTGCTCATTTAGAAAAGCTCTTTGCTACATCTAATGCCGATTTTTTAACAACTTGACATCAGGTTATGTCAAATAATTTCGCACACTATAAACACTGACGAAAAGAATAAAAACGTGATTTGATGTCTTTTAGCAAACTTTTTTGAAGATGAAGAAAATTGTCTTGAAATCATTGCGAGATAATAGTGATCCATTTTCAATATCAGCCAATGTTTTTGAGAGAAACTATAGACAACCTAAAATATTATGCCACCTATTGATAGAGCAATTGAAGCCGCGGGATAATGGAATCTCAAAAATTCCATTTGAGTTTCGTTTCCATTTGAGTTTCGTATTTCTACGCACATGGGTCATACCAAAAGTGCGTAGGAAACAACCATTGGGTGCTTTGAGCCAATCGCCAGTCTCCCGCGCAAAAAAATTTCAGAACTGATTTGCACGGTGAAACAAAGTGTGGCGAAGTGAGGTTTCTTCAAGCAAAAAAAATACCACACTCTGCGCTGTGGTATGGTATTTTTTGGACTATTACGAAAAACAGCTTTTTTTTAATAGTGAACCTTTCCATGTGCGCCAGAATAACAAAAATGACAAAAGCTTCTAACTATTCCATTAATATGAATTGTATAGATAGAGTTTACAGAATAGGGCGGTAAATCTACATTTGAATTCGAACATCATTTGTGAAGCCAGTATACTTTCATATCTAAATATCTGGTGAAGAAGAAGTAAGAATAGCAATCAGTAAACAATACGGGGTAAGTACCAAAGACGGGCATTAAAATAAAAATACATAATTATATTATATTACTCATAATACGCGTGGCCAAGGGCTATTCTGTTAAGTCGCATTTTAATGAAATAAACACCATTGATTATAGCTTCCAAACACAGCTGTTGAGTGCCTCCTTATGAGTGATTTTTTTTTTCATAATTACACATTTACGAATTCCAAAAAAAATAAAATAAAAAATAATGACGTGTAAAAATTAAACTTATACTAAATTAAAAATTAAGCAAATTCCGCCGAAAAGGCAATGATATAGAAGGCTGATTCCTTCTTAGGCGGAGATCATGCGTGTGTAGCCGGTTGAGGGAGGACGCCAGCGGATTAGGATGCGATAAAAGTCTTTAGTGATAGCGGCAGCTGTGAGAATTAATTACCTCCATAACAGTTGGCACGGCAAGATCCCTATGCAGCATGGTGTTGCGGACGTACCAAGGGGCGCCCGTAAATCTTCTGAGAGCCTTCCTCTGACACGCCTGCACTCTTCTGTTGTTGTAGGCAGCAGTATTGCCCCAAAATTGTATGGCGTAACGCCAAGCAGGTGCCACTACTTGCAGATAGATGAGCCTTTTATTAGTTAAAGATAACTTATTCGATGGGCAGAGGAGCCACTCCAGTTTCTTGAGCTTTTGGTAGCAGCGCGCTGGAACTACCTTAATGTGTGCATGCCTGGTAATACGCTTATCCAGGATCAGACCGAGATACCGGATTTGCTCCATTTGCGGAATGATGCTTGTGTTGTAAGTCACAACCGGACAGACGCCTTGCTTTAATGTGAAGTCTCAGAGTCTATGGCTACATTCCAGCGCCTGGCCCATTAGTGGAATCTATCCAGGTAGCTGGACAATTTCTCCGCAGCTTCGTTCAGAGAGGCAGAGTTGAATATAACTGCCGTATCGTCGGCGAAAGTAGCAATGCTAATCTATAGTTGTAGGCATATCAGACGTATATAAGGAGTAGAGGACCGGAGCTAAGACACTCCCCTGCGGGACACCGGCTCTCATGTGCCTGATGGTGGAAATTTTGTCTCTTACCGCCACAGAAAAGGTTCGTCGTTGAAGAAAGCTTCGCATTAGTACAAAGTTTGCCAGGCAGGAGTACTTTTAATTAATGCAGAAATCCATCGATCCATTTACTATCGAATGCTTGTTTGACATCTAGGAAGACTGCAGAGGAATACTGTTTCGTCTCAAACGCAGTAAGTATGTGATTAACGATTCGATGCAGTTGTTCGGGCGATTTGAGTGATTTGCAAGTGATTAAAACTTACGAAAAAAAGTATTTTATTGGTCTTTTTGTAATGGAATCTTTTAGTTATGTGTTATGTGTTGGTATACCTCAACAGTGCAAAATTGAAGTGCTCTCTTTGCAATGGTGTGTTAATAAGAGTGATTTTTAAAAAACAGTTTTGTAAATAAAACTCATTTTTGTAAGGAGCTACAACATTTTCAGACAGAGCGCAGAGCTGCTGAAACATCCGAAGAACGAGACGCTCGCGAAGGCAGCAACGCACCGGGTCCATGCTAGTATAGACTTAAACTACACTATGGTGATGATAACATATTGGCTGTTAAGGCATAGGCCCAGAAGACTACTATTACCTTTTTAGGAGGAGATCGTGCAACCTTATACCCCTTACATTCTACGCCTTTTTATGGTTCGGGTGAGATTGGTTGCCAGTGAGTTGGGGTGAATCAGCAGTTTTCTTGGGTATCGATTGCTGGAGGAGTTAATTACTTCAGAATCGTCGGCATTTTGAGGTCACTGTGCAGTGTCGTGTTGCGGACGTATCGAGACCAAGATACCGCACTCGCCTTATTTGTGGAATGATGCTTGTGTTGTAAGTCACAACTGGACAAATGCTTTGTCTAAGACTGAACGTGCTGTTGTCAGGTGATCTTACTGGTACCGGTTACCGGTAGCCTGTAATGTGGGTATATTATTTCGGGTCAGTGCTGGAGAAGTAATCCTATTGAGAGTAAACGTGTCGTGTTTACAATAACTCCCTTTCACTCATATACGCTACTTGGACAGTAACACTTCAGATATTTTTTTATTTGGTCTTGCAATGCAAAGTAAATTAAGGCAAGTGAAGTAAGGCATCAACCGTTATTGCAGGTACACTTGCCGGTTTGAACCACATTGGCGTTTTGGAGCTAAAAGGATGGAGAAGACAAACTGCAGTTTTCAGTTGATTAGTTAGAGTCACAATAATATTGTCAATCAATTGTAGCGTTGACTCCTTGAAATCTACCGATCAATAAATAATACATTTTGTAAGAAATGTAATCAACGAGTTCAATTCTTAGGCTTAGTAGGCTTTTCTTTTTTTTTAAACCCTATCAATTGCTCAGAAATTTTTTTCCTTATCTACTTAACTTTGCTTCAATGTTCATTTAATTTATTTGATATCCCTTCAGGCAACATTGGAACGAATAATATTTTGTAACAAGTAAAAAAAAGAAAATTAAGGCCAATAACAAAAGACAAAATTAAATAATAAAACGTTAAGCAAAAACTAGCATCACTAATCATTAAATAACGTGAGTATGAAATAAATACTGAAGTGTCGAGGTCGTTACTTTTATACAATTTCTTGGTTGGGTTCCAACGACGCACCTAGCCCCATTCTCAGTGTCGTTAATTTTTGTAACCATTTCCTCTGTAACAACATCTACCTGGTCGCTCCTCATCATAAACAGATGTACGACCAAGTTTTAATTCGTTGAACCATTAACTTACGTATGTTGGGGGCATTGAAGGACACCATCCAACTGCGTTTTTACTTCTCCGCGGTTTCTATATGAATAATGTACCGTTTTCAAAACCTAAGAAAAGACGTTTTAATAGAAAGCCGATCCAAAACCAAATTAGTTATCGCGAAAAAGGCGTCTAACTTAAACTTGGTCGCACTGGCTAGGGCCTTGTTGCATGTGCAGTGCTTTGCGAGCGAGAGGCATAATGTGGCCACCATTATGGTCGCTAGCCATTTGTTGGCGCTAATAAAATTAGTCATTTTTATTTAATCCTGATGATCCTGGTAAAAGTTCACTGAGTAACGCCAAGTGGTTTTAAACACACCTAGTTATTGGCGACCTGGTTTTATATTTTGATGATAGCTTCCAAACCGCCCTCTCGTAAAAGGTCTGATCCTTGCGGCTAAAAAACTCAGCCAATCGATTTTCGCAGTCCTCCACTGAATGCGCTTTTTGTTGTCACCCAGAAAATTTTATAACGCCAAACAAGCTGCCTAGGTATTCCACTAGTCGTCATTGCCACGTGTAGTCTAGCGTGACCCTGCTGAAAAACAACAAATTATCTATTTGTCAATTCTGGTCGCTTCTTGGCAATCGCTAGTTTCAAGCAGTCCAATTGCTGACAATTAATTGTTTTGCCATATGGAAGCAGCTCGTGGTACATGATTCCCTTCCAGTTCCACGAAATGCACTGCAAAACCTTCCTGGCTGTAAGTCCTCGCATACACACAGTTTGAGTTGCTTCACCTCACTTCGACCACATCCGTTTTCACTTGATGACGTTGTTGGTGACCCACATTCCATCCCCAGTCACCACCCGTGTAAGAAAGGGATCAATTTCATTTCGTTTGGCCAATGTTCGTTCCAATGTGTTTTCGTGTGGCACCCATATATCGGACTTCTTTTCAAATCCAGCTTTATGTAAGTGATCTAATCTGTTTTTTGGCCAATCTTAAGCTCTTGGACTTCAATCATCTCCACGATTTTGTCACAATTTTCGACGACAGATCTACCTGTACGAGGTGCATCTTTCACGTCGAAATTTCCAGATGAATGGTCGCTACCAAAATTCCCAAAAACATACCGAATTTTTTCCTTGTTGGCGTACATGTTTATGATAGTTTATCTCACATATGATAGTATTTGTAATAACCCCAAGTGTGAACAGTGACCAGTGACCAATACTTGACGAATTATAACATACTAAAAATGACCAACTAAAAAATAATGGATTTTTCAAGGAGGTAAGCTATAAACTCCTTCACAAGACTTTTTTCTCAATGACGCACACATTTGTTGGTCATTTTACCAAACATCTAATCACCAATTACAAGCGCTTTTCGTTATAATAAGAAAATACCTTTAATAGACTAAATTTTGTCCAAAAATATGGCAAAAAATTTATGAATATCATTGTTAGTCCGCTGTAGTCATTAAATTTCGCACCTCATAACTTCCTTTTGCTCCAAAATAAATTGTCACTCCAGGGTGCCGGTGCGTCGATAAATGAAAATCGTGGGACGCTTTTTAGTTTGACTGATATAACCAGCTGATATGAACAGACGGGTTGACAGATCAAGGCTGAAAGTCGAAACCCATTCCTGTGTATAATATTTCCACGGAAATCCGCTTTGAGTTTTATAATGTGCCTACTTTACTAATAACTGTTCTTCACTTTATGTACAAGTGGCCAAAAACATGGATTCGTACAAGCAACAACAAAGCCAGGATACAAAGAAAAATCTCTTTAAGGCTTCTCATTCAGAAAATCCCGTAAACATTAAGTCTCTAACCGTGTCAAAAAAAAACGAAGTAATCCGAGCAATTGCGATAGCTAGGCAAGCACCAGAGGTCGGAACGTTACCTGAAACTTCTCTTACGAAATTGCGACCAAAGAACCAGGGAGCCTCAAAGTGTCGTGGTCGCTCGATTTCGCCAATGATACAACAAAATTCTCCAACATCCAAGATGGTTAAGCAACGCTCCATGTCTCAGAGTCGTAAGTGTCTTTGTATAAATAGTATGTACTCGTATTCAGACTAAGATCGGATCGACAGAGAGAGATTTTCTGTCCAAGGATTGCCAACCAACTACAACTCACAACTACTAACACTCATTCAATTTGATTTTCGTTTTCTTTTCGACTCTTCAGCAACTAAACGAAACCGAAAGGATAACACTGACTACACACCCGTCAATTCGCGCCTTCAACGCGTCGCTGATACCAACAAAATCAAAATCTTCGACACTATGTATGCGAAATTAGTAGCTCTTCAATCGGAATTCTTACGAAAGTCTGAGTTGTTGAAGGGTATTTCTACGGGTAAAGACAAATGCACTTATAAATTTGTGGCAATGGTTTTAAACGATGAGTGCGAGCTCTTAGTTAAGGAAGATGACAAGAAACGCCTGTCCACTAAATTACGTGAGTACGCAATCCGTTGTGTGGGTTTAGCCTTTGCCTAAAACGTTCGCTACCTCCTCTTTCGATAACTGCAGCCGCCATATCGTTAAGCGACCTGAAGGAGTCTGTCAAGGAGACAGTAGAAACAGGCTTGAAGATTCTATATGAGCACTGGGAGGACATACCTTTCATGCAAAATGAACATGAATGCCGTTTTCGTGCCGCGGAGGCGCGTTGGAAGTTGGAAGAGTATCAGCACCGACAGCTTCTAGAACATATGCACAAGATTGATTTGCTGTGCAATACGACCACCTCCGGTGTCAATCAAGCCGTTGCTCTGGCCCAAAAAAAACTTCAGGAAACTCGGACCAAACTTAATCAGACTGAGCGGAACTTAATAGACTTGAAGAGGAACAATGCAATAGAAATCAGAAAGCTCGCTAAGATGTTCCAGGCAAACGCCGATTCGGAGATGAGAAAGTATGAATCTACCATAAAACAGGTACGTATTTTTTTTTTTTTTGGGAATGAAGAAAGAATTTTCGAAAACGGCTGCAAAATTCTCTCTTTTCCATTTTCAGCTCACCAAAAAAGTACAGGACTTGAAGCAGGAACTGGTCGAAGAGAAGAATTTGCGGCAAAGGTACGATGCTGAAAATATCGCTATGAAAACAAATAAGAGGAAGTTGCACGAAAACAATGATGAGCTGAAGGGAAAGTAAGTTTGTTGCTGAGCTCTAGTAGGGTAAATTTATTTAATTTATTGCATTTTGTCGCATTCTGGTTATCCAGTTTGTTGCGCCTTAACGAATGGGAATCAGACTTAGAGAGTGTGCGCGAAAACGCTCAAAAACGTGAAGATGCATCTACCTGTACTAAACTAAGAGCCGAGCTGGCGAAGGAGCGTGCGACACACAACGACATGGAAGAATTGGAAGACCGTGTGGAAAAGGGTCCGCAACTTTCACAGGTGCGAATAGATATTTCACTGAATTGCAGTGAATACCAAAGGTTCTGAATACCTTTATGCTCGTTTTTGAGAGAGAAGTTGAAAATAAAGCAATGGGTGTACCCTCTACGACTGTAGTCATAGTTACACACAACGAAGGCTGATTGATTACCTGCTAGAAAAAATAAATAAATAAATAAATTAAATCCAGTTTGTCAGACGTCCATCTCCATCTGATATTTTTGAAGTTGCAGCAACTTTGTGTTCCAAATAAATGTTGACCTTTTTTATTTTGTGGAATAACTGTAAAATTCGTATAGCCATTCTCAGCCAAACTAAGTAAATCAACATTCGACGTTTGCTTTCGATGGAGCAGAGTCCCCTAAGCATGGTTTTTCTTCTTCTCTTCATAGGCGATACCTAAATGAGATGTATTAATACTGATATGGAACTACGAAAACTTCATTTATAATCTATTGACTTTTTCTCTTTTCTGGTTTCTTTTTGTGTTTATAGATACCATTTTATGGTAAACGCCGCCCGAACTAATCAACACCATTGAGTTCTGTTGCCCGCGACAGGAAACTTCAGACAGTAAGTAGGCAGTAACTTTATGGACTTTTCGAGTTTACTGAATTTAATAGATCTATGTTATTTTCACAAAACTCACTTTTACAGTAATATTATTCATCGCATGGTTGTCAATACCGGATTACCGAATGAAGTTGCCGATATCAATGCTTCTCAGCAGAGGCTGACTTGATCAATGAAAACTACTGAAATTGCCAACCCTAAAAAGGATTATTGATTTACTGATCATCTAATTTTGAAACAAATTTCTATTAATTTGTATTAGCAACAATGTCAAGATTGTTCAGGTTTTTTTGTAAATTTTCAATTTCAAGTTCAAGAATTTAAATTTCAAAGTGAAGAAATTACACTCTCTGTGATGTTTATTTTGTTGGAAACTTTTTTAATGTGTTTGTCGGAAGTTCTTCTTCTCACTGGTGCCTAACGATAGTTTTTCGATAAAGTTTGCTTTACCTATACCTATACCTATACCTACACATCCGCGTGAGCCTAAAACAACAGCTTATTTCATTATTACATCAAACTCCTTCTGAAACTAACCGCCCTAACTAACCGTGCACTCTATCAAATGAATAAATATATTTTGAATGATTTTGATAGATTTTGATAGATTTTGATTGGGGGTAAGCAACAAAACATTTTTATGAGACTTTTTTTTTGTGATTTTGCTCATTTAGAAAAGCTCTTTGCTACATCTAATGCCGATTTTTTAACAACTTGACATCAGGTTATGTCAAATAATTTCGCACACTATAAACACTGACGAAAAGAATAAAAACGTGATTTGATGTCTTTTAGCAAACTTTTTTGAAGATGAAGAAAATTGTCTTGAAATCATTGCGAGATAATAGTGATCCATTTTCAATATCAGCCAATGTTTTTGAGAGAAACTATAGACAACCTAAAATATTATGCCACCTATTGATAGAGCAATTGAAGCCGCGGGATAATGGAATCTCAAAAATTCCATTTGAGTTTCGTTTCCATTTGAGTTTCGTATTTCTACGCACATGGGTCATACCAAAAGTGCGTAGGAAACAACCATTGGGTGCTTTGAGCCAATCGCCAGTCTCCCGCGCAAAAAAATTTCAGAACTGATTTGCACGGTGAAACAAAGTGTGGCGAAGTGAGGTTTCTTCAAGCAAAAAAAATACCACACTCTGCGCTGTGGTATGGTATTTTTTGGACTATTACGAAAAACAGCTTTTTTTTAATAGTGAACCTTTCCATGTGCGCCAGAATAACAAAAATGACAAAAGCTTCTAACTATTCCATTAATATGAATTGTATAGATAGAGTTTACAGAATAGGGCGGTAAATCTACATTTGAATTCGAACATCATTTGTGAAGCCAGTATACTTTCATATCTAAATATCTGGTGAAGAAGAAGTAAGAATAGCAATCAGTAAACAATACGGGGTAAGTACCAAAGACGGGCATTAAAATAAAAATACATAATTATATTATATTACTCATAATACGCGTGGCCAAGGGCTATTCTGTTAAGTCGCATTTTAATGAAATAAACACCATTGATTATAGCTTCCAAACACAGCTGTTGAGTGCCTCCTTATGAGTGATTTTTTTTTTTCATAATTACACATTTACGAATTCCAAAAAAAATAAAATAAAAAATAATGACGTGTAAAAATTAAACTTATACTAAATTAAAAATTAAGCAAATTCCGCCGAAAAGGCAATGATATAGAAGGCTGATTCCTTCTTAGGCGGAGATCATGCGTGTGTAGCCGGTTGAGGGAGGACGCCAGCGGATTAGGATGCGATAAAAGTCTTTAGTGATAGCGGCAGCTGTGAGAATTAATTACCTCCATAACAGTTGGCACGGCAAGATCCCTATGCAGCATGGTGTTGCGGACGTACCAAGGGGCGCCCGTAAATCTTCTGAGAGCCTTCCTCTGACACGCCTGCACTCTTCTGTTGTTGTAGGCAGCAGTATTGCCCCAAAATTGTATGGCGTAACGCCAAGCAGGTGCCACTACTTGCAGATAGATGAGCCTTTTATTAGTTAAAGATAACTTATTCGATGGGCAGAGGAGCCACTCCAGTTTCTTGAGCTTTTGGTAGCAGCGCGCTGGAACTACCTTAATGTGTGCATGCCTGGTAATACGCTTATCCAGGATCAGACCGAGATACCGGATTTGCTCCATTTGCGGAATGATGCTTGTGTTGTAAGTCACAACCGGACAGACGCCTTGCTTTAATGTGAAGTCTCAGAGTCTATGGCTACATTCCAGCGCCTGGCCCATTAGTGGAATCTATCCAGGTAGCTGGACAATTTCTCCGCAGCTTCGTTCAGAGAGGCAGAGTTGAATATAACTGCCGTATCGTCGGCGAAAGTAGCAATGCTAATCTATAGTTGTAGGCATATCAGACGTATATAAGGAGTAGAGGACCGGAGCTAAGACACTCCCCTGCGGGACACCGGCTCTCATGTGCCTGATGGTGGAAATTTTGTCTCTTACCGCCACAGAAAAGGTTCGTCGTTGAAGAAAGCTTCGCATTAGTACAAAGTTTGCCAGGCAGGAGTACTTTTAATTAATGCAGAAATCCATCGATCCATTTACTATCGAATGCTTGTTTGACATCTAGGAAGACTGCAGAGGAATACTGTTTCGTCTCAAACGCAGTAAGTATGTGATTAACGATTCGATGCAGTTGTTCGGGCGATTTGAGTGATTTGCAAGTGATTAAAACTTACGAAAAAAAGTATTTTATTGGTCTTTTTGTAATGGAATCTTTTAGTTATGTGTTATGTGTTGGTATACCTCAACAGTGCAAAATTGAAGTGCTCTCTTTGCAATGGTGTGTTAATAAGAGTGATTTTTAAAAAACAGTTTTGTAAATAAAACTCATTTTTGTAAGGAGCTACAACATTTTCAGACAGAGCGCAGAGCTGCTGAAACATCCGAAGAACGAGACGCTCGCGAAGGCAGCAACGCACCGGGTCCATGCTAGTATAGACTTAAACTACACTATGGTGATGATAACATATTGGCTGTTAAGGCATAGGCCCAGAAGACTACTATTACCTTTTTAGGAGGAGATCGTGCAACCTTATACCCCTTACATTCTACGCCTTTTTATGGTTCGGGTGAGATTGGTTGCCAGTGAGTTGGGGTGAATCAGCAGTTTTCTTGGGTATCGATTGCTGGAGGAGTTAATTACTTCAGAATCGTCGGCATTTTGAGGTCACTGTGCAGTGTCGTGTTGCGGACGTATCGAGACCAAGATACCGCACTCGCCTTATTTGTGGAATGATGCTTGTGTTGTAAGTCACAACTGGACAAATGCTTTGTCTAAGACTGAACGTGCTGTTGTCAGGTGATCTTACTGGTACCGGTTACCGGTAGCCTGTAATGTGGGTATATTATTTCGGGTCAGTGCTGGAGAAGTAATCCTATTGAGAGTAAACGTGTCGTGTTTACAATAACTCCCTTTCACTCATATACGCTACTTGGACAGTAACACTTCAGATATTTTTTTATTTGGTCTTGCAATGCAAAGTAAATTAAGGCAAGTGAAGTAAGGCATCAACCGTTATTGCAGGTACACTTGCCGGTTTGAACCACATTGGCGTTTTGGAGCTAAAAGGATGGAGAAGACAAACTGCAGTTTTCAGTTGATTAGTTAGAGTCACAATAATATTGTCAATCAATTGTAGCGTTGACTCCTTGAAATCTACCGATCAATAAATAATACATTTTGTAAGAAATGTAATCAACGAGTTCAATTCTTAGGCTTAGTAGGCTTTTCTTTTTTTTTAAACCCTATCAATTGCTCAGAAATTTTTTTCCTTATCTACTTAACTTTGCTTCAATGTTCATTTAATTTATTTGATATCCCTTCAGGCAACATTGGAACGAATAATATTTTGTAACAAGTAAAAAAAAGAAAATTAAGGCCAATAACAAAAGACAAAATTAAATAATAAAACGTTAAGCAAAAACTAGCATCACTAATCATTAAATAACGTGAGTATGAAATAAATACTGAAGTGTCGAGGTCGTTACTTTTATACAATTTCTTGGTTGGGTTCCAACGACGCACCTAGCCCCATTCTCAGTGTCGTTAATTTTTGTAACCATTTCCTCTGTAACAACATCTACCTGGTCGCTCCTCATCATAAACAGATGTACGACCAAGTTTTAATTCGTTGAACCATTAACTTACGTATGTTGGGGGCATTGAAGGACACCATCCAACTGCGTTTTTACTTCTCCGCGGTTTCTATATGAATAATGTACCGTTTTCAAAACCTAAGAAAAGACGTTTTAATAGAAAGCCGATCCAAAACCAAATTAGTTATCGCGAAAAAGGCGTCTAACTTAAACTTGGTCGCACTGGCTAGGGCCTTGTTGCATGTGCAGTGCTTTGCGAGCGAGAGGCATAATGTGGCCACCATTATGGTCGCTAGCCATTTGTTGGCGCTAATAAAATTAGTCATTTTTATTTAATCCTGATGATCCTGGTAAAAGTTCACTGAGTAACGCCAAGTGGTTTTAAACACACCTAGTTATTGGCGACCTGGTTTTATATTTTGATGATAGCTTCCAAACCGCCCTCTCGTAAAAGGTCTGATCCTTGCGGCTAAAAAACTCAGCCAATCGATTTTCGCAGTCCTCCACTGAATGCGCTTTTTGTTGTCACCCAGAAAATTTTATAACGCCAAACAAGCTGCCTAGGTATTCCACTAGTCGTCATTGCCACGTGTAGTCTAGCGTGACCCTGCTGAAAAACAACAAATTATCTATTTGTCAATTCTGGTCGCTTCTTGGCAATCGCTAGTTTCAAGCAGTCCAATTGCTGACAATTAATTGTTTTGCCATATGGAAGCAGCTCGTGGTACATGATTCCCTTCCAGTTCCACGAAATGCACTGCAAAACCTTCCTGGCTGTAAGTCCTCGCATACACACAGTTTGAGTTGCTTCACCTCACTTCGACCACATCCGTTTTCACTTGATGACGTTGTTGGTGACCCACATTCCATCCCCAGTCACCACCCGTGTAAGAAAGGGATCAATTTCATTTCGTTTGGCCAATGTTCGTTCCAATGTGTTTTCGTGTGGCACCCATATATCGGACTTCTTTTCAAATCCAGCTTTATGTAAGTGATCTAATCTGTTTTTTGGCCAATCTTAAGCTCTTGGACTTCAATCATCTCCACGATTTTGTCACAATTTTCGACGACAGATCTACCTGTACGAGGTGCATCTTTCACGTCGAAATTTCCAGATGAATGGTCGCTACCAAAATTCCCAAAAACATACCGAATTTTTTCCTTGTTGGCGTACATGTTTATGATAGTTTATCTCACATATGATAGTATTTGTAATAACCCCAAGTGTGAACAGTGACCAGTGACCAATACTTGACGAATTATAACATACTAAAAATGACCAACTAAAAAATAATGGATTTTTCAAGGAGGTAAGCTATAAACTCCTTCACAAGACTTTTTTCTCAATGACGCACACATTTGTTGGTCATTTTACCAAACATCTAATCACCAATTACAAGCGCTTTTCGTTATAATAAGAAAATACCTTTAATAGACTAAATTTTGTCCAAAAATATGGCAAAAAATTTATGAATATCATTGTTAGTCCGCTGTAGTCATTAAATTTCGCACCTCATAACTTCCTTTTGCTCCAAAATAAATTGTCACTCCAGGGTGCCGGTGCGTCGATAAATGAAAATCGTGGGACGCTTTTTAGTTTGACTGATATAACCAGCTGATATGAACAGACGGGTTGACAGATCAAGGCTGAAAGTCGAAACCCATTCCTGTGTATAATATTTCCACGGAAATCCGCTTTGAGTTTTATAATGTGCCTACTTTACTAATAACTGTTCTTCACTTTATGTACAAGTGGCCAAAAACATGGATTCGTACAAGCAACAACAAAGCCAGGATACAAAGAAAAATCTCTTTAAGGCTTCTCATTCAGAAAATCCCGTAAACATTAAGTCTCTAACCGTGTCAAAAAAAAACGAAGTAATCCGAGCAATTGCGATAGCTAGGCAAGCACCAGAGGTCGGAACGTTACCTGAAACTTCTCTTACGAAATTGCGACCAAAGAACCAGGGAGCCTCAAAGTGTCGTGGTCGCTCGATTTCGCCAATGATACAACAAAATTCTCCAACATCCAAGATGGTTAAGCAACGCTCCATGTCTCAGAGTCGTAAGTGTCTTTGTATAAATAGTATGTACTCGTATTCAGACTAAGATCGGATCGACAGAGAGAGATTTTCTGTCCAAGGATTGCCAACCAACTACAACTCACAACTACTAACACTCATTCAATTTGATTTTCGTTTTCTTTTCGACTCTTCAGCAACTAAACGAAACCGAAAGGATAACACTGACTACACACCCGTCAATTCGCGCCTTCAACGCGTCGCTGATACCAACAAAATCAAAATCTTCGACACTATGTATGCGAAATTAGTAGCTCTTCAATCGGAATTCTTACGAAAGTCTGAGTTGTTGAAGGGTATTTCTACGGGTAAAGACAAATGCACTTATAAATTTGTGGCAATGGTTTTAAACGATGAGTGCGAGCTCTTAGTTAAGGAAGATGACAAGAAACGCCTGTCCACTAAATTACGTGAGTACGCAATCCGTTGTGTGGGTTTAGCCTTTGCCTAAAACGTTCGCTACCTCCTCTTTCGATAACTGCAGCCGCCATATCGTTAAGCGACCTGAAGGAGTCTGTCAAGGAGACAGTAGAAACAGGCTTGAAGATTCTATATGAGCACTGGGAGGACATACCTTTCATGCAAAATGAACATGAATGCCGTTTTCGTGCCGCGGAGGCGCGTTGGAAGTTGGAAGAGTATCAGCACCGACAGCTTCTAGAACATATGCACAAGATTGATTTGCTGTGCAATACGACCACCTCCGGTGTCAATCAAGCCGTTGCTCTGGCCCAAAAAAAACTTCAGGAAACTCGGACCAAACTTAATCAGACTGAGCGGAACTTAATAGACTTGAAGAGGAACAATGCAATAGAAATCAGAAAGCTCGCTAAGATGTTCCAGGCAAACGCCGATTCGGAGATGAGAAAGTATGAATCTACCATAAAACAGGTACGTATTTTTTTTTTTTTTTGGGAATGAAGAAAGAATTTTCGAAAACGGCTGCAAAATTCTCTCTTTTCCATTTTCAGCTCACCAAAAAAGTACAGGACTTGAAGCAGGAACTGGTCGAAGAGAAGAATTTGCGGCAAAGGTACGATGCTGAAAATATCGCTATGAAAACAAATAAGAGGAAGTTGCACGA
The DNA here is from genome assembly GCA_035041755.1 of Cacoxenus indagator. NCBI lineage: Eukaryota > Metazoa > Arthropoda > Insecta > Diptera > Drosophilidae > Cacoxenus > Cacoxenus indagator. The sequence continues at coordinate 622,636 of JAWNKX010000225.1, read as the reverse complement.
AAACAATGATGAGCTGAAGGGAAAGTAAGTTTGTTGCTGAGCTCTAGTAGGGTAAATTTATTTAATTTATTGCATTTTGTCGCATTCTGGTTATCCAGTTTGTTGCGCCTTAACGAATGGGAATCAGACTTAGAGAGTGTGCGCGAAAACGCTCAAAAACGTGAAGATGCATCTACCTGTACTAAACTAAGAGCCGAGCTGGCGAAGGAGCGTGCGACACACAACGACATGGAAGAATTGGAAGACCGTGTGGAAAAGGGTCCGCAACTTTCACAGGTGCGAATAGATATTTCACTGAATTGCAGTGAATACCAAAGGTTCTGAATACCTTTATGCTCGTTTTTGAGAGAGAAGTTGAAAATAAAGCAATGGGTGTACCCTCTACGACTGTAGTCATAGTTACACACAACGAAGGCTGATTGATTACCTGCTAGAAAAAATAAATAAATAAATAAATTAAATCCAGTTTGTCAGACGTCCATCTCCATCTGATATTTTTGAAGTTGCAGCAACTTTGTGTTCCAAATAAATGTTGACCTTTTTTATTTTGTGGAATAACTGTAAAATTCGTATAGCCATTCTCAGCCAAACTAAGTAAATCAACATTCGACGTTTGCTTTCGATGGAGCAGAGTCCCCTAAGCATGGTTTTTCTTCTTCTCTTCATAGGCGATACCTAAATGAGATGTATTAATACTGATATGGAACTACGAAAACTTCATTTATAATCTATTGACTTTTTCTCTTTTCTGGTTTCTTTTTGTGTTTATAGATACCATTTTATGGTAAACGCCGCCCGAACTAATCAACACCATTGAGTTCTGTTGCCCGCGACAGGAAACTTCAGACAGTAAGTAGGCAGTAACTTTATGGACTTTTCGAGTTTACTGAATTTAATAGATCTATGTTATTTTCACAAAACTCACTTTTACAGTAATATTATTCATCGCATGGTTGTCAATACCGGATTACCGAATGAAGTTGCCGATATCAATGCTTCTCAGCAGAGGCTGACTTGATCAATGAAAACTACTGAAATTGCCAACCCTAAAAAGGATTATTGATTTACTGATCATCTAATTTTGAAACAAATTTCTATTAATTTGTATTAGCAACAATGTCAAGATTGTTCAGGTTTTTTTGTAAATTTTCAATTTCAAGTTCAAGAATTTAAATTTCAAAGTGAAGAAATTACACTCTCTGTGATGTTTATTTTGTTGGAAACTTTTTTAATGTGTTTGTCGGAAGTTCTTCTTCTCACTGGTGCCTAACGATAGTTTTTCGATAAAGTTTGCTTTACCTATACCTATACCTATACCTACACATCCGCGTGAGCCTAAAACAACAGCTTATTTCATTATTACATCAAACTCCTTCTGAAACTAACCGCCCTAACTAACCGTGCACTCTATCAAATGAATAAATATATTTTGAATGATTTTGATAGATTTTGATAGATTTTGATTGGGGGTAAGCAACAAAACATTTTTATGAGACTTTTTTTTTGTGATTTTGCTCATTTAGAAAAGCTCTTTGCTACATCTAATGCCGATTTTTTAACAACTTGACATCAGGTTATGTCAAATAATTTCGCACACTATAAACACTGACGAAAAGAATAAAAACGTGATTTGATGTCTTTTAGCAAACTTTTTTGAAGATGAAGAAAATTGTCTTGAAATCATTGCGAGATAATAGTGATCCATTTTCAATATCAGCCAATGTTTTTGAGAGAAACTATAGACAACCTAAAATATTATGCCACCTATTGATAGAGCAATTGAAGCCGCGGGATAATGGAATCTCAAAAATTCCATTTGAGTTTCGTTTCCATTTGAGTTTCGTATTTCTACGCACATGGGTCATACCAAAAGTGCGTAGGAAACAACCATTGGGTGCTTTGAGCCAATCGCCAGTCTCCCGCGCAAAAAAATTTCAGAACTGATTTGCACGGTGAAACAAAGTGTGGCGAAGTGAGGTTTCTTCAAGCAAAAAAAATACCACACTCTGCGCTGTGGTATGGTATTTTTTGGACTATTACGAAAAACAGCTTTTTTTTAATAGTGAACCTTTCCATGTGCGCCAGAATAACAAAAATGACAAAAGCTTCTAACTATTCCATTAATATGAATTGTATAGATAGAGTTTACAGAATAGGGCGGTAAATCTACATTTGAATTCGAACATCATTTGTGAAGCCAGTATACTTTCATATCTAAATATCTGGTGAAGAAGAAGTAAGAATAGCAATCAGTAAACAATACGGGGTAAGTACCAAAGACGGGCATTAAAATAAAAATACATAATTATATTATATTACTCATAATACGCGTGGCCAAGGGCTATTCTGTTAAGTCGCATTTTAATGAAATAAACACCATTGATTATAGCTTCCAAACACAGCTGTTGAGTGCCTCCTTATGAGTGATTTTTTTTTTCATAATTACACATTTACGAATTCCAAAAAAAATAAAATAAAAAATAATGACGTGTAAAAATTAAACTTATACTAAATTAAAAATTAAGCAAATTCCGCCGAAAAGGCAATGATATAGAAGGCTGATTCCTTCTTAGGCGGAGATCATGCGTGTGTAGCCGGTTGAGGGAGGACGCCAGCGGATTAGGATGCGATAAAAGTCTTTAGTGATAGCGGCAGCTGTGAGAATTAATTACCTCCATAACAGTTGGCACGGCAAGATCCCTATGCAGCATGGTGTTGCGGACGTACCAAGGGGCGCCCGTAAATCTTCTGAGAGCCTTCCTCTGACACGCCTGCACTCTTCTGTTGTTGTAGGCAGCAGTATTGCCCCAAAATTGTATGGCGTAACGCCAAGCAGGTGCCACTACTTGCAGATAGATGAGCCTTTTATTAGTTAAAGATAACTTATTCGATGGGCAGAGGAGCCACTCCAGTTTCTTGAGCTTTTGGTAGCAGCGCGCTGGAACTACCTTAATGTGTGCATGCCTGGTAATACGCTTATCCAGGATCAGACCGAGATACCGGATTTGCTCCATTTGCGGAATGATGCTTGTGTTGTAAGTCACAACCGGACAGACGCCTTGCTTTAATGTGAAGTCTCAGAGTCTATGGCTACATTCCAGCGCCTGGCCCATTAGTGGAATCTATCCAGGTAGCTGGACAATTTCTCCGCAGCTTCGTTCAGAGAGGCAGAGTTGAATATAACTGCCGTATCGTCGGCGAAAGTAGCAATGCTAATCTATAGTTGTAGGCATATCAGACGTATATAAGGAGTAGAGGACCGGAGCTAAGACACTCCCCTGCGGGACACCGGCTCTCATGTGCCTGATGGTGGAAATTTTGTCTCTTACCGCCACAGAAAAGGTTCGTCGTTGAAGAAAGCTTCGCATTAGTACAAAGTTTGCCAGGCAGGAGTACTTTTAATTAATGCAGAAATCCATCGATCCATTTACTATCGAATGCTTGTTTGACATCTAGGAAGACTGCAGAGGAATACTGTTTCGTCTCAAACGCAGTAAGTATGTGATTAACGATTCGATGCAGTTGTTCGGGCGATTTGAGTGATTTGCAAGTGATTAAAACTTACGAAAAAAAGTATTTTATTGGTCTTTTTGTAATGGAATCTTTTAGTTATGTGTTATGTGTTGGTATACCTCAACAGTGCAAAATTGAAGTGCTCTCTTTGCAATGGTGTGTTAATAAGAGTGATTTTTAAAAAACAGTTTTGTAAATAAAACTCATTTTTGTAAGGAGCTACAACATTTTCTTAGCTATGCCATTACTTTTTTATTTTTTATTTGATAAATTCATTCACTTTACTCAAATTCACTTTACCTAAATGTGGGCTTTTATGTGCTGTTCCCGCTATTTCATTTTGAAGGACTTAACCTTACTTTTAGCAATGCGGGCTTGTTTGCTGCATGGAAAAAAGTGACGGGTCGCACTGAACAACAAGAGGCGATTTTCGAATGTTTTAAAACGAGTTCAGACAAAAGCACGTGTGATTCGTATTTGGCAGAAAAAAGCATACACTTTTGTCTTCATTTTTCAAGCTCGCAGTCCCGTTGTAGTATCGCTGATACAAGGCGGTTGTATTAACTCCTCCCACGGTTAAGTGAGGGCCATCCTCGGTCCCCTTCAAACCACCGAATACAAAGTGGATGTCATGGTATTTGTATTGCCTTCTGCGCTTTAGACAAAGACCCAGCCATGGACGAGAAAGTAGGACGTAGAGAGTTCGAAAGATGCCGGACTTCTCTTTAGCTTCTCATCAATCTTCCTTGTTCCCCGGTCGTACAGAAGCGCTTTCTAAACCAAACTTGGTGTTCTGTTCAATCTAGAGTGTATCGATTCCAAGGATTTGATTGTGACAGTCAACGAAGCAAACATCTTTAAAATTCTGCCGTGATGTTGGACGAGGCACAGGTTCAGCTTCTTACATTCTAACTTAGGTTTAGGAAATTTAATATTAAATAAGATATATGATACTTCTATTATTTATTAATTTTACAAAGTCTAAAATTCCTGGAGTGGAGTGGAGTGTTGCATAGTCCTGTCAGATAAGTACGTCACCGTCCGAGATAGGAATATATCCCGAGTTAGAGCAGGGGAAGTTAGAAGTATCGCGACGAGTGTTCCATAAAATAAAAAATTGAAAACCTTATGTCCGCAAAATTAACTCAACAGTGTCTTCTATTTTCTGTTGTATCCTAAGGCATCGGGCGATCTCTAAAAGTGTACTGGGGAATCTCTCCACTTGCCCATTTGTAGTGTTGTCCAATGGTGGGGAGTTAGCTATTTGAATGCTGTAATGACTTGATAACAAAGATGTTATTGTTTCGGAGTTCAAGGACGGCTCATTATCACAAAATATTGTTTTTGTCTTAGGGTAAGAATTAATTGAAAAAGTGATTTTTTAACGTCCACAATTGTTCGTAATGGAATATGCTGTACGATTGCGAATTTTGAGAACTTGTCTATGCATGTCAAAAATGCGTTTTATTAGTCGAAAATATATCTACATAGAGCATTTCTCCCGCAAATGAAGGGATCGGCGCTTCCCCTACTCTTGTTTTCTTGGGTGTCGGTCATACTTTGCCTTTCTGCGAATTTTGCAGTTTGCTATGACTTCACCAGCTATTCTAGTCATTTTTGGGAAAGAATAGTCTGCGAGAATTTGTTTCACATTTTCCTGTGCAGCTCATCGTTATGTTCTGTAACTGCTATTTCAGCTTGTTCATCTTTATTGGTCACATCGACAACCAGTCTTTCCGAGAATATAAAGGTGGTGTTTGGAAAACTTTCTACCAGCTTATGTTGTATTAAGGCTAATATTGTCAATTTGCAATGTAGAGCGTTAACGACCCCCGGGTTGACTACCTCCTTAACCGAATTTAGCACAGTGCATCTGTGAGAAGCATATCCGAGAAGCGAATGATGTGTCTTGTTTTCTCGCCAAACAATATAAATGTTCTGACCGAATCGCCTTGAGCTTCTTTTATTATTATTTGGTTCCGGAAGCAATTGACCGGTTTTTTCGTTTTGTCAACCGTATAGGTTAGCGACGCTTCGCTGTGGACCGTAGCAAGATCGAATGGCTTCCTTAAATCAGGATAAAGCAGTATGACATTCACTGATGACAGGATCTCCTTTAGATTTTCAATCGCCCGACCATGATGTTCGTCAAACTGCACCTACATTTTTTTTTATTGATTTTCACTAACCTTACCATAGTCGCCTTTGAGAATATTTGTAAGGGGATTAGCCATTCAAGCAAAATCTTTTATGGAGCATCGGTAGTAGCTCGCTAGCCCCAGAAACGACCTGACATTGAAAAGCGTGGATGGTTCCGTGTAATTCCGTATAATCTCTACTTTAGTACGACTTGTTGTGATGCCGCCCCTGGATACAATGAAACCCAAATATTCAACGCTCTCTTTAAAAAACTGTGAGTTTTACCGAGACACTCTCATACTTGACACATATAGCCTTTCCAAAACCCACTCAGTATGTTTTACCTGGTCAACTTCGTTTTCTAAAAATATGATCACGTCGTCAACGTAGACATGACAAGTTTTCCCCATTTGTTCCCTTAGCACATCATCAAGGGCTCTCTGAGAAGTAGTTGGTGCATTCTTCAAGCCTGCAGAATTCATACTTCCATTAAAAAGGCGTTTTTTTCCATGTCTTGTTCGGCCAGCGTTATTTGATGAAAACCTGATTTTAGGTCAAGGGTTGTAAAATACTTAGCTTTTCCCAGATTCGATAATATTACAGATATATTCGGAATAGGGTACTTATCGTCAACAGCTTTTTCATTGAGCTTCCTGAAGTCAATGACCAAACGTCTATTGCCATTGGCGTCAGTGCCCTTTTTATCAACTACCCAGCCCGGGTTATTGTAAGGGGATCTAGATGGTCTAATTATTCCATGTCTTAATAGATCAAGGATTTCTGAATTGACAAAGCCGGCTACCCCCATAGGATATGGGTAAAGTTCCGAATAGATTGGGCCAGGACATTCCGTGCGAATGGTGGCAACAATATTTGTGTTAAAAGGGAGGCTCTCATTAGGGCTCACAAATACTAAAAAAAGTCTATTTAACATTTGCTGAAAGTCATTTGAGGCCAGTTGTGGCACTTCTATGTCTCTTACTTGAGTGAAATTTACATTTGAACACTTCAAAAATTTTATTGTTTCAGAACCTGATTTTTTTATTATCTTTTGGTTTTTAAAATCTAGAGTTGTACTCGTCTGCGTTAGCATATCGAGTCCAATTATTCCGTCAAATGTTGACAAGGAAGGAAGTATAAAGAATGTACTTTGTGTCATCAAATATGTTAACGACTCACTTGTTTAAGATATTGTCGAAGCCGTGAATTGACTTAACTATAAAAACGTTTTCTACTTGCATAATATATTTTAACTCCTTCAGAGGCTTTATATAATTCTTTGATGCCCCGTATCTATTGATACTCTCCCCGCTATAGTTTTCTCTATATGAACGGTAGCAGAGAGTTTTGTCTAAAAAATTGATTTGGTCTGTTCAGGCAAGCCCCTCTTCAACTAATGCTACCTCTTCGTCCGCTAGCGCCTGGTATTCGTAACGCTCATAAATTTGGGATGGTACATCATGGGTAATGTGGTCAACTCTCTGATGCTTTGGACCTGTGAACCTGCCTGTGCCGCTCTTTGGCCTTTCATGACTTGTGTCTGTTGGTAACCCTGAGTTTGATTACCATAAAAGTTGCCTTGAGGCGTACCGTTTTTATTTTGTTTGAACCGGTTAGATTGCTCAAATGGTATTGAGAGGTCTACCTCCATGGATTGAATTCATGGGGTCTTGTGTAATGGGGACTTTTCCTTTGAAAATTGTAATTTTGGCTCTGTGAGTTATTTCTATTCTTACCATGTTGTCTCTGGCCTACTAATTGAGCTCCTGACTCTTGTGGAAGTTATTAGCGAACAAATACCTTTCATGGTGCGCCTCAGCCTGTCGAGCCAATGCCAAGGCTGATGGTAAATCACTTGGTTGTGCTGAGAAAATGACATCACTAAGCGCCTTCTTGGTGCCCGATATAAAAGCTCTTAACGTATCCTGGTTGTATTTTTCGTTTATAATAGCCGCTACTTTCTTTTCATAGGTCATTAACGTCTTGTTTGTTAAGACTGTTAACTTCCGTTCGTCCTCATCATAATATTAGGGTACTGTTAGGTTGATCGGTGGATCGGTCTTTTATCCGAATATGTGAAGTTGAGTCTGCTAATTATGGCCTTAAAGTTTAACGCTGTCTTAAAATACGACAACATCATATTCGCAGATCCCTTTATTTTGTTTTTACCGATAGCCACGGCTTCATAATATTGCAAGCTACCGTCATATTTCTCAAACATTTTATATGCAGTGTGGGCTGCCTGTCTCGAGGACACGTACGCTTCTTCAGAGCCATCGAAATCCGGTAAGAACTTTACTATGTCTAATGTTATATTACAATTGCACCCTTCTATAATTTCTATTTCCTTGTACTCTTTAATATCCGGTGCCTGGAGTGAAACACTGGCAACCTTTCCATTAATATCATCTATCTATTTTCCCAATTCGCGATTTTGCTGCGCAAGCGCAGCCCTCACTGCTGCTTTTATAACGAGATTAAGCTAGTTCTGGTCCATGCCTGTATCTGTTCGTTCTTTCTCCCACCAAATCTCTTCTCTGACACTACTACTGTATCCTCTATACGCTTCTAGTCTTCCTAAGCCTTCTAAGATTTGCTCAAAGTCTAATTCGTTATCACTCATATACGATAAGTCAACGCACAATATTAAATGGAAATGTGTTCGAAGATATTAAAAACGGCAATTAATATCGCACTTTACCGTTTAACAATTTTACAAAATAAATTCACAACATAGGGTTTATGCGCTCTACCTACTAAATTTTACTTAATATTTCGAAGGCGTAAGAATATCCGCCGCTATTCTCCTGCACCCCCTCTGCATCGCTGCCGGCGTGTTCTGTTTCTGCATGGACATTGATCGACCAGGTGTAATTTGTTCTTCGCTGATTCAGTATTGACATTGACATCAGAAGAAGTTCACTTCGAAACCACTGCACAAGAGAAACCTCACAAAAAGGGAGACACAAATTGCATGTACCCGTTATTCAGTCGGCGACACGATCACGGCGCCAGCGTTACTTTCAAGCACATCTATCATTCAGTTGAAAAATGAGTTACGTTGCTAGGGGGAAGGGAATTGCTCGCAGTCCCGTTGTAGTATCGCTGATACAATGTGGTTGTGTTAATTTATATATATGACTGCTAGAGTATGAAGGACACAAGCTGCAAATATATCAATCTCTCAGAGAGAAATAATTTGCGTTTATTCCTGGAAGCAGCAAGCATAGCTGCTCGTAAGCAAAGACAAGTTGATCTGGCTTCGGTACTTAAGTTAGTGTTAGAATATCCGGAAAAGGTGAAAAAGATTCGCAAAATACTGTCAGAACCATTTCAAAAGCCTAAGCTCTTCTAATAATCATTTTACAAAAGAACAATATTGTGCAGTAAGAGAGGATTGTAAAAACAAAATATTTTTTTATATTTTTTATTTAAAAGTAAGCGTAGAACCCGTACATGCAAAATATAGTAGCTTAACAACACATTTATCATAATTTAAGTGGAGCCAATGTATTTCGCAAGAGGGCACGAGGATAGTCTGGATGAGAAGAGCATCAGAGTTGGCCAACTGTCTTGGCAAATCCCAGTCTTTTTATTGGCCTTGAAGGCCTGGCGGGTAGTAGTCCTCTCGCGAGCGTTCTGCAGTGTCTGATCAGCCTATCACTGTATCTACTTGTGTGCCTTCCGATCTGCTCCTCTACAGTATGCAGATTGAAATCTCGGTGGAGTGTGGAGCCGCGCACATACCAGGGGCAGTACGTTATTTGCCTTAATGCTCGGTTCTGCAGTACCTGGATGATTATAGTTTAATTTAGCGGCAAATCTGTACACCATATAGCCACATCGACACTATACAGTGCACGAAAACTGCCCTTTTTGCTCTGAGCGACATGGCGCTTCTTCAGTTGACCAGCCAGCAATTTTTGCATCCTTCGGTCACACTTTTTGACTTTAGCTTTCAAGTGTGGGCTAAACGTGAGGCGTTTATCCAGTATGATGCCAAGGTATTTTGCCTGCAACGGCTGTTCCAGGTTCACTCCCTCCAGCTGTATAGACGGGGTGCGGTCGGATAGTGATTTTAGGGTGAAGCAGGGGTTGGTAGTCTTTTGCGGGTTGACCTTTAGATTCCACCTTCTGCACCAAGCTGCCAGTGTGTCCAGATATAACTGGAGTCCATATGCTGCCTCAAAGCCTGACCTGGAACTGTAGAGGACTGCGATATCGTCCTCGAAGGTCGCAAGAAGAGCCTTCTTGGGCGCCTCCACATGATTCTCTCTAAGGCAGGGTAGATCGGCCGTGTACATCGTATATAGCAGCGGTCCAAGAACACTACCCTGTGGAAGTCCAGCTCTCATGAGGCATGGGACCGAATAGGTGTTCCTGACTCTGACCATAAACTTCCGTCTTTCCAGATATGAGCGTAGTATATCATAGTAAGTATACCATAGTAAGGCGCTGCCAGAAGCATTTTAATTTTACTAAGGAAACAAGCATGCCAGACCCTATTGCATATCAATGAGAACAGCATTGCATTATTCAAGGTTATCAAAGGCCTGTAGACATTTGCAGAGGTGTCTGTAGACTGTCGTTAGTCTCTCTGATCTACTCAATTGTAGCGAAGTCGTTAGATATGAATCTAGCTTCCAAGTGACATGCAAACGCATTGACCTGTTGTACCTCATTCCTAGCAAGATCACTTCCAGGACAACGAATAGGCACCTGCCTAAACGGCTGTATCTTAAGGGACCGAGTTCATTTCCAGAGCGTATAGTTGGCATCCACGGTATAATCCATGGAAGCCAATTTCCTCTCAAAGAAACTGCCTCTAAGATCCTTTAAGAGATTTCGTAGCTGTTTGACTGCCCGGTTCCATAGAATTCGGTCCCAGGGCCTTGAGACCGGATTGCACGTCTTCGCAATCTCCCCTTTGTTGCCAAGAGCTCACTGGCCTCTGTTGTGAGAACGGTACCATTACATTATAGTGTTGGCCATTTCAAATACTATTTGTTCAAGCTTTTCTAAGCGTTGGTTGGCTTGCTTGTTTTGTTGTTGCTGTTCCTGCTGCTCGTCAGCAGGCAGCTCGTCTGTAGCCAAAAAATGATCTGCTGTTACTGCTGTTCTTGTAGCTGCTGTTGCCATTGCTGAAATTGTATTTTCTGCTGTTGCAATAGTAAATGGAGATCAGGTGAAGATAGCTGCTTATGTTAAAATTCAATTTCTGTTTCCCCAGTAACTGTTGCGCTTGTTTCTTATGTAGTCGTCGCTGAGCAGAGTTGCTTTTAACTGCTGCAGAATAAGAGGCACCACGGTTGCCTCCGGAACTACAAGACGGTTGCTGCGGTAAGGTTTGCTGTTGCTGTTGAGTTAGTTGCTGTTGCTGCTCTTTTTGTTGTATAGTTTCTCTTTTAGCCCTCTTGCTGGTTCCAGACTGCAAAGGTGGAAACTACTGTGAGACGACCAGTCTTATTAGACTTTTCCATACTCCTTGCACGCCTCATTGAACGACGAAGAAAGTCCTGATACCATTGGCAGCCTGTGACTGCCTGAACAGTGAATACATGTGGGCGGTTCATCCATAGGATGTGTGCATTGTGTAGTGCGGTAGTCTTCGCCACACCTGGCGCAATTGGGATGACCATGGCAGTAATTGGCTGTATGGCCGTATTCCTGGCAGCGAATTTCCGTGGATTTTCGCATAATTTCAATCTTTACTTTCTGGCGGCAAAGGGTCTTAATTTCATACACTTCACTTATTTTGACACGAGGCTTGATATTAATGAAAAACATATTAAGTTTTTCGTCTTTATTAATCCTTGATCTCGGGTTATGAGTGTGAAGAACCTCGTAGCCAAGTACTTTGAAGTGGGCAGTAATCTCACTCTTTAGAGTGCTATGATGTAGACCTCTAACTACAATTCTATGAGGCCTTTCGGTCTGCATTTGATATGTGTGAAATTTCATGCCAATTTCATCCATTCGGCTAACAATAACCGTGCAGGGAAGATTCTAACCGTTTTCCCTTGGTTGGCTTTAACTATGAAGTTAAAGGTCAAAGGTCAAAAAGGTCATTTACATTACTGATGTGGGCAACTATTTGTGATGGCTTTAGGAAACTCTTGGGCTGGTTATCAGCATTTGAAGTATTTTCTGAGTATTGGGTATCACCAATATCAATATCACTTGATGATGTTTGTCTGATGTTTTGATGATGTTTCATCGTCATCGCTATCACTGGGAATATCCATGTCAAGAATGTCAAACCTGTTGCTAGTGTTTGCCTGTTGACTTGTGGTCGGGAGCGAGTGCAATGGCAAGTTGCCAATCGCCCGTTTAGAGCTAGCAGTGGGTGACATGGGCTAATAATTTTTCCTCTTACCCTTTTTCTGATTTTGGTCACCCAACAATCTTTTGGCTACAGCACTGAGCGTTAGAGCTGCAATGTCATCGAGACATTGCGGTAGGGGGCGATTGTGGCTATCAGAGTTCATGCCAAAGCAAAAGCTGATGGTTGTATCAGTTACCATTGTGCAGATGGTATTACTAGTGGAATTAGTAAATGTTAAAGTTGGGGTGGTGGTGGCTACTGCTATTAACTTCAGTGCAGAGCACGCGTTGAAGATCTAGGCGCCACTGAAATATAATCGCAGAAGATAACTTCCCAGCTATTGAGAACATCTTTTCATGATCAATCTGCTTATTTCTAAGCAAAGAGTAAAGGTAAAGGTAACAAAATATAAGGTATATAAGGTAAACAAAATATATGCAGAAGAAAGCTACTACAATATTTATTATTAACCCATAAAATCTTATTTCAACTTGTTTACATTATGTTTAAATAGAGTTATAGTTACATTTGCTAACTTTACAACTAAGAATTGAATTGTGGATAATTATATAATATTAAAGTAATATCGTGTTTTCGTAAGGAAAATGGGGAAAATCCTTCCTCATTGGTGGTTAAAATTCCTAACCTAGGCATTAAAACTAAGACTAAAACAAAGAGTCAGTACTTGATAAGCTAGCTTACGCGTTGACTTGGGAAGTAAGGATAGTCACCAGGATTGTGAGATATTTGATGTTTCCTAATAAACCTTGTTATTGCTTGATAGATTTTTTCATCTATCTTACAAACATGTGCCACTTCAAGAAGAAGGGAAGTGGAAAAGAAAGAGGGAAGATTAAGAATCATTTTTAATAATTTGTTTTGGGCCCTCTGGAGTTTGGCACGATGACTAACTGAACAGTCACCCCAAATTACAGAGCCGTATAGCTTAATTGGAACGAAGATCGACCTAAATATAGTTAACTTACTGTTAATAAACGGATATAGTAATCTAATTGTTTTGTTAACTTTATCTATTGCTTATGTGCAAATTAAATATTAGTTCTTTGTCAAGCGTTAATCCGAGGTATTTAACACTGTTATTCAATAGTATAGAAACAGAGTTAACCTGCAACTGGGTGTGAGGCAGGAAGCAGTGCTTTCGCTATCGAGTGAAGTATATCGCACTGGCTTTACCATCATTTAATTTGATTTTCTACCTGTGAAATAAAATGGCGAAGATATGTAAGGCTTGTTCCCGATTAAGCTTAATGTCATTATAGTTGTGGCCAGAGCAGTATAGAGCAGTATCATCAGCGAATATTAAAGTATTAAAGTATGTGGTGGGTGGGTATATAGTGTAGAGCGTGGGCCCTAAGACAGATCCCTGAAGAACGCCAGGCGTGATCCGCTTTTTATAGGACTTGACATCGTCCACCTCAACCCAAAACAGTCTATCAGTTAAAAAACTGTCGATGATTTTTGTTAGGTACAACGGGGCATCTATATTTATGAGCTTGCATATAAGACGTTTGTGCCAGACAGTGTCGAAAGCTGCTTGAACATCTAGAGTAACCATGCCTACTGTTTTTTTCGAGTTTAGTCCATTCCTCACAAATTTCTTTAACTTATTAAGCGGATGAATTCAATTAGGGTTAGATCTGAAGCCATACTGCGAGGGTGGGAGAGTATTATTATTTTCAATATGAGTATTCAATCTATATCTGAGAACACTCTCGAAGATTTTGGAGAATCCGCAAGTACACTAATCGATGGGTAGCTTCTAGGAGAGTCGTTAGGTTTACTTTTACATGGCTTTAGAATAGCCACAATTTTAGCTAGTTTCCATTTGTTCCAAAAATAGCTAACGCTTAAGCATTTGTTGAAGACTAGGGTTAATAGTCTAAGAAAGCGTTTAGGGAGATACTTAATGTAATATTGGGTATTTTATCTGGACCTGGCGACATCCTGGTTTTGAGAAAGCGAACGACATTTTCGACTTCTGCAACTGTAATAAATTGATCATTGAGGAATTCTTCGTAGTGCAGTGTACTTAGTGATCTGTTTACTAAAGTGATGCATCCCATATCGAGTCAGTGAGGTAATGTTTTTCCTCGAAGATCTCACTTAAGATGTTGGTCTTTTGTTCCGTAGTGGTGTATAACTGGTTATTATAGAATAAACTAGGGACAAATTGTTTCTTATTTTTTATAATTTTGGTAATATTCCAAAACGGTGTGGAGTCTCTTTCTAGTCGTGAGAGTTTATATTCCAGTTAGCATTATTTTGTTCTAACAATTCCATTTTAATTTGTCGGTTCAAGTGATCTTGTCCATTGCCTTAGAGTGATGTCTCTTGTTTTAGTTTGGATATGAACGCAAGTTCCTTTTTAATTTTGGGTACGGCTCTGTCGATTGCATCCCAGACGGTGGATGTCAATACGTCAGTCATGGAGTCAATTCCGGTAGGAGTAGAGATAACGCTTACATGGTCTAATAAGCCTTGGTATGATTGAATATGGGAATGCCTAAACAGCCTAAACAGTACTGCAGGGTTTGACTGATAGAGGTGATTGTGCTTGACTTAATTTATTACTATGAATAGATCGAGAGTTGAAGGTTTTGCTTTAAAGCTTGACGGAATGCACATGGGGTCTTTGGAGTGCAGGACGCTAAACTTGCCTTCTATAGACAGCTGACTAAGAATGTTGCCCCAGCAGTTTACTCTGAGGCAATTCCATTGGCGATTTGGATAATTTAGATCACCACAAAGAATGTAGGTACCATTGATACGATGGAGCTTAAGCAGATCCGACCTAAACATATCCTTTTTATGCTTAGTATCGTTTTGCAGGCTACAAGAGTTTGACAAATATTTTGCAGAGGAGCCTGGAAAGTAGATGGAGAAAATGTTTAAGGAGTTTGATTAATTTAGTTGCAGCTGAATGCCAACATTGTCGATCAGGTGGATATTTACTCCTGTAATCTCCTCGTGCCTAATGTCACTCCACCTCCTCTCGTGATACACCGGTCATTTCTATATACTAAATAACCCGGGAGGAGGAATCTGTTATCTGGGGTTAGCCATGTTTCGCATAGAAGGCAGATGTGAACTTAATTTGTGTTTAAAAAATTTAAAAACAGTTCAAGTCGCTTATTTTGAACGGCACGGCATTCCATGCCATGATATTTAGATGTGCTCTGAAGTTATAAAATAGTGTATACATATTTAACTGCTAGTTGGGTTATGATGTTGAATTGTTTTTTTTTAGTAGTGCAGTTGCTTCGCCTAGCTAAGAGCTCATTTAGGAGGGAGCTGATGTCTTCAACTGAGAATAGATCAGATGACATTTGATGAGATGTATCGTTGTTATTGATGTTAGTCGTAAGGGCTTCCTTGTAACTTAATAAGTACTTTATTTAATGTCACAAACGCTGTATTTGTTGTTTGACCTCTGTTACTACTTACATATTCGTAGTCTGCTGATTTACTTAAGAAGAGTTGTTGAAGCAAGCGTTATTGTTGTTTTTAGAGTAGTGAGAGCTGGTGCGCCTAGCGTTTTTGAAATTTGCATTAATTACGAGAGAGAATTTACCGTTATAGTTTCTTATTTTTGGCATAGACTGATACGAAGCACGACAAGGGCATGCTGGATCGGTAGAGGAGTGATCAACTTTGCAGTTAGCGAAGGGAAAGGTACCCGTTTTTTCGCAGAGAGCAGATTTGCGTGGTCCAGCTCAGAAAGAGCATGCAGTTTTGATGTTGCATGTGCTTGATCCGTAGCCAAATAGTTGGCAATTGTAGCACTGAGTGAGTTGATTGGATGGCTTGGATTTGAACTCTCAGCGAACTTTATTATTATTGATATATGAGTGTTGTTTGCGTAGATCTTGGAGAGTTATTGAGCCGTAAGAAAATATACAACATACAAAAGCAGTTTCTAAGCAGATCGTGTTGTTTTCTCGATGGTCTTAACGTCAATGTATTGGAGCCCACGGTCAATCAATAGGCCTTTTATTGTTTCATTAGTTCACTTATCCAGACCTGATAGAACGGCCTTATAAGGCAGGACCGTCACGAGAGTTTAACGAAAGTATATGAATGCCAATGGAATTTGATTTGATGGAGTATTCTGTTATAGATGCTGCTTTAACCTTTTCATGAACTACTTTAGACGATTTATTTTATTTGCTGGTGCGGGCAGCTCATCCTCGCTGTCAGTGTCCGTGCTGTTGTCATGTCGATGGTTTGCAGAGGCCGAAAATAATTATAAAACTGGTTCCTGCCAGAGGTTTTAAACGTATCATTTCTATTTAAACGCGGCGTTTTTTTATTTCCTAAAGCGCTAAAAGCGCCAGGCCCAATATTAGAAGTTATTTAGTGTCGCTTAATGTTGCTGCTTTCTTATTTGGTAATTTTATTTGCTTATTTTTAAAGTCAATGAGTTCTATGAGCGCTGATGCAGTTTACTTTTGCTCACCGCTCTAAGGCGTTATTATTAGCGTTTGACAGTACTCGGTTATTAATTGTAACTGCGCGATTTTAGCTGCGTTGTACCTAACTTAGGCCACGCGATATTTTCTAATAAAATGGTAATCTTCTTGTACACGAAGCGATCTCCTGTGTTAATCATCTAATCCGTCTATAAACCAAAAGTTATTTTTGATTCAAAAGAAAAAAAAAAAAAATATATATATTCAATTTAAGCGTGCTTTTTACTAGCTTAATTTGCGCAAAGTCAGATCAAAGTCACTGATAAGAAATGTTTTTATTGCCCCTTTTGTGTGGTCGCTCGCAAAGTAAGGGCAATGTCTTGCCTGAAGGACAGACAAATTCGTGAGTGCAAATTCGCCGTTTATCATCTAATGTTCTTTGTTGATATTTGATTGCAGACACCGCACGTCGGAGCGCCCAAAGCTTGTTATCTTTGCTATTTTTAGCACACGAAGAATGCACTGCTCAAGGCAGAAAAACAGAAATCATCTCATCGCAATCACGACACAACCGATCTCGATGAGAGCCCGTCATCAACTCCAAAAACAAAAAATGCAACAGTTTCCCTATCAATACAGATAGGTGGCTTAAATCTATTCTTTCAACGAGCTTTTGAGCAAAAATATGTTCGTGTTTTCACTGCATCAATATAATTTTTCAAACAAAACCCATGCCCTTGTTTGAAGATGGTGCGATGAGCTTCATTAAATTTCAAGTATATTGTAACAAATTAAATAACTTAATTAAAAGTTGTACTCAAAAATCTGACTTTGATAACATTGGCTCCAAATGAAAACTTTTGCTAAACTATTGCAATATGACAAATGTTATCCCTGAAGGGTATGCTATACTTTTTTTATTTATATTTTCAGGCAAAATATAACAGGTGCAAAGATAGAATTTTGGATGTGTGTTTTCTAAGGCCGGGGTAGGGTGCCACGCTCACTTTTTTCCAGAGCGTTGCCCAGTCGTATGGAGAAGCTAACGCAAAAAACCGTACTGTAAAGATCTTACTTTGTCTTTGAGTTATTAATTTATTACACAAAATGCGTTCAAATTACCCATAGTGCACTGTTAGGATGGACTATGTCTATTTTTGAATGGCTATTAAATTGGGCTTCACATACTTGTGGTTGTTGGTGGAGTTGGCCGAGAGTGTGCGGCCAACGTCAAAGCAAGGCGTCGGGGTCAGATGATCGTTGCGCTGAAAAAAAGAAGAATTTTGATTCAAAATTATTTTATATTATTTATTATATGATATTTATTGCTAGAATTGTATAGAGAACTCCATATACCCATTCATTAATGCCACTTGATGAAGGAGAGTAAAGCACAGCGCTACCCAAAAATAATCAAACCTCAGTCTGTGATATTTCTTTGAAGTTTTGCACTCTTTATTTTCATAGAATTCAAAGTGCGAGGGACATAGCCATTGTAGTCGTCATTGTTTAGCATTATTTCATCATTCAACATATAATCAAAAATCATTGAAGTGTGTGCATTGTCTCGATGCCGTTGTTGTTAACAAGACTCAATTTCTCAACTTCCACATTGGGTGTGACGAATTGTAAAATGAAGCAGGAAAATTAAGCGAACGAAACGGAAGCAAAGCCAAATTGACGAACACAAACTTCACAAACCAAATGCGCACACGAAAAGCGTAATGAGCATAAAGTTACAGGGGACTGAGACAAGAAATCTAGAGTCCTTAGGGTACTAAGAAAATACACTGCAACTCCAACCACTCGACAAAGTGGCAAAGCGACGCTGCGCTGCAGGCCATCATCACGAACATCGTGAACAACACCATCATTATAATATTATCATCGTCATCAACACTGTTGTCATTGTCTGTGTTCTATGCAATAAGACAACAGTGATGAGCGAGTGTAACACGAAACGAGCAGACAGCAATGACAGTGACACAAAAGCGCAACTGGATTAGCACGGGACCATGACAAGTGCGAGGACCATGAGCACGGTCGAGGACATGTACGATATGACGCCGTGGGATTCAGCAAAGCCTCACGCCTGAAATGAGCGTCGCTGGCTTCTCATTATGCGCCTCGGATTGAGAATCGCGTGATATTGCAATGGAACTGCTAAATGCAAATTCATTTGCACATTTACACATTCACAAGCACTCGCACATATACACACAAACAAAATGTGACAAAATGTCAGCTCAACAATGTCAGTTTTGTTTCGACATTTCCTTTGTTTCTATGCAAAAACGCCAAATGGAATTTTTATGTAGCGCCCAGAGTCGCGCTCCGCTCTCAGTCAGTACTTACCAACATTCGCCATGTAGCATTTGATGCTTTTAAAATGTTGCAACAATTTTTAAGCTCCTAAAAGAACTTTATTAGTTGACATTACACATTTCATGCGCTTTCATTAGCCCAGACCAAGGTGCGTTCTCGAGTGTGGACGCAACTATTTTACATAAGCATCAACTTACGATGTTATGCACTCAGCCATTCACTTATTCGCTACTTATTTACGCGAAAGAAAGCTTTCTGCTTCTTGTTCACTTGTTTATTTTACAGACACTTAGACTGGCAACCCCGACTCCACCGAATCAGTTGACTCCACTAACATTCGAATGGCTCCGCCTTCCGACGCATTTAGCCTGCTTAGCTTGGCTTGGCTCGGTTTGAGTGTCGTGTTTATTTCATTTTACTACTTTTCAAAAACACAGAACCATAAAGTTTCGGTACAACGCCGACGTCATCTGTCTAGGCATTGGATTGCGGCTTCTTCGTAGCCACGACAACGATGTCGAAGTTGCCACATGGCCGTTAATGAAGCGCTCCACAAATATTTAAATTAGTAAATAAGCAAAATGTGTGAGCTCAGTTGTTGTGCGTTAATAAGAACATGCAAATTATTTAAGTGGAAATAGATTTTCTTTTACATCAAACAAAAAATAAATATTTTTCTAGTACAAACAGCAAATACACAAATGGGGTTATGTCTGGAAGCGCAGAATTATAAACGCTATTGATGTTGTTGTGTACAGTTCTTTGAAGTCAAGTTTTAATTGGTTTGGTTACACCTAAGTCAAGTATTTCAGACTTTTCCAAATCTTTAAGCGCATTAAAGGAATTTACTTTTATATTTTCAGTGCAAACTATGGTGATTGAAAATGCTTATGGTTAATTACGTACATTCATTTCGGTCAGAAGTGGTATTCTGAGTAGCTGGTATATTACCGTTATCGAAAACAACCGAGTTTCTTTCTAGAAACTCACCAATTTGATCTATCATTTTTACTACCGGAACGAATTCGTTATGCACCAAACCATACCAAACCATAGAAATTCGAAACACAAATGGAAAATTTATTAAATACACTCGCTACTCATACGAGTATATGGTTGTTTTAACATCTTATTTTACACAAGCACCCTTTACTTCCCTATGCTACCCTACATTCCCTCTTAAGATAAATGAAGTTACGAACTACACTTTCAGGAATTTAATTTTTTAGTAGGGATATCCCTAGCTTATGGTACATGCTCAGGAGTAGCCTGTGTGTTTGTTAGAGCTACAATGAGCGCGCTTCATTTGCAGCAAGAAATTTGGATACCAATTGGAACTCGGTACGCAGTTATTATCTTTTTGTGGTGCGGAATTTTAATAATTTTTTTTTTTTTGCAAAAAATCTTTTCAGACGAAAAGGAGTTTAATTTAGATAGACCAGTTGGTTGCGAACACTACTGGGGAGATTCGATATTTCAGTGGCAGTACGTAATGGTGTTCCGTAAGACGTGTTTATGCGGACAATAAAAAATATGACCTAAAGGCTGCCTTTGTAATTGAGTGGACCAACTACAAACCAAATAGGGAATAACATCTTCGATTTTGCCGGATGCCTAAATAGTTCCATCTTCTTAATGATATAAGTGCAAACGTCACATAGTATTGAGTGAATCGAATTCTGTGAAATTTAACCGATGAAACCAACTTGCACCAGTCAAACAAATTATTGACCGCGTCTACTTTGCAATAAAAAAAAAAAAAATAAATCAAAACGGACAAAGACAAACATTACCCCAAAAGTAGCACCATTCTATATAATGGAACTAGCAGGGACCCGGCAAGTTTCTGCCTTGGCGTGCATCTCGCTCTTCGGATATTTTAGCAGCTCTACGCTCGTCTATTTTATTTTAGACTTTTTGGGTGGCATTTCGTATTCTATACTTTTTAGATTTTCTTTTTTTTTTGAATATTTCGACTTTGTATAGTTTGAGCAGCACTTCCGGCAAACTCAATTCGCAGATGCTGCTTTGTTTTTGTGTTTTATTTGTATCTGTATAGTTTGAGAAGTGTCTTGAGAAGTGTCGAGATATTGTATTGAAAGTTGAGTTGGTTTTAATATTTAGAGAATTTGATGACCAAACTACACAGTATCCATTTAAAGGCTATTCTAGACGTTCGCTAAAAATTTCATCGAAATCGGTAGAGTTGTTTCGGCGTCCATAACGGACAAACACACATTCAATTTAATATATATAGATTATAGAATAATAAAATCATTTTTCTTTAAGCGTTTAAACGAAATGAACACGCTTCAGTTAGAAAAGATTTGTAGCTATTAATGGAATAAAATATATTCGGGCCATAAAGTACTATTTTATTTAAAGAAAATAAATGTCACACATCGTTTCATTGGCATTAATATATGAATATAACTTAGCGTAGAACGGAGATGAGAATTTAGTAAAATAAACAGTAGAATCCGAAGTGGAGAAAGTGATTTTCTGTCGTTTGCCTTTTGCCTTTCCATACCCATAAAAACGCTCAGATGGAATACGTCAGTGAGTCACGAACAGAATCATCTTCATCAACATTATCATCATCATAATCGTTGACAGACGTCGAGATATTGTGAGAAAGGCAAGATTTAAGTAGGTTAAGTTTATGTTGCCAACGTTGAACGGCGATTCCGGTTGAGTGATTCGTTTCTGATTTGTCGTCCTTTCGTCGCATCCGGTGATTTTCATTTTCATTCGCTACGCTTGCTTGCCGAAACCAAATCAAATAAAATGAAATATTTGCCAAAAAGTTTGAAATATTTACAGAACTGGGTTTTCCCAGCTGTCAGCACGACGAACGAACCAAACAATGAGTGAAAGAAAATGCATCGATACTTGGGTCAAGGTGTTTTCATTTTTCTCCAATTTAAGTTTGGTTCACAAGTCGAACTTTTAAGTATTCTGCATTCAATTAGACTAAACTGAATTTATTAAAAATTTACGTCTCCTCTCCTTAGTGTGAGCTCTCCCTTTATCAGTTCGTATGCCGTCGGCGCTGCAGCATTTTGAACAGACGTGCACGTTGGCGTTGGCGTTGGCAATAAAGTTACACCGTCACTCGAATTTATGGTTCTGTTTGTTTGCAGTACTACATGTGAAAATAAATTAGTTATTTGCTCGCTATTTGCTACTTAAAGGTCGAAGGATCAAATTCAATTTGCTGAATTTTTCTCTTGTGAACTCCGCAAACAAACGCTCGAATATTTCGTAATTAAACACAATCAAGGATTGTAATGCTCGGTTTTGAAATAGTTACGGTGTCGCAGGCGAATTATAATTTAGATATTTATTAACTTTTGTATTTGTTGTCGAAACGCATTTTGTTCGCATTAAATCTGTAATTAAATAAATAGTTTAAAAATATTATTTAGTAATAAATGCATACACGAATATAAAATGTGCGATAAATATTTCTAAATACTCTCGTCAATTGTAGTTGTTAAATATTTTGTATGACCCTCGAAATGCAACTTTTCAAAATGTTTTATATTTTATTTATTGTTTACAAACATTTTGCACTCTCAAATTACTAAATTACATTTTTCAGAATTTCATTGAATTTTCACACGTTTTACCAAATGAAAAATTAATGCTAAATTCGGTAAATTGTATATGGGATTGCGTTGTAATGGAAGTGAAGATCTGAAAATTCAGCCCCAGCACCTTTGACTGTAAAAGCACGAGTTATTTTGGGAAGCGTGAGCTGTATACTCCAAGTCTTTTCCCACCAAAGTCTCCGGGTAAGGACTTCGAAAGTTCAAAATAATGAAAAAAGGCTAAATTGGCCACCAACAACAATAAATTAAAAATCTAGGGTACTATAAATTATTCATGTGGGCTCACATCCTGAAAATAAATTAATTTTAATGCGTATTATTTCGATGTGAGGAATGAAGAACTCGAAACATCACCGACATGGATTCAAGACACTGAATTGGAGCCACTAATAGATGGAGATAACACACCAGATCAACAGCGAATGCCAGTTGCAATAGATGTTGATTGAGCGACAATTTTTAGACCTTTGCAAGATATGTGAAAAATACAAAGCGAATAAAAGGGAATCCACAGGAATTGACTGGCAGACAATTTAAAAGTAATTTCGCCCTCAAATCATTTCCAGTATATAATATATTATATTAAATACACTAAGACATATTTATACACCATTAACATCGACTGAAAAGAAAAATATTTATGTTTGGTTCGATCAGATAGCTTACGTGATATTAATATAACAAATTATTGTATAATAAATTAATACTGTTCGACACCAACAACGAATGTTGGAATTGGAACATGCTTTGATCCAAAAAAAAGTAATACAAAATGATTTTTCTTAATAATAAGGCATCATCGCATGAAGCAAATCCGTTCAAGATGACAATAGTGTCGCGTAAGTAGAAAGTTGTACCCCATGATTACCAATTGATCCCATCGCTCTCAAAGAGTAGCACTTCAAAACACATGAGGAATTAATACTAAAAAGAGACTGACAGAAAGCTATGGATAAGGTGTAAGCAATGATAAAATATTTTTATTCTTTGCTTGCATACTTTGAACAGAACATATTGCCTGCACTTTGAAATAATTCGGAAGATTCTATAAAAATTTAATTAGCTTAGAAAAAAATCAAAGACTGTTTTAAGTATAAAAAGTTCATTCATTGGCACGATATTTATTGTTGCTTCCATAACTAATGGTTTTAATCTACGAGACGATATGTTAATTTAACTCGTCTGTATTTTAAAAAAAATGCCTTTAATTTTACTGTTATTGTAGAACAACTTAAACCTATATATTAATACAGAGATATGATTGATATAGTACCATTTTACCCTACTTAACGTCAATATATTTTAATGAAAATTATATGGTTGGAAAGGTATTGTTCTAGAGCTGTGCATAGTATAATTTTAATGCCAATATATTTATGCTAAAGCGGGACAAAAAGGTGAGAAAAACTGCTAACTCTACTGCGAACTACGTTATCATTATCACTAGCGATTTGTGACTGAGCCTACGACGTTAATCGGGTTCTTGGGATAGCGCAAATACAGATAATGGAACGTTCTGTATCGCATGCGTTCACGTGCGACTCAAACTCTAATGTGTAGAAGGCAAGAATCGAATTCTTAGAAACCTAATCTATTATAAATACTATGTATGTATTACATATCATATGTTAAAGAAGTATCTACATATTAATACGGAGACACGACTTTTATAGTACCTTTTGTAATTAGTAATCATGCGGGCGGCCTATTTTCGAATTTCGACCACTGGACGATACTAGTTAAATTTAAAAGAAAAGAACAAATACGTAATAACTTATTGAAGTGTGAAGTGAACTTATTTAAGTCTGATAAGTGATTTACATTAGAATTACAAAGATCTGTCTCCACAGTCTTCTCGCTCTAATTACGCCGCTGCTTGTTGGTTAAGGACATCCCCAATTTTGGTAACATTTAAATTCCTTTCTAGGTTCCCTATGCGCCTATACCAAGAGGGCGCCAGGATGTTTTCGGAGGACCTTCGCTTGAAGAACCCTGATCTTAGCAAGGTGCGTCATAGCAGCAATGCCATAAACTTGCATTCCATAGCGCCAGCGCCATGCAAGTGCAATTATCGCCCTCTATAACCAAATCTTGTTATGCAGCGACAGCTTGCTTCTTTGGTTGAGTAGTCATCCCAGTTTGGCTACCTTGGCGCTAAGAGATTTTACCATATTATTTATATGGGTCTGGGTCCAGTTATGACACCTCTGTGTCAAATTTGAGTATTTTTAATCGGGTAAGAAAATTAAACACCCTACAATTTAATGATCTATCAATATCATTTCAAGTGACAAAAAATCAAATTAAATTAAATTAAATAAAAAATGGAAAAAATCAATTAATTTTTGTGTTTCAGACTGTGTAAATATTTATAATACTAAGCTTTGTATGCATGAATGAACCTTAACGATATTTTATGTAAATTTATTAACTAAATAAACAAAGTCAGCAAATGTGTGCCGACGCGTGTGTCTGTTTGTTTATTTTTTATTGTTTACCGCTTATGGCGCGCAATCAATTAAAAAAAACAAGTTCGTTTTTCTACTCACTTTAATAATTATTATTTTTTATGCTATGAAAGTCTGTGCGAAACGGTGTGTAATATGCGTATTTAGCATTTTATGGAAATGCGCAGTCCAAAATGCAAAACGACAATGAATTTGTATAAAAACTCTGCAGCATATTGAAAATATTTTCGTTGCTCATTTTATGCAGTTTTCCATATACACAAAGTGCGATAAACTTAAATGGTGTAAAAAAATCTAAACTGTTAGAAAGGAGTGCGACAAAACGGTGGCTCAATTGAACTTCATACGGCCTCAAATATCAAGTTTTTTCTGTGCATTTCATTCAAAAAATATGATAGAAGTTCTAAGCTTTTATGTTGACAAATCTGGCAAATAGGCTTCGCATGGCGTTGATTTAGTGCGGCGATTTGAAAAATTACACACGCAATCGAAATTAATTGAAAGCGATTAAATAGCGACATTAATTTGAGTTATGGCAGGCAATCAATTCAGATGAAAATTCAGATAATGACAGCGAGTACAGCACACGGAGGGAGAAACAGGTAAATGTTAATAGCTGATAAGCTATAATGAAAAGCACACTCGACTTTGTAAGGCGCCCAAATCAACGCATACTTTGTAATTCAATAAGTTATGAAAAATTGTGCTGAAAGCGAAAATTGACGCCATTCTTTGTTGCCACTCGCTCGGTGTTGCGTGAAGAAGAAGAACACATTTGAGATTTATAAGAAGTGAAATTAATGTGTGTAAATAGAAGAACAAAAACAGGAAGCAGTCAAGGAAGTAGAGAAAGCAACAAAGTGAAAGTTAAGGTGGCAAACAAGAGTAGGGCGCCGTTGGCGGCGAGTCGTAGTAGCCAGAAGTTGAGCTGGCAACTCCAAATGCTTAAAGTGCAACTTTCCAGAGGCGAATCGAATTTATTTTATTTTCTGTCTCCCTACTGCACCACGAATGCTACGCAAAATGTCCACTTTTCCTGTTGTCGCCGTTCGACTCGCAAGGGCGTCGCCAGTAGTGCCTGCAAAAGGCGAAACTTTTCGCGCTTAGTTTGCGCGCTAAAAGCACAGAAAATACTCGCCGATTCTCTGGCCACTCAGCGAACGGTACTTGCTTTCTTTCAGCCACTTTAAGTCTTTGTACTGTTTTATTTGTCGCGCGCTTTTCTCTTTGGCGCGTCGCTTTAATACGCTTCCCCTTTTTGCTTTTATGGCTGCTTCCCATGTTCCCAATTTGCGCTTTGGCTACCATTTTGCGATCACATCGGTTCAAAAGGAAGTGAATTGCAGTGAAAACCAACGCGCACATTGAAAGGAATATGGATGGGCTTTGTATGTGTTTCTCACAAACTCTTGCGTTATTGAATTAACGACTTTTGCTGTTCGCAGATAAATTGTTATTGTAGCGTGAAACATTATAACCGCTGCGAAAAGTTTGCCAGTTTCTGGATTTTTACTGTGACTAGTCCATTGATTAGTTATCTGAATTTCTGCATTTGGCTTTGAAAGCTGTCTTTTATTCTCAGTGTAAGATAAGGTTTTGTATGATGAGTACACTCTTTTATGAACACATTCAAAATTATTGTCCTCTTGACATATTCCAGTAACCCACTTACTTAATTTAAATGCCTGACCGGTCTGCAAATTATCTTGTTATAAGTGTACCTATGAATCAATGTGCCATTTTAAGAAGCATCATAGGTGTGGCTCTACTTTGACACAATAACGAAAAGAGAAAAAAAATGTGTCCCAGATTTTTCTTAAAATTGTAGGAAACTTTAAAACTTTCCTAAAGTTATATTTTCGATAAATTTGTTCTATTGCCCGGCGTCATAAATTTATCTAAGGGAAAGATATTTTTTTAAAAGAAAATTTTTTTGATATTTTTGGGAAATGGCAACACTGAAAACATAAAATATGAATTAATAAATTGATGTGTGCAAATCGATTGCCATTTTTGCACCCATATGCTGGAACCACAATCAAGAGAAAGGCTCGCGCGATTTAGCTGCACTGTGGGTACCTTCATTTGAGCTCGTAGCTTCTAGTCCCAGATCTATCAAATGCCAAGGCTCTTATTCTAAACCGTTTCCAAAACTAATTTACAAAAGGTATGTTTTCCGTTTAATCGTTCCATGTGTTTGTTTCAATTTTCCTACTTCAAGAAGTAATTCCCTATTGTGCATATTATCTGTTTTTTAAAATGTATTTTGTGTATTCAAAGCGAAAATATTTTTAACTACATTTTTGTAGTCACTTTACATATAAAATTCTTGTGGGCATTGGATGTGAGGTTGTTATCTCAGTGACTTTTATGACTACGATTGCTGTAGTAGATCCAAAAGGGATTGAGTATTGTTATGAGGTCGCACGTCTTGGCTCGAAGCTCTGACTGTTCCTGGTTATGAATCGCAAATAGCACATGTTATACTGCAAATAGTTTGTTGAAAATACGAAATAGTTTGTGTTTTGTCCTCCATTCTTGTGATAAACATCAGAACAAGAAATTTGTGTCATCATAACATAGTTGAGAAAAAGCAGTCGATTCGTCTGAAGACAGGCAGGCGTTGCTGCCGGAAGTGGAGTTATTGTTCTATTTTGCCATCAATCAAAAGACACTGTGCTAAATTTCAGACCCATTTATATATATATATGACATATATATATATATAGACAGTAACATGTCTATGAGAACCCTTTATCATTTATGCCACCTTTGCGATGTTGTTTCAACTAATTTATGCGTATTTTTATTTCTGCTTTAAGAGCCGTCAGGTGACCCATCAGATGCTATCGATATTAAGTCCACCACCATCCTATCACACAGATACATAATTTAGGAGAAAGCAGAAATACCCAGTGGGTCATAACTGGATAATCCTGTCAATGTTGAATCACTATTTGGGCCGCTTGGATTGAAATTCTCAGGACTTTGAGTTTTGAGCCTAAATAATTTTTATATACGTGTATATTGACATCAAGAGCGGAGAGATAAGATGGGATTGTCATGTAGACTGTGATGTAAAGATAACTAAGACGGTAACACAGACTAGGAAGAGTGTGGCCACTACTACTGAAGGGTTGCCGACTAGTGTAGCGTTTTTACGTATCTACCAGAAATTCTACTTGACTCATTTGTATGACAAGCGATCTACAACTTCGGCATAGCGGAAAAATACTCCTACTCAGAAGTTCTGCATTCCCGTTGTAAGTCAAATACCACAAATCGCTTGCAGCTTTCCGAAACTCGAAAAAAATTTGCAATTTTTCCGGTGTAGGGAGAAGTTGTTATAACCGCACAGATCATTCATCAAATCCGGCAAGTCATTCATCACGCGTAATATATTTGACATTGCAAGAGATGGATAAATACAACGACGCTAAAAAAACTTTGCACGCATACACACGCACTGGTACACTGGCACTGGCCTGAATGCTAAAAAATAACTACCAAGCCGATTCGAGCTGAGCAGCGCTGAGCCAATGCAAACCCACACCGAACTTCTCGTTTTGATGTGTAAATATTAGCTTTCATTGCGTTTCCTGTGTGGCTGTTTTTGAGTATGTGCGTATGTGGAATTTTGTTGTTGTCAGTGTTTTCATAGTCGTTGACGCCGCTTTTGGCAACAAACATTTTTATAGCGCAAATCCTTAAATCCCATCACTGACAGTCTGTCTGTCAGTGGGTGTGTATGGACACAGGTGCTCGGAATCAGTTATCGAATTCAACAAGATTGTGCTTGTCTGAGATGAATATGTCTCTTTGTCTGTTTGTCTGTCAGTCACTTTGTCTTTGCTTTTGAATTGCGGTCAAAGGTAGTGAGTGATATGTTTTGAGCATGATGAATGTGTGAGCTTGCCTGTAGTTACTTAATACAATAAGACCAGGTGCCCAAAGAGATTTACATTTGAATTGACTGTTTCTAATACAAAATCCTTAAGAAAGTCAACGTTTAGGCATAAACATGTGATACGATACGCAATCTGAAGCACAGCTGAATAAACCCATTTAACCTTGTACTCAATAGTCGAAATTATATGACTATAGGAGTACAGCCAATCTGTATATTTATTTAAGAAAGGATAAGTTGAGAAGCCCTCCAGAATATCCTAATGAAAATTATTTTTCTAGAGCTTAGAGCTAGTAAGCGAGTTGATGCAGTGCAGCTACTCAGTAACATCGTAAATGGCTAGAATGAAGCGCAATGCATATACTCAGCTTAAGCTATGTAGATATCCCCAACCGAAACACCACGGTTTCAGTCATCCCCACTTGCAGCAGTTAATCATATGCTATGGGATTGTATATATCTGAAAATGTAAGCGTAAATATATAAAGGGTCTTCACAAACGTCATAAATATATAAAAGTTATAAAGTTACATAGTTACAAGCAACATTTCGTGAATTATCAATTACGTTTTTGAGGTCGTAGATCAGCTGTTGTCCTATACACAAATATAAACAACCAAATTCTAAAATGCCGAAAACAAATTAAAAGAGCAAAATAATACAAAAAGCCACAGAAAATGCAATAAATAATTTAATAATTTGTTTAGTAATTGTTTTTGCTGTAAATCAATTGTTAATTAAATTAAATTCGTAACACAAACGCTTTGCATCTTACCTCTGCCATTTCTTGTATCACAATGACCATATGATTGAGCAGTCTGCTATTCACAATAAATATAAAAATGTACAATAATTTTGTCAACGCTCGGTGTTATTCGTTTATAACACTCAATTGTGTGACTCGTATACGACATTGACAATATTTTTCTGTATGCAGCTACGGTTAGTTTGTGTACGACTTTATAACAATATAACCTTTATAACATATACGACACATATAGGACGTTTCGTGAAGACCCTTATATATTTGTTAATTTTGTCATTTAAATGCCAAAAAACAAGTACTTTTATTTGGCTCACTTAAAGATCACTACACTTTGAAACATACATGTCAAGTGTTTGCTCATATAACACATCCGTAGTGGTCGCCGAAGGAGATTCGCTTTCGTTTCTTGTGTTTGGTGTTTGTTTCATTTGAGTTAATTTAACCAACTGCGCAGTTCGCATCACGTAAAACCAAATCCATTCGTTTGAGTATGTTTGCTTTTTTAGCACCACATGAATGAATTTTAGAAAAACAAATGGAAATTTGTGTGTCTGTGATTTTGCATGATTGCAAGACTCTACTTCCTCCATTCTTAAGTATAAATATTCTATCTGGAATCCAAAGCTGCATTTTTTAATGTGGTCCAAGGAAATGCACGACCAGACATATTTAATGGCATCAACGAGTTCTCATTTATTTGTATTGTATATTGCTATCCGTACTCATGCATTTTAGGTACAAGCCATCCCAATATATTTTCGATAATGTGTTGGTTTGGCGAATATAGTTGCAAGTTTGAGTGCTGCTCAAACTGTACAAAGTCGATATGTTCAAATATATGAATGAAAAAAAAATCAAAAAAGTCAAGAATACGAAATGCCATACAAAAAGTCAAACACTGGAAGATCAATGTGAAAAACGCAGCAATATACAGAGTGCAGAGCTGTTAAAACATCCGAAGTGTGAGACGCACCCAAAGATAGCAATGCGCCGGGTCCCTGCTAATAGATTACAATCTTAATATTTATATCTAGATTAGATTTAGGTTAAATAGAATAGTCTTAACGCCGTCTTTTCACCATCTTCGTCTTTACACCGTCGTACCCAACCGTAGACTATCCGCTTTTAGTTTCATTCTCATCGGTCTCTACTTCTATTCTCATCGATCCTCTTCACAAGTTGTGAATAGTATTGTCAGACTCATCGTGGTTGTTCTCATATATTTCCTCATATATATATATATATACATATGTAGATTTATTCTATTGTTTTATTAAACTTTTTTATTATTACTGAAAGTGTCTTGATTACTAATAACAATGACCTCAATATGTGCAACTATATATATATATATATGTGCAACTCAATACATTGCAACTAAAATGAAAAATTAAACTGTCAGTCGCCGTTGCATAAGCAAAGTTGAGATTTTAATTAACGAAAATACGCCTCATTAGAATCAACAACAGCGGATAAAAAATCATAAAACTAAAATTGGGGACGATATTAGAAAATATAAAAAAAACAAAAAAATAAATAAATAAATATAAAATTAGAGAAAAAGAAGAGCACTTTGCACATTTCAGCACTAATTGGAATATGGCAAATATCAAATAAATAACATGCACACAAATACATATATGAACACACACACACACATGCCGACACACCGAACTGAGCAAACAACATTCGTAATGAACATTTTGCAGCATTAAATTTTTATTTTGAATATTATCCTTGAAATAAATAATTTTAATATAAAATGCATACAAAACAAGTGCTAACACACTGAGTGAGTGACTGAGACGGCTATCGTGAAAGGGGAAAAGAGAGATGCACACGTACGAATATGAATATCCTTCAGAAGTTCTCCAAATAACGCAACACAAACGGGGCTTTTCTTTATAGTCATTTTTTGTTTGTTTCTGTGTTTGTTGTTTAATTTCGTGTTTTGTTGTTGTTGTTGTTGTTGTTGTTGTTGTTATTATTATGAGTGAATATGAATATCCTTTCAATTGCTATGCTATGGTGGTCCACAGCGTTGGCAATGGCAGCGTTCTTTGATGGGCAGTGAATGCTGCAACCGCTGTGAGGTTGAACTGCCTCATCTTGTTGTTCGTGTCTGTCAGTGGCAGTTGCTGTAAATGCGCATAAAACACATATTTTTTTTTTTTTTTTGGTATGTTCTCCTCTAAACGTGCTAACAACAGTACAAGAAAACTGGTAATGGCAGCCTACACTGACACCTTCGAGCAGCACATGAAAACCGCATTTATGCACGCCAAGCAGAGCTAAACCAAGCCAAACCAAGCCAAGTCGAGTTGTGCTGCTGCTTTTGCATTGAAATTGAAACTGAAAATTCAAATGGCATCTTTTGCTGTTGCTGGTTGCCAACACACCGACGAACGATTGTATAAGGTTGCATGTAGCTGCTGCAGCTGCCAAACACAGACGCGAACGCCTATTTCTGACGCCACCGTTGAATGTGCTCGGCATATCTCACATCAGCACACCACAGCACACCACACGACGACCGTAGCCGCAGTTCAGGCAACGTCTTTGATGTACATTTGTTTTTAGTTTAAATTAAAATGTTTACACAACTGAATGCCAACCGTATAGAATAGAATATTTTGCATTTAGCTCTGTTTTTTTGCACTTTTTTTTTCGTCGAGCAAAGCATGTCCTTCGAAAGGCTTTTGGCTGAAGCTGCCACGTGTCGTGCTGAT
Organism: Cacoxenus indagator; assembly: GCA_035041755.1. Taxonomy (NCBI): domain Eukaryota; kingdom Metazoa; phylum Arthropoda; class Insecta; order Diptera; family Drosophilidae; genus Cacoxenus; species Cacoxenus indagator. The sequence goes on along the minus strand of JAWNKX010000225.1, from coordinate 590,420 downwards.
TTCTCATTTGTATGCAGCAAATGTCGTTAGGCATTTGCGTTGCGAGTTAGGATGAGTTATAAAAACGTCGCCTGCTTTGTTTAAGCAGCACGGCATTCATTCACTCATTCATTAATTTCTCTCACTTTTAGGCGATCGTAAACGTGGTATACGCATTGCCATTTAAGGCGCTATTACTCGCGTCATGCATTTATCTATTTCAAGGTAAGCATTCGTGCTTCTACCGCTGGTAGTGTTGCTCTTGTTTGCTGCCAAGATAAACAGCATTTATCCATTACCGCAACATTTTGCACTCAGTTACTTTGCGTAATCGCTATCGCAATCCGCAATCCACAATCCGCAATCACAGTGCCAGAAGCCAAATCTCTGCCAGCAGCCACATTCACAGCTTAACAACGCTTTTAATCTGCTATTTGGCGTTGCCACCAACTTCAACCATATCAACCTCCCACTGTCATCTCCTTTCCCTATCGCCAACTTGCTCGCCCACAACTCACTTCCGACTTGTTTCGAGGTGTGTCTACGAAAATAGCATTATTGCAACTTCTTCGTTCCCAGTTTGCTGGCTAAAATGCAACTGAATATTTTACCAACTTGGCAAGCAGCTCCATCTTCATAGCCTACCTCACTTTTCATACTCATTTAGTTTGACTTGTAAGAACTTTGCGCAAAAATAATGCTCACAGAAGCTGTTAAACTACTCGAAGGCGGAAAACCTTGCCGCGGGTGCGTACAAGCCGGAAGTACTCAATGTAAACAACTGACATTCTCGTTAAATAAATAATTTGAAGTGCTGTTGGGCGTTGTATTAATTGCCGGTTTCATGAGTGGCACTACCTTCCACATAACGGAAAGAGAAAACACTCTGTTGTTTACTTTTCAGTTCCGTAGCGATCAAATATTTTGGAGGGCGTCCCTATTTAATAACCACTCGAACAATAAAGCTGTGTATATCTGGGCTGCTAAATGTAGTCTAAAAATGAATATCTGATATATAATTTTTCGATATTTTTTATCTCTAGACTTCCATTAACACTCAAATATTTATTAATTTTTTTTTTATTTCGAGGATGACTGCCCAGCAGATCATGACGAAAGGAATAAAACTTTGTAGAACTTTTACCACTTATTGGCATTCTAACGTTTAAGCGATAAATGAATAACCAAGAAATATCAAGATGTCATTCGCTTTAAAGCCACGTATGCAACACGAGTCAAAGTCAAACTATTTGTGGCATTAGTATATATTGTCGTTACACTGGGTGATTAATATGCTCATGACACATTGTTAATAATGTCGAACTGATAATAAGCTTTTATCTCTTTTTTTTTAATTCTTATATCTTAACTAGATAACCCATTTCTTTTACATTGAAGCATTAATCGGAAGGGTTAGTCATACTAGTGCTTTATTACTGATTGTAGAAGTTATGCATGAACTCAAGTTTTGAGACGTTACGGCAAAGCGTAAAAAGTCTGTTACTTCCTTTAGTACCTTCTCTTTGTAACGACTGCTGTATATTTTTATCACCTCCATTACAGTCAGCATGTTGAGGTCTACATATAAAGCCCCTCTTTTTCTGACAAGCCTTAAGTTAACAATGTTGCAAACGGCAGTGGTATTAAAGGAAATCACGTAAGAACTATCTGAAGCAGAAGATCCGCAGAGGTGGGAAAGCCTGCAAGTTTCGAAAGATATCAAGTTCGTCGCCTTCAAAAAAAATCCCAACCTGATACAATGCTATTTTCCAAACTCTCTAAACAATCTGAGATGTCAGAATGAATTGACATTTTGATGCAGTCATCTCGAATTATAAATGCTGCGTGAGCTGGTGCTACTAAATCACATATATATAGAGAAAATATATAAGCTCATATTCGTATGTGTGGCTCTGCAAAAGTCGTATGTCTTGACTTGAAACTCTATTTAGATATAAAGGACAATAGTACGAAAAAAATATCTATATATATATATATATATTAGTTGACCCGACAGATTTCGTCCTGCCCAAAAAAATAAAAATAAAATAAACAAGAATGAAGAGCATATCACAGAAAAAATCTCTCACACTTTTCATTTTCTCTTTACAAACAGCAAACACGTACCAATAGAGAAGTGTAAGGAGAAGTAAAGCATGTAACGTTTTCGTATAATTTGTGCTTCCGCGTAAGCTCGGCATGATAAATAAATAAATTAAGAAACATTTTCTAATGAATCAAATTGTGAATCTAAACCATTCTCGAATCTACTTGAACACATACAAAAAATGTGAACAAAATCGGTGCAGCCGTTTAAAAGGAGTTCTGTCAAATACACACGTACAGAAGACTTTTATATATAAAGATATATTTTGAAAATACCTGCTAATTTTAATTAAGAAATTCACCAAATTCGGGTACAGTAAAACGTTAATCCAAGGAAAATGGCATATTATATTATACATATATTACTAACTACTAGCTTAGCTTTCACTTATCATCAAAAGCTATGCTGAAAAGTATAAACTGGGAAAAAAGTGAATAAACCTCTCCTAGTATAAAAAGCTAGAAAAAATTTTTTATTTATTTATTTTAATTTAATAATTTAGAAATCATTAATTTATGAGTTATGACTTTTAAATTTGTTAATTTATTTATTTAAATTTAATGGATTTATAATATATTAGAGAGATGGATCCAGGCCTCATTGAGTTATTAATTTTCTTTGTAAATTATTGTATTCAATGCATAATCTTTTGAATGCTTGGCTGCATTCCAATCCCATTCACATACTACTCTCACACTCTCCACTCACCGCTTCCAGTTCCTAACCTATCCCACTAGTACTAGCTTTATCCAAAAATATAGTTTAAAATTAAAGTTGCTAGTTTTCACTTGGACTACCTTTGTATTGACTCGGTCCAATGACTGTTAGAAAATTGTAGTGCTTGAGACAAGTTTAGTAAGTGCTTCTTAGCACAACTCTTCATGTCAAAATAAATTCGTATCATCGGTCGACGTCTGGCTGTTAACAAAAGTATAAGAGTACATTCAATATCAACAACACGAAGTTTTTCTCTACTCATATTTCATTATACTTTATTAATTGGAATGGCCAAAATTGTTTTATGCGCCGTTAAAATGTGTTCTCTGCAAAGTATTTCCACAAAATATGACTGCCATTTCGCAGATTTCTCTTCCATTATGAAGAAGGAGAAACAAATAATGACTGGCAACTGTCCATAAATTAGCTTACTAATGTACCAATAAATGAGAGTAGGCAAACGAACCACAGCATTTTCTCACATATCGTATAATGGCATTTATTATAATTAAACTGCCCGGAAAAATTCATTTGTTTGCAAGGCGAATAATCATAACAAAACACAAAAAAAAAAAAGAAGAAAGTTGCCCATTCCACTGCGGGAATTTCGTCTCAACTATAATAAGTGCGAAATACTCGTAAATTCAAGCACGTTCTCGCCCCCTTTATGCCACTGGTTCTAAAGCGTATTTTGCTCGGTGTAGAGCTGTCGTGTTACTGATATAATATATCGGTAAACATAATATACACGCCAATCCAAACCACCAACAAACGACTGCAATTTGATCTTGAGCAAACATTTTGACCGTGCCATGGGTTCAGAGCCACAGTCGCAGTCGCAGTCGCAGTCGCAGCATAGACTACAAAGAGACTATTATCCTTTGACCGTTATTGTGTCGTTATGCTGCTAACCTTAACCATAAAATGGATAAATAGCCAGTGTTGACACCAACGTACGAGTAAGCGTTCGTTAGAATGAGCCCCGCTGCGGTCTCCGGTCGTAAGCACTCAGCGTCGCAAGAGCAAGCGGACGAGCGTGTCAGCTGGCCACTGGGCACATGTAAACGTTTGCCTCCATGCTGGACTCCAATCAATTTATCACTCGAAAAGCGACAAGCAAACACGGCGTAGCCAACTTGGCTTGGCTCGGGTTCGCCTTACTCTCAATCCCCTTGACTTGGTCTGCGTCGTGGTTTGTTGCGTCAAGCATGCTGCGCTCTAGTTGAGCTGCCTATGGAGTGGGGAGAATAATTTCGCCTCGAGTAGAGCATTTATAAACAAAAGGATATTAGTGCCAAGCGCTTGTTTGCTAAATATGACGACTACGACTACGAGGACGATGACAACGACAAAAGCAGCATCAACATCAAGTCCAGCGAACCAAGTCAAGTTCAGTCGAATATGGGAGGCGTTGTTGTTGGTGTGACATCGCGACCTTTGTGACCGAAAGGTATTAGGGCGCATGTTATGCGGCTCATTGAATGTGTCGCCGAGAAGATTTAATGGAGCATGCAAAGGTGAAATACGTTTACATACTTGTATATTGCCCGATATTTACTTTTCTGTTTTTCCTTTTTTTTTTTTTGCTCCTCATTGCCATATTTTTTGTGTGGTTTCCTCGCTGACTTTGACCGCTTTGCTCGGCTCTTTGTTCGCCCATATTTCTTTGTGGGCAATATTTAACTCAAAAAACGCAACTGGTCGAACATAATAAATCATAGTTCAGACAGGAGGTCCCCTCATTCATATTGGGTTGCAAATATTTTACTATTTCACCATGAATTCCCACATACGACCATAAAACATCATCAACCATAGCCCTGCCAATGGAGGTATTTGCTCTATCAAAGTTGTGTGAGATTATTGACTTTTCTGCCGCTGATAAATTTTCCTATACTCAAGCAACAATTTTGTTGTTATTTGATAGAAGCCAAAGCAAAAAGTTATATTTTACTTTTATTATTATTTTTCCTTTGTTGGCTCAAAGTTTTTCGACTAAACAAGATTTCGCGAAGACTTCGTAATTGAGCCATTCAAAGTTTGGTTGTAATTTCCAATCTAACTCGCTCGTTCGACTTTGGCACGTTCTCCGCACTGAATTAGGCTAATCCACTTTCATACATGAGTAAGTTATATAGGTGTATATTCCATTAAGTTAGTCTTATGTAGAGATTATTGTCTGTGTGGTAAGTTCAAGAAACCACTATTTCAGAGTCGTTAAATGCTTAACAAGTTTGAAATTATTTTTGTAGTTTTTCTTTGTCCAACAAGAACACAATAAATATTCTCAGCTATAAAGTGTGAAATTTTTTAAAAAATTCAGTTCATTTTGGATTCAATGGTCAGTCATTACTGTCTTGGACTCCCACAACAAACTTATCGATTGGTGCCCCTAGTATTAAAAATTAACTAAAATAAAAAGTAAATAAATAAATAAAATAATAAATGTAGGTTTAGTACAAATGTGTGTAGTTATTATATTGTGTTTTTGGCTTTTTATATTATATGTCTAGGTCTCCGCACTTGGACGTCTTCACTTCGTGAGAGACACACAGCGACTTAGTCGTACGTTTGCTTAGCGGTAACCGCAGTGTTGATCACTCTAAGGACAGCCTATCAACAATACGCAAACAGCATTGCTTATCGCTTGTAAGTTTCAACCGCACATCTTCCTGGTGATAGCCGTACTAAAACCTAAAAAGATAAAAGGGCCACAGTAAGCCAATAGTCAATAGCTGCTGAGGAGCAACACAAAGCAGGTAACGTGAGTAAATCATATATACGTACAGATAGATTGAGTTATATAAGTACCACTGCCCAATTTGAAATTCTTTACTCTAGTTTCCAGATTACAATGCACAAACTGAGGGTTTTAATGAGAAGTCATTAGGGCGACGCTTCGAGACTATATTCTAGAGACTATAGACTAGAGATATTCATGAAATAACTTATAGCAGAGCTTAGACAGATGTGTGGAAAAACCATCTGAAATATTTACAGCCTATATATATATTCAAATAGGCGCATTTTTGAGGGATATTTCAAAACAAGCAACATTCATATCGTTTTGGTGTCTGAAGCGCACATTTTCGAGCGCTCATACTTTCAAATTATCCGATATTGGGCTATTCACTAAAACAACCCGTTCGGAAGATTTTGCGGGGGTACGCTTAAAATATGGAAAAATGTTAAACAAAAAAGATTGCTTTAATCGAAAACTCTGAAGTGATATAGTCAACTACAAATGTCAACGAATGTACTATGCGCTTGTGCGACTCTACATTGAAGGACATCGTTGTTGTGCAGCGAAACCCATTGCACGAAATTATGAAAGCGGGTTGGATACTTTTGGAACACACCTCGTGTCAGTTAAATAATTCATATGCAACGTTATGAACTATTGAATGTAATGTTTGGTTAGTTAAGCCATCGCATCACTCTTGATCTGATACATGATCTCGTAAACAATCCAAACGAACTATTAAATTATTTCCAATTACTTTCCTTTTAGACTATCATCTGAGATTTGTTTAGTTATTTATTTATATTTTATCCTAACTGGACTTTTTACCATATATTTCAACTCATTTTCAACGCTCCCAGAAATTTAAGCTGCCATTATGGATATTTCGTTTTGTTGCAGACTAAAAAAAAAATAATAATAATAGAATGTGAAAAAATGCCTCTGTTCGTAACCACACTCGCAACACAGAACTGCAGTAGCTAAAGCGAGTAGTTTCACTAGCATTTGAGCAATGTTGGTATAAATTCGCACTTAAGCCAAGGTTAATAAAACTAACCGGCGCCACACAGGAAGCACTTCCTTTCAGTCAATCCATGCCTTATTTTCGTGCAGCCGTTGAAGGTTTGCAACCAAAAATTCAGAGCTGGACACAATAAATAAAATCTCTTACGCCCCTTTGTGATTTTGATAAATTAGCCACAAAGTGTGTAGCGGCGCGAGAGAAAAAACATATTTGAAGTAGAATAAGTGAAAAAGGTCATGTTTGAACAGCATGCTGGGCATGTTAAATGGTTATAATTTCAATGGCCCGAGCCACACCTCAGTGGCGTTTTGGGTGCAGGTCTCTAATTTGGTAAGTTAACTGTGCAGCCTTTGTTTTCTTTCATGTTCCAGTTTGGTGTTGCGCTTTTATGTAAATTCGTATTTGTACTGAGCTCCACAAGCCTTCCAAAAGGTCAATCTTCGCTAATCAGCTCGCATGTTGCGGTGTATTTAATAACGAAGCTCTGGGCAGCAAATGAGAAATTCACGTTTTCCGTGATGTACTCAACCAAATGCTTTGTCAGCGTTTGGAATACCAAGCGAGCACGCGTGAAATCAGCTAACGCATCTGAGTTGCCTCAAATCACGACTTTAATAGAAAATTCCTCCTAAAAACAAAAAACAAAAATTTATGCAAAGTAATTCAATCAAAATAAAAATAGTGTAAAATTTCTCAACGCATTCAAAAAAGGTAGTCAAAGGTAAAACTGGGCGGAGAAAAAAGGAATCTTACAAGGAAGAGGATTTCAGAAAGAGAGCAGAGCTTTGCATTTTTATTAGCTGCCTTCAAGGAATGATAAAGCACAACACACATTTAGTTTTGGTTGGAACGAAATATTTCTACACTTCAGTTTATTGAATTGACTGAAAGGTGTTTTCAAGTCGCTTGCTGTATCCACGGTCTGCTGTTCTATCTGTCGCCACGCACGAGTGTATTTTTTTATTATATCTATCTTTGTACTTATTACTCGTATTACTCTTAATCTTCCAATAATATATAATATCATCTGCATTTTGAAAGAATTTCTTCCTTGAAAAGGAACCAAGTTTCCTCTTCAAGTCACGAAGAGTATTAAGAATTTAAGAGGTCATTGTATTATTTGTAAATATAACTTTATTGGCACTACTTCGTTATTTCGCAGAAGTATGGACTCATCCTTTATGAGTTCAGATGATATAAATGTACACCTGATGTATGCTCTATAAGAATCATATTCAATGGAATGTTCAGACTAGGGTGGGTATATGCTTTGCTTCAAGAGTTTTGTAAATAATTGTGATTATTTATTGATACTAGAAAATTATTTTGTTTTGAGCAGTAAGAGGAAGATGTCAAGTTGCTACGAACGTCTCGAGTCTATGGAGAGGGTTACCGTTGACTTTTTAACTTGACCAATTAACCATAGGAATTTGGCAAAATCTCTCAATGAATTCACTGCAATATTGTAGGATCGAGAATATGCTGTTTTTAGGTGCTGAAATCGTGTTCTGGAAAGGTCTTCACAGTCTTTACATGCATTATGCTCTGCTTTTTTTAAACTCAATCGCAAAATCTGTTATATTGATAGTAGTATATGACCTTGTCAAGTTTTGCCGAGGCAATCCTAGGTATACTAATGATCCTATAACAACATTCCTCGAGCTCGTATGTTGTTACCACAAAAATCTCAATGTCTCGAACTCTTCGAATGGAATTTTCTTCTTGTAAGCCCACTTTGTCGATTAGATATTACATATAATTTGCCGAATAGCTTTACCTAAAGGTTTGAGTATGAGCATTTTTATTCTTGGTGTCGAAAACTTGAATGAAGGAATATTCCAGGATTTATAACATATACTTCTATCGGGAAATTAAAAATCGTTGAAATTTCTCTTCCTTCAGTGTTCACACACTTTTCTGAAAAGATGGCGGTGCGGTTCTCGTGACATTGGCATGAATTACTCTTCGAAAATTTTTCTCCTTACCACTTCTGTCCTTTATAGGTGCCTATTCACCAAATAGTGGTAGAGGCATTATTTGTGTAGCGTATAAACAAAGTGCAAAGGCATCCAACAAGCCACTATAGCACGATGTAAAACTGAAGGATAAAACTAAAGGATAATGCAAAATTCTCTAGTTTTTTCTTGTTTCACAATTTTGTGTTTGCTGCTTCTCATGCACTTTTTGAGGTTGTAAAGCTTCGATTTGCATGCCATTCTGCATTTTACCTTGCTTTAACCTATTTTATATTCAAATATAGTGGGTGGTCTGAAAGGTCTTAAGTTTCATAGACGGAAGAAGTCTATTGTTTGACTTCTGCGAATGCGCTTGTGTAACATCAATTGGCATAAAGGATCATCAGCTTAGAGGTAATTGACTGCAGTCAGTTGGACTAAGCCTTCCTATATAAGATGAAAAGATAGATGCTTTCCTCACTCTAAGTGAGGAAAGCAGCGAAAACGTGTTTAAAGTTGAGTGCGATTGCAGTCCTCAACTGTATTTCCTTGTCTGTCTTACGTATTTATCTATTGTAGGCTAGAGGATTGTTCAAATTTTATTTAGAGATAACAACGCTGCAGCGCATCGAAGTAGATTGTGTGTGACAAGGTAAATAAAATTAGGATGTTGTTATTTTTTTCCTCTTCTTAGCGATACTGAATATTTTGCAAGACATGTAGTACGAAGCTTGCCAAAAGAAGCAACCGCCATCAACACGGGCAAGCTCGTAGAAAACGTTTATATACAAACAAGTCAAGGCAAAGCATCATCCACAGGAATGCGCAAAAGTCAAAAAAACACAAAATTCGCAGAATAAATCACGACAAGTGAAAGCATCTAAAAGGTCAACAAAAATACAAATAAAGTACAAAATCAAACGAGCTCCGGGCTGAGACTTCAAATGAAGAAAGCACGACTTGAACGTAGTTTGCCGTTCTCTGATCGCTTTTTGTGTTTTGTCTATTCATCGGTTGATTGATTTTAGCTACTTTAGCCAAGAGTAGTGCTAAAGAAATGTAGTAGTCGAAGTCAACGTGCTTAAAAAGCGACTGGTTTTGAATCGCTGCAGCGCTGGGCAAAGTGTAGTGCCCCGAAAAGTTATTGGATTAGCAGCAGAATCACCTGAGTTTGGTGAGAAATCCAATTAATTTTGTTGTTAAGTACTGGCAAAAATTTAAAATGCAGTTATTAGTGCAACTTTTATTTAAAATTTGTTGAACCCAGTGTGTCATCTTAAAAAATAATCGGATGATTTCTTGTCCCCAAGAATGTACTGGGCTATCATATTTGGGTACTGTTTATTTTAAATCTGTCACATACGTATACTTTGTAACATAGTGGTACAAGAAGAAACTATGTACTAGGTTATCTTTTCTTTTTTTTTTATAATTATAATATAATATTTATCGCAGTACACTGCATAACAAAATGACGCTAATTGCGCCAGAAAGGTAATGAGGTAGAAGGCTGATTCCTTTTTAGGGTGAGGTCATTCGGGTATAGCCTCTTCAGTCTACGCCTTGTTGAGATACATGTGAGGGAGGACGCCAGTGGATTTGGGTGCGATAAAAGTCTGTAGTGATAGCGGCAGCTGTGAGAATTAATCACCTCCATAACAGTTGGCACGGCAAGATCCCTATGCAGCGCGGAGTTGCAGACGTACCAAGGGGCGCACGTAAATCTTCTGAGAGCCTTGCTCTGACACGCCTGAACTCTTCTGATGTTGTAGGCAGTAGTAGTTCCCCCAATTTGTATGGCTTAGCGCCAAGCAGGTGCCACTACTTACAGATAGATGAGCCATTTATTAATTAAAGATAACTTAATCGAAGGCCGGTTGAGCTTTTGGTTTCTTGAGCTTTTTGTAGCAGCGCGCTGTAACTACCTTAGTGTGTGCTCACCATGTAAGACGCTTATCCAGGATCAGGCGAAGATACCGGATTTGCTCCATTTGCGGAATGATGCTTGTGTTGTAAGTCACAACCGGACAGACGCCTTGCCTTAATGTGAAGTGACCTTATGTGCAGTGAGCTGATTTCTCAGAGTTTATGGCTATATTCCATCGCCTGGCCCATGAGTGGAATCTATCCAGGTAGCTGAACAATTTCTTCGCAGCTTAGTTCAGAGAGGTGGCATATCAGACGTATATAGGGAGTAGAAGACCGGAGCTAAGACACTTCCCGGCGGGACACCGGCTCTCATGTGCCTGATGGTGGAAGTTTTGTCTCTTACCGCCACGGAGACGGTTCGTCCTTGGAGAAAGCTTCGAATTAGTACAAACTGTTTGTCAGGCAGGAGCACTTTTAATTTATGCAGAAGTCCATCGATCCATATTGTTTTCAATAAAAAAAAGGATTGCTATATTTCTAGACAAATGCTCAATATCTATCTTTAAAAGTAATGACATTATGTGAACTTGCCTTAATTTTTGCAAATGGCGTCAAATATCAAAGTGCTTTGACATCTATGTTGTAGACAGTTGGGGAATTGGTTCTCAGTAACCCTGTTGTGATTTACAGCTGGGGAAACTGGAATTATTGTTTCGGTTCATTTGACAAATTTGTGGATGATTTCGTATGAAAAATCATAATTAGCGACGAAGCCCATTTCCACTTAAGTGGTTAATATGTAAGAGAGGTTACAGTAGCACCGGTGTCAAGAGTGTTGGCAGTAATAGCAGTAACGACAGTATTGGCAGTGTCAGCAGTGTCAGCATTGTCAGTAGTGTTGAAGACGGCAGCAGTGTGCCAGTGTGGTCAGCCAGCAGCAGTCGGTTTCAGTAGTGGTCAGAAGACAGTCGTTTGTCGGCGGAAAACCAGAACAGATGTGAACAGCAGCAAAAGGCGTATTCTTTAACCTTGCCGAAGTGTACACCGTCAAACCTTATTTAATATTCTCATTTTCATATTAAATATTCGTACATGTATACTAGCAAAATTTTCATTTATGGGGCACAGAAAAACTACATGAAATGCATGACGAGCCATTGCAACGGCACAAAGTGGTTGTGCATCAACTTGGGAGGTGGCCAATTGAGTGATAAAGTGATTTTTCAAATTAATGTCATAAATCTTACATCTTCACATGAAGTTTTCATGAAAGCAGCTCTCTTTTTTTTTCATTTCTAACAAAATGGTAACCTATTCACATGATGACATAACTTTTGTGCCAACTTGAAGTATTCTCTGCCGACAGTTCAATGCTTTGCTGATATAACAATAGACAATTCCTTTGTCGTCGGTGACCAATGTGAGTTCCAATGCTCTGTAATGGCGTCTGCCTACTTAGAGCTGGACGAGTCGTTAATACGTGTCATAATTTTTCAGTGTAAATTGTTTGTGATGGCCACTTTAGTTTTGCACTTCACTTTTTTTTTTGTTTGGACTGAGGACCATAAGAAAACTCTTAATTGGATTTCCAAAGGCCATTACACTTTCACCTGCTATTTTTTCTCTGGGTTTATTTTTGCTCGTTTCGAAGCGTCTACCATTTTGCTATTTTTAAGTGTCCAATACGACAATTATGAGTGCTTCGATAACAAAATTGATATACTGAACACCACTAAAATTAATGCCAGCCCAATGACCTGACGACGACTGACCTCCATATGTCGTTCGCCTTTAACAAAATCGTTGAAATGAAAAGCGAAAAGGCATGCAAATAAATACAATAGCTTGAAGCTTATTGGACAAATAATATAAATAAAATCAACAATGATACCCCACGTTCATTTACAGAATTGACAGCCAACATCGGTCACGACCCTGACCGTTTCCATGACGATGCCCGATTCGCTTCGATGCTTTTGCCAGACAATTCGAAGCATAATTTTCTAATTTATTTGTGCGCTTAATTAAAACTTCAAGCATTCAAATTAGGACTGCGTGTGTTTTTGTTGAATTGTTGTAAATTGTGATTTGTTTGGGGAGTGGGTGTCTCCTTAAACAGTGAAAGTGGCCGTGCCTTTCTGAGTTGAGCTACAACATGTATTTACTTAAATTGGCTTCGAAAATAATGAGAGCGGCAGGATTTTGATGGTTTATTTTATCTACTGGATTTTGACAACACACCCATGACTAATGTGGCGTTACACAGTCACTGCTTGCTTCATTGTATCGCTTTAATGTTGTTGCTCCTTAAATCAGAATGTGTTTGTTAAATAAGCCGACGGCGCCGATGTTGGCAGAAAATCATGTTTGCGTAATTGATCCATTATTTAACCGTCATAGTACATTTAAAAAGACGGCACTCGCCATAAGCGTTTGTAACTTTATGCTGCTGCGCATGGATTGAGAGCACCTCATGTGATTATATAGACCGCCGCGTACATTAAAATATCAAAGGATTCTCGTTAAAAGGCTCGTTTACTCTCATTTGCTCGAAGAAAATGAAACTTACTCATTCTGACATATTTAAGGCTGAGATTTTGAATAAATTGTCGTAAATCAAACGATGTTTGTGCTGACGGCATTATTTTAAATACGCTACACAATAAGAAAAAAACAGCGAATTTTAATAATGGGAAGGGGCTTGACATTTGTCCATTCAAACTTTAACTAATTTGATTGCGCGAAAAATGTTTGTTCGGAATTATTTTAGATTGAGCTCATCGCTTAGTAATAAGTCCTTTGATTTTTCATTTATATCTCCTATGTTCCTTAAAACTTGTAGTGAGTATTGAAAATAAGCTATGTCCGAATAGTCGAGCTATTCGAAGTTTTGCTTCCCGTTTCTTGGCTGTTTGAGTTGTGAGACTTTTGAGGATTTCCAATTTTGTTTACATTGCCATCCATTTCTGAACCTCCTTACAATTACAACAAAGAAAATTTAGTTAACGAAATTTGTCAATATTACACTTTATTATAAGTCATTGTTTGTTACTTAGTTCAATTCAATTTATACAAGCGAGTCCACCTACTCTACTCATACAAAATGCTTCTCGGCCGTGATTAAACCAATTCATGAACTTTTCGTCTTGTTGGGATGAAAGTTATAGAAAGGTATATAATGTAGACAGAAAAATAAAAGTAACGCAATTGGAGTGTCAATTAAATTAAGAAAAATTGACGTCTTCAGAAATGTCCGTTCCGTTGCTATCTCCTTACCCGCTCTTTATTTACACCGCCCCTATTTCTTATAAAAAAAAGTTGGTAGAACAAATAATTGCGCTACATTTACGTCAGAATTTTGTGTTCAAACACATAATTCTATTTTATTTTTAATTACATTTGGCATTTTAATTACTTCTTATTGTTGCCTTGCTGTCTCATAGAATGACGATTTAACGTTTGGATCTAAATTTTTCAAAAAAACACTTTAAGTAATTAATATCTCCACATCAAAAAGAAGGAACATGGAAAAACTTAGACTCCCTCTCTTATATTCCTCGAACTGTGTGAAACCACCTAAAGGGTACTTAGTCTTGATCAAATTGACGAAACGAGTACACAAATCCACAATTTTTAAGGTAAAGACGTGCAATTTCGAGGGTTATACTATAGGTTGCTCATTTGTCGGAACCGGTCAGATCCGACCACTAGGAGTACTTTCTCTCCCGCCATATGCAGACTTTATTTTCTACGTAATGAGCTTAATTTTGAACATACGAAATTTCAGAATCTGGGCTCCTAGCCTGTATATGAAATATACATAAATATCCACAAAACTTTTCTTTGTCCTTATCAATCAGGCCTCATGTGGCAGGTGGGACACTTTTCCAAATTGCTTACCATATAGTCTAAAGCTTCTTCTTGGAAATTGTTTTAAGATCTATTAAATTGTTTCCAGAATGTCGAATATCAGTTGTGTCCCTTTTGAGTTCAAATTTGGGAAGCATCCAACTGAAGTTTTCACGAACTCTGACTCAAGTTCAAATATACAAACATGCAACATTTAAAAATCTTAGGATCACACCTTAAAACCTTGATGGCTAAACCATCAATTACTAAAAATTCAGTTTCTACCATTACTGGACTATGTATACTCAGTCGTACTTCACATAAAATCTTACTTACTTCCTTTACTTTACGTATGACTATTGCAAGCGCATTTGGGATTTATTGCTGGTAAATTTAAAGTCACTCACTGGAAACCATCTGCATTGCGATAGAACCAGGTGGAGAGCGATAATTCTATTTAACTTATATTAACTGTTAAAACTCCGTGATTGACTCCTGACAGAGACAAATATTTTTATGAGCTAGCCAAGTAGCCAGTGAACTTCAGGAATATAGTCCCGATTTTCTTGTCTTAAAGCGGAAAACAGAGTTCAGAAGCAGTGTTAACTATAGACCTACTTTACTACTTCAGCTACCTGTCTGCCTATTAGAAGTTGTTTTTCTTCGTCTAGTTATTCACTACCCTGATCAAGTTTAGCTATTTATAGCGCTTCTCATCCAAGGGTCCATATTCAAACCTCTTAATGTTTCCTGATATGATCTCCATCCAATCTGTAAGTATCGAAGTTGTACTAAGGCTACCGCCCCAGAGGATGTGTATCTTCATTCTTACTTCAAATGTTTTCGTAATAAATGTCAAATTTCTCTGAGGAATGAGATGAATTGAATGAAGTTTATGAAATTACGAAAAATTTTAAAAAAATTTCATCCCTCCATTTTACTGTTCAATTGCTGTAATTCCGTAGACTGATTTGTATAGCCAACAATTTTAATTAAATACAGTCGCGTTTTATTGAAGAAAAGTTCATATCACTAATGAAAGAAACCGGGCGTACTGGGGTTTCGTTGATGATTACCATGAAGCAAATAAGTATTCGTAGTAGTAGTTAAATTCTGAGAGGTCTCGAAACCAGTTAATGCTTAATATTGATATATTCAGGTAGAAATTTTCACAACGCTGAGTCTTAGAATGCCTTGACCATATTAAGATTTGCTCTTTCCGTAACTTATGGTACAGTGGATGCAACGCAACAGTCACAAAAGAAATCCAAAATATTTCTTATTGAATGATCTTAAAATCGTTTACAACTACTCATAGTATAACAGACACGTAGGGTACTCATCAAGCCAAAAAGGCCGATAGAATTGACATCTAACACATTTTTGAGCAGTTTCGGCGTCCTTTAAAACTTGTTGTGTGCAACGCGGCGTATGAATTTATTTTTCTTCTTCTGTTAAGATGTCTTTCTTTATGGCGCCTCGCGCCTTAGCGAGCAATTCAAGCAGCTCAACACTCAAACGATATGAAAATATATCTTTTATCATCGCACGGATTCGAGGATGTCTTTTTCATTTTTATTGCGTTTGCGAGAGTGGAAATATTTGTGCTTTTATTATTATAAATCTTGTTGGAATTTATGCGCTCTTCTGGTATTACGACGTTGGTCGTTTCATTGTTGCCATGAATGTGGTTATTGTTGTGCTCTGCTGTCATTGTTGTCTGCGTTATGTCAGCGATTTTGACATATTTACGACAATTTCCAAGCATAATTAAGCGCCGACTGCCGCTCCAATTCTCGTTTATGAAAAAAATCAATTCGAAGCAACTAATTACTTGTAAAACCATGTTCGCTGCGCCACTCAACGTGTCACATAGTGTGTGTATTAGGGTTGGATTGGCTGGGCTTGAACTGCCATCTGACGCCTACGGAGGACGTTCTCTGTTGACGAGACGACAGTGCTGTTCAACACGAGAATTTGCAGTTGTGCTGTGCAATTTCTACTTATGTATTTGCGAAATGTTGCTTCTGATGACGTCCTGTCCATTATCCCTGAATCATAGTAACACACTCAACCAAACCTACACCTATCCAGTGACAGTGCTATAGTTAGTAAGAGTCTGACGGTCGCCTGCACTTGCACGTACTCGGATCACAAAACTAATACTGAGCTTGCAGCATCTGCTTTCAGTGAAGCAGCGACAGCAGTAACAGTAGCAACAGCTTTAAGCCAAACACTCGCTCTGATAATTTTTCATTTTCATGTGACATTTCTGTGTTTCACGTCTGGCTGGGTGTGTTGCCGTATTGGGGGAGGTTTGTTGGAGTTGTGAGTGTGAAAGCCTTAGAGTGGATAACATACAAGATTTATAACAGAAGAATGATGTTGTTGAAGCTTCTTAAAATGTTGCACTGAAATGAAATTGAGATAAAGAACAAATAACAAGATAAGAATAAAGATATTCGGCTTGCTTTAAGTTTGCATACCCTTCCAAAGTATTTCACAAGTCATGAGAAAGCTTTAACTGTGCAAATAGGCTTAAATCATAAAATCAGCATATACCACTTTCACACGAATTCTATAATATGAAGTAGCTTTGAAATGATTTCGACTAATGACTTACGAATCTATATCTATCCATTAATACGTGGGTCGTTCAATAAGTGTTTAGAAAAAAAAAATATTTTGTCGTTTTGTCTTAATTTTTTTTAACCACGGTGCAAATTAAAAAAAAAAATGATGATAAAGCTGAAGATTCAAATAAATCATAGGCTATAGTGCGAACTTTGTCCTAGCATGGTCCGCCATTCTATTTTCGGTTTGCACTAAATTTCAATGCGACATTTGCTGTTTGTAATTGTTCTTCTTGATCAAAAATGTCAAAAATGTTTATGACATATTCACATATGTGTAAACGCATTCATGTTCGGCCCTGTCACCGACCCAGCCACACCATCATTTTATTTTTTTCATTTTGTCTCTATTTAGCTCTATACATTTTTTCAAATGTTTTAAAGAATTTTGAAGCCATCCAAACAGGAAGGACTTTAGAAGGTTCTCAAAATAAGCATTTTTTAAGGCAAAGACCTTGGTTTGAAACGCCGATTGTTGTCCGCCGAGACATTTTTTAAAGTTTAAAAATAAGTCAATACATTGAGATCAAACATTGTGAAAACTTGTACGATAATTAAAATACTAACTCTACGATTGTATCCATTGAATGTGCGCATTTGTGCACCAGTCTTGACCTAATTAATTATTAGGTTGTTCAATAAGTTTTGCGGTTCGATAGTAGAGTTCGTTGCTACTAGCCAAAATTTTTATTGTTATGTTGGTACACTCTTCATATGAACATATGTGAAGTTTCATGTCAATCTGTCAATTCATTCTTTGTTTACAAGCCATTCAGTATCGACGTGTCACTGTATTTTTTTACAATGGAAAAGGAAAAGGACGTCCAAAAACAACGACAACACCAGAAATCGTAGAAAAAATACAGGATATCGTATTGGAAGCCCTAGGCATCTCATTGGGCAGTGTAAGCAATATTTTCACAGAAGTATTTGGTTTCAGAAAGTTGTGTGCATAATGGGTGCCGCATTCGCTAACAATGGAACAAAAACACATTCGAATGCGACTTTCTCAGCAACATTTAGGCCGTTTTCGAAAAGATAAAGTGGATTTTGTGCATTGATTCATTACTATGGATGAGACTTGGGTCTATCACCATGATCCTGAATCAAAACAAGAGGCTAAAGAGTTGTGTGAACCTGGTTCTTTGCTCCGAAACGAGTTCATGTTCAAAAATCGGCCAAGAAGGTGTTAACATCAATTTTTTGGGATGCGAAAGGAATTTTGTTTGTGGATTACTTGCATAAGACCCGTGAAAAAAGACCCGGTTGGCAGAAGAAAAAAAATCCATTTTCATCAGAACAATGCACCGTGTCACAAGAGCATTTTGAAAATGGCTAAAATCCATGAATTAAAGTTCGAATTGTTGGAGCATCCACCGTATTCACCTGACTTGGCCCCTGGCGACTTCTGACCATCTGTTTCCAGACCTAAAAAAATGCATGCGAGGAAAGCGTTTTTCATCAAATGATGAGGTCATAACAGCTGTGGAAGCGTATTTTGCAGCCCTTCCAGATTCTCACTTCAGGGATGGAATTCATAAATTGCAATCTCGTTGGAACAAGTGTATTGATGTTCTGGGATTCTGTTCTCTTCGTTTTATGTGGAAATGTAAATTCCTTAAAAACCATTAGAGCAGTGTGAGAATGTATAGGTCTTCTGGACAATTGCTAATTCTCTGGATTCCTGATTCCTGATAATTCCTGATAGTACATTTTCCATTACAATATCCATTACAAATTCTTTATCTACACACAAGAATATTAAAGAATATTATTTTGCAGCTTTTGAATAAAATAAAACAAATCTAGAAATCTAGAACTCTTACAAACCTGACAGGGTGATTTAGCCACGAATCGGTAAATCTAAATGCCCAACTTTTTGAATAAAATTACAGTTTCGGCTTTCTTCTATAAGTTATTCTTATTTTAAAAAAATCAAACACAACTAATGAAGTTGGGAATTTACATAAAATTTTATTTTCCTGCAAACAGCTGCCAAACAAACTTAATATCACAACTATTATACCCGATGCTAAGTGAAGAGTATGGCAAACTGTATTTGATTTTCTTTTTACTGTGAGTGACTTTCAAAAAAACAAAAAAACTATATATATATACTTCCCTTCTCGTTTTGCACTTAATAAATTAATTAAAATGCGAGCGACTACTGAATCCTTTGTGGAATATTTATTTAATTTTTGCACATAAATGAGAACCTTCCATTTATTTAATAAGAAAATCTCTAATTCCGTAGGGAAGCACTGTAACCGTAAGCACCGTATGCATGCGTCTATTTGTCATACATCTGTTTCTTGGAATTAAAATTGTGTATTACTCTATCTATCTGTAAAATACATTAAATAGAGCCAAGTGTGGCATTTCAGAATGTCTCCATTCCTGCGTACAAGACACTCGTAAACCAAAACAAACGAAGCTATTTCAAATATGCTGAAGTTTACCTAATCTGAATATTGCGTTTATGCATCTATTGCATATACCTACAAATACAATACACACAAATGATGTGTGTTTATTTAGCCCGAGAAATTATGTTAGCTTACTTGCAATTTCGAGTATTCGGTTGAGATTGGCGCCCGGTACCCCTTAAGCACTCCGTCGTATTTTAATGTCAAGTCCACACTTGGAAACGTCTTGAATATCTCCCAGTGCTTTGATATGCTTTTGCGATGGCCTCGCTTTATTGCAAGGACACATTTCGCTAAATGTGACTGTCACGTGCATGACAATGTTCTCGGCAAGGACTCACGCTGTGTGACATGCACTCAAAGTCCCAGTTCGTATGTCGCTCGTGTGCGTTTATTTGCCCAACAACAAGAACGGACTGAGCTATTTGCTATATGATTCTTAATCACTGTGCTGATTTCCTTGCCAAATTGAAGTGCCGTTGTGAATTTGTATCCGTGCCTAATGAGAGTGACATTTTTTAGCTAAACCGGGAAATTTATTAACGAGTTTCTAATTATGCAAACACACAAAGCCATTAACTTTTGTTCCTTTTTAACCGCAACCTTTGGGATTAAATTACAGCCTGTTTTCAGCCATTTCGCTCTGGTGCTCCGCACTCACCACAAAGAGCAATATTACATTTCAGTTATTTTCTGGTTATATTATAAAATGGATACAACTTTTGGGAAATGCCACGTGTTACGCGCTATGTCGGCTGCCTCCCAAGTTCGTAACTTGTTGTTGTACGCTATTTTTGATTTGTTCTGCTATAAAAGCTTCATTTGTAATGGTTTCTCCAAGCAATATTAAATTTCATTAGGGTCATTCTTAGTGTTTCTTTAACAATTAATGTGTGCTGATTTGAATTGTATGCGGAGAATATTCAATGAAATCGAGAACTCAAATTAGAGACGTAAATGACTTCGATGTGTAAGAGAGTTATCATTGTAGCTTCTAGTTAAATTGATCTCCGGACAGTCAAATTTATGACACCGCCAAATGCGGCAATATTGCTGCGTGTCATCAATTTATAAAGTAAAGGGTCATATAAAAAGTCTTCGCGGTTTTTTGTACATTTTGAACAAAAATGTTCCTTATTCAAAATCAATTTCAATCAAGTACATATTGGCCATTATTATCTATGACCTTTTGCCATTTTCAGGGTAGCTTCAAAATTATACCGGTGTAGAAATTCTGTGGGTTATCAACAAAAAACTTGGCCAAGTAATTTTCAGCTGCTCATCGGTCTGCCAATTTTTTACTATGAAGAGAGTTTTGCATATACCGAAACAGAGATAGTAGTCAGAGGGGGCAAGGTCCGGGCTGTACGGTGGATGCATGAAAACTTCCCAAGTAAGTTCCGTCATTGTCATGATGGAAGACAACTCCCTGATGATTCGCTTCAGAAATGGTTCCATTTCGTTACGTTTCTGCAGCGTCTCACTGATGGTGAAATGAAAATTATTCGGTCAGTTACATTTCTTTGCGTTAATTCATGTGGCACCCAAACGTCGAGCTTCTTTGAGTAGCCTACTCTTTTAAGATGTTTCCAAACTGTCATATGGTTGATGTTTAGTGCCTCCGCTATCTCCTGACAGCTCCGTGCCGTTGTTGCTCCATCAGTTGCATAATTCAACGACATTTCACTCATATTCAAATCAGTTCGAGCACCGAATTACACAGCTGTCTTCACAAAAAATGTATTATGAAATGTCACCTTTCGAACCCATGTTCGTTTGACACAATCAGATTAGTATTGGCAGAAACTGCGTAGGCTTTTTATATGACCTATTACATTGTATAGACAATAATTTTCCGAATTTCTATAATAAATTAGTGGTAGGTAATCAAGTATAAATATCCTATTGATTTTTGTTGTCTCACAAGGGCATGACTCATCAGAACGCTTGCAACAAGGCTGCACCTCAGCTAAGTGTTTAACCCTGCACAACGAAGCCGACAGAGAAAATGTGCTTTTAGTTCACTGCAAAGAGTAAATAACCTTACGATTTCATATCGGCTATACAATGAATCACTAATAATTAAATTACTATTGAAGTATCCAGCAATACTTTTTATATATGTTAAGGAAAAATAGTATCAGAATAATATAGAAGCCAAAACAAGATGAGACTTTTCATATTGAGTGTTGAGTCTGAATAATATTGTATTTGTTGAAATGAATATAGACTTCTATAGGTTTCAGTGGCTCCGGCGATCGAAAATCTTTCAGTGGACAGTGAGTCTTAAAATAGCAGCACTTGTTATGGAGTCCCAAAAATAATTAAGTAAATGCTCACCAAAGGATGCTTAGCAGATCGGGGGAAAATGTATTAATGAATTAAATGAATGAATTCTTTCTTTGGATTTTGGATTCTACTTATGGCAATGGTTAATCTACAAACTCATGTAGCTACTAATCAATGATTCATCAAGTGGATTCAAGATTTGGGTATTGGCGAATTTTTTTTTTATTTCTATATATTAATACTATTTTGTTAACCAAGACATTCCTATAAAAGTTTGTGCCAAAAAAAAATTCTAAGTAAATTTGATGTTTGACTGGCATCTATGAAGACACAAGTAAAAAATATTTAATTTACTGAGAAGTTCAGGGTAACTGGTATATGAAGCACTTAAAAAAAATTATAATTTGATTATTATCATTATATCACAATCACTGAAAATGTATAATTATATTAACGACTCTAATTGTCTGGACCAGTCAGCGTTGCCAATGCCATGCAATAAATACGAGTGAGAAAACAGTGGCTGGGCACATAGAAATAATAGATAATTGGCACTAAATTGAAGATGGTGCCGAAGATATTTGCCCCTTAGAGAGATGAACACCATCTGTATTTTAGCGATAACAATGCTATTATCGACACCAGCCATCGCCATTGTAATACAGACAGGCGTCATCGTCGTCATCACCATCGTTATCATCATCGCCCATGCCATAATGGTGTTCATCATGTGCTTACAGTCTGCTGGGCAGATGCCAGATGCGAGTCGTAAAGTTTACATAGTTTGGAAATTAAAATTTATCGCTGCTTAATTTAATTCATTTACGCGTTTGCGTTTGGCAAGCTGCCGTCTTCTATTTTGAATCAGCATCAGAATCTGAATGAGAATCTGCTCGTCAATGGTTGGCGTTTGATTTTTACTGCGCTGTTTGTCCTGGCAACTAATATCCGCTGAGCACTGAGCTACTCACTCCCAACTTATCAAGCCTGGGGCAACTCTTGGCTCGGTCCGATCTGTTTTGATGGAATTGTGTCTACGTCATTCATGGCTTTATAATTGCTTCCTTGTACATGGGAAATCAATTTGAAAGAAAAATATTTTGCTTTGTTTTGCTTGTATTGGCCATCGGCAATAAAAGCTAAGCTTGCCTGAATGCAGAGTCGGTGCATTATTTTGTGGAGTTTTTCTGCCGATAAAACGAAATTTTTACTGCCATAAAATTAAGCCACTGAGCTCGAACAGAGTACCAGATGCCTTTTCTGTAAATAAATACATTGTCTCAAAAAAATGATGCCGCTTTATCGATTCAGCAAAAGAATGTTTATGGTTCCAAATATGATACTTTTAAGGCAAAACATTTAAAGCAGATAAATTATGGTTACAAATTAAATAAGTTCAATATGTGAAAATAAATAGTTTTTGTATGGGGTGTTCAGAACAAAGAAACTTCACCCCACTAAGATACGGTTGGGCATGCTTTGAAAGCAGGTTAATATAAAGCTAGTAGGTGGGAAAACTTGAAAGGATGGGGAAGAGTAAGAGTTCGACCCATATTACTGGTGTCAGTGGAGGTAACATAGTATAAATGAATACGGAGAGAGCAACAACTACTACTAAACGTTAAAGAAGTTTTCACTTAAATGAAAATAATAATATGAAAAGCGGTTCGATAATCACTCACATTATTGATGGGCAAAAATTCGTCAAACAACACGGCACAACTGGCACACGACAAAAATATACTACACCTGCCCAACACAAATTAAACTCAAAGAGTAGGACCAGAAGGATATAGTTTACCGTGAATTATATAAATAAGGTCAAGTTTTTAGAGAGGCGCTTTACCTGTTGAATGGAGCATTGCACCAAAAACCGGTTTGATGCCGGTCCAAACTTAACATTATTGGAATGCACGTTTTCAAAAAGTAGCATACCGTGGAGTTT
Organism: Cacoxenus indagator; assembly: GCA_035041755.1. Lineage (NCBI taxonomy): Eukaryota > Metazoa > Arthropoda > Insecta > Diptera > Drosophilidae > Cacoxenus > Cacoxenus indagator. The sequence goes on along the minus strand of JAWNKX010000225.1, from coordinate 566,884 downwards.
ATTTACCAGACTGTTACACAGTCTGATTTAAAGTGTTCGACGATTTTGGTCGAGAGTAATTTACAAGCAAAAGCTTAAGAACTTGATGGTGTTGTTAAAAGAGCGGAAATAACACAACAAAAAGCCAAGTTATGATATTCATTGATACCAAAATAAAAAATTTCCACAACGGAAACATTAATTCTAAATTCGATTCTCGTGTTCAAATATTATTACATGACTATTTCGCCTGCATCTCATCGATAGTCCTTCGCAGACGTTGTGCCTATCAATTAAATTAAGACATTAAAACAAAAATATAGAAATAGAACAATATTCTGAATGAAATCCTTTTAAAAGGGCATAAAATACTTAAATGTTGAGGTTTTTGGAAACAAGTAGCAGAATAATAAATCCCATTGGATCTTCAGTCCGTAACGGAAACGGTTGGCACAAAGTAAACACCTAACAAATGATAAGTAAATGATAAAATTAAACTAGCAAAAAATTAATTAAATAAAAATTACAATACATTAATTAAAATTAAAGGTATGGAAGGACTTGAAAGGCCCTGTTCCAAGACGTATATGATGCAGTTGTATTAAGTCTGAACGTATTCACAAATCTGAAAGAAAAATTGTACATAAGCATACGTATATGGAAATATTTTATCAAAATAATTTAGAATTACAGAGACATTAACTCTCCGTCGTACATTTTTCGATGTACGGTTATGTTTATCACTTCATCATATTTAAAATATAAAACTCTGTACTAGTAATTTTAAGCGGTGCGGTGCCAATTTTGTCTTTTGGCCCAGTTTTCGATGACTTGTCGCCTTGTTGTATTTTGGGAATATCGATTTAGAAGAGAAGCGATACTAAAGCGACTGAGACATTCTTGATAGAATTTTAGAACAGTCATGTTTAACTATAACATTAATCTAACATCATGTACCTATTCTATCCTCCTAGTTTTAATGACCGGTTATTGTGCCTCACTAATGGCTACGCAATTTTCAGTAGCTGTGCACCGTAACACTTATACTATATCCATATATCTATACATATATTATACATCTATGATTGTTGGCAACTTACGCTCTCCGCAAAGGTAAGATTTTTACTTTCGGTTGGGTTCGAACCCTTCTGGGTTTTTTAGGGTGGAGTTATTTCGATTATTAATTTTTATTCATATACAATTAGAAGATAGAAGACAACGGCAAAACAAAGTAAGCCAGGTTCAGCTAGTAATATAAGAAAACTTAATAGATCCAGGCTTTTCGCCCAACTTCGTTTATAACATTTACGAAAGGTGAATTTTTAATGAGGAAATGGCGATGGCTTCACGAGCGGCGTGACATGGGAAACAATAATGCTCGTATTTTACATTTATAATGACTTTAATATCGGTAACTATCAACTATTTACAGCATTTATTACACTCAAAAAGTAATACATTATTAATTATAAAACCTAACGAAATGATTTCCTCAGTAGTTCAACAAAAATCTAACAAAGAAGCGCTTTTTGTACGTTCAACAGAAATCATAATAACTATGATAATAATAACCATCCGTACTTATATACAATAAATGGGCAAATTACCTAACCACATTAATTACAACTAACGATCACGATGAAATGTGTTCGTATAACTTGTAAAATGTAGATGTCTTATGGACGGCAAACCGACTTCCGGCTCATAGCTCGATGAGAGTGGCAGCCTTCTTTTAGATGTGCCACTCAACAGCAACTGTTGCCCCAACAGGCGCACCATGGTATTTTGCCGCCGGTATGCGAGCTGATTGAGATCTTGCGGCGAGACGAGCGCACACTGAAACTAGCCGAAGACTCGCGAGATGAGCCGAAACTGTTTGAGTTGCGATCGGAGAAGGAGGCTATCGTCTCTCGGTTGCTGTCCTGATGCGAGTGGTGGCTGTGATGCGGGTTGTTGGTGCCTAGGAGCGATGCGCTGTGCTGGTGATTATGATGACTGTGGTGGTGGTGATGGCCGCCACCGCCACCACTGACGCTGCTGTTGCGATGTACACTGTGCACGGTGCCATCCGAGTGGCGTCGGGAACATCGCGTGCGGCTGACAGTCGCTGTCATTGCTGGCGGTGGCAGTGTGGGATCACACGAGTCCTTGCGATGATGCAATGAGGCATTGCTGTGCTGGTGGTGAACAATGGTGCACTGCGGGCTGCCGTCACTGGTCGACATTTGGCGGCGCACGGAATGTGGTGAGCTGGGCGTGCTTTGGCTGATCTGCATAAAATGCTTGATTTGTGGATGAGCCAACGATGTGGGTAGATCCACGCAGCTGGTCGTCGTTGTAGGCGAAACCGAGGTCACTTCAATGGCACTTTGTGCTTGAGCGCCCAGCGGCGTTTGATCGATGCTGACCTCCTCGCCGTAGACGTTGGAAATGGGTTGAGTTTTTCGATCACCAAGCTGCTTGGGGCACTTATTCAGTGTTAAGTTAGACTCAAAAATTCAAATACAGATGCCTACCTCGTCTGACTTAGTGTCAGTATTTATTAGTGCTTCGCACTCGGTGGCGTCGGCGTGCGTGTAGTCCACGTCCAGAGATCGTGTAAGATGCGTTGGCGCGGAGCGAAAAATCGCTCGCTTTGCTGTCGCCGCGGAGATCGCTTTATACAAACTGCTCTTGTTTGGCGTGATCGCGTGAGCGGTTGGTGATGCCATTGCCGTCCCACCAACCGGTTCGGTATTTGGGGAGGGTGGAAGTATGCGCATAGGTGGCAATGGCGGCGGAACTTTTGGTGGTGTCAGCGTTGGCTTGGGCCTGGGCGCTATAGCCATAACTTGTGAGGGAGGCAAGGGCGGTCGTTGTTGTGGGCGCTGTGGTTCTTGTTGTGGCGTTGTTGCTACCTGATTCAGCTTATCAAAGCCAATGTAGCGACGCTTATATGGAAATGGCGCCATTGGGTCGGGTAGATGCGGTGAAGGGCTCTCCGTGTTCTCACGATCAGTATTTCGCGGTTTGTTGTTACTGTTACCAGCGCTCGCCGTGGCAGTGGTTGCTGTTGTCGCTGGTAATACGGGCTCGGCAGCCAAACTTGTAACTTGGACTGGTGTTATTGTTGGATTTGTGCCATCATAATTCAAATAGAGATTCATTTCGGACCGATATGGCTTCTTTGACTTGTCATCCGCCTGCAGATCCGACGTTGTTGCATACCTCGGTGAAGAGAGGTTATCACGCGATCGACTTTTCTCCAACTGTATGGCCAAAATATCTGTAGATATCGACTCGATGTCATTCAATATTGTCTCTAGGTTCGCAGAATCGGTCTGGAATGATAGCGAAGTGGTAAATACTGGATGCAAAGGTGAAGTACTTCTAATCTAAGCGGAATTAGTAGTAGAATTAGTGTTTTAGTAGGGAAATGTTAGCTTGTGAAATGATAGAGAAATTTGTTCGTTGTCGTACAACCTCAGCAATCAGACAACATCTTCGTGGCAAACGGAAGCTCCACTACGCGACGAGGACTCCCGAAACCACGAGTGCCTTGGAGCACGTCGACAATTCAGTTAATTCGGACGATTCTACGATTTGCCAATCAGAAATAATGAACGATATCTACTGAATGAATGCTCGGTCACAAATCGGAAATGAGTGATACTTTGGTGATGGTTGGTGGCGATCATGGCAGATCTCACCTGGTGCTGGCCATCGATCGCTCTCGCCGAAATTATGTCATCGAATATAAAATGTCTTGTTGGTGTTGCTGTTGCTGCAGTTGCTGTTGCTGATGGTTGTATTGTTGGTGAGTTGGTTTTCTTTGCTAATTGTTTAATTGGTGTTGTTGTTGCTGTTGTTGTTTTGGTAGTGTCGGTGGTGGCAGTCATCAGTGGCTTAGTCAAGGCGGTGGCTGAGATGCAAGTGTTATTACAGCGCTTTTGTGCGGTGGCATAAATGGGCTCGGCGGGTTTAGTGTAAATTTGGTTAGAGTGCTCAATTAGACATGGCGTAGCCGCAGGCGTAGGCACAGATGCAGGCGTTTGCAGTTGCACTTGTTGTTGATGAGGAGATTCAAGCTGAAGCTGTTGCTGAGGCAAAGGCACAAGCGCAGGCGCCGACGTCGACAGTGAATTTCTCTTGAACTTAGCCATGGATATATTTGAAGCGAGTGCAGCACTGTACAGGTCAACAACACTGCCAACCCCACCAAAGCCAAGGCCGACAGTAGCAGCAACATTCACCACAGCCTTGTGTAGTTCACACTGTTGTTGGTGAGTTCGCTGTTGATCTTGATGGTGTGGTAGGCAAGTGTGCTGCTTCTGTGGGCACTGGCGTTGCTGTTGTTGGCATTGATGCTGCCACTGTTGTTGTTGGTAGTGTTTGCATTGTTGTTGTTGTTGCTGTTGCTGAGAACGTCGATGTCGCGGACTTACTTGCGGCGAGTGCAGACGATGAGTCAACAAGGGGGCGTGCTGCTGTTGTTGGTGATATGGCGTGGCCAATGCATTGTTTACGAAAATGTCCGGCGGCTCGCAATTCGTATGCATTCCTGTTTCGGATGAGTCCAGCATACTGCAGCTGCCTGTTTGCGTTGGTGGCGCCACAGATAGTGAAGGCAGATTTTGATTGGCCAACGTCGTATTTAGCTTCAGGCGGGGTTTGATAGGGGCGAAAAAGTGCTTCGGACTGTTGTTAAGCGATTGCGTAGCATTCGTGGTGATGGCAACAGTTTCGATGGCAGGTGCTGTTTTCCCCACGGCTGATTCCGAGGCCGTTGGTGTGACGTTGCTGTAGTGCATTTGTGGCGACTTCAGCCCTATTTTTGGCGGCGGAACTTGCAGAGTGGTCATTGGCATGAATGTGCTAAGTGGTAGCAGCTGCTGCACTCCGCCAGGCGAACGCACTGGCGAGGAGTTGTTTGAATATTTGCGTTGTGTGAAGGGCGACTGTAGGTTGTAATCCCAACCGTTTGTCTGACGTACAGTTTGTCCTGTACCAGTACTCGAAGAGTTGCCAGACTCTGGTGTGCTGCCTGGAAAGCGACAATTAAGGGAGTGAATTAAAAGTGCTGTAAGCATTGCAAAACACAAGACCAAAATACCGATATGCTGTTGCAAAATATTCTCAAAATAGGACAATGGTGGCACCGTCGCCTGCAGGTCGTTCATTTGGTTCGTGACAAGCTCCATTGGTGTCAGCGGCGTCACTGGACCCGTCAAGCCAGACGTATTACTCCGTGAGCCATTCAGCTCTGGCGGATAGACCAACAGATGTTCGTTGTGGTGCCCCGTCAGTTCCGAATTGCTCAGCGTCTCTTCAGACACGACAGACAAATGATCGAAATGCACATTTTGGCCTTCGGCATTTGGCACTTTCGTCGACGTCGTAGGCGCCGTTTCGAGGTTCGACGCATTTTGCAATGGCAGCTTCAAAGGCACACAACCTCCGCTCTCCTGACAGCATTCATCGCTGCAGTGGCCGTCATCGCCACGGCAAGTATCACAAGAATCTGAGTCCTAGAGCAAAGCGGAGATGATTGTTATATATTAAGACTGATTTCATTAAAAACTCCACTTACATCACTAATGCCATCACAACCTCTACTGTCTCTCCCACCTACCCCGCTGCAACGTCGATGGGTGCAAGTGCCGCCGCTGCCACCACTCGCTCGGCAGCTGGAACATTCCTGATCGTTTAATTTTGTCTTGAACCGTTTGTTCAGCCGATCGCATTCATCCCTCAGGGTCCAAATCTCACGTCGCAGATGCTCATTCTCTCGTCTTAGGCGTTTTATATCCGATTGACCTAGAAGATAATAACACAAAAACATTTATTTACAATATTATACCATAGTAGCTAAGCTATATTTCAGTGGGTTGAGCGTCTAATAATCAGTTACCTAGACTTCGTAAATCACACTTAACGCTTATATTATTCGGCGGAGTCCACAATTTTCTACAAAATTCAATGTTACCGGGATATAATACCTATATATATAGGGATATAATACCTATATGTATAGGTATTATATCTATATATATAAACATATTCCTTTGTGATTTTTAATTTTTATTTTTATTTAATTTTTTTTTTTTTGCCACGGAGTCTTTGCAGCTATGCATGTCTTGCTTTGAGAAGTGGGCTCTAGACTGGAACATAAGCATCAATGCCAGCAAATGTGCCTGTGTTACGTATGCCACACGGCCATTGTCTTGCCCTGGCATATCGTTGATAGGCTCTATACTGAAGCACAAGCCTGAGCATAAATACCTAGGAGTCATACTGAACAGGAGACTTACATTTCAAAGACATGTTCAATGGTTCAGCGGTCCGTGCTGGCAAAAAATGGAAAAATGTCGTGGCTGTTGTCTTCCAAGAGCAAGCTGTCCTTGGATAACAAGACAAGTATACGGCATAGCTGCTGCTAAGACGCATATGAATAAAATCAGAATTGTTCAAGCTAAAACGCTTAGAAAAATTTGCAATGCTCCCTGGTACATGCGTACAAAGGATATCGAAAAGGCTCTTAGGGTTCCTAAAGTCGGCGATGTTATCCAGGCACAAGCGGGGAAATATCTAGAGCGCTTTGGTTCTCACCCAAATGCACTCGCGAGACGGCTAACTTCGAGAGCCAGAAAAAGAAGACTCAAAAGGACTCTCCCACAGGATCTTCCTATGAGGGTCCTTTCATAAGTTTCTTCTGTCAAATTTAGTAAATTTTCTTTATATAAATAAGTAATTGTAAATATGTAAATAGGTATTATTCTTTATAAGTCGTTTGTAAGTTATAGATTTAAATTATTTTTTCTTTTTCTTTTATATACAATTAGGTTAGGCTGCCACTGAAAGTAGTAGAAAACTAGTTAATAATTATTTTAAATAAATAAATGTATTATTAATGCAAAAAAAAATTTTTTTTGTCTTACGATACCAAGTGATGTCGTAGATGGAACTGTTGTAAAATTTGATGATGTATTAACAACTCTCAGGAAATGACGCAGAGGGGCTATTTACTAATTCACTTAATGACGAAGAGATTGAAGAAGATAAAAAGTAGCGATCGCCACTGAAATGTTAAGTTAATATCAAAATGCTTGAATAATGTCGAATGTTCAAAGCCGTTATTACCAACCCGACGTCAGGAATGTCAGAAGGTTCTAGGAGAGACAAATGTAGAATATTGTCTGGAGATGGAGATGGTCAACGTTTTGGGACTCATTCTCTGTCCAGTGCAGTGGCCTGACTGCATCTTTACGTTAAACTCTGTATGGGTAATGTTAGTTGCAAGCCTTTGTACCAAAGCTAGTTTAGTGTCAAATATGTGTTGCATATTTCTGTCAAAGCAGTTATGTATGTATGTTGCCTAAGAACACTAAAATGCTACGCCATCTTCTTGCTCAGTTATATGATCAAGGGTAACATAATTAATTTGGCTTCAGAAGCCTCGGTGGGTAGTCAGCTTTATGCGTTTTGCTACCTATCTCACTTTTAGAATAGAATTTCCGGATAAAAAATTGTAATGACATATGAACAAATGATTAAAAGTTGAGAATTCATAAATAAAACCAAACCATTGCAATTGGAAGTACAATACAAAGTTCTACTTCAAACTCCTTGTTTAACACAATTTTAGTTTTCATGGAAACAGCTTCAATAGCCCCAATATATATCAATTGTAATATTCAAAAAATCTTCTCCTCAGTGCCAGTTGCGCGGTGAGCCACGTGTATGTGAACAGCGTGCTTCTGTCCACAGAGAGTCTCATGGCGCACGAATGTCTCGACGCATTTATTGTCCACCTTATACCTTATTCTGGAGTGTTTATTCTCGTTTATTACGTCTTTTGCTATTTTAAATTCATTGTTTTATTTTTAATTTTTCTCAGTTTTGCTTCAACATTTGTTGATTTATTTTCTTTTTTGCGCATTTTCTTTGCGACTAATGTTTTTAATCGATTTTTTATGGAAGATTTTACCGAGCTCAGAGGGTGTTCTTATATGGTTTAGTGTGATTTAAGGATACACGTAAATATCCAACTCACCTCTTTCAACTTCAGCATTTATATTGATTGTACGCAATCTGAGTTCCTCATTCTCATAGATCATGCCACGTGATGACTTTCGATCCAATCTGTAAAGATTGGTTAATATATATTTTTGTTACTATATATTAAAGAATTGTCCACGTATTTCATTTTATAGAAAAACAATAGAAATATTAATTATGTTAATATTAAGAATTGCCTTCGATGACTATCCCATGGCGAACGAAAGCCTATCAACATTTTACTGCTTAAAATCCAGAATTGTGCAAAGTTTTATACAAAACGACACTTTCGGTTTTATACTAAGAAGAAGAAAAATACGCCGTCTTCCAGCGGACTCTGTAAGTCAACTAAACTACATAATACAATCCGATTTTGTGCGATGTTGTTTATTTTTTATTTTTCGCTAATTATTGAGACTAGTCTTTCAACGCTCGTACAGCATAAAGAGCATAAAAACACGACGAAAGATACAAAATAAAAAATACAAAATAGAAAGAGTTCTGGTAGCATAAATCGAAAGAACCGCGAAATATGCGATGCCGCCTTCAAAAATACTAGGGACGCCGAAACAATCCAATAAATTTCAAAATATGTAAACACAAATAGATTTTCCAAAACAAAAACAAAAAACAACAAAAAGAAACAAAGAAAAAACAAAACAAAAAATAAAATAATAAATAAATAAATAAATAAAGCCCCATTCTCCATTATCCATATTGTATCTTTCTATCTGCCTGCCTTTCCGTTGACGCTGCTACAGGTTGTTGTCGACGAAATACTCACGCAGTCATTTCTAAAAAAGATTGCACACCCTGTATTGGATTATGAACTACAGAGTTTTTCTTCGCACATATTTAATAAATTCTTCAACAAATTATTCCAATTTGTTGTGTGAAATTTTGTTTGATAGACAAATCACTTGAGGGGGTAATAAATTATTGCAATTATTCTGCGATAATTTCCTTTAACACTTAATTGGTTTTAGTGAGGCCAAGTGTAAAATATCTGCAAGTCTAGTGAATCGCTCAACTATCCCACGGAAACTGTCGCCCCCTGCGACTGTGAAGTGTTTAAATATGCGCACAACATAATATATTGTATTGCTTCAATATACAATATATATAGTATTTATATAGTATTAGTATGGACCGGATTGCAATACGTGGAGATATTTAAAAATATGAAAACAATTTTCGGCATCAGGCAAAATCAAATCCGGAGAAGACAAAATGAGTAAATGTATTTTTAAGCTATTTGTAGAGTGTTTTATTGGCTTCGTTTAGGAAAACATGCGAGTTTTATTTGATTTTCAAATATAAAAGATGAAAAATTCAAATTCATCTTGCCTTGTTGAAGTACAAAACATGCACAAATTGGGGAGGTTCACGTAATTTTAATTTAATTTAAGAGTTTGGAAAAACTTTGAATAAACGTACCAACTATGGATGGGAAAATGTCAACAGAACTACAGAAAAGGTCATGTTTAGTTGAGTTAGTAAAGATTTCACAAACTACGGAAACTTTGTATTTAATCCTTCATAAAAAATACCTGAGTGCCCAAAATTTTCATTTACGGACGGCATTCATAGATAGACAAATTTCGTCGCCGGAACTTTTTCATTATTTTTTCCATATAAAAATATTTCCTACATTCGGACGCTCCAATAACTCTCATCAAAATATCTCTCATAAATGGACAGAATTAATGAAAATCACAGGCATTTGCAAATCCTACTTCGTGTTTTTGTTGATGACAACAAAATTGTTGATTCATATATTAACACGAATGCACACATTTTTCAATAATTTCATTCAGTTAATTCAGTTCATTATGCTTAACGCTCTATGACAAGTCGCTGTTGTTGCATATTTTAAAATAAAATAAAAAAATTAAGCTGCACTTCATCAAACTGCTTTGGTAAATCGGAATTTTCTTAAATTAATCGTAATGAAAATATAGGAAGATATAGCACTGGAAATGTAAGATGAAACAAATCAGGAAATTAGGGACCCCATAACTTCGTATGATGAGGCATTGAAACAGGTTGCATTTCACCACATGAAGAACGTGGAAACTCATTTTGAAACTCAACATGGAAAGTTAAGGTAATTTATGTACAAACTATCTACTGTAACTAGTAACTAGTGCCAAGTAAACAGGCACAGTAATACCAAGCAGAGGCGGTATAACATAAGACGTCAAGGCACGGCTTTCAAAGACACGCTCGTACATAAAGACGGTCCTACTATACGGAAGCGAAAGATAACTCACAACCAAGCAGATCAACAGGAAACTAAATATATGTATGTGTGTTATTATGTATCATAATTATCATTTTTTAATATTATGAATATTATCGTATTATCGTATACCACTTATTAAATAAATTTCAATTCTCTATCGCACCCAAGCTCTAACAATGAAAACCAAACTTTTGTTCCTCCCCCAAAAGCAAATAACTCGCATAACTGGACAAAAATACTGCGACGGTGAGTGTCTAGCAATGCTGAATTTCACCATATCAGGAATGTAAGGAAAGGAGATTACCGTCTAGTGGTGACAAACTTGACATACAAGGTGTGATCTAAAATTAAGCGACATTTTAATTTGAAATCCTAGAGCTCGTAGCGCCATCTAATAAAAGTTGGCAGTGCTAATCGGGGTTTAATTGTTAAAAAAAAGATTGTATGAGTCGAACTCAATTTATATGTGGTTTACACGATTTAAAAGTGACCGTGGTGGTTCAAGGCGTGGACGACAATAAACATGAAATCATGTTGAGTTAGTGAAGTAATCGCTATCGATGCAAATTTCACTATGAGAATGCTACATAATATAACTGAAGATTTAGGTAAAAGAAACATGAATGAAGACGCATAAATATAATCTGGAAGTAAGCAGATTGCAGAATGAAAATCGAAAGACGACCAAAACATACAAAAAAATAGCGTTTTCAGAAGTAAGGAATCAAGACAATGCTCATAACTTTCTAAGATTCCAAGAGTAGTTTTCACAAGAAATTTGTTGCAACTGTCAATGGAGAGTACTATTTACAAGTTTTACGTTTGTGGTCGAAAGTTGTTCGTGTTAGAGACGAACATCCCGAAGGAAAACAGCTGTTTTTATTGCAAGATAATGCACCACCTACAAGACAAAAAAATCAAGGTATTTTTGATGAAAAAACGGATCTGTGTCATCGACCACCCTCCGTATTCGTCTGATCTATCATCACTGTTTGACTACGTTCTGCTCGCAAAACTGAAAACTGCAATGAAAGGAGATTGTTAAGATGACGTTCCTACAGGTACTAAAGGACATCTAAAAAACCGAGTTTAAGAAGGTTATGGATAAATTGGTTAATTGTAACTTATTATATCTATGTTCAATAACAATAAGTTAATATGTAAAATAATAATAAGACAATAATACAGTAAATCTAATTGAGATTATGATTTTTGGATAACAAGTCACTATTAAAGTAATTAACCTGACCGAAAGTCATAGCATACGTTCTACACATACCCAAGTGCGCCTACTATTTGGGATAATAGATTAAAATACCAATGAAAGTTTCCCTAATGTCTTCACATAAACAATTGTCTTGATAATCGGGGAAATTTTAGAAAATTAGTGTGTCATCAAAGGGATCTACTTTGACTAACTTAAAATACGTTTTTCTGACATCGAATATAAAAATTAAACTTAGTTTCAGTTCAAATTTCAACTTAGCTTCAATTTCATAAATAATAAAGTTGTTGTTCAAATGATAAATAAAATTTTGTAATAATATGTGGTTCTTAAGGGGCCCCTTTTATTATGGTAGTCGGATCCGGTATCCCTACCATATACGAAGGCTCGACGTTTCGACTGGAAAGTTCTATATATTTGAGCGTTTACGTATTCCGCATGTTTTCTCATATGTGCAGTAATTTTCTTGTTTACATTGAATTGAAGAATGCTTCTCGGCAAAAATATTTAATTATTTTTGAGTGGGTTTTACAACAATAGTATTTTGACCGATATCATTATGCAATTGGCGATGAAGCCCCATCAAGAGCATGTGTATATAATTGGTTTAACGAATTCAAGCGAGGTGGTCTCCCGCTCACCGATTAACTCCATGAAGCCATACACCTTTGATTTTTCACCCAATGATTTATTTCTATTCCCTCACATCAACGACAAACTGCGTGGAAATCGTTTTTCGATGGTAAAAAAAGCCGTTGATGCGTTCATAAAGCATGTTTGGTGGTGTCTCGAACGGAGTGGAATTAAATAGTATATCAATTGGCTTAGGCGTGCACATCACGGAGAATCGTTCGGAAAACATTTAAGCTATTTATAATAAAGCACTCTCAAACTTTCCGATACCTTTCTTAAAGAACGATTTGTCTTTGGCCAACACAGCCTATACACCAGACATTGACTTGTTGCAAATACAATTTTGGTTCGATATATGCAACAGATAGTTTGTAGACGTCCTAATTTTTGAAATATTTATTTATTTTTTTTTTTTGGATTTATTTGATTTGTATTTTTGTCCCTCTTTTACCATCTCTTGCCGACCTAGTTGGCTACCACAATGTGCATCATCGGCTGCTACACTATGCTTCCACTACAACTCACTTACTATGTAAATGACCGGTTATGGCTTCGTTGAAATAAACGAAATCAGACCTTAATGCCTTTCGTTATAATCAATTATGCTCCCTATTAGCTATTACATTCAGCTTATAGCCCCTTTGTTTGAATAAGGGTACGTGGAACAAACAATCATTGATGGTCGCTCTGCGTCTTTAACCATGGGTTTACCATTCAACTAGTCCTTTAGGTTTCTTAGCTATTGACAGAGAAGACATCGCTTCGCGTCTTCTAGTGCCTTTTCACAATTTTTGTTTTCTTTTTTTACACGCTTCTATTGAAATCAGACCTGTTTGGGATAAATCTTGTAATTGACATACTTCCTGTTGACCGATTGATCTGAAATTTGGTTCTAATAACAATACAATAATTTGTCAACCTTGTCCTAATGACCTTACCAGGATCATCAACATAAGGTAAAGGCGGTAACTTCTGGACCCTCTAGCGTTGCGATAACTACAGCGCCATCTACTGTCTACGCCATCTACCGCCGCCTGTCAGAAAAGCATTTTAATGCAACTGTTGTAGTAGCCCTGCAGCTGTCTATAACCAACCGATGAAAGCTTGTCCAAGTTTCTCGATCTCGAATAGTGAGCATGAGAAAAAACGAAGAAATGTCCCTCTTGTTTATTTAGCCAATAGCGCAGTCGAGTGTAAAATATATATTTAGTATATAAAATGTTAATGTTAAATGTGTCAATAAATAATAATACATACTAATATATCCGTAAATAGTGACTAATATACGAAAATTGTAACAGCGCCATTGTTGAAAATTAACAACGATTTTTTGTAAAAATGAAGTCTCATAAAGCTTACACAAACAGAAGATGGGTCTTAACATAGGGAACAGCAATTTAAAGTACCATATTTAATATAACAATGTATATTTACTTGAGCACAACTTGCCCACTAAATAATTTGGAATGGCTAGAAAAAGAAATGGTATTTTAAGTCTACCTATTGGCGTGTTTTAGGACATTTTATTTTAATAACAGATTCTTTAAGAATAATTCCGCGAAAATTATATCAACTTTTGTATTAGCACGACGCATCTCGAGTTGTGTTGTTCTATTCTCAGACAAAGCAATAAAATGAGCCAAATAACAAACAAAATGTAAATAATGCACCATTTGTGTACACATTTTCTCATATTTTTATGTGTTTGCAAAGACAATATAATATTTAGAGATACATTGCGACAACTACAGTGGCAAATAATATGTCATTTTTAGATGACGTTGTAGATATTTGCATGTGTCAAAATGTTTATTTGCAATATGGTTGCCATTTGTTTCTGCTAATATTTCCACGTACAAGCAGAATTCAGATGATTTTTGCAGTGGCTTTTTTCCAAAAATTAGGGAAGATATTACAGTAAGTTGGTGGAAAAGTAGCTTGAAGGAAACTATATAGCTTGTCTTAAAAAGCGATATTTTCGCTTGTCTTAATCCGATTTTGGAATGTTATTCAGTAGTGCACATGAACCTGAGATTGTTGGCTTATTAAATTCTAGGCAAATTTACTTTATTTTCTCAAATATGTTTCTTCTGTCGTGAAGGCTAGTAATAATGGTGAACCTCCCTTTGGATGTTTCCCTTGGCTAAGCATTCCTAAGATATTATTATGTCATCCTAAACCGAGGATACCCAGGCAGCACATTTGGTTTCTTCGTCTTCTTCACGAAATAGAAGTGCCTCCATGTTGTTCAGCTCGGTAAGCATGTCGTTTGCAATTTCGGTTATACCTGACTTCTTTGTTCATCTTATTTACAGTTTTCTAGGAGAAACTTTTCTGAAACTATAGTTATGACTGATTGAACGCAAGTGAGAAAGTGTGTCCGCTTTCATGTCAATATCGAAAACAGCAACGTTGAGTCCAATCACTGTAGTGCTTTACTTTAGTTATGAATTCCATTATTGTCAGTTATGGAATTAATAGCCAAATACATATTATGTTTATTTAGTAAAGAATATTAAAAATTATATTTTTACTTCTCGTTTTGTTGTTGTTGTTATTTTAATACCAAAGACAACAATCTGTTGTGCAATCTGTTGAAACAACAAACGACTTCATGGAGAAATGAAGACATAAAGTATATTTATATGTACTATATAAGTATTGTAATCTATTAAAAGGTTTAAAAACTCAAACTGAATTAGGTTTTCTATAGAAATAGAACATTTCAGGTAGATTATATATGATATATGTAGAAGGGTGGGAGAACAAGATAATGTAGAGGGTTCTGTGGCACTCAAATTAGAAGTCTTTGTAGGAATGTACATAGATCTGCCGTTGTTGTGAAATTTTATGTAATGGATAGGATATTTTATACTATACGAGGAACATAAAACAAATAATAAATTAAATAGATAAAGTGAATGTAGATATTGTGAATATTTAAAAGGCAAGTGAAAGAGCGTAATTTTGTTTATTTATTTTATTTTTTTTTGTGTAGTTTAACTTTTTAGGTGGCGGTTCGAATGCAGTGTGGAATTTCAAAGAAATATTACGTCACGGTACAGAAGTCGCAAAAAGGAAAAGAAAAACAGAGGAAAGCTATGCTGATTGTTGGCAAGAAGGGCAATCGACAAACTTACTAATGGTTATTAAAAAAAATTATCTTTTTTAAATGAAGGCTCCGATGGTAATGCTATTTCATTATAATTAATTATTATTATTATTTTTGATGTATTAAAGTGAGTTTTAATAAATAAATATATTATCTTCTTTAAGCGCAATCTGTTGAAACACAAGGGATTACATTGTGAAATATAGTCATAAAATATAATGTACATATATAAGCTTTAATATCTATTGAAACTACATAAGAGTGAATTAAATTTGTACCATCCTACACGAAGAACGAAAGAAACAAAGCAATTGTATTTTAGGCTCTCTTTATCTAATTTAATTTACTTGGCATAATTAACAATTTTTACTTATTTATTTGTTGACTTTATTTTGAATGTCGTAAGAAGTCGTTTTACAATTTAATTAAGAATTTTTTATTTTTAGACTACTGCGAATTTCATTCGGGTCTGACAAGTTCACATGTGGCAATGAGATTGCAGAAATGACCAAGAACAAAAATAATATAAAAACAAATTCTCACGCTGATTATTCATAGGAAATTCACACAAAGAATGACATTTTACATTGAACACAAAACAAAAAAATTGGTTTGTCAGCATAGATTAAACTGGATTTAAAATTATTAATTTACCAATTCTTTACAAGGAGACAAATCGTTTGACCTCGGCGATTTGTACAAAAGCGTCTGAATTGCGACATGTAATAAAAAAATATATTTCTCATTTTAATGTCTTCAGTATAATCTCTTTGATTTTTTAAGTCTATTCTGCATCCAACATAGACTTACGGCATAATCTCTCTGATGATGAAAGTTTTTTTGGAGAGACCGACTGCTCTGATTTTAGTGATACGATGTGGGAGCAAGGAGACATAAATAACTTTGTAAGGATTGGTACGATTAATTCAAGACCATTAGAGCTTCAAAAGTGTAACAGAAGAGTTTAAAAATATTGCTTAAGTCTTCTGCCATATATACCTTTATAACAGCCAAATTGACCTCCATTGGTGCTCTAAGTCATTATTATTATATGTGTCCTATATAAATTTGACAAAGAGGTTATTCCTTTGAATGTCGAAAACCGAGTTTTTGAGGGCTTAGCCGGTCTTGAAAAAAATGCAGTATATATATATAGGGTATTTATTGTCTTTCGTCTATGGAACACAATTAGCTTATAGTGCATGTTAATACTTCAACGTCAAGAAGAATTCTTATTAGACAAGGAACGCTTACAATGAAGCGATCTTTTTCATTATAAATAGTAAGCTGACTTAGTTGGGCGGGTTCTAAAAAAATATTCAACCATATATTTTTTCTCAGATAATTTACGACTTCTGCAAAACCCATCATACTAACCACAAGTTTAAGCATATAAACTAAAGTTATATTATGTTTGATTCAGACAGTAAGAAGGTCCGAACAATTTACGATTCTGAATAAGGCTTTAGGCAGCTTCACAGCTTGTTCCTATAAAAACCGATTATAATTTTCAAAATAACTTTAGGGTTTCTAGACGCCTAACGGTCTGTTAAATTGAAATCTATACTAAACTTGTATGCCTAAGTCCACTTAATTTACAACGTTCATAAAAAGAGCTCTCTTGAACATATACTAGCATTCTCCGAGAGTTTGAAAAATCACGAAATCCTTATAATTTAAATTATGTAGCATAAACTATTTTAACATCAGCTTGAAACCCCACATAAAGTAAAAACTCCTGGAGGAATTTTTTTAAAGATAATAAGTCAAAACCTAAGCTTAGTCTTCGATTTATGGGTTAGTTGGGTTTTCATGCTTTATAGAGAATATTACTAAAAATTTATCGGTGTCACATATATACTTGTGTCGTATATTACTCATGTGTTAGAAATTCACATAAACAAGGTGTTTACTTAGTGACATTGTGAATAGTGTTGTAACGTTGATGTTTTTTTTTTCTTTCATTTTCGTTATTTAACTTTTATTTAAACAAAAATTGTAAATTTAATATAACTTTTGTTAATCAAAACTAATGAGAGGTAAATTTCATTTAGCAAATAACAATTTTGCAGCCTTGTACTCTCTAAGCGATTCGCTAGGGTTAGTAAATTAAATCGGCTCCACTGAACAGTTGCTCATTTGGAACTGATCCTGGAGGCGGCTGTGAATAAGCGCGCACAATGGGAACCAAAGTTTCAAATTTTTTATTGTATTTCCACCATAAAAATGGTCTTCATTTAGCAGAAACCGGTTTTGATTACTATATTTTCTTTTATTAACGATTTGCATGTGATGAGGTTTCTATTGATTACATTGGTGCCATTTTCATCTTCCTCTTCATCGTCACTACTGTTTTTGAGCATGTTTATCAGATTTGTATATACACTTTGAGTTAGCAGTAAAATCTAGGGGCTTGTACACCGTTCATCGTCTACTCAGTGATCAGTGATTTCGAAAAATCGGAATATCGCTCATATCTAAACAGCAATCACCTCTGCCGTTTTTCTTTGTCTTCTTCCGGGTATTTCGATTCGTTTTTAATTTTGATACGTTTCGCAGATAAGTTAGCTGTTGAACTTGGGCAATGACAAAATGTATATACACTTCCGTTAAACCTCCGCTAAAACAATGCGAAGGCAGATGTGGAGTCGGAGGTACGATTTTAAGCGGATTTTCCGTGGATGCGGAGGCGGAGGCGATGTTCGGTTATAACCCTAATTGTGAATACAAATTTTATAACAGCTCATCTTAGGATTACGGATATGAAGAAAACTCAAAATAGTAGAACACATGTTGCTCACACCTTGCATACAAACTGGCGTATTATAAATTGAACCAGTTTCAAATGATTAAGGTTAACGGTGACTGACCCAGATAGTCATCATAGGATATTTGTTCTTAAACTGAATTAATTCAAATTCCAATCCATTTCATCATTAATGAATTACTAGTATGAAATTTTCCAATGAATTCCCAATTCTATTAGGAGATCTATTAGAATGCTATATGAAAATATTCTGGTTTTGTGTATCTAATGAAACCTCTGAATAATCTGGTTGATAGCAGCGTTATTGTGTAAACATTGATTAAGATTTTTTTTTACGAGTACATATGAGATAAGAATAATATAAGAAATGAATTCTTGCTTTATTCGAATTTCGTGCTTTATTTATGTGCGGCGATGAAAGACGCAACTTAAGGTTTCATTTTATCGCTTTTAATTGGTTTCCACTGTATTATCCAAATGTTATTCTTTCGTCCATTGCTCTCAGGCACATTCATTCACAAATACAAACTCATACACAGAAGGCAAGTACAATTTTTCTTTTCCGATGTTTGTATATAATTCAATAAACTTATAATCGATCATGGAAAGAGGGCTGCTGTTCTTATAAACACACAAACACACAGAAAAAAAGCCACAATAAAATAAACACAGAAAACTCAGCATTTTTTCTCTCGACAATGTATTGATAAACAAATTCCTCTATTTTTTGATTTGAGCTCTCGAGTAATAAAAAGAACAAGTAAGAAAAAAAGAAATTACTCATTTCGGAAATTTGATTTTTATTGCCTTCAATATTTATCGGTTCTCTGGCTATGAAAACAGATGTGCAAGTCCAAAAATAAGTGGCGAAAGTGACTCGCTTGCGTTTTGCTTACTTTTTCTTCTCGGAGCGTTTTTCGTTTTTCCGTTCGCTGCCATAATTATCGCGGCTAATTTTCGAACTTTGCATTTATTTTGAAACGTTTCCAATCACTTTGTACTCAACAATTTTGAATACTGAACACACTTCCGCAAACGTGGATGTTTAGAATCGGATTTCACATGCAAACATATGAAACCGCGTTGGTTTTGACATTTTCAGGAAGACACTTTTTCCACGAATTCTTTCCTCTGTTTTCACTCTTACACCTTTTGTTTAAAATTTTTCTTTAGGAACTTTTTTAATTATTTTATTTCATTTGAATGTATTTATTGCGGTTGCCTGAGCCCACTGAAGATGACAATGACGCTTGATGTTCACAATTTTCTGTATTAGAAATGCATCAGCATTCACGGTATGTTTGCCTTTGGGCCAAGCGAAAAATTATAGATTTGGCGAGACCGCACTAGTCGACAATGAAATGGAAACTGGCAGTTGTGCGAGATCAGTTTTGGCCAAAATTCGACAGAGTCAAACCGCGACGTTGCTCACCGTTGGTGGCGTCGGTGGCGATGACTGTGTCAGCGGTGTACGGCATTGAATGCTACCACCGCCAAGAGCAACAAGCAATAAGCACAAGTCAGTTCTGTCCATTTGGTAGTTGAAAATTTTTGATATTAAAGCGTCGAGAAAAATTCATAAAGAAATACGAGGGCAAAACCAAAAGCCACGAGGAATAACAACAAATCATCTTCGCTCTCAAAGAAACAAGCTCGTGGGGTGCTCTTGGTGCTGTTGCTCCCTGCACCCATGTGAATGAAATTAAACAAAGCAGGGGGAGAAGGAAATTTATAATTATTTAGCGTCTGCGATTTGAACTTTGTGTAAAAATCGTACTCGCTTAGTTCGGCTGCCAGCGGTTCTCAAATGTGCAAATTTATGGATATTTGCACCGGAGGAAACTCCTAGGCGCTCTAACAAATTATTATCGGAGGTTCAAAGAACGTTATTTAGTTTTATAGTTTAATAAAAAAATAATTATGTAATTATTGAAAGCATTACCTTTGATGTGAATGCCCTACAGATCAATTCAGAAGAATTTTTATGTGAATGAAAAGTTTACAAACAAATAATTATAATAAAATTAATGAGTGCCTAATCGCATTTTGTAGTTATATGGCTTTCAAGCTATCTATCTATTTCAATGTATGCAATGGTCTATCTCAAGTTGTTGAAATGTCTATCTCAGCATGTCATTCTTTGGAGTTGTCTAGATTCCCTATTCATTGGGGGTTCCACTAACCATCTTATTCTAGCCCTATTTCATGGTAAGCTTCTTTTAATTAGTTGGCATAAATAGTAACCACTCCACCCATCTTAATTTTTTTTTGTAGTTATTTTATATATATTTACCACTGACTATGCATGGTCATTTAGTAAATCTCTTTATTAAATGACAAATGACATCAAACTATAACTAATAACGTGATCGAATATTTGAACATGAGTGGCAATCAGAAATCATCATAAAACAGTTTCTTCGATGCTGAACGAAAGGAGTCGTCGAAGAGATGCACTCTTCGTAGCCAGAAGACTTGAAGGCTGTTGTCGATATCTGCCTGTTGTAATATATCTGCACTAAACTTTTGCACATCGTTATTTACAACAGTATCTACTATTATAGAATTAGATGCTTTAAGGTACGCTGAAGATCAATATACTTACATGGTTAACAAGAAACAATATGCCTAATTAGGACCCAGTAAAACTCCTAGTAGAGTTACATACAGCATAATCTGTTTTATGAATAGTGTACATCCGTCAATGCTCATAATGCACTTAGGCCTCGTATCGCAAGTCCACTCGAGATTAGTGGTCTCTCAAACGATTATAATAATTGAAAGCCAGAAGTTCGGCTAGCTGAAAGGTTAATACTCTCGACACGCTCCCTACATTCGCAAATCGGAGTAGGAATCTTTATCGAGTTACTCCGTGTATAGTTAATATAGTTGGCCACTAATATTAAGCGAATAATTTTGTGGGCCTCAACTATAATTGTCCTTTTGACAATCCTCAAAGTCGATAGCACTTGAAAACCTGAAAACCGTTGTACTATGGCCAAGTCAATACTTCAGATATATGAGGAATTCATCAAATATCATATTCTAAAGTGTAGGCGCACCTCCAAGAAGTTCCAGGGAAGCCACTTAACAAATCAAGTGTTTTTTGCGTAAAAAATAATACTTATTAATGACAAAAACTTGAGAAAGTATGCCTTTTTCTTTTGCTTTTTCCAGCTTGTTGGGAGACATCCACATACTATGGGGTTTCTGCTCTCAATTGGGTTTACACAGTGTAGCTTAATCTAAGCTTTAAGATGGGTGCAAGAAGCAATACGCTTTTGCCAAGGCGTCCGATTGAATAGAAAATTAGGTTGATCGAATTTGACTCAAGCATAAATTATGTAAGTCGAAAGAGACCCCTGAAAGGTTTTAACTGACGAGAGAAATAATAATCAATCTCTACTAGAAACGAGTTTTAAAGACAACTTAGTGAGTGGATTGTAGAGAAATATCATAATTTGAAAAGTCATTCATCTGCTCTGCCATTGTTCTGCTGACTGAGAAATGAAGCAAGCTTAGCTATGAAAGAAGTGTCTGAAGGTCCGTAATTTGGTAGCTGAAATTTAATTATTATATTTAATACCGAGTATGATTTCCATCCGTAGCATTACCTTTTTGATTTAATTTTATTTTAACTTTGATGTTACTACTTAAATATTAAAATTCAAGCTGATTATGTAACTGACTTCGACATACGCATCAAAGTAACACTGTGTGCCTTATGGGATTATTAATTATGTTCAAATGGATTTCAGCCAAGTTCTGCTTTAATTCTGATGTAAAAAAACAATAAAAATAATTTAAATTAAAAAACAAAAATGTTATGCAATCAATGGCTTATTATGCAAATACTTTTCATTTTATTTGATGGCCTTGCGGATTGCCTGTCATTTACTTGTTATTGATAAGAGATGGCTTGGAACAGTTTCATATTTTTACAATTTGATTTGCAAACCCGTTTTCATGTTTGAAATAATCAATTAATTTTTCACAAGTCCTTAATCGCATTAAATGAGAATTTTCTGCGGAGAGAGGATAGGGAAATGCAGTTTTAATTGATAATACTGCTAGTTGAAAAATAAATTAATAAATGAAATGAAAAAGTAAAAATAAATAAAATACATAAATTTCACTTAAATTAACTTATTTCAACAATAAGCAGCAGATAAGCAAAATTAAAATTAGCCGCGCATCCAATTAAATTAACAATTAACTCTATGAGATAAGTTGCCTGATTTTGTTTTAGTTACAAAACTCTGGATGCTGGGTGACATTGTGTGATTGTATATTTAAAATATTAGCGCAAATTCGTTGAGCACTTTTGACGCTTGAGTAGTTCAAGATTCGCTGCAATGGAGCCAAAAATATCCCAAATGTGTCATAGCACTGGCAATGGCCGTCGGCGTGAGCTTCTACATGCTGCGTTGAGCTTACGTCTAAGGCACTCACACACTCCTACACACATACGGTGGCCACCTCACACTCACACTCGTTTCTAGAGAATCAGATTTTTCGAAATGAAAAATTGGATTTCGTGTTCGACACAATGGAAATTCGTATCCAAGACTTTCAAGCTCATTAGCCCAATAAATAATTCTGCCCACCCGCGGCCCGCACACAGACAACTCTCGACACTCAATTTGAAAATTGGGAAAGTAATAAAACGCCATCAATATCAAATTAACAAACAAACTCGTGTATAAGACGAATTTCGGCTGCGTCCCTCACAATTTCTGTGTCAACTCTCACCGTCTCGGCACGGATTTGCACTCATTGTTTATTTTGTCACGAATTTGTTGCGAGCAGTTCGTCTACCGGGCTGCGCGTTTGTTTGTTAAGTGAGCAACTGATAAAAGCAATTTTTTTTATTGTTTGGAATTTTTTGAAGTAATTAAAATAGCCAAAAGTTGACTTTGAGTGCGAAGTGATAGAAAAGTAATTAATTTAATTGGCGAATATTTTTCAGACACGTGACTGCTAGAAAGACTGATGCACATCTAAGCAAACAGCGCATATTACATTCCATTAATGGTGTATTTTCATAAGAAACTTTCTCTTGCAATTGCTTCCAATTACTACCTTACACGTCACTTTACATTCACAATATATAACAAAATAATTGAATATAGCATATACTGGGTTCCTTTGCTAAAGTTTGAGTATAGCAATTTCTGGGTTTAGCGATTATTATTGAAAATTAATTTTCTAGTTCTGCTGTTACACATTGAACGGTCTTTATACATTGAGTATAAAGCATTTTTCCCGCAAAGATGTTTACACAATTCCAATACAGCCCATGACCAACTTAGAAAAGCTTTTTCATTCACGCTGGCAAGTTCGACATCCGAGACACTGCTTTACCGACGATAAAAAAATACAGGCTCTTTGGTTGTGATCATTTCTATAGTACATCGATAAAGTATTTTAGAAATGCAAATTTTTTTTTTGACTTTATATGCAAGCTAGATCAGTGGAAGCTTCGACCTTATGGAGGAGTTTTCAACTTATATACTTTATACGAAAATTTGCATAACTATGGTTACTAAAGATATTCATTTGAGTCCATTCGGCAACTGATAGTTTAAGCTTAGTAAAAATAGACACGAACAAATTTTCAAAAACATTGAAAGACTGGCGGCCACAATTAGAATATTTTGAAAATGAATGTGGTGAAGCAGTGAATTTTGTGGTTTTCCGACAGAAGAGTACATGTGTGCTAAGAAAACCATGGAGGCCATTTGCCCTATCTGTTAAATCATACATAACCCTTTAGGATGCAATAAAAAAATAAAAATTTATAGCAAGCTTGACTTATTTTTCCTTAATATCATCTATTCTTTAATATTATTTATATTTGTAAACTCTAAGGTTTTTTTTCCCCCATCTTTTGCTTAATATTTTCATATTCAACACAATATCATTAAACATAATTACCACTTCTTAGTAATAAAGTTCTCCTTATATATAACTAATCTCTGTATGTATGTATTTCTCTTCTTATTATAAATATAGTAAAATTCCTAGTTGCAAATAAATAAATAATAATAATATTAATAATATCTGTGAGGTGTCTCACCAAAGCTGATCAACTTAGATTGGCTGCTCTGTTCGGCCTGTAAGTTGGCACTAAAGAAAAAATTCTTCTTACTACGCAAGTAGTAGCATCCATCTATTAATATGACTGCCAATTTTGGGAACCATTTGTTCTTAAAATATGAAAAAGGTGTTAGCATTTCAACGAAAGACACTACGACATATATGTGCTACCTTCTGTTACCTTGGCAAGACTAATCTGACCTAATGTTACCCACGGTGATTGCGCAAATAATTTTTTTTTTTTTTCGTAGCAGATGTTGACAGAAAATGGGCAATAACTTTAACCCGTTGGGTGCTTGAAACGAATCCATGCCGATTTTCAAAGCTATTGGATCCTGTAAGACCAAATCAAGTGCTAACATTCTTATGTATCAGGATGACATTTCAGGAGACCCAAATTCCATATTCACGGATTACTGGATTAAGTACTTTCCAACAAAAACATTTATTGAAGTTCTTTAAGCGATAAGAGTATAGCTACTTCGGCTTAGCCGAAGTTAAGCCTCTTTCTTTTTTTACAGCAGCATGACCTGTCATAAGATCATTTCAAATATTCTTATGCTTAGATCACCGGTGGTGCGCTTAATATTTGGTAGTCATAAAATGTATTTTCTATCAACAAACAATAATTATGAGAATCTTATACGAGCTCATATGGAAATTACCTGCTATTTAGTTTATAGTGCGCATGCCGTCTTCGTTCTCGGAGCATAGTCGCGGAGGAGCAGCATTAGTTCCCGCATGTGAAAGTAAAACCAACAACAAAAAACACGAAAAAGAAAGAAAGAAAATAAAGTAAAAAACCAAGGAGGAGATGGCAAATAAAAGTAGAAAAGTGGCGAAAAGAGATATAACAGCAAAGCGTGAAAATTATTGAACTGGAAATGCAAAAATTAAGTGAGTTTTGGGTTGATTTTCGTTTGTTTTCGTTGGATTTCGGTTATTCCTTCGTTTGTTTTTGGGCACTTTGTTTATCGATGCTCGAGCGTGTTTATTTAGACAAAAGCAATTATTTCTGCTTTGGCGTCTTCTAATAAATAAAATATGTTTTGTTTGACTTTGAATATTTTTCAAGAACATCCAAATCATTTGTAAAAGAATAATAATGAAATAAAAACTCAGAGGACAGCGCACAATTTCGTGTACTTTGAGGACTTCATTGTCAGCAGAAATTTGTGTATGGAGCTCCCTTTGTGTATCTTGATGTTCAATGACATCTCGCCTCAGCTTGGCTTCTTCTTTTTAGTCTGCTTACAAGGAATATGTTACAGGCACACAGATATACACAGATATTGAAAGGACATAAACTTATAGAACTACAAAGAAAAGGGTAGGCGATATGTTTTTCACTTGAAGAGAGACTTATCTCGCAGCAAAGCGATTGATTTATCGATTAAGTTGTCAAGCACGCACTGCCGTCGTTTTCCTTCATTAGCGTTTCCTTGCATGCATTTCTGTTCTGCGCAGCAGCTGTCGCTTACTATTTTCCTATATCCTTTGTTACAGAAGCGCACATTGTGTGAACGTGTTTCATGCCAATTTGTGCAATTTGCTTTAATAATAAATGAATTCATTCGATTATCCTCATTATTATTAAACCCATTTCCTGGAATAGATGAAACTTAGCAGTTTCAGTCTCTACTGAAACTGCTGAGTTATGAAAATTCAACAAAACGTGCATTTTCTGTAACTATTTAATCCTATACACAATAGCCTAATAAGAGTGACCAACGGGAAAACTGTGGAATATGTTTCCTTAATAATCTCCTGATGCACACCCTTAAACAAAAAATTTGGGATACCACAAGCACGTGAACAAACTTCCTAATCAGCTCCCAGAGCCCAAATGATTATTTTTTTAATAATTTTTGTTCAGCTCGTTTCTTCCCTAATGAATTAAATATGAATAAAGTCCTAAAGTTCTTAAAGCATTGTGATCTACAAATCAGAATAATAGGCCAACAGACAGGAAGACGCTACTTATTAACAGATCTACAGCCAAAATATCCGAACATGAAACTACACGTGTGATGAATTGAAGTTACAATAAATGGCATGGATACGTCATGAAATCTAACTGATTATTTTCTCAGAGAAAGCCTCACTCTTTATTTTATTTCCTATAGATCTAATCCAGAATACTGCTTCACATAATTTGAGAATCCGTGATATGGATCACTAGGAAACGTATCATGTACAGGGTGTGTCATATTAAGTGGTCGGCCAACACTATAACTTTGACAAGAAACATTTGATCGACATGACAGCACGTCTTTTAAGCGTCATTCAAGCGCGCAAAAATTGCTTAGCTGTACATTCAAAATATAATAGCTTCTCAATTGAGAACGTGCGTGAAAAAGATATAAAAGTGAAAAGTTGGTGAAAGATTTTTGTCTTCTGGCACTGTGAATAATCCCAGGCGTCTAAATAAGAAGCAACTGAGATGAATTTTTATCAAAATTGTATGGAGCACTTCTGGTTTTAAAAAGACGCCGCACCGCCTGACACAGCTCGACACAATCGATTTATTGAAGTCATTCTTTCGGCCCTAGATATCGATAATGGCACCCAAGAGCGGGTTAATCTCGCTTTGAGCGGATTCCGTACGTTGAATATGTTACCACGTTTTCTTTAAATCTGATCTAAATGGTAACTATATGGTAACTCAGGTGTTACTTGAAGTCGAAGGTTAACATGAAAAAGCCAAGGCACCTAGACGAAGTTAAGGACATCCACCAGGAAATAGCCGCCATATCGTCCGAAACATTGGCAAATACAATGGACAATGGTAAAAAAAAAATGAGCACAACGCGACGTTCGACCTCAGGGTGACCGTTTGGGTGTTATCATATGCAAAAAGTTATGTAATCCAATTTGCTTAAATTAAATCTTTCATTTCATAGAGAAAAATAGTGTTTCTTTCATGTCTTTTTTAAATAAATTAGTCCGCTTTATATGGCCCACTCTGTACACTGGGAAATGTATAGTCAGGATATAAGGTATGTAAATATTTATTGAATCTATGAGATAAACTCTTATATAAATCATTCCTTTAAAAAAACAAAAATATATTTTGCTATTAAAAATACATAAGATAATCTCTCAATTCATTTTCAATAAAACCTTTCCACAGTATACAGCTAAGCGACTTCATCGATCTTCTTATAAAACGCTTCACAGGTTAAAAAAATTAAACACCTCAAAAATACAAGCTGTTTGGGAATTGTGTACACCATATAACCAATGCTATGAATGGAATGGAAGTAAGACCAGTTTTTTAATACGCAAGTGCGTCCTCTGGTTTGTTCTAGAGACCTGAAGTTTTTCTGAAATTTAGAAAGAAACTCTATGGGCTACAGTGTTAAACAGCAGTTATAACATACTCCAGTGAGCATTCCCAAAACATAAGTCAAATAATAGGTAAGAGCGATTTTCAATAAATGGTGTTTCAAAGGTGACCTTACAGGCTAAAGTAAATGTTAAAATTTATATTTATTTGAAAATCAGTAAATTAACTGAGAAACACGCTATGTGATTCTTTCTTACTAAAAAGAATAATTTGTGTAGTTTACGGTGAGGATGCTGTGAGTGAATGCCGGAGCCAAGAGTTATTTCTTATATTCCGTTGTGGAAATTTAGATATCAAATATGCAGCTAGCTCTGGTCGGCCAGTCACTGAAAACGATTAATTGTTCTTCTACTGCTCACAACTCAACCGCTTTGACGAAGAAATTAAGGACGCTTTTTAGGTCACCCGAATAGACAAACGCAGACTCTTTTTGGAACGTGTGTGAGGACCATTAAATTTTATGACGTTTCTACTTTGTCCTAAAATAAAAGGAACAAAAAAATATCAAATGTGAAGCAAGTCGAAAGGCTTTTATTGAGTTGAAGATTTGGCATTTAATGATTAAAACACTGAAGCCTTTGCTTCACAAATACGAGTACTTTAAGTTTGTAGATACATGAAAATCTCAATAATATTATTATTCTGGATATTTTGTAAAAAAAAAACGCTCTAAATTATTTCAATCAATCAATCAAAATTAGTTTTAATTGAATGCATTTAACGCTCACTGTATCTAAATATTATCTTGAAGCTGATGGAAATCAAATTAATTTAGAAAATACAATTTGAACGGAAATCATAAAGCTTCATGTGATAAACGGCGATCAAGGCTGTTAGTCGAAAGCAATAAGCCGCGATGATCTTGGCCCATTAAATGAACTACATATATATCTGCAGTATAACTATTACTATATCTATTGCAAAAAGCGATTAAGAGCTGTCCTATTCTCATACAACAACAACAACAACAACAAATTTGAATAAAAATTAAAAGACGACTTACTCTGAATCGTAATAATAGCTCATAAAGATGCAGCTAACGAATTGACGAATGAGTATTTTTAGATGAAATCCATTGCCCTATAATTTCGCTGGGTGGCTGGACGAAAGGAGTACTGAGCCACAAACGTCATTAGGCCTCGCGAAAGTAGCGTTTATTAATAACAATACAGTGCACTATTTAATAATTAACTTTAACATATTATTCCAAGGCATGTTTCGGATATTTCACATATTTCAGATCACTTTGCTTTATGCACTTATTTATTATTCATAATGAGTTCGATCACTAAAATCGACCAAAAATAGCGATTGACTTTTATGGAAAAAATAAACTTTCTCAGTGCACAAAAATCGCGACAGAACTTTTCGACGTACCGAACGGATACGCTACGCAGGCACGACCTGAAGACATGCTCTGCTGATACAGCTACAAAATAGATTGCGACGACGAATACGATGCGTTGCGATCTGCATGCGTCTTCAAACTGCAGCGAGAGTGGCAACTTTGGAGCAACGTTTGGCCCACTGAACTCAGTGGAAATTTGCCACACGCCACCCCTTACATCGACACCGTTTTCCGACTCATCTTCATTTCGGTGTGCGTTGCGCACAACAATTTTCGTGTTAGAAATTTATTTGTGTAGACTCTATTTTATTTGTTGTGTTTTTGTTGTTTCGTGGCTCGAACCGGCTCGGCGCTGTTTTTCTTAGACGTTCTACGCACTTGCGCTGCATTTTGTTGCCACACTTCGCAGCAACGTGGCGGTGGGTGCTTTGGACCACACAGATGTTTATATTTGTATTTCAGTACATCCACAAAGAAAATAAAATAACAATAAGAACAACGGCAATAACAACAACAGCAGCGAACACCTGAGTGCAAGAAGCACAAAGCGATTTTCAAACAAATCGCGGTGGGGAAAAACATAATCAAGATTCAATTTCTGTTGCGTTTCCCAGACCGCGAACTATTTCTGTTTAATTGGTGCAACATTCACTTTTGCTTTAATTTACATTATTCCACTTACTGCACTCATTTGGGTTGTGAGTGCATATTTCGGCGGAATTTTTTCTGGGCTTAGTCTGGGCTTAGTTTCTAGCACTTGTGCCGAGAATATCTTGAAATATACAATATTTTTAAAAATAACTTATTCGAATATTTGAAAAGCCCTCAGTCAAATTAAATAGAAAATGATTTTAAATGTGTCTTATACAATGGAGATCCTGAGCGCCATCATAACAGATCATTCCAGCATTTCTCATGTTCTCATTATTGGATAGGGTGTTCGATTGATTTATGCACGAAACCCTCTATGTATAATTCTTGTTTATGGGTTTATCCAGGCTTTTTGAGGCACACAACGGATTATTAAAATAGAAGCGCTAATGGCCACATCTTCTCCAAGAAGTTTTAGAGTGAAAAAGGCCCACGTCTCAAATTTTCAAAACAGAATAAAAGAAGAATAAACCTCACGTCACAAACACCCAAATATTTATATATAAAATTAATTAATTTGTGATCTGTTCAGTATGCTTCGCTCACAAGCGTGAAAGGGGTTAGTCAAGCGATATATCCATTATAATAATAATTAGATTAGAATAGAGTACACGTAAGCTTACTCTGATTTTCCTGCGAATTTTCCCTTGGATATTACTCAACGAATTTAAGGTATGGGTTGAATATATGAAACTTGGTAAGACAGTGCTTTTAACTACCGACCTCTCTTCTGATAATACAGAATCGCATCCCACTGTCTTATGGTGCAAAAATGATCTATTCTTATAGAGATTATATTCCGTTCTTAAAAAAGCGGGAGTCACTGAGTAGAAGTTATTAGATTTTTGATATAATATTGCTGATATTCTGTATATCTACGGAGAAATGTATACTCTTTGATTAAGTATGTCGTCTTTCTTAATCATTCAAAGCTAAAGGGCCAAATTCACATGTAACACAAGCTATCAAAACTGTGAGGTGAGGGCGAATTGACGCGTGTATTTCGCCATTTGACGGTGTTGTCAAATGTTTGAAGTAAATAAAAAAGTTTTGACTGTTTTGACAAGTATTGCCAAACTGGTTCTTCTTGTGATTTGATTTGAAGCGTATTGGTGCCTTCATAACATTTTTCTTGACTTTTGCATTGTTTTCGTAGCAAAAGGACATATATGCTGACTACGGACAAAGAAAAAAATGTTTGCTTCTATATATCCATCATTTTATTTAATTTATTTAAATTTTTATTTGTTGTCAAAATTGAAGTAAGAAATAATTTGAAATAATATTTTGCCATGGAACTTCTCCCACCGTATTAAAATAAGTGCAATATTTCTCTCTGATATTTTTTTTGCTATATTTGCCGGGTTTTTAACATTAGAAGCATGATGGCTTTGCAGACCAAGATCAGCAACCACATTGTCCTGAGTTCCAATGTTGAACGATGCACAACAATCGACTCCTGCAATCATTGCGCATCAAAAAATAACTGAAAAAATAAAAATTTCCAATTTGACGAACTGAATTGGGCACTTGTATGTGTACTCAAATTACAACAACACCAATTTCATTACTTGTGTGTCACGTATATTTGGCCCTTAATACGGGTATAACTCATTTGCAGAGGTTCTAATGCACTTCATATGATCTACCAATTTGTTCAAATACCAAAACCTAAACCTAAAGTATCAGAACTTGCATCTTCAAAGGAAATTTTTCCACTGTATTATTTATCATAACATGACAAAATCAGTTGTCATATTTTCGTTAAACTCTAAACTTGTTCGTGGTCAGCCACTTCCGCTAAAGTCGAACGATGATGAAGACTTCAGTATGAACAGCACAAGGATGAACCCGGCATACATTTGGAGCTCTACTACTAGCCTAATGACGCGTCAATTGAGCCGACTAATCAGGAGCATCAGTACATCTGTGTAAGGCGAGTAGAATTGACACTGCCTTCGAGGTCGATCTGTGGCGCTGTCGATAAGCCCGTTGGGCAGCCAAATGACTTGGTGGCACAGTGGCGCGCTGCCAGCCGTGCGGATAATGATATTTTGGCGGCCACACCGGACGCCATGGAAAACTGTAGTTATTAAACACCAACAGGCAATGCTTTAAATGGTAGAGATGGTGCTCTAAGTGGCAGCAGAGCTAACCGCAGCAAATGAGCCCCATGCATGCCTTGAAGGTCATATGTTGGTTCAGCAAAGAGGCTTTTAGAAAGAACTCATAATCACTTACACATAAATCTTAATTTGGTTAATTTTAATCATGAACTAATAACTTATTTTGAGGTACTTGGAAGATATTAGTAGATACGATTACTTCTTTGTATATATTACAGACCTTTATCCGCAGAAACGCTACTACCAAATATAACAGTTCTAAGAAGTTGCAGGCGATAAAGTTGAAGCAGCAATATATAGCATGAATGCATATAAACAAAACTGCAAAATTAATAATGGAAGATGTTTTCTGCTTTTCAGAAAGAATTTTTCATTTAGTTCATACACTAAAAAAAAACATGAAAGAAGAGTGAAGAAATTTTGTTGTAGATCATCGCTTACAAAGACGTCTTACGCAAACATAAAACTTCAAAAGCATTTTTTAATTGTTTGTATCGAAAATACAATTGAAATAAATAAATAGATGCATTGACTTCCAGAGCAAAGAGGCATATGCCGCTCTAGTGAAATGTGAGAAAAATGTGACACATGGAAACTACTTTTCAGTGATTTTTAGCAGAAACCTCATTCATAGCCTGATAATTTAAAGAAGCTGCTGGAACTCATAGCTGCCCGTTGGGTCAATAAGCGTCTCTTTTCTTTTGACCAAAAAGTCCAAACCATAAGACCTGCAAAATCCAGCACAATCGTTTTTTCGGAATCGGAAAGATTCACCAGAACACAATCAAATGTAAGGCCATGCCAATGTAATCCTTGTTCTTTAATGAAATTAGCCAAGAGAGCAATACAACATTATTATTTAAACTTCGAAAACGCACAATCATTCTACTTGATCTTTTATTTTTAATAAAATTTTATTTTAAACCGCAATAAACCGCACAGTTTTCAACATCCACATTACTTTCACTCTGCTCGCAATTATAGCTAATAACCATTAAAGAAGGTATTCAACATGTTATAAGCCAATAAATCAAGCACTTAACGAGATGTTGCCAACAACCCACGCCACCACGTACAAACCACTTGAGACCATTTAAATAGAGCAAATCTTTAAGAACAACATGCTGTTCTTTTTCCTCAAATTATATGTATTCAAATATTATAGAACACCATAATGTTTAATCAATTTATTTTTTAATGTGTCAAGACATCAAACTCGATAACCATAAGTCTCATAAAACGATCTTGAAAGTAGCAATAAAAATAATGAAAAAAGGGAGGAACAAGTTCAGGTAGGACATTAGGGAAGCACGTAGAGATATATTTTATAATAAAGCAGACGAATTTATTTTATCGTATAACAGTATTTTTCCACGCACTACAGCCATGGCACTGAACCGACGCAAACTGATCGAATGCAGCTCTGAATTCTGCTAATTTGAATGTCAATTTCTCAAAGCATTTTAACGTGACTCGACGTGACGTGATGCGATGTGATGTGTTGTGACGCCTTGTGGCATGTTGCAAGTAACTCATAAATGTCGTTTTAATCGCCATGTGCCTGCAATTTGTTCCAATCGGAAGTTTACAAAAATGAATCTGTTACAACAAAGCTCTACCTTTCCTCAGCGTTGGTTTGTTAAAATTTGCCAATGGATACGAAAACAATGAGTGACTCATGCCAGTTTTGTTTGGACTCCAGATTGCGTAGGTGTCGAAGATATAATTAAATTGCTTATTTGCATTCGAATTTTGATTTGTATTCGTTGTTGTACAGTTTTCAATCAATTCCTCTGCACACGCACTCCGTTCGGATTTGGCAACGAGAAATGCGATTCGAAAATGTTTGCATTCGTGAATCAAATATTTGATTTTTCTTGCTTATTTCCAT
The DNA here is from genome assembly GCA_035041755.1 of Cacoxenus indagator. Classification (NCBI taxonomy): domain Eukaryota; kingdom Metazoa; phylum Arthropoda; class Insecta; order Diptera; family Drosophilidae; genus Cacoxenus; species Cacoxenus indagator. Next base: position 533,422 of record JAWNKX010000225.1, on the reverse strand, counting down.
GTTTACCAAAATTGTATTGTGCGCTTGAATGTCGTAAAGAGTTCAATGAATTCGATTAATAAATAAATAGAAGGCACTAACAATAAATAAATAAATCAAGAATCGGCATTTGTCTTGGCTTATGAAGGAGCTTATTATTATTATTCGTCTCCCCTCAATGAACCGATGATTTCAAGTACATTTTGCGGCGCATTTAAAGCAAATCCCAAAAGCGATTTTTAAATGGTTTAATTGAAACTAATTTCATTCACAATTTTAAAATTCCAACAAAATATTTTGAGGAAGGCTATTTGATTTTTCGTTTTCAGTTGCTTTTTGATTTGCTTGGAATCATTTTCATACAATAAAACACACACTTCTTGTGCCTTGGAATTATAAAGAAAAAATATATTTAAAAAACAAAAACAAACAATACTTGACTGCTGAATAATGTTTACAACCGATGTCGTCAATTATGTTTATAAATTAAAAATTTATTTGCTATTAATTATCTATGGGTACTGACCCAGAATCGCAGAAACTTCAAGGGAAACAACTCCAAATCGCTCAATTTCATACATCAAACTGCGTAAACACTGATCATCACTATTCACTGACAACCAATCGCTGGGACTTATTTACTGACTAGGGAAGTTAATCGGAGGAATATTATGAAGACATACTTTCGAATACATTTCATTGTATTTCTTTTCTTTTTATTTATTTATCTTTTTTGCGGCTTTTATATAAAAGGGTATGCAATATATATGTAAGAATATAAAGGAGAGTTAGTTTTCGGGCCTATATTGTGAGTTATATCTGTATGATATCTGGGGAATAAATTGGCCATTCGACGAAAGAGCTTCGTGAACAACACGACGCCTAATCAGCACAATTAGCATGACGTTGCATTGGTATGGACTTTATGTGTTATAGAGTGCATTGTCACATCCTATTGTATAATATATAATACATCAGATTTCTACGACCAACGAAGTTACTCATATATCACTAATAACTTTTAAATTTCTGGCCCAATGCTCCTCTTTTACTGGTGCCACCAGCTATCTGGACTCTTGTTAAATATTACAATATCCCAGTGAGGACATTTTGTATTGTTTATTACTAATCAGTAGGCTTTAATTGAAAAATAATCTTTATTTAAGTAATATAATTTGAAGAACTCAAGTTATTCAATCCAAAGTGTCTATAAAGTTGCAGTTTGTTTGATTGAAACCAGTACATAAAAATTCTTGAGGAAGCAATATCTTGAGTATACTCGCACTTTGAATTTTGACCTTATATATCAGCGTAACACTTTACAATTATTGACATAATAGCCATTCAAGACGAGTACTTATTTGCACAATTTTACAAAAATATTGTGGTCCCGAATGCCGTTTTTATGCAATAAACGCTATATGTTATTCCCAATAAAGCCACTTATCGTTCAGTAATTGGATTATGAATGCATTGAGGGTCTTTTGCGTGATGAGTGCACAATCATTCGATTTTGTTAAATATATTTTATGTTAGAGATTACACAAAAAAACGATACCTTTCGTAAAATTTTCATACGAGAAAAAATCGACAGTTAGAGAAATTAAAGCATGAATACCGGAAGGGAGTAGAACGTACCAACAACAAAACATTATTGTTCAATATTTGTCTATAACACCAAATCACTTACTGCCCACAAGGATGTGAAAATACCAACTCTTCTACAGCAAACTTCAAACTCGATTTTAAAATAGTAAATATAAGTAAGAGTAAACCACATCCGCGTAGTACATTTTCTTGATATATTTAGGAGCCGATTCGATTTATAATAGATCTAAGCTAACTCTAAGAAAAAACCTTTAATACCCGTACGTAACTATATTTAGATCAATCTAATTTCCACAAGAACAGCAAAAAAATTAAACACAGCGATAATCCAGAGGCACCAATCAAAAAGCAACTGCCAAGCACCAGAAGGGCTGCTTATTACAAACGCTGACTTGCATTGTGAATTAAACATTCCTATAGTCATAAAGGAAATTGCTGAAATAAGCCGGACTACCAAGCGAGATTATCTCGGCCCTCGAATGTGGAACAATCAATCGATGACCCTCACGCCACCAAAGCTGTAGTAAGTCGTATTCTAAAATATGCCTTTTATATGTGGAACCTACAACACAAAATGCATCAGACATTCCAAAAATACTTATTTTTATATACAATTTACAGGAGAATGTCTCCCATATTATCAGGCTCGCTTAGGTTTGCTAAATCGTTCCACACTAACCAATTGCAGAACTATCCTAGTTCATTTTTCTTGCTAGGTATACTTTGAAGCACCTGCAACGTGCAGGCTTTTGTAAAGTATTTTTTTATTTAAATATATTCAGCTGTGTTTGGGTCAAATCTTGTAAATACAAATTTTTCCTTACTTCCTGTTAACCGATTGATGTAAGTTTTGGTACACACCTTTTATTCCAATGACAATACGATAATTTTATTTACAGCATGATTCGTTTTATGTATACTCTAAATGATTCATAATGAGATTCGTGTATTCCTATAAAGTATTGGTTAATAGCTTTCCTGAAGTATTGCTTCTGGTATTAATTTTCGGATAAAACAAATTTCTAATTTAAAAGCACTTTAAAGAGCTACAAAAAAAATATACATACATAGACAAAAAGTATTGGAACTCTTGGCGTCCATTATAGTCACCCTTAGAAAAATAAATTAGCATTACTAGATTTGAAAAGCTGTCAAACGCTAAGTACCTGTTTGTGGTAAAAGGTAAAAGGTAAAAGGAAATACTTTCCACAGTGCGTTTTCAGCAGACAAAATACACAGATTAGATCAGCTGTTTACCATAAGACTTATTGTATGTCGTAATCAGTCTTACTACACCGCTCACTAGCCCACCTCTTACAGTGATTCGAAACCACTTAGGCTTACACTTAGAGCTGATTTAGGATACATCAATGGAGTAGATAGGCTTTTTATTTCAGGGGATACAAACTACCCGTATAAGAAGAAGCATTTTCCCAGTCTTATGAAATTGGTCGATAAAATGTTTTAAAAAAAATATATATAAATTAAGAAAACGCGTTCTCAAACAAACAATTTTCTTAGTTATAAACGCTTCAAGGTATTTAATTCAAAAAATAAAATAAAGGCTTTGTCTAAATAAACACGCTTTGAATTGCTTTTTTTTTTTGCATGAGGGAAGAATCCAAATGAAAATTAAAATCGAATTCTTAATTAAGCAACTTACTGGATTTGCTGGACGCGGGCTGCGTTGATTTGCGCGGATTGTTTTCGCTATTGTGCTCACCGTTACTGCCGCTGGCGTGGCCACTAATTAAATTGTCATCCAAGGAAATGCCGTCGAGCCAATGCATGACATGGCATTCTTTCAATCAACGCGCCAAATACGACACTACACGCAATACACAAACATAGACAAATCAACACAAATACAGACACAGGCTCACAGACGGCTATGGATGGCATTCACTGTAAACGCGCGCGTGTTACTCAACAAATTCAGCAGACACAAATGATAGAAAGACACAAAAATTTGTCTGGCTCATTGGTGGGGAGCAAAGCACTTTGAAGATTTATTTAAAAATTGACATTTTTTCAAATTATTCGCGCACAGATGTGTTGAACTGTTGACAGATACACATTTTCCAATTTCCACACTTTGTGCTTTTATTATTTTGACTGGCTTTCCTTCTCAAGGCAATAATTAACATTTTTCTTTTGTCTTTGATGGCGCAACAAGTCTTGAATGGGGGTTATTTTGTTGTTGGTGTTGTACGGCTATTTTTATTTACGTGTTGCTTTATACTATTTATTTATTTTTTCCACTTCCACTTTTGGCATTTTACACTTTCGCTTCGCTTTCATTCTGTACACGCATACGCCCCGTTTGACAGAATTAGCACATTGCACTCGCATTGAACTGCGAAATGAAGAACAAGACGCGACATAACAGATAGAACTTCTCGTTTGCGAATTTTCGAATTTTATTAAATTAATTGGAGACGATTTTTCGCTTATTTTTTGTTAGAAAATTTTCACAAATTTTATTTATTTTTTTTTTTAACTCATTAAACGACCAAAATATTCGCACTTGCAACAAAAAATTGAGAAGAAACAAATAAAAACACAGCGCGCTCGTCTCGGTTCACGGCCCAAAGTTGTGTGTGGCCTGAAACCGTAACAAATATATTATGATGTTGGCCAAGTCGAAATGCACAGAAAATACACAGAAAACTCGGGTGTTAGCGGCAGCGGCAGCGGCATCGACGGACAGCGTACGTTTCGATAATTCCAATCGATCGATTTGACGTGTTGGCGTTGACTGTCGACGGCTGCTTGTTAGCACGCTCGCAATGCGCTATCACTCCGCATCTCAGTTAACCGCTCACCACACATCATACCTTAGCCCTCACCTCAGCCAAAGCCTTACCCTTTACCTTTTCCCCCAACCTTACTCAACACGCTGCCACACTGACTCACTCGCTTGGACTCTGGGTCGGGGTCTGAGGCTGTGCCTCTCTGCCTAATGTTGCTGTTAGCACACATTTCGCACATTATTTTCTTTCCATTGTATTCTGTTCAACGTTTGTTTTTAGTGGTATGGTTTGCCCTGTTTTTTATTTCCCTATTTACTCCCACCTCTTTTTAAACATACTTTTTTATTGCTCTTTCATGTGCTGACTGGGTCTCTGTTTATTTGCACTATTATAAAATTGTTGCCTTCGTCATCGTTGCTCTGCGTCTCTGCTCGGCTCATCTAACTGACCGATTTCTTGGTCTTGTTTAGTTCCGTTGGCGTGTGGAAAGTGAATCCGTAGACATTCTCATCGGCCCCCATGATCAGCATTGCCCCCACTGAGAGATTTTTATTTTCATTCGCCACTTGTGTGTTTGGCTGTCATTTCTACTGCTGAGATATTTGTTTATTTGCACCGAATGCACGTTTCTAGATGCTCGATTGATATGACCGACTATTTTTGATGCACCCAACCTGCGCTGGAATCCTCACTATTGATAGCTTCAGTCAAAAAAAATTCAATTTGCTCTCGAAATGTCTTCATTTTTGGACTGCATCATTGTGATGGGTGTAACGTCAACAAACGCTCGAATGATCATTGCAATTTATTTTTGGTGTTCTGGAATTGCATAATTGAATATTCTCATTTGGTTTGCTTTAGTAGTTCATTTAATAATGTGCACCCACATAATATTGCAAACATATTTATATAATGAGCAATGACTCTTAATGTGCGATTGATTGTTTCGACTCGATTCTCTCATGTATAAATATTCTCCGAAATTATATTCATACACACCTTGCGACTTTTCGTCATAAACTTCTAACATTTCAGTTGTTTTGAAATTGTTGTTTTTGAATTAAATAAAATATTTTATTGTGGGTGGGTTGTACGTAAGGATTATTTTAGTTATTAAATTTTAATGAATCAATTTAAATTGAAATCTATAGATTTAAGGCAATTCGAGGTTTATGTATATGCATCCTAGTTTGAATATAAAAAAAAAATTTTAATTTATTAATATGAAGTATAAAAAAATATTTTAAAAAAATCGGGTTGGTGTGAATATTTCCAGCCAAATTTAAGCCGTAACAGAATCTATGCAGTGGATAGTTATAGTAGCTTTCGAGTAGATAAAAACTAGTCTTGCAATCTACATAATTCATTTTCTGCTTAATTTAGCCCTGCCGAATTTTAAGAAATTATAAAGCGCTGTAATGATACCTACCACCTTAGGCAAGATTGACTTATTCATATTATTCAGGACTATTCTATGGCCATTAATTTTATTAAATTTGGGTCAAACTAATCGTACAGTCTTCTTTCTAACTTTATTGATTTATTATTATTTTTTTTTTTGCTATAGATTTTTCATTGTCTTCTCCGGTAATAATTTTTGCAACTGTACTCTGCCTCCTGAAGTCATCCTCAATGCAGATTCCTGTGAGATCCACGTGACCCGGGAATCAGATTACTCTGTTCAACCCTGATAACTCATAAAGAGTTAGAGCTCTCTTCGATTTATAGATTATTGAGCGAAGTGTCTGTACTGGCGCTCAAGTGACTAAGTAGATATGACTTAAGTGGTTCGAATTTTCTCTTGTGCAGCCATTAAGGGACTCCTCTAATGACTAAAATTTTTGTAAGAAAGCCTGGCACTCAGCTTAAGCCAACCTTTTTCTTTAGTTCTCAGCCATATATTTAGAAGTCCAGACAAGTTTGGGACCTGCCGCAAAAAAATGGTTTTTAAACAATTATTTTTCTCAAAACAAAAAAAAAAAAAAAAAGAGAATAAAAAAATGTATGTTTAGTAAAATATTGGAAAACATTTTTACTTATATTTGGTCATAGAAAAAGTATAACTATATATATATAAAACTTTTAACACGAGCAACGAATTAAGCAGCTATCTTCACAAAAACTGTGGCCTGAAATGTCACCTTCTAAACGTGTGTTCGTTTGACACAATCGGATTAGAATTACGTAACATATGGGCACAAACACAATCTAGTTATAAAAAAAACGTGTACATTTTATATCACCTAGTATAATACTTGTTTATATATTTTTTTTTATTTAATGATTATAATTATTACTATTATAATTTTAAGAAAACATTAAAAACACTATAATTAAAATAATTCGAATAATTCAAATATCTCACACAGCCAGGACTTAATGTGCCCGATCCAAGTTAATCTGTGAATGAAATTCATATGAAATCCTATATTAAAAAATCAAACCATTGAATTCTCAATTTTTCTCAATTATCTACAAGAGTTTCAACAGGACGACAACAATTCATCTGAGTCAGTAGAGTTTTCAAATCTAAACCACTGTGGCGACCTGACCGAACTAACTGGAAAGCCACTTAAAAAGGTTGGTATTTTCCCATTTAAAAAAATTAAAATAAAAACCAATTTTTGTATTCTGTTGTCGGTGTTAATATGGTTTGTAAACAGTGTTAGGAAATAAACCAAATTGTAAACAAATCACTTTAAAGCTATTCATAAACACATTGGAGGTCGTTTGGCTTTTAAAGCATGTGTCATCGCATACAAAGTGTCGTTTGCATTGGGCCCGTGGGTGCAAGAATATATTTGAGCACAACAGTCAGTCATGTCTCCAGTAGAAGCGCGGGGCACTCAACAAACTCACTTTAATTACTTTCACTATGAAATCGCTTAATTTATTCAAGCCAAAAACACAGCGCGAAATGCACGCGTCACTAGCGATTCCTACGTGATTTCCTCGCGATTTTTTCACTTAGCGCTTGTTTGCGCAAGGCGCGAGTCTAGGCGTTCATTATTAATTAATTGCGTTGCAAACACATTGGAATTCAGAAATCGCAGAAATCAGAGGTTTTCGCTTATTTGCATTATTTTTCTTCATTTAATAAGTTAATTGCACAGTCTCAATGGTAATCGTATTTATTTTGGACGCATTTGCTGTTGAATTTCAATCGACGCACGGCTTTTGTTCGCTCGTTATGCACGGTTCGCTTGCATGTTGCGTATGCGCGATATCAGTGGAGCGGAAGCAAATTCTGTTTTCATTTATTGTATTTATTTGTTTTGGGCCGCACACAATTTGGACCGATGCAAGCGTGTAGCGAAAAAAGCGACTTACTGCAACGACGGCAGGCAAGTAACTCAAAACAGCTGAGCTGCAGCCGCACGTGTGCTGGCCTCAGGCGAGGGCGCCTTCTAGCGTTGACGTCAACTGCGACGCCAGCATCGACAGCAGCGTTACAAGTCGATTTGTGTTTGCTTTGTTGGAAAATTAAAAGAAGCAATGGCAGCGAGGCACGACGGGGCTAAAAGATACACGCCAACTACGAGTATCTGGCGAGAATGATTTTCCCATAATAAGTACGTGCGTTGGTATGCACATGTGTGTGTGTGTGTGAAAATGTGTGTTTATGTCAGAAGCCAAATTGAACGAGATAAAAAATCTCATTGTCATTGAGATTAAAAAAAGCATTGTTTTTCCGACGAGATACATTTTTGTAGCTGCACGAGTTCCAAACGATTTTTTTTTTCATGCGCTAGTTAAGATTGTGTTGGCAATGGAAATTAGCTCCATTAGGGTTGTCATTATATTCGATGAGCAATAATAAAAGTGTAGATATGAAATAAAATCAAATAAATAAATAAAAAAAGTAATTTAAAAAAATGCCAAAAATTCTTCTTTCCCTCTAAAATAAAAACATGCATCGGAAATATGTAGTTGGATAAAAAGGTAGTCAAAAATGTTTTCTCAAATTGGCAGTCTTTTGTCAGTCTAGTTATGGTATATGTCATTCAAGATAATTATGAATGAGTTATACCAACAAATTCATTTAAAGCAGCGGGTTATATCAGTCTTATTCAAATACTCAAAGTGGGCACTTCTCATTTTATTTATGGAAAAAGAAGGAATTCACGATGTGGCAGACCTGGTAAAAACGGCAGTTGATATATGTTCATTTTATTTTTTTAGTTTGCCTTGACTTCTATCACAATAGGGAGTCAACTGTATTGACCAACGTCAGGGTTTCGGTGTTAAAAATAACATATATGCATTCTGCACATCAAATATGTGAATGATAATTATTAGTTACCTTTCTGTATTTTGTTGTTGGTAGAGAGTAAAAAGGCAACATCATCCATACTTATAGAAACAACCTTGCATACCTTCAAAATATTGAAATACGGGAATGCTTGTTTGGGACTCCGAACCAATACTAAAGCGATGAGTTAGGTGGCTTTGTGTCTTATCGATATCATTTGGCACTCCCGTCACTAAGGAGTGCTGGCAACAGGCTAATCAGCCACCCTATCAAACAAACCATTTGATTAAGAGGATGCAATGGAATGTACATACTTGTTTGCTCTGCGGTTCGATTCGAATCATGCGAAAAGCAGAATTCTACATCGGTTCGAATCGATACCATTGCAGCTGTCTTAATTCCTGTAGAAATTAGGTGTAAATAGTTCTCAAAAAAACAGTTTCTCGGCTGTTTTACAGTTTTCTGATATTAAAAATTTGGGATTCGACATTAATCTGTCTTGAAAACTAATGTCGCTCTGCCTAACTACTAAAGTGTACTGTATTGGAACCGCAATGCTGCAAAAGAGTTTACATTATTTTTCAAAGAAAATACTACCCCTCAAGTACATGTGCACTTCTGCCTTTTGGAGAATATTCAATAAGTAGAGCTTTATTTGATTACAGCTGTGAATCTAATTGTGCTTGTATTCTTAGTTGAAGCTTGAAAATGCATCAAAGATGGTCCTCGTTAGGAAAATCTCTGCCAGACCACAAATATGAATATGAGCTGAGTAGCAACGTGATCAAAGATTTAACTAAGGAAGTTTGTACCTGTGTTTACCTGAATTCGTAGACCTAATGGAAGTGCACTTTAATTTTTTTTAATTCGACTTAGTAGGTACGCAATGACCACACTGATCTCACATGGGGCAGGCCCAAGTGGCATCAAAATTCACCCAGTCACATAGACTGGGCTCAGCTGGTCTTAATTGCTAATATCTTTGGTGATCATGCGATACCAAAGATAATGTCTACGTACTAAATATTTGGCTACAGACAAAAACATCATCAGCCATTAACATAATCAGCATGCAAGATTAAACTAAAGCTAATATTAAATTAAGAATTCAATATCTACAATAACATAGACTATTCGAACAAGGACAAAAAATGCAGGTTACCAGTATAGAAAATAAGTTATGCATTAATTCAAGGATGCCAACAATTTAGTTTTTATAACATAAGAAGAGGTGGGAGGAGCAGCACCCGCAAAGTGGGTATTAAAAGATTTGCATAAGACATAGAATGGATCATGTTGCCAATAAGAAGCTCTACAAAAGGGAAGCGTAATAGGATAATAGTTTGTAGTTGGACGTGCTGGTACACTAAAGTTAATCATTCTAAGTAAGAAAGGTGAGTTAATACTACCATAAATGAGGTTATACATAAAAGTTACACCAATGACCGTTCTACGACTAGACAAGGTAGGGAGGTTGATCAATTTGAGACGTCACCGATAAGATGGTAGGCAAGCATTAGGATCCCAGTGCAAGTTTTTGAGAGCAAAAAGTAGAAATTGCTTTTACACCGACTCAATATGATCGATATACATCTGATATTGAGGATCCCAGTACAAGACGCATACTCCAGAATAGGTCTTACCAGTGAAGTGTATAGTACTTTGGTAGTATACGGATTATCAAATTCCTTAGACCAGCGTTTAATATAGCCAAGGACACCTCTAGCTTTAGAGACCGAAGTGGAAATGTGGGTACCGAAATGCAACGTCGAGTCCATCAAAATACCAAGGTCGTTAAACTGGGAAATACGATCTAAACTATTTGACTTAATGTAATAAGAATTTGAAATAAGGGCTCCGCGAAAAAAGGACATAACTTTGCATTTGTTGGTATTGAGGATTTAATAGTTTTTGGAACTCCAACGAGATAAAGAGTCTATGTCACTCTGAAGGAAAATCCCGTGAGAAGGGTTGTTAAGGCGGAAATATAGTTTTACATCATCTGCATACATTAAAATCTGAGAGTGTTTGATGACGGTAGGTAGATCATTAATAAAGATGTTGAAAAGCAAAGGCCCCAAATGACTGCCTTGATGTTATCTTTACCTGATGTTACCTTTAAAGACTTAGATATTGAAGAGTTAAAAGCCATCGGATCAATGGAGAAGGGAAACCAAAAGCTTTGAGTTTGGTTATGAGCAACTCATGCGATACAGTATCGAAAGCTTTACTGAAGTCGGTGTAGATAACATCAGTTTGGCTACCTACAGAAAAGTTGTGATTGACAATAGAGGTAAATTCCAACAGATTGGTTACGGTTGAAGGGTTCGTTACAAAACCATGCTGAGACATACTCAAAAATGGGCGAATATAGAACTGTAGATGATCAGTGATAATTACTACCCTTCTTAAATAAGGGAATTATATAGGATTCTTTCCAACCACTTGGCATAGACGAAGTAATAAGAGATAAATTAAAGAAGGTACAAAGGGGAATATATAAGTGGTCAGCACAGCTTTTTAAGATACAACTAGGAATATTATCCGGACTAGGAGAAAAAGAAAGTTTAATCACTTTTAGATATCGTAAAACAATACTGCCATCAATAAACGGCAAATTGAAGTGATTAAATTCATCAATTTTATAAGGGTAAGGAGAACTATTTTCACAGGCACTTTTAGAGTAGGTGCCCTGGAAAAATTTAGCAAAAAGGTTCGCAATCCCATCATCAGAGCTACTTGCAACTCCATCAAACTCCATACTAGTGGGAAATAACTCTGATTTGTTTTTGATTTTAATGAATTTAAAAAAATTCTTGGCATCTCTATTAATATTTACTTTTACTTTGCGCAAATATCTACTATAGCAAGATTGATTAGAAATGTTGAATTTACTACGAGCCGCAGCATAACTCGCATAATCAGTTGCGGAACAAGAGCGTTTAATTTTTTAAATAACCGATTTATAATATTTTTTAGACGGACCAAATTTATACAAAACCAAGGCGAATGCTTAGAATCATCGGTAACATGCACTTTTGGCACACATTTATTGATATAATCCAGCATAGTCGTGTTGAAAAATCGCACGGCAGTATCAATATCAGAAGAACTTAATATTGACCATTCCGTGGAAGCAAGCAATGAGTTGAGACTATTGAAATTAGTATGTTTAAAATTAAAAGCATGTCTTGGCTTAGCACAAGTTGAATCAGATAAGTCGGCTCCTGAATCCTGTTTGACTTTTTGCATATGACTTTCACATATGTCAAATATGATTTTCTATGTATAATTGATAAAATATTATAGATTTATATTATGGATTTTCACGGTCGTTTTTAAATGATTAGTACGGTTACGATATAGTCACGCATGTACTTATATTATGCTCAGTTGAATGAAGTGTCGACATTGTATTGGAATGCTGTAATTTTTTTTTTTAACGTGAAAAAACGGAATACGTGACAACCCTATGCCATTTGAATCAATGAAACTAATTTCTGCTGAGTAAAATTAATACTTGAAATGCTTTCTACGCGAGAAGCACTGCAGGCCGCCTGTGTTCCACAAGCATTGCTTAGACATAAAAACGACGCTTTCTTTCTGCTTCTTCCTAATGTCAGATACTTATGTAGTCTTCTGTGTGTGCGCTTGGTTAAATAAGTTTTGTCTTTGAGAAAAGTTAAATGCCAAGGAGAACATGCGCGTGTACTCATATACTACATCGACAACTATGTATGTTGAAAGCACTTATAGTATATAGTAAAAGCCGGTGGCTTAGAATAGAAAGGCGGCGAGCGTGGCGGTTGCATCGCCAACGTGGCTGCTGGAACAATACAATGTGAACAATACTCAAGACTACAATTAACACATCGACAAGCCACAAGTGCAGACATAGATACACCGGGAAACGACATTGCATTGATGCGTTTCAGAGTGTTTGTAGCTGATATCGGTCGAAAGCATTTTGTAGATTATCTTGTTGGAAATTTGGTTTCGCTGTCGTGTCCAAGAGGTGCGCGTGAGTTTGTTTATTGGAAAATTGAGTAAACTGTGGAAATTTATAAACAAAATACACGCAAACAAGCGATTTAGATACAACTAAGACTAACAGATACTTAGAAAGATAGCTGAATGGACGCATGTACGGACGAGTGAACGGAAGTGCTGCGCCGTTTGTGGCAAAAGTGCAGATAAATAATTCCAATGCAATAAAGTGTCGACATTTGTACAGAAGCATGGTTAGCCGGGTTGGCTGTTCGTCTGTCTGTCAGTCGTTCGTATACCGTAATAAGAATTTGACTTTGCTATGCTTTGGTTTGATTTGCCTTTTGATTTTACTTAAATCGCATTTGGTCGTAATAATCCAACAAATACGTAACGCAGATACAACAGACACATAGACACTATATGGGGGAAATAAATTGAAATAGTCAAAACGCCAGACACAACGCCCACACAGAAATTTATTGCAACAGTTCTTGGCTTTGCCTGCGTTATGCCTCCGACCATAAACCTAGCCTTTAAGACGAAGTTGTTTGTTGCCTGGGATATGTCGGCTTATTTATTACGCATTCGCAGCGTAGGCCAATCTATCGCTTTCAGTGCTTGTGTGTGCACAAAATCTTCGTCTATTTGAACTGCTGATAAATTGAATTTATTCGATTTTCATTCCAAGCGGTTTGTTTTACAATATTTTCGAAAAGCCCCTCCACACAGACCAGCCGCACACTCAATCACTTTGTGTTGCAGCACATTGGCAACAAGTGAGCGCTGTCCTACCATAGCCATCAGCTCACCAAGTCTGCCTCCTACCGCTTTGTATTTGGCATTTTTGAAACAATTCCTTGCATGTTTAAGGATGAACTTTTTCTCGTTTCTCGTTTTTCGTTGTTATTGTTCTTTTATTGTTTTGTTTTTCTTCTTCTTTTTTTTCGCTAGTTTTTGAAAATTATTGTTGTTATCGTTGTTTCTGCTGTTGAAGCCCCGACTGCACCACTCAAACTTCAAAAACAAATAATTTCGTATTATTAGTTTTTGTTACCGTTTCACCTGCCATTTCGCCCGGTCATCCTTTGTGTTTGCACAATAAGCGGTTCGCCTACAAACAATCAAAGCAGAAGGTAACCAAAATGTAATAAAATGAAAGCAATTTGAGTGAAATTGCAACAAGTCAGACGCTCTGAGTGCCTTTCGTGCAGCTCGGCATTTATTGAAGTAGCTCCCATTTATTTCATTCAAAAATTGTTTCTTCTCTTTGTATTTGTAGTATCGTGTTTTTTTTCACTTTTTGTTTTAGTTTGAGATTTGCTTGTTTAGTTGCAGTTCATGATTTTGATGAACTCTCTATGAGCAAGAATATTGAAATTGTTCTTTTAGTTTTTATTAAAATGTGTTGCTTACCAAACACACTGATAATGTATAGTCACTTTTATCTTGTGTTGAAGACCCCAGATGAATGATCCAATATTATGAGAGCGTTTATCTTTTTGATGTGAAACATCTTTTGTTTCGGTACAGTGAAATTATACATGTGCGTCATCGCGTCATCGTATTACTGTTCTTCGTGTAGCATTCCAGCGTTAAGCCGAAGTTGTGAAACGAAAACGAAGTCAAACAACAACAACATAGATAGAACAATCGTTTGACCGAAAACAACAGCAAGAGGGAGGGCACGCGTTGTTGTTATTTATGTATTTATATACATATTTATTCCTTCAGGTACATACTGAATATGTGTAACATCAAAAGCTCGTGAGTGCTAAGCACACTCACACATTTTTTTTAAGTATAATTCTAATTCAAAGTGCTCTTGCACTTTCTTAATAGCAGTAGTATTTAGAAGTAGCATTAGTAGTGTTAACTACGACTACACCAGTTGTTAGAGTACTATTAGTAGTATAGGATATAGTGCGGTGTCATACATGCAATCCCATCTTTGTGTAAGAATAATATTCGAATAACTTAGGAGCATCACAGAAAATTGAGTTCGATGTTAAATTATTTTCTCTAAACTCTAACGTTCGCTCCTATTACTCTTTGAGGAGGTTAATCCTAGCGTTGGGGGGAAAAAATTTTCAGGAACCTTAAGTAGTAGTTTGTAATAAGATTAACCGCAAAGTGGATATAAAATATTGCTTTGACTATAAAAAATTCAAAATTATTAAAAAAAAAAAAAAAAAATATTAATACCACCACGAATCGGGCATTCGGCATGCTAGCCCTACGCTCCACCCATTACACTATTGAGGAAAACTAATTTTCGTTTCTTAAATGGTTTCACCCTAAAAAGAAAATTGGACGAAGACCTGGAGTAATATAGCTTAGCTGTATTTCACAGTACGAGTACACAGACAGTTCGCCACTGCTTATTTTACAAAACAATAAGTAAGTCAAATTAAGACACATTCATACAAAAAATGGTAATTAAGAGTCGTACGTACATATCTACATATATTATTCAGACTAAAAGTTCGGCAAGGCTATTAACCTCAAATTTATTTGTCAATAGGAGGAGTAGGGGAAGCAAAATAGATCATGCTTTACATAAGAGTTTCTTCAAAGATTGTTAGTGTTATACGCGAAATGTGGTTGAAATTTAGCAGACCAAATCAGAAATGTGAGTAATTGACTCTATAAGGTCGTACATGAAACTTAGACCTATTAAAGCTTTACGACTAGAGAGCGAGGGACGGTCTCAGTCTTCCAGTGTCGTTCTCAATTCTCAGTTATTTCTACTTGACCTCTCTCTGCCGGACTCCTATCATCTGGATTCTTGCCTACTCTATTCTATCCTACTCAACCCTTTTCTTTACTCAACTCCTCTTCAGTCGCTTACAGAATCCCTGCCTACTTGACATATTTGTACTGGACTTCTCTTTATATGACTCGTGTATTCGCACCTACTGTCTGATCGACCCTTGTGGATTGTCCTCTATTCAAATTTTCTCTACTCCATTCCTATCTATCCGACTTATCTCTACTCTACTCTCCTTGAGTCGACTATTCTTCACTTATTCTTTACTTTATCTGCTCACTTATCTGCTCTTTAAACGATGTTCCTCTTCACGGTCTACTAGACTACTGTAAACTCTGTTCCTCTCCACTGAACTCTAATTGTATTTGACTCACCTCCGCACAAGACAATAAAAAGAAAGTCGAGTCAGTCGAGTTAAGGAAATAGCACCATTCGGACAAACTTTTTCGTTTCTTTAAAGCTAATTAACAAGATTGATTTTACTCAAGTCCCACTCGAAAACCCAATTTAAAAAAGTCGAACTTAGTCGCATTCCTTTTCTATGGAGTAATTGTTGTTGTTTGTGCTTCGCGGCAACTCAAAAGTTTTCTTCTCAACCGAAGCTGAAACTAATTTCTTCGGTGACTTGAATATGTTTCTAAACGATTGTGGGCAAAGAGCGTGGTGCCTTGGAAATGTCTACTGCCGGATGTTAAATATAAACAATAATTTAAAAAGTGATTATCATTAATTGTTATAGCCATTTAAATTTAACGCGTCATTAACGATGAACAGCAAAGGGGGCCAAAATCTATACAATGAGGAAAAGCTTTAGTTATAGCAGAAAAAAGTGTCGAGAAGCTTTAAAGCTCACTGCTGAAAGTAGAGAGAAGAAAACTTTGGCACGCTTCTCTTCAATTCGCGTTTCACCAACGATTCTCTTTGAAATCAGAATTGAGGAAGAGTACATTTCGAAAGTGGTCGCCACTGGACCGCATACTTTTAGGCGTCAGTGGAAATAAAAGTTATGTTTTAATCGACGTGCATTTACTTTAATGGCACTTCGGAATGCTGATAAAATATATTTTAAAAATAAATAATAAGAGTAAAAAAAACGTTTGTTATTTTTTTATTTAATCTCTTTTTCTGATATATCATTTAAGTTGCGTGTAATTGCCGGGTCTGTTGGCCGTTGATAGCTCAAGTTCAATGACTCAATGACTCGCACAAAATTTATAACCATTAAAATTTTTGACGTTTTCTTAATGTGAAAACTCATGGAATTGTTATGGTTGGTTCAGATAAGTCCGTTGTATCATTTTACATGATTTTTTATATGAAAGAATTATTTGTTTTTTTAATCGAAATACATCAATTTGGCTTTAAATACTCTTCGCATGTATACACATGTCTGCCGTCATTCATATCAATACACTTGTCTGTCTGTCAAACGACATGCATTATTATTGCCATCTCAGTAATGAAAAACCGACAGCAAAAAAAAGGAAAACAACAACGTTTTATTCAAAAGTTACTTTCAGCTGACTTCCTTCGGGCCGCATTGATACTCGTGATGAATACAATTTTTCCTTGTTGAGGAAGTCTGCATGCTGACTAGCGCTCCGAATGAGTCTGCAAAAAACAAAAGGCAAACATTACACGACGATGTCAATGCGACCTCGACTCAGGTGTTTGCCATGATTTGTATCTCTTTTAGTCTACGTGTTTTTATGGAGTCTGTTGACACTTTTTGTGGGCGTTCTTTGAGTAAAGTTCACACCTTTGGGCAAATGTTGAAAAGCGATCTTCTGCCAACAGTTTGCACTGATTTGTTTTCCTGCTATTGTGTGGTGCTTTTTCATCGCATTTCCTTTCAACTTTTTTTTCTTTTATTATTTCCTATGACTGTCGGAACAGTAAATTTCCAATACTATTAATTGCATTTCCTTTAAATCGGCTGGGTCGTTACTATGGCTTCCACTTACTTTAACTTTTTTTCTCTTTGAGGGTAGCTATATCGAGACAGAAATCTTCGAGAAAATTCGAGGTTCTTAAAGAGCCCCAAGTCTACATTAGTCGTATAGTTGTCAGAATTTTTCCGTTACTTGGGTTTGTTTTTCCAAATCGAAGTTTCTACAGTGATATATCGGTATTAATTCGTTTAGAAAAAACGTTGTCGTAGCCAAATGAAATCGACTTCATTTCCCTGATTTTTTATGACCACGTGAATATGTCTGCAAATAATGTGTTAGATCTTTGTGCAAGTAGAGTAAGAATTGTGATATTTGAAATTATTATTATTATTGCTGATTACTTACGCTGACCATACACGACGAACCCACTAGTATGTATCGTCCAGTGGTCGAAATTCTTCCACCCGCATGAATACACTCACTCTTTGCTTTGTATAATTTTCATGAAAATATATTGACGTTAATTAGGGGTAAAAACGGTGCTAAAAGAATGTCTCCTTGTTTCTCTGTGGCGCGTGCCATTGTTGTTGTTGGTATGCGCTGTTTCCTTTCTTTCTCTTATTTCACAACTTCACTGAGCAAGCAGTGGGCCGCATGGATTTTCCAATGCTTGTTGTTGTTGTTATTATTATTATTATTTTCTCTTACAGTAGAATCACTATATTGGCCTTAAATTACATATCGCACATCTAGAGAATAATACCTCTCCAAACCATATAATTTTCATCGATATATATTGACGTTAAGTAAGGTAAAAAAGAGAACAAAAAATCCTGTCTCTGTATTGATATAATGATTTTACACAGAGGTTATAGTTTCCTCAATTAGTTTTAGGTGTATTTACTAGAAGGCTATCAACTAGAAAGCTATCAACAGTTACTACACTTGTGCAAATGTGGAAAGCTTGTCCTGTGTGGTCATACTTATGGCTGATATATAACTGTCTCAATGTAGCACCAAAGAGTATTAAATATAAATAAAAATTTTATTGGAAGAGAAGCTGTCTTTTGTCAGAAAAGTCACCCTCTGCTAACGATCCAAATATCGGAATATATGATGGGTTGGGTTGCAGCCCTTTGTTGGTCATTTTTTGTCGTTGAGACTCCATATTGATTCTATTCTGTGTCTGTTAGAGGTAGTTAGGACAAGAGCGCCATTGATTCTAGTATCTTAAAATCTCGGAAAAATCTATTAAAAAAAAATAAAAATTATTATTTTAATTACGAATTGCACACCAGTCAACACCAATAGTCGAGCAGCCGAGAATGAAGCGCTATGTCATCAGAACAACTTGGCGTCTGCCAAAAAGCCTTGAGAATTTATAGTTTCAACTCTGTCGCTGATAGTGCGAATGCAGCAGCTGTTCGAGCACCGGCAAACAGAAAAACATACAAACAGAGAAGAGAGAAGAGAGAAGAGAGCTCATAAAATCGGCATAAATTTTAAATGAAAGTAAGAATTTACCTTTTTGGCGCGGCATGGATATTAATTTCATTAATGAATGCCTTCCTTGCTGCGCGTTTCGCGATGCCGAAACGAAATAAAAAGTGCGGTTGAAATAAGGTGAATTAAAATTTTATTTTTATATTCACGCCAAGCCCAATTGGTATGAGTGGATTCGAAGGTTGTGCTTGGGCAATTGTCGATGTTGACTTACCGTGGTGCTTACCATCCCCGTCACAAGGGAATTTGTGCAATGGCTCCCTACCTCATTGAACACCTCATCAATTTTCGTTGCGTGTTTGCTGTGCTGTGATTCAGCAGTGCGTGTTCACTTCTTCAGCAGGGATTTCTTCAGCCAGCACAGCTCACAGTTGTCTGTTGTTGTCTTGGATTATGTAACGACAAGCATGAACAACTGCAAATACAACAAGTGGCAATTGAATATGGCAATCAAATTCACATGAAAACCAATCAATTGAAAATGTTGCAGAAAAATCATTTGCTGTCAGAGGAGGGTTGCTTCGGCAACCCTTTTTGTGACTTTATTGTCGCTTGCATTGATTCGATATCGATTTGTGGAGCTGTCGCTGTCGTTTAGTTACACCTTTTTTATGCTGTCCTTGTGCAGCGGTTGTTGTTGCTGCTTTTTTTCTGATTCGAAGCCTAGTTACCATTTCACTTTGCAAATCAATTTTCAAGGCTATATCTTTGGTTGTTATAGATTACCACTTTTTCACTTTAATTGATTCAAATAATAAAAAAGTTAGTTGCTATTTGATAGTTTCCAATTTCATTTTTCATTACGTTTTTAGTTTGTATGCCATTTATTGTGGTTTGGTATCTGCTGTTATAATGCGTGGCATTGCAGACCACATTCTTGTATACGAATAAGGAAAAGAACAATCAATGTCCACGCCAAGCAATTCATAAATCGAAAGAAACAGATGAGATTGCAAATACTTTCAAGATACCTATAAATATCAGGGTGTACCTCCCATACGTATCATTGTCTGAATAAAAAGTACGTACTTGGATGAACAACTTGGATGAGCACTTTACCCGCAAACGTTGTTTCAACCGTTTTCAAACCGTTGTTCATTTTTTAATCTTAATAGAAAATAAATTTGTGTTGTCTGTATTTATTACTGAGTAAGGGAGTGGGCAATGACAGAACAACCTATTCCAATATGGTAAACAAAAAAAAAAACAAAAAAAGGCGTAGTTTACTTACTACTTGGATCACAAAATAGAAGATATTGTCCTTACTTTGAACAATTTTTATATATACGTACATTTGAATAACTGAAATATTATCATCCCAAGGCCATCTCCCCGGCAAAAAAAGAAAAAAAAACTCAGAAGCCTGCAAACCGAACCCAAGGTAAGAATTTTAGCGCGACAGCTCTGATAGATCTGGAGAACACACGTTTCTAACAAACAAATGCAGAAACCATTTTATATACACGGGTAGTCAAAAGTATTTATACAAAGCATAATTTATCATACATTTCATAAACGTGTTTTGTTGTTGTTGTTGCAAGTTAATTGGAATCAATTTTACTGCATTGATTGAGGTATGTATTAAAGATGCAAATGACAGAAGATTTAGAAAATATACTGTTTTAATCCTAAAAAATGTCTCATAAAACGGTACACAACTTAGTTTAGAAAAAGGACACTCGCATAAATTAAGAACATTTAAACAGTACTGGACCGAAACGGGCCCTGCACCAACGAAAAAGTAGGTAATTAATAGGAGCTCTCTTTAAATACCCTACAATGGTTTCTGTTTAAGTTCTAATGTCATCGGAAAGGTTTATAGGCAAAGGAGTAAGTTAAGCTACCCTGAGTCACAGGTTGAAAAAAGCTGATAGAGGAATGTGTGTCGTTGGCAAACTAGTTGATTTTACACTAACAATTTTCAATTAATACAATGCATAAATTGCACGATTTTCAATGAACTCCCAAAAACAATAAAAGCGCCTTTTATAGACTATGTAGAGAAAGCTTCTTTGTGCAAATACTTCTGACTCCCCTATATATAGATAGATTGTATGTAAAATACATAAAATATATATTAACCGGATCGTACATATCAGCAGATTCAAAATGCAGCTAGGGTTATATCTTCAGACAGCAAAATAAAGTTATAAGACAAACTTAAACTATAAACTGCATCTTTTCAGGATTTCTTCTATTTTCTTCACTTAAACAAAATACAAAAACCGAAGTGTACAAGGTTGGACTACATGCATTTGAATTTAGAAGCCAGTACTTCAAATTCATGAACTTTTTGTCCATTTTAGAAAGTCTTTCAAAACATTTGCAGCCATTTTAGACAACAATGGGAACAACAAGAGAAACAACAACAAAATAAACATTTGTTGCATTATTTTGTGTAAGCGACAAAGCGTGCCCGTTCGTCTCTTTGCGGAGTGGGGCGTGCGCGGCTTGTATCTTTCTCGATTTAGTTAATGCTACAAAGTAAGAATGCAACTAATTGCAATTAAGACTGCTTGTCTGCGTAGCTTGTTGTCTTTGCTGATGGAGCGCGTATCATCAGGAGCCGAGTATCGTTTGCTGTGAAATGAATGCAATGTTGAAATATGTCAGTTTAGTGTAAGAGCACAACAAAAAGCAACACAAATCAACTCAACTCAACTCAACTCAACTAGTCGAACGCCGCACGCCAAGTGAAAACAACGCGGACACGCTCGTGACGCATACTCACGCACAAACGCACGAATGCTCATGTTTCGGCTGAGTGTGTTTATTGCTTGGCTGTGTTTATGTGTGTGTGTATGTTTGAGTGGTTTCCTCACGCCTGATTGACGCGCTGACTGACTAAATGAATGACTACGCATCGTGGAGGCGAGTAAGCAAGTGAGCAACTAAATGAATGAATGAATGAATGAATGAATGAATGGCTAAATGAGTGAGCTTCGAAGTGGATGACTGAGAAATTAATTGCATTTCTTGTACACATTGTTGCGCGCTAAAAAGCATGCATTCAAAAAGTGCTGCCGCATACCAAATAATAAAAAAAGGTCGCTGCCACACGAGCAAAAAGTCTTTACAAACGACTGGCGTGAAGTGGTGAAGTATTATTTCTGGTGTAAGAAAAAAATGTGTGTCCAGTCACTCATTTATGTATATGCCATGCTACATTTAAATTGATTGCTTGAAAACTACTTCGTGCCTTGAGAACCCTTAACATACACATTCGTACAAAGGCAGCATAGAGTGTAGATACATACATATATGGAATGAAACTCATATTCTGCAGCTCTACGAAATATTTCATGCGATTTAACACAAAGCACTTGTTAAAACAATTGGGCAACAGCTGCTCAGCTCCATTTAGCAGCTCAGCTATGCAGATACATACGAGTATATGCTATAAATCTCGTAATATTTCTCAGCAATATGCTTTACCTATCTAACAAAGCAATTCACACACACATACCACTCACCAGTCAGTCACCCATATTCGAGGCGCTCAACGGATGCGCACTCAAGAAATATGTTACGAATTACAAAACAGCAAAGAAGCAGAGAAATAAAAAAAATTGTACCACATAAATAGAAGAAGTAAGTATCGCTCAATCGCGTGATAACATTTTCTGTTTAACGTAAAAAATCGTCCCTCGCACCCAGGCTTTCGTACTCTTTTATGGGTTTTATGTTCCAACATAATATTTTATTGCGTACCTTTCGAATTTGAATGGCGACTTACCCGACAGCTGCCCAAGCAAACTCAGACGATTTTGTGCCGCTGTTGCTGTGGCTACAGCTGCATGGGCACGTGCGCCTGCCACTTTTATTTGCGCACGCTTCTTGCGCCAACATTGCTCTCCTTCTTTTTTATTATTCCTTATTTTTTATATTTATTTCTAGTGCGCCAAAATGTGTAAATTTGTGCTCGTTTCTGTGTTTTGTCGTTGAAATTGCTCAATTCCAATGAAGCGATTATGGTGAAAGGGGTTCAACACAATCCTTTTGCCTTTCTACGCCATTTGGCTTACGGGTTCGCATTGTGCGGATTTTACGTGTTTGGTTTGTGTGGATTTTGGCTATTTGTATTTTTCACAAAGGTAATAAAATGGGCTTTTGACTTTTTCCTGTATGCTTGTTGATATTTGTCTATTTGCCGAAGCTCATGGCAATAAAATAGGAAAAATCCCGGCGCACCAGCGCCATTCGAAATGGTTTTTTGAATTGCACCGTCTTCTCCGTACGGTCTTGTTTTATTTCTGTAAAATATTAAATTTTACTTTTTCATTGTAGGCCAAAAAGTTCATTGACAAAACCTCTCAACCTTGACAGTTGTTCGATAATGTCTTTACTCCAATGTTCTCGTTTTGCGTTGAATTTTTAATGTCGTTTCTGAAATTATTATGGCTCATCTCCGACATTCACGAGACAAATTTTCCGTGTGGTCGCCTTCAGCGCCAGCGAATTAGTTATTTTTGATATCTATAGAAAAATGATATATGCGCAATATTCTCGGCCGACGTCGTCATCGCTTGTTTTGAACAAACATCAAACCGGAATTCGGTGCTTCTGTTTTGTTGGTTAGAAAGTCAATAAGTCAAATAAATAAACAAAGAAATCATAATATAGAAATAGATAAAGTACAATGTATGTCCCAATTTAGTTGGATAAATCATGTTTCCGCCAAGACTGAAAAACATTCGTAGCAACGATTAACATTTCCGGCTTCACTCAAGGACTTTTCAATGGCTATTTGCAAATCAAATATTAATGTATATGTATGCCAATAACAGCTGGAAATGCCTTGTGTAATTTTCACACCGAAACTTGTTTCAGACGGCCAAGCCACATCTGCGAAGAATTTAAGGAAAAAGTGAATCAGGTAACCTCACTGCGAAGGTCATTACACTTTTTAACACTCTTATACTCGTAATTTAGCAAAGGTCAAAGGTCGCTTAAGCCTCCCAATAACTCGCTACACGCTATCACTCATAGTCAGCCAATATTGAAGATGCCTCCAGAGATATCATACACAAGGTATACTCAATAGGGACAAAAGCGTCCTATTAAAATTTAACACAAATCCATGACTTACTATAAGCGCGTATCAACTATTTCTGAGGCCATAAAGGGAGCGTTATATAATTAAGAGTGTTTTCCAGCATTTAATAAAAAACCTATATCTTGTAACACAAAAAGTGGAAAAAAAAGAATGAATGTTAGCTTCGGCTATGTTGAAGTTGTAAAATTCTTCAGGAGATTTGTTATTTATTAGAAATGGTAAAAGTGCGAATTGACCTCGCATGGAGAGGGTTCCGTACGTTGAATATGTTACCATGTCTTTTTAAATCTCGTCCAAGTTTGTTTGTGGTAACTAGAAAAATTATGCATGGTAGCGGATTGTTTAGGAAAATTTCTGAATACATTATCTATTGTTGTATTATGTCTTGTTGTATATTCTTGAATATTTCTATAGCTTCGGCGCTTGGCAGGTTCCCTAGCATGCATTGTCAAAATTGGCTTAACAAATGTGATTCGTCAATAACTATCAAATCGTCTTACACAACTCATATGTGCTGTTTCTTGTTGTTATGTTTTGTTTCTCTGCCCCCCATTTCTTTTAACATTACTCTTTGTGGCTTATGCTATTGTTGTTGTTATATTTACGTTTGCCGCATGCCCTATTGACGACCACTACGTACAACTACGTACCACTACACACAAACTGTTTATATGCGGATATATGCTCCGGCAATCTTAGGGCTTTAGAATGAGAGTGCTTGTATATGGACATGAAAATAAGTATTTCCAAATTTGAACTCAATACTTCGAAATCAGCTGGCTTCTTTTGAGCCATACGATACTGTAGTCCTAGAATTTTTTGTCTATATACCTAAAATGAAGTGTGTTCATTCAAATACGTTCAACTTGAAAGACTTGAGAACTTGAATTTTAAATATGTAAGGGTAATCCGTTCAGCTGTTTTGACAAAAGAAAGAACTTCGATTAAGACTTCAGCTCTTGTTTATAAAAAACTAAGAAATGAAATTATTTATATAAAGACGGGCAGACGGACATCCGTATATCAAGATGGTAGAGAATGTATATAGGGGTAATCTACTTTTTTGAAGTTGAATAGAGTATATAAAGGAAGTACCTGGAAACTTGTTGGGAAATAAAAATTTTCCCAATAATGGGGAAAGTTCAACAAAGGCAATTCACCACGTGGACTGTCGTCAACCTATGTTAAAGTGCAGCGAGAAAAGTGTATTCTGTGAGCGTGCTTTGCTTATTTCTGTCGAGATACATTTGCAATAATCTCAAAGGTTTTCCCTAATTTTCACTCCAGCGATTTCTTTTTGCCATGCAGATTCGTTAAAGTGCAAGCTTGGCACGTTACTCGTAAAGCAATTTCAAGGCTTTAATTATTGCGAAGAGAATATGAATAATATATTTTTTGTGATTATGTCCAGCCTACCACATATATATTTTTAATAGCCACTAAGTAAAAGGTAATTTTGCTTAAAAACAGTCAACTATTTATATTCGTGTTGTAAAATGAAAATAGAAAAGAAAATCATTTTGCATTGACCCTTGGCATATGTAAAGAAAGCAATACAAATAAAATTTGTGTTTGTGTATTTTCGAGAGAAGATTTAATTTTCCTCTACAATACCGCATGGAAATTGAAACGCATTTTCTATTTTTACACAAGCATGCACAATAAATAAATATTGGAGAATGCGCCAACTGGCAACACCCAAAAAGAACCGCAGAGGAAAAGTGAATTTTTTCGGAGTGAATGCAAACGAACGTGGAAGTGGGAGATTAATCACATTTCTTATTTACATTCTGACGAAAACATATAAACAGGGAAAAGCGATGAAAAACAAGAGAATTAAAATAAATTTGAATGATTTTATTTAGCGAAAAGCCGGTAATTTGCTAGAACATGCAAGTCATAGAGAGAGAAAATAATTATCGATTGAGCGTAAGCAAATTTGAGCGAAATAAATGTTGAGAAAAAACGAGACAGAGAATGTCATAGACAACGGGGCCATTGAACGATCGTGGTGGTAGGTAGACTAAAATGTATATCTCTTTCGGAATACGAATCCGAATCTAAATCCGCATTCGTTCGTAGGTTCGCGTGTATAAAAGACATTTTATAAATAAAATTCACGTAGCCAGGCGTGAAAATGTCCAAGAGCAGCAGCTGCTTCATACTTTGGAAAAAGTGAAATAGGAAAAGTTGCATGTGAAAAACAAATCGAATCGATTTTCCTCACCATCGCGATCAGTATGCGAGAGTGCGCCGGCGAGTGAGGTACACGCGAAAAATCACCGGGAATATACTTTGTGCGATATGAACTAAAAACAGTGAAGTCTAAAACGGGAAAGTGTAGCCAAGTCAACATTTCGAGTATATTTTTAGATTACTAAATATACGAGTATAAGAAGAGACTGGTACATATAAACGGCCTATATATAACTGAGTGGATGTGCCTAATTAAAGCGCATTAGAAGTACGAGAGACGTGAATTATAATAAGATTTTCTGCACTCAACGAATACAGGGACTTACTGAATATGACGGATGTACCGGAGCCCGTTAGGAAGTGCGCCAATCTTTTGAAGGCTACGAAAAGCGACACTGAAAAGTTCGCCGCACTCTTCATGGTCACAAAATTGGTGAAGGGCAAAGATTGCAATGCAGCAGCGAAGAAGCTACTCTTCGAAGCCATTGGCTTTCCGTTCCTAAAGAAGCTGCTGGTCTCGAAGGATCTACCGAACGATTGTCCACCTTTGGTCTATAAAAGCGTCGCGCTTTCGATACTTACATGTTTCTGTCAGGAAGAGGAGTTAGCAACGCACAAGGACATCATCGATGCTATACCGACGCTATTGGAGATTGTCGAACAGGCTGATGACGAAGATTACGAGGATAATTTGATCGTTGTGAGTGAGGCCTACAGTTGCTTGAAGAGCATCGCCAGCCATGCGCCGGGCCAGAGTGCATTGCTAGCGACGGGCGCGCTGCCGAAAATGTCGCAAATCTACTCAGCGCAGAGCTTTCAAACGGACGAGGCCTTGCAGTTGATAGTACTGCTGGTGAATAAATTCGGCACTGACTCTTGGACCGATGATCCGAAGCCTTTCCATGCGCTTGTGCAGCGTATTGCACTTGATATGGAAACCGATCACACGGAGCGCAAATATGAACTCTGCCGAATACTCTCAGCCATTCTGATTACAAGTCGCCGTGAAATCATCGTCAATTCACTGGAGGGTGAAATTTGGCCTGAGAGTTTGTTTAAAGGCTGCAGCGACATACTGAAGGCCAAGATTGGTCCCAAGCAGCGTGAGCCAGCCATACAACTGATTGCAACTGTGTTGCAGGTGTTGGGCATACAGTGGGCCTTTATGGATGACTCCAAGCAGTTCTTTTTGCTTCTCTTGCAGCTGGCTGCTATCGAAGTACGCATGCAGATGGACGAGAAGAAACTGGAGACAACCTTCAAGCACGCTGATTTAATCACCAATTGCTTTGTTATACTCGAGTACTGCATTGAATACATGGCGAGTGATCAACTTGATTTGGATGCTAAGGAGAAGCAAACGACTTACTCAGCACTCAAGGGAGCCTTCAACCAGGTGATGGCCGTGTTGACACGTGTTTCAAACGACAAGGTCAAGGACAGCTCCAGTCCACGCGACAAGGCTTTTATTTTTGCATGCGTGCGCATACTCTCCGTCTGGTTGGCTCAGGAGACGACAGCCATGAGACCCGCTATTTACAAACTGCTGCCGTTTCTCCTTAAAATCGCCAATGCCTCTTTTCACGAGCTTAAAGAGTGGCGCGCCGGCTCACGTTCTGGTGAACCACCCGTCGATGTGTTGCGCCTCATGTTGCCCGCACTCTGTCACTTTGCCGTCGAGGAAGAGGCACGCCGTGTATTTTTCACGCATAAGCAGGATGAGGTGCTGCTTGAGCATATTGAGTTCTACTTCAACATAGCACACTACAAGCGTCCACCCATACCGCGTGCAGAGCGCCTCAAACGCATGAACGAGCCCGATCCGGTACCGACGCCTAAGCAATTGGAGGAGATGAAGGATGCGCGTGCCGCAATCGGATCACTCTGCAATATTCTAATGAACTTCACTGTGCTCGAGCCGAAGCGTGCCGAAGATTCACCTGTCTTCGCCAATCTACTCAAATTTGTTGTTGAAAATTTACCGGAACTGAAGGATACACATGAAAATCTCGTTGTGCACGGTAACTTGGCTGTGCTCGGTTTGCTGTTGCTCAAACAGCAGTCCAAAAAGGTCAAGAAGAACGACTTCTCGATCTGTCGTTACATCCAGGCCACCATTCGCTTCCTTTGGGATGCGTACAACATCGACGAGTCGAACGATCCAACAGCGCTGGTTGTTTCCATCGCTTACAAAGAGAACTGGATGGATCTCTCCGAATTATGGTTTCTCGGCATGCAAACCATCAGTGGTGTGCTGCCGCTGGTGCCTTGGCTCTCTGAGTTCGCTCTCGAGTCTGGTTGGGCTGAGGGCATAGTGCAGACTCTGAAGAAGGTCAAGATTGGTACGCTACCACCGAATGTCAAATCTGCCTACGAGGACTTCCTCTCATCGCTCGTCGATGTCAACGCAGACGTTGTTGCGGTGCTGAAGAAGGCCGACGCCCTACGTGTCTGTCGCAATCACAGGATGATGGAGTTGGGCAAGAAGCTCTTCGGCGATTAAGTCGCTGCTTTAAAATTGCTCTTCGCTTTTATATACACACGAAAAGAAAGTGAAAAAATTTCGTTTATTTTTTGAGTGCTTTTTGTCAGCACTCGAGTGTGTTTAAGTCCTATGACGTCATTGATTAATTTTACATTTACTCGTAACATAGAGTGAACCAATCTGAAAAATGGGGGATTCTAACATGAAAATGAAAATATTTTGTATGACTTTTTTATGCTGGATTTTTATTAATTAAACATTTATTTAAATACAAAAAGAGCTTTATTGAAAATATTTTGTTTTTCGGTACAGTTACGAATATCCAATTCGAATAATATATTTTTATCTATGAGATATACCAGTCTCTTTTTGTTTTTATTTTGTTTTTGTTTTCGCCGCTGATGTTGTCGTTCGTGTATATGCCAAGCTGACGCCCATTTTCTTTTCCACTACTACAACTGCTGGCAACAAATAACATTTGGCATATTTTCATTTTCGTGCCAATTTCGGTTTCTTTGAATGTTTAGATTATGACGTCTATACCCGGGAAGACCCGAGTTATCATTTGTGTAGTTATCATAAAATAATTTTTTAAACCTGTTCAAAAATACTTGAAATAATTTATCTGCTAAAAATCAGGAAAGTGACACAGTCAAAAATATCCCACTCACTACGTTGGCATATAAGGTGACAGCTACTATAACCGGCAGCTCCCATTACCGGACAAATATCGCCGACCTAAGCTTTTCACACTTTATTGCTTTTTTTTAAAAATGCATTCACATAACCGGACGCTCCAATGAACGGATGCTCCAATAAAAAGGTCCGGAAACCCCATTTTAAAAAGTTGTATTCAAAACATCCCTCTTAAGCGGACAGGATTGAAGCAATTCCTCAATCAAGAACTTCATAAAATCTGCTGATTTTTCTTTTAAAAAAAAGGAACGCATTCATGCTAGATTTGTTAAGGATTACAGCACTGAGGATTAGTTGCTTAGCACGTGTCAACTGTGTTTGTTAAATTAATTATGCGATTATCTGCCGTTGAGCAACAAATTTATATTTTTTTCTATAGTCTTTATTTGCTAATATCGTCAGGCGATATGCAGCGAATTTTGTAATCTTTAAAAATGACGTGCATTTTTCAGTTAGTATAAATTATCACTCATCCGCGACGCCGATTGGGAGATCTAGGTGGTGTAGCCTTTTCTGGTGTCGAGTTTGCCTGCTCTTGTCCAGGAGGTTGATTGCTAGGTAGTTGACATGGTCTTCCAACTTAAAGAGGTGTCTGTTGCTGGGCTGTGATGGGATTTTCAAGTGCCGATGGATAACAGAGTTCCAGATATATCACAGTGTTGAAGTGTTTCAAAAAAAAAAGTTGACGGATGTATAATTACGAAGAGGTAAAGTTTCTTGTTCTTTAAACAATTCAATTGCTTATAAAATTTTAATTTTTAAAGGATTAACATTGCATAACAGCTGCAAAAATAATTAAAACTAAAGAAGCGATTGGTTCCAAATGGGAGTCTGGAGGATATCAAAGCATTTCTATTTCAGCTCCGATTGTAAAGGCTAAGGCAAGGGAAGTGCCGTTGAGAGTATCTGGATTTTGATCATCATTAATGGAGCAAAAGGAACGATATGTCATCCGATTAATTTCGAGCAGTTCAAGGCCAAAATTCCACTAACGTGTATATTGTATGGATAGAAGACGGAGGACGTTTACAATGCAGATGATTCTTTGGAGCATTTTGTGACAAAACCCTCGCTCTGAAATACATTGGTGGTAAATTGTCGAAATTTGTGGAAACGTGGCCGGAGAAACCGGAGAAATAAAAATACCTCGACAGTAGGTGTCCGGTTATGAGGGCTTGCACTGTATATTTTTATATATAATTTCGATGCAGTAGGCATAGTTGAACAAACTAGTATTTGCTCGTTAAATGAAGAAATGCTTAACAAAATATTTTGCAATACACATATTACGATGTCGTGGACCATTCAATATTAGTAGCCATTATCAGCGACTTCTAGATATAGAAGGTAGAGAACGGAATCGATTTGGCTGTTTAAATATGTTGTTCAACCAATGTTCCTTTCACTAGAGTTCGCACATTCTCTCAGGAATGTGTTCAACCTAACGTTAGATCTAGCGTCGATTTTTACTAGTTAAAGGTATGTAATAATATTTTCTCTGGTAATCCTCGCCGTCATTATTGACATAATGTCTTTCAATAGGTCTTGAACACCAAAAAGTATAACTTACCGTAAATCTGTCCTATGATATTTTAATATGAGGTGAACTTAATGACTACCACAATTGCAGATGAGATCATAAAAAATTGGTTGTATTTAAAAAAAAAAAGTTGAATAACATCTGATTATGAAATCTGGTATGAAAGCAACTTTAAATCTATGCAGACCAACAAGAGTAATTTTGGCTTCCTAAACCTTATATGACAATCGTAATGTTTGTCTTTTGTATTACGTAACAAATTTGATTAGTTGATATAAGAGCAGCTCAGTGTCAGATGGCTTGAATTGAAATATTGCAATTGAGAATCATCAACAGGAATAATAATATTGTACACATAATAAATAGCGAAATATATGGGACACACACTTCATAAAAATATGACGAAATACCATATCTGCCTTTAACCCATTCGTGGCCATTGTACCTGCTTGTGTACAGAAAATAGTTTACTTTCAAATAGCTGTAAAACGTAACGGGAAATATATTTTTCCATAGTTTATTGCGTACGTTCATCACACACACTTTTTATAAAAAACGCATATACACAAATGATGCGAAATGAATGAAAACGATTTCCCGTTATCAATATTTTGCTTTATTTTGATACCACTTCGTCAATTATGCGTATTTGGAGTCACTGTTCATTTGCTTGCGTCTTAAGTGAGTTGTACTAAAATTTAAAAACTTTTTTCTTATTTTGCAAAAAAAAATACTTGTGTTTTTATAATTTGTAAGTATTATATCTTAAAAATCATATTTGTAAACGATAGGTGAGTTAAAAAAGTAGTGTACCCGCTTGAGTACAACGGCTGTTAAGGTGAACAATTTTTCTAGACTTGTCGCATTGAGATGGAATTTGAAGGCATCAAAACGTCAACATTTTACGGTGGACGATTTGCAAATTTGAGCAGTGCTTTGAACTTTATGTAGAATTCTTCAAATCACGGTTCTTTCGATATTGCTGTTATTCCACCAGAACTAGATTGAAATACCGATGAGGAGGAGGGCGACGTCGAGGAACTTTACACCGACACTTTGCCACAAGATGTACCATGAGGTGAAATAGAGGTATTTTATAGCAGTGGTAGCGAAGACAATGTACCACTGGAGGAGTTGCATCGAAAAATTAAACGTCCCGAACCTGCAGAGAAATCTCTGAAATGGTCACAAAGTTCTTGTGCCTCTGAAATACCTATAACCAGTTATTTTATGGAGAAAAAATTAAAAATGGTAACGGATTTAGATGGATTATCGCCGATTGGGGTTTTCGAGACTTTATTTGATAACGAGGTTGTAAATTTTGTAGTTGAGCAAACCCGTCTTTATGCCACGCAGGTTAACGCTCATAATTTTT
The DNA here is from genome assembly GCA_035041755.1 of Cacoxenus indagator. NCBI lineage: Eukaryota > Metazoa > Arthropoda > Insecta > Diptera > Drosophilidae > Cacoxenus > Cacoxenus indagator. Next base: position 501,330 of record JAWNKX010000225.1, on the reverse strand, counting down.
CTTTCAACGAAAATGATTTGAAAACTTTTTTGGGCATTCTGTTGTTTAGCGGCTATCACTCCATGCCAAGGGAGAATATGTATTGGTAAATGGATGAAGATACACGTTTATCATTTATCGCTAACAATATGTCACGAAACAAGTTTAAAGACATCAAAAAATATATCCACCTTGCCGATAATAATAATTTAATACCAAACGACAAAAAAATAAGGCTTTTCAGTGAGTTACTACCAAGAAATTTTGCCAATTTGGATATATGCATGAAAAGCTTTCGATCGATGAAGCAATGGTTCGTTATTTTGGCAGCAACTCCGCGAAATAATTTATTAGAGGAAAACCTGTACGGTTTGGCTTTTAAAACTGGACGCTTACGAGTTCTTGCGGTTACTTGTACCAATTCGACACTTATTGTGGTGCTAAGTGTGTTACTAAGGAAAAGCCACAAATGCCACTGGGGTCCAGAGTCGTTGTTGATTTTTTGGACAATATTCCTAACCTATTGACCATGTTATATATTTTGATAATTTTTTACATCACATGATCTGCTGGTTATTCTAAAAAAGGCTTCCGGGCTATTGGGACTGTTCGCGAGTCGACAACGAAGAAATGTCCGTTGAGATCGAAAGCAGAATTCAAAAAGGAAAGAAGGGGTTTTTATGATCATAGATACGATACCACTAATAATGTACTATTTTTGAAGTGGAACGATAACGGCGCTGTAACCATTGGTTCAAACTTTGAGGGTATTTAGCCGTTGCATTCCATCAACCGATGGTGTTCGACTGAAAAAAGAAAAATAAAAGTCCAACAACCAAAACTGATCTCAGAATAAAATTTAGCAATGGGATGTGTTGACCTTCACGTTCAAGCGGTCAATGTTTATCGTATAAAATTCCTTACAAAGAAATGGAGGTGGCCGCTTTTCACTGTTATGATTAATTCAGTTATGGTCAATGCATGAAAGTTGTATAAAGAAGCCAATAGCTCCAACATGGACTTATTAGAATTTTATCGCAGCATTGTTCTTCATCATTTACGAAATTAAACCAGACTTCCGTAACATCCAAGCGATCGGTAGTTTCGAGTGTACCAACTACTGCTGGAAACTATTTTCCAAAAAGGATTTCCAATCCTTTAAACTGTGGACAATGTCACAACCGAATTAGATGGACTTCCAAACAATGTGACATAGCACTGTGCGTACAAAAAGAATGTTTCACAATTTTTCATACTATGAAAAAATGCTTACCTACTCTGCCATTGTAGTCGCTTGGGTACAGGCTCAAAAACCAACTGTCCAAATTTTTTTTTTTACTTTTGTTAAATTTTTTTAGTATTCTATATCATTTTAACTAAAACTAAACATACGAAGTCTATATTTTGTTGTTTTAAATGGTCTTGGTTTTTAATGGGTTAACATGAAGCCAGCAGTAAAATAAGATGGGAAAGGTGTCTTACAACCTGGATGAATTTAATCAGCTGAAGCACATTCTTAGTATATAATACCCATATTAATATTTAGTAGACACTGAATCTCTATAAAAATTAACTGTCATTTGACACTCTTGGAATTATTATATGATAGAGTTTTAGATTCTATTGAGACTCAATATCTGTGAAGTAATTATTGGCATTACATCGTAGATTAATTGTGTGAATAGTGAATTAATGAAAAATATTTATTTTAAATTAAATGGAAAACCATATTTTTCGAAATATTTTCCATAACTGATCACTACTTTTTTCTAACTTTCAAGGAGACTGCAAATAGTGCCTTGAAAAGAAGCACAATCTTAAAATGCAATTCATCAAACTCATCTTAACTATTTATTCCTCAACATATTTTGCCACGACAGGCTACGGCTCATCGATCGAATCAAGTGGTAATTAGAGGAATCAATATCCTTAAATACTTTCACCGCTTTTGAGGTATGCAGACGAACATTGCCATGCAACAAAATTAATTTGTCGCGTCCTTCGAAGTATCATCAGTGATAGTTTCATTCACTCTTCTAATCTCACCAAAGTATGATTATGGATTCATAGATATTTCCCTCCATCGCTAGTGGTGATGGTTGGGCGAGTTTCCCCTATGAGTTTCCGTGCTTAGGATTGACGTAGTGACTTTTCATCGCTAGTGACAATTCAATTCAAATGTCTCTTCTTTTTTCCCATTACAGTTGTAAAATTACCTCTCGAAACCCCTCGGTTTGAATTCGCGTGGGACCTAATTCTCTTGCATGGCTTTAGCTCGTTTTCATATGGTTGGCAAATACACTCCCAAACACTATTTTGAGGAAAAAATTTGGGTAACCAATGCCAACTTTTGTAGAAGGCTATTCATTGATTTTAAACGCCAATCTAAACGCCAGCGGTACTTATTTTTCTTTTTTTTTGTTTCATTCGTTATGATTTTACTGAAGAAATATATTTATTACATGAAATTGGTAGGGATATAACAAATATGATAGGATCACTAAACGATGAGACGTTACCGTGAATAGGGATGAATCATACATCATTCATATGAAAAACCTAAATTATGTGAAAATGTTTGGTGCTGCCAAAAATTTGTTATGTGCTTATCGTATAATTGTAAAATATGGTACAACAAAGGAATGTCATGTAATAGAGTATTCACATCGAATTGCATATTGAGTTGGAAATATTTTAGAACATTTAGAATCCTCTTATTACAGTCTTGACAAATTAAAATCGAAGAGTCTGAATCAACTAAAGAGCGGTCTTTGGTCTACACTGGACACCTTCATCTAACTAATAATCTACCCCGATATAGGATAAATTTTAACATAAAATATTTTCAGGGACACTTAACTGAACTACAACTATTTTTCATTACTTATCATTTGTATTGTTTGATTAGTCAATTAGAAATTGTTAAAACAAACCGCAAATCAAGTTGTCGCTGAGTGCGATTTTCACTGGAAAAATCATTGTTCGAACACACCAACGAGTTTAGTGAAATGCATTTAATTTCGTTTCCGGGCCAAATTCAAAACATCAAATTTATGAAAATCATTGAAAAGCGATTTTATTCAATCAAGAATACGCGACCGCAGCCTAAAATTATACAACACAATGCCTAAATTGTGGTGATTTACATGGGCAAAGAGCGAGAGAAAGGAAAAGAGCGAGTGAAATGAGAGAGCGCGCTACAAAACTCAGATATATCCAACGTTAGATATATGCTTTATATGCTCATAAGTGTGTTAGATACAGTTTTCCACCTGCGCTGCAACTGGCAGCAGCCATCGGGATACTCGTATTACGGTAAACATAGCAAAAACAACGCCAAATTTTCAATACACGTAATTAGTGAAATGTAGAAATTATTAATTTTCGTTATAACCCAATTATTGAAAATGCTAACAGCGGCATTTCCCAAATGCGAACACACACCACTGCACCCGCTGATATTGCGCTGTCACCAGCAGCGGCATGAAGGCGACCGCAATCGTTGCACGTACAACGAAACCAAAGCCGGAAAATATTCGACCACCGCAGCCGTGTTCGAAAGCCAATGAAACCGTGCGCCGCGTAGCCTCGAAAATTTGCCACCAACACCCGGAAATGCGTACGGCACCCACGCCGCCCATGCAAACAATAAGCAAACAACGGAGTTTTATCAATAAGCAGCAATCGCAAATGCACGCAAACAAAGCCTGTTTGCAGTTGTATGTGTGAGTGCGCCTGTGTATCGCAGCAGGTCTTCACCGTACTTTGTTGTTGGTGCTTGATTATTATTTTCTTTTGTGTTTTTTGCTCAGCGTCGACGCTAAAACTGAAATCTATTAAAATGGGCACTCCCCGCCATTTCTTTCCTTGCTTGCAAAAAGTTTCGCATAAATTTATTATTGAAATTTTGTTGTTATTGTTGCTGTTGTTGTTGACATTTGTTTTGTGCCGGCGCGGGCGCGGAAGAGCAAACAACAGGGCAAATTGCAAATTATGTATTTTGAATAATTTAATTGCATATCGACGCTCATCGGCGGCATCGAATTAGCAGCAGATGCCAGCCGCAATATTCGCCGAGTTAATTTCTGGTTGATTAAAGCACTATTTGTCGCGGATCAATAATTTGCACATTTCCCTTCTATAGTCGACCGATATGCGGCGTAATTAAATAAATGAGTAAATTCAAAATCGTCGTAAATGCTCACCATCTTTTACAAGTCCTTAAAACATGCACCTGGAAATTGTATTTATTTGAACCCCACGCGTTGGTGTTTCTGTCGTCTCAGTGGCTAATTTTAATGCCATCAGCGTAAACAAGAACTACTATCCAAATTTACTTTTCTATTTCGTACACTGTCGCACTTTAGTAATAGTGTGTTATATAATATATTTTTATTGTAATTCTTTATGGTAAACGATATTTTTGTTTGATTATCTGACGCGTCAACAAACAAAGCTGATGGTTTACCCACACGGGCACAGCAAACATACAATTGGCCATGAGGGAAACCTACAGCAAACACTCAATGACTGCCCCTGGGATTTATTTGTGGTCATAGCGAAAGCGAAACTGAAGTCTTTTAAATTAAAATGGCTTGTCAGTTTGAATCATAGGGATGCGTGGTATCAAACTATCTTCCACTTTAAGTTGTTCTGTAATTTTTTCACCGCTAGCCGTGTGCCATTACATAGACCAGGTTGGTTGATATTTCGCAACATTATGGTGACCGATCCGACTTTTAATTAATGATTGTACGGACAAATCCAGCGGGTTCAAAAATTTAAATGGATAGTTGACGACATCATCTTGGTTAGTTGCGGAAATAACTGTTTTTATGTAATCAATGTCATTTTTACTTTTGTAATAGAATTCATTTACATCCAGGTTTTTGGCAGCTAATGTAGCTCTTTTGTCAACAAAAATATGGAACACATTTTGAACGAGCAGCCAGTCAAAGCTTAAAAGGGAATCTGCCATTACCGACGTCGAGTTGTTCAAGTTAGCGCGGAGTAAGTCCAAAAAAGTGAAACGGAATTCAAAATGTTGTCGCTTGAGAGAGTTAGAGTGGATAAGCATTGGCTTATGCGTCGGAAGCGTACAGAATGAGTGTTTATGCCAAAGAGTATTCATTCATATAGAGGTTACATTTCTCTCAAAAGCTTTTTGAGCTTTTTTCAAATAAGTAGAAGCTATAAGAATATATTACTTTTCTGCTATTAACATCGAAGTAGCAGCGCAGGCCGCTGCTTAGCAATGTCATTCTGCTAATTACTGAACGCGAATTCTTGGCGTCAATTAGCGTGAAAGGAATTTCTGTCTCTCACCTTTGTTTTGGTTGTTTTGATTGCCGTCACCCATTTTTATTTTGATTATATTGATATTGTTGTGGGAATGATAGCGAAAAAGGAAAATGTATAGGTTTGAGGCGATTTTTTTATGAATGAGGAACATGATTTTTGTTAGTGCAATTCCCACCACCTACTTGTATTGGTTGAAGACGAAAATTGACTTGAAGACTGTGTTGTGAAGTGGGGCGCGGGAATAAAAATTCCTCTATTTTGCTACGCTCACGCAACAACAAAGTCTAGACCATTTGTTTTTTTCTTCATTGTCGATCACAAGAAAAGAAGAGGAAAGAACACAACACAAAGTAAGGGTGACGAAATTTGCTTTGCGCGACTGAGACTCGAACTTTGCGGACTGTGCGTATTTCTCGTACAGTCAAACTTCCAAATCTCGAATCAGCATAATGCATAACAAAAATTCAAATTATGTGGATATTCGAGTGATGGAAGACATATTATATTGATTTTTCACTATAAACGTACTCAATTCGAGTCATGGAGATATTCGACTTATAAAAGTTCGCCCTATGGAAATTCGACGGTAGTTAGAAATTTCATTTGGTTTTCTTTGACTGTTCAATAAATGTGCATTCACTGTACTTGCTATTGAAATGGATTTCGTTTTCTGCCACAACCGAAAATTGTCTTCAAGAAGTCAAAAATCGAAACTTGCCATTGTGTGAGTTACCTTGTTGTGTAGGTATAGTGCGTGTATGAGATTGTGTTGGTTTTCTCTGTCTCCCTTGCGTGCGAAATGTGATAATTTTGATGTTGTGTAGGTATAGTGCGTGTATAAGATTGTATTGATTTCTTATTGTGTGTATCACTGGGAATATTCTTGTACGATTTTGCTTTGTTTTCATGCCTTCTTTTTTTTCTGGCCGCTTGGTATTTTCATTTCGTTCATATAAATGAATATAGGCAAAATACAAGGCAGCCATGGCTCGATTTCGTTTGTTAAAGAACGATTTCGTAAATCAAAGAAAACCACACAATTTGCTGAATATTCTCGAAGACCATACAAATAAAAAACTTTGAAAAAAAATCAGAGAAAGAGGACAATGTCTCTGATTTTTGTTTTTATTATGTCTTTCTTGTGTATTTATTTTCTTTGAATATCATATTCCCGCCGAATTTGTTTATGCAAACCCAAGCAAACCAACAGCAATATGTTACGCTGAATAAATTGAACAGCCAACCATACTGTTGATGTACAGAATAAGTGTCGGATTTTAATCGTTTCTGAAGAGTCTCTATATGAATAAGTTCTCTCTGGTTTATGCGCTTTTGCTCTTCTCTTGAATCATATTTGTTCTCATAGAGAGTGAGAGAATTTCATTTATGCTTTTCATTTGTGTGTGTGCTTTACACGATGCCGATCCCGCATATTAATTTGTGTAAACGTCGGTGAGGTTTTGCTGTTTGTTGTATGTCATGTAAATAAACATGTTATTTGCTCCAATTATTTAGATTCTTTTTAGATTATTAATATGCTTTGGACACTAAAATTGCTTATATATCTAAGTTGGCTTTTAAAATCATAAGTTATACTGAAATAACTAAGCTTAGAATTAAGAGCTACAAGTATGCAAGTCGAACATAATTCTATTTCGAACATAATTCTTTCGAACATAATTTTACTTGCATTGAGGCAAGTAAGTGAACGCAAAGACTATAAAATTAGATACAATGCAGAAAAGACTGCACATACTTTGTTGTTGAGTATCACGAGCTTTGAAAGAAGAATTATTCCTCTTTTTTTTTTTTTATTAACGCTTTGTCTAATCTATAAATTTCATAGTCGTTGACATTTGACACAAGAAAGCAATACAAAATTAAGCGCATCAAACAAAATAAATATAAATAATATTATAGAACACAAATCTGGTAATTATTTTAAAGTTCGATTCCTACCATTTTGTTCAGCATCCTTTTGCAACCCGTACTTTTTTTTAATTAAACGATTTAAATTCTATATGCCACTCATATAATGCCTTTTCCATTTCTATAGCTTTGACTTGTTAGCTAATGCCCTAGTCACCGAACACGGTTTATTTATCAATGAATTTTTAAACATATAATATCTAGCCCGCCTTCGTATTTGATGCTATTACATATACAGTTTAAACATTGTAATGTAAAAATAATATTCGCCAAATAACTTTTATACAGACTTTTTAACATTCTTAGGAAATACCTTTTTTCAAGTGGCTACTGCTGAACAAACCACTGAACAAATTATTTTAAAATACACTATTCTCTACATTCATAGCTTTGAAGTCACACCTTAATTTATATGTATAAAGCGCCATGAGAGATTTGTTGATTACTTCAACAAAAAGAAAGTTTGAGCTTTAAGAAGATAAATTGGCTTTCTAAAACCAAACTGCGTGCTTTGCATAGGCCCCAAATGCCAGTCGACTTAAGTTATCGGTTATCTGACCGCCCAAAAACTATTAATATACATAGCTATAATCGACTCGGAACACGAACCATCAACCACAATAATTGAAATATATCATTTGACAAATGATTTAGAAGTCAATTCTTGAGCAAAAAAAACTAAGCAAAGCCATTGACAAAATGGAAATATAGGAAAAATAAAATCACAAGAACAGAACAAATCAAAAATGAAAATATCCAAGTTTTATCTCTAATCACGAGCGAGCGACACGCCAGAACCCTCGGAAAAAGTTCAACTGACTTCAGCTAAAAAATGCATGTGTATTCAATGGGCGGCTTTTTATTACTATTACTCTCGCTTCCGCATTCATTTCCGTTTCCATTTTCATTTCATCGCGGCCGTTACCTCACTCCACTCGACCGCCATGTGTTTCTGGCGTCCACGTCCTCTTTTATCTTCGATATTTTCTAAATGGGACGGTACAAGTCAAGAGTTTATAAAGTTGTTCAGAAATGTTTTGACAAATGATTTTGTTTGTATTTTCCATTTAAGCGCATATCCTAATGGCGACGGTTTGCGGACAGGCACACCCCCACAAAGACGTGCAATGTCGACGACCGCAGCCGTCATTCGATGCTCGAAACTCGACCGAAACTGTCGTCGGCATGGTCGGGTGCCGGTCACAGATCATCAACAGTGATTTCAAAGTTTTGGCTGCAACAACAGCTCATTGTCCTCATCATCAGTAGCAACAACATTTTGGCTGGCCAATATTATCTTCAAATAATCATCATCGCCATCGTCCTTCGTAGAGTTATCAACAGCATGCTTTGTTCAATTTTATAGCAATGGGTGGAATCTGCTCTACTTAACTCGTATTCTATTCTACGCTGGTCATTATGAGTTTGAAGTTTTTTGAGTTTTTTTTGATTAAGCGCATGTCGCGTTTTTGGTGGAATAATTTATTATCCCTAGCCAAAAGATTTATTCTGTACTTTGGGTTTTTTCGTGTAATTTGTAAAGGTTTTACTTGATTTAACTGACGTCTTCACACTTGAATGAAAAGAATGGTTGGTTGCTTTTTAATGAAGGTAATAACCCTCAACACAGAATAGGTTAGACTAATTATATGCCTATTTATATACTTGTATGTGCCACTCGAATAATAGGAGCATAATCGAATCACGTTTGCTTATAAGCATAAGGGTTGCTCACAAGCAGAACGTAATGATAATGAAGGAATTCACGTTGATAGTGAAATGCTTGTGGTTCACAAACTTTGAGCAGAGGGAATGTTAAGCAAAACATACACAAGCATTACTACGTTCCCGTTCCCTAATCATTTTTTTTTTGCGAGCGTAAGCAAACTAGGCTCCGTTAAATGCTCGTTATCTACATGAAAACGAGGACTTCGCTCCACATCACTGGTACATATTTTACTAATTTTTCTCAATAAATGCCTTTATACAATACAGTACAAATAAAAAAATATAAATTCCCGCTAATAATTAGTAAGACAAAGTAAGTAAAATCTAAGAAGAGACAAATTAAATGTTGTTATTGGAAGGCTTCCGAAGTAATAATTTCTAAAATTTTTATTCCCAAGAAAATTTGTATAATTCAGTAAACCCGGGATCACACACTTGTTTACCGTCTTCTGTGAATCCACAACCAAATAGAAAAGAATTCAATTTCACAGAATCGCACTTCAATTATTGGGCAATTATTTGTGACAAATGTAAACATGTTCAGATGACAAAATAAGTTTTTTATCATTTAACAAATTTAAGGCAGCCCATCGCATTATGTGGCAAAGATGAAATCATCTGAAAATGTGTTAAGCAGACAGTGACGTATAAAATATTAGAACAATTGGCAAGTGACATAGCAACAAAGACGTTGAAATTGTATGCACAAACAAATAACGGAAGTGCTTTTGGGAAAGTTAAGCTATAATATTGAAAACGGAATCGAAAGAAAGGAACAAACAAAAATGAGCGCAAGATATAGAAAAAGAAGATGATTATCATTTGAGTAATACAATTTGAATGGCAAAAAATTCTTTTGAATGTCTGCTGTTTGATGGGTATTATCAATAATAACAACAACAAAGACGTAAGCCAATGCGGACATAAACCTTGCCTAGACCAATCAATAAAATCGTAGCGACAATGAAGCGCGGCATTTGCAAAAGTTAAGATGTGGAAAATGCTCGAACATCGCCAATATAATCAAGCGCTGGCAGCTTGGTAGTGGGGAGGACACGCCCGGGCGATTTGTGAATGGGCTGCGTTGCTTTCACTCTGCTGTTGCGATAAAGACAAGCAAATAAAATACTTTCAGCGGAAAACAATAAAGACATAAATTTATATTTAAATGAAAGTGAAATAAAGGAGTCCGCGATTGAATAACTGAGCGAGCGAACGAACCACCCATCAAACCACCCATCGACAGACCGAGCGAGTAAGTAAGTGAGCAAGTGAATGAATGGTTGAGTGGAGTCTGCGAAGCCGAAAGGATAACAAATAATTTCGCAACGCAGTCCCTTGGCATGGCCGAACGAGCCGGGTATTCTCGTGACTGGGTGCGGTACGATGTAGGCAATGAAATAGGCCAGGACAGCCGCCGATTACGCATACGCACCGATCACTGTCATAATAATTCATGAGGAGGCACTGCGCTAAAAATGAAGACATCGAAAACGTAAATTGGTTTAAGCTGACGTTGCCACTTGACGCGTTTCGATAGGAGCAACTCTGCGCGACGCCACGACCACTCATGCCACACACTCAACAAAGTTGACCCGACATAGAGTAGTACGGAAAAATATACGATGACTATAGCTGCCTGCGCCTTTGCCCTCTGCCACTTGCAAACAGACAAAAGTAAACAACAACTATAACGTTGAGGATGCCAGCGCCTCCGCCGCAAAAGTTTATGCCAAATTGCGTAAATTTCACCGGTTGACCGAGCCCATTTGCACGCTGTAGAATTCAAGCACACTTTCACTTTCTTCCTTTCGCTAGCGTTCATCTCTATCACTTTCGCACACGCTGGGCAGCCTCTTGTTTGCTCTCGCCTGATATAAATCATTTAAATTAACAACTTTTGGTTTATTAACAGAATTTATTGGCAGCCGTTTGTGCTACCGGGAGCGGTTCGGGTAAGGTGAACTTGTTTTGAATAAATAAGTGCAAAATACACGTAGAGCGCCCCATTGTCAAGCCAATTCGCCTGAGCTTAGCACTCGATATTTGTGTCGGTTCAAAGGTTCAAACTGATTTAATGGGTGATTTAGGTATTCATCTTTTCGGGTGTCTGCATGGCTTGGCATTGAATCGCCATGATTTGTTGCTTGTTAATGAAATGATAATAGCAACAACTGAGCTTTTATTCCTCTTCACCTTAAAGCCGTAACTCGCATTATTGTTATGCGTTACTACCATTCTTAGCAGCGGCCATAAACCCATGTAGATAGAAATTTATAACGGATTAATCGCCATTCATTCAAATTACATTTATTTGCCTACTTGGTTCGTTTTTATTCTGGTTAGCTTTGCGATTTGTAATGGGCTATTTAAGATGAGGTGTGATTTATGACGAGATTTTTCACTACATCAAGCCAAACAATGAAACCCAATATATGTTAATCGAATTCATTGATTTGCCTTATAGCGACGAAATTGTCAATTTCTGCGAAGGCATATGCTACTGCTGTTTTTCAATCAGTGAATCTATATATAAATACGTCAACAAGTGTTTTGAAATCAACCTAACGCTATTATAGACACAACGCATTTACATGAAACATACATCAATGGAAAGCTCTAGTGGTGTCGATGTGCAGAATACAGTTTAATTGTTAAAAAGTTGTGTCTGAACACGTTAAGAAGACTTACAAAGAAAATGAAAGTGCAACAACAAAATACATGCAATGACAATATAACAGCGGCAAAATATGAGAGAGTGGTTAAGTGAAGGAGAGTGATAAAGAGTGTGAGCAAAGGGGAGTGAGCGTAATAGAGATGTGCGTAACTCGCGCTCGCAATATAACAAAACAACTCCGTGTGAAACATTATTATATTTTTCTGCTTCTTACATTTTTGCAATATGCTGATGACTATTTTAATGAATTTTAAAAAATATATAATATATTCATAGCTAAATAACCTCAGCAAGAAATTCGCCAATAAGCTCTCTCTGCGGTCGAATTCCAACCACTGCGCGTATTGTTGTGCGTAGGATAATTTGTATGCCAGTATATTGATGCGGGTCACTGCTTGCTTAGCGAAGTTGTGGAATGAGAGAAATAAACGAAACATCGCTTGTTTTTATCTGTGAGAAAAGAGAACGACAAAACAGAGATAAGCTGTCATCTGTTGGCAAGAGGAGCATGCAGCAAACATTAATACAACAACAACGACAATGGCACGGGCCAAAAAATAAATACTTAAGTGTGCACTCATGAGGCTATGATGTGATACATATTGACACATCTTCGGTACACATTATCAACTGTCCATATTTTACGAATTTGTGTTTGTTACATAAAGCAAGACAAAGTTTATGTGCAAGGCGAATAAATGTTTCTTCGTTTCACTTTACTTTGTATAGGAATTAATTTGACGTATTTGTATCTACACGTAAGTGTAGATAAGATATGGCAAATCTATATATATCGGAGACACGTTTTTTGTAGTACCTTTTATTTCTATTCATGGAGGCGGTTCAATTCCGATCAATGTAATAGAAAGGAATTATTACACAATAAGAGTACTGAAATCAAAAGAGACAAGTGTGTGATAAGTCAATAATTTTCAGCAGTAGTTGATTTGCAAATTTACATATATAGGACAAACTGAAGGAAGGAATAACATGAAATATAAAAGCATAGAAAAGTTAAGATTATTAATCACGAGAACCTCGACATGCAGATACTTCCTAAACCGAACCTCCAAAAAATCAACTATAACGAAATTATTTTAACTTAACAGGATTTAAAGTACTTCCATTTCTCAAACAATTTTTGATGGGGAGGGGCAGTGCAGGTTAATGTTACTGTGTTCGTACTTACTCAAGTAATACCAAGACTTGCTCTCCGTTGCTCATTCCATTCAGATGAAAGGGCTTCAGCAGTGCGTACTATAGCTGTGCCTGTTGCTCGCCTATTTCCAAAGCTTTTTATCAATTTTTCCGCTGTGCTTGACTTGAAAATCCACCAATTTATTTTCATTTGAGAGGCTTAACTGATGGCAAGCGTATTGCTATGTGCCGGAAAAATGCGTAATTGGCATTTCGCTAAGCTCAAATATAAACGGATGCCGGTACAGCGTTGCCATCGCACATGTCGCATATAACAGGAAAATATAAAGGACGCTTAGTATGTATACAGGCCATTCTATACTTACATATACTATGCAAACAAGATTACGAATTAACATTCTAATATGACAGAAAATAAATAAAAATTTCGAGACCTTCTGATTTATTACTACATCGTAACTGCGAAAACTCATTAAGAAATTTAGCCAACAGCATAAACTAAATATTTATTCAGAAATGTACAAGGTAGTTCAATCGGTGAAATTAACAGATTATTTACTACACTTTTTGTTTTTTGATAGCCAATGAACAAGTCGAAGAAAACAAATGTTCCATTAAAACGATTATCACAAACCATCCACTTTGTGAATATGGAATAATTAAGATTACTCACAGCTTCATCAACTTGCCATTTGAATCTAAAATATTATATGAAGAACTTGACTATAGAGACAATCGTATGGATATTCCAAAACGAAATTCCTTTTTGAGATTCAAGTGACTCCATACAACATTTTGAGCATATCTTCCTATAACAATTAACATATGTAATTATTAATAACATTTATAAATCCGCGGGACACCACTAATCAAAATATATTGAAATCGTCATTGTAATCGATATCCTCAGATAATCGTTTAGCCAATTAACTTTTTCTTTAAACAAAGTTTAAATATGTAAAATCGTTAATTAACACTGTTTTAAGTTTTTGTTAATGTAAAACATTATGCAAAGGACTACCGCACCCATCGCAGCACCAATTCAAATAAAAAATACGCGTCAAATTGAAAATTAAGTAAAATCTTCATCGAAACATTTTCCTTTGACGACAAGACGGTAAATTTAATTGCGGCAAAATTTTCAATTTCATCAAAAAATAAATTAAAAAAAAAAAACACATCAAACAAAAAGGCTGGAACAGTCTCATATATCAGAGGCATTTTGCATACGAGCCAGCGCAGCAAAAAGGAAGCGTAGCCTGAGTGACGGCCCGAAGGCTTAGATGTTGTTGCTTGTTAACAGCGTTTTAATGCGAGTTATCAATTGCTGATTATATGTAGTTGCAGCCTCAAACCATTGGCAGCGACATGCTTACAGAACAACACCCACACCAACTCAAACCAGCACAGCTTGTGCCATGGACGCATTTTGTGAACGTTTCTGTTTGCAAACATTGCGGAACAAGAACAGGAACAACAACAACAACAACAACAAGAATAATAAAAACAACTATTGGCAATACCAATTCGAAATTTTCACCGGAAGTCGACGTGTTTGTGTTTGTGAACATGCTCGAACGGAATTTTTTTTCCAGCGAGAATTGTTTGCATTTGAAACAAAGCCCGCGCCTACAACACATCCCAACATACATACATACCGGAGTGTAGTGGGCATGCCTACACACGCGGTCTGCTGTTATCGTCGCCCACTCGAACACATCCTTTGCCACGAACACGTTGGTTTTGCTATTTATTCGCGTGGAAACATGGACCTGACCGTGACTATACGAGTGCTTATGCATATGTGTGTTAGTGTACTCGTATATTCTAGTGTAGGTGTCTGCTCTGCACATAGTCACAAACACGTTGAATGCGAGCTATTGAAAAGCACTCGAAGTCCTTCGCCATATTTGCGCTACTTTAATTTATTGCATTAACATTGTTACGAGAAAGTTGCCTCGAATTGATTGCGCCTTGTTGAGCAAATCGAGTTGATTTTCTTTAAAGGAAACGCAGCAAAAATTTAAATTTAATTCTTTAAGATTATTTACAAATAAGGGAAATTTATATGAATATTGAATTAATTATCAAAACAATTAGTCATTTGAGTCACATAGGCTTGCGCAAATTAATTTTTAATTTTCAGCAAAGCCACTGTTGAGACCACGAGTGTTTTCCTGGCTAGTTGTGATCGGGGGTGTAAAATTGCAACGAAGGAGTAGACCGGCCTGCCGCACGTTTTATTGAGCACTAACTTTATTATAAAATTCAATTCTTAAGCGTAGTTCTACAAAGCGACTAAGAAAGTAGTAAGGTGGGAGATCGAAAGAAGAAAGAGAAAAAATCTTTATACTATTAGATCTACTCTAAGGCATGCCACAAAAGAGAGACTGACGGTTTATACAAAGTAGTTTATAAAGTAGGTTATTGTAGTGTAAAACAGGTGTCTCTTCCAAAAACGTAAGATATTTCAATTAAGATTCAAAAATGAAATTGACAGAAATATAAAATTCTGCAATTATTAGTAGAAAAACAATCGACGGCCACGGCATTCCACTACGTATGAGAAGATAGTACTGATCTTTCAATTATCAGATTTAAACTTTTGCCTGTCAATTTCTGTTATTTTTATTATAAACAAATTTAAATTTTTCTTCGCGCTGCATTTGACAGTTCATAATCCGTGGATCGCTTAGCTTGCCCATCGGAAAACACAAATATTTTTCACAATTGTCAGTTATAATTTTATAATTGTAATTTTACTTGATAATGAATTAAATGAAAAATTGATAATGAATTAAATGAAAATAAACGTATCATGAGGAGATAAGGAATCCGCCTGTCGGATTTGGGTGGAAGAAAAGAGAACTGGGCCAGAACTTATTTTTATTTGATGATACTTATCTATTAACACAAACTGCATAAAACATTAGCATGATTAAAAGAAAAATGCCATGTGTACGTATAGTTCTAGAACATTACTTTCTGTTAAGTAAAAATACAGAAACATTTTTCATTAGCAACACTTTTTCCTTCAATCTTTTACCGTTTTTGTTTTAATTCCATGAATCCTACTTATTGTGAAAAAAAATGGACAGCCAAGTGCGAGGTGACCTCGCATGGTCATGGGGTTCCGTACTTTGAATATCTTAAGCTTCACCTGTATGTTTGTAACCTAATTTTCGAACGAGATTTTCACCCACTTCAAAACGTCAGATTAAACTGAAGCTTGGCACACGTATCAAAGACCGATGACAATACAATAATTTGACAGCTTTATCCTTATGGTCTAATCAAGATCATCAGGATTAAATCAAAATGGCTAATTTTACTAGCGCCATCTAATGTCTCTTAACTAATTTCGATAAGCCCACTTTAGCGGTGGCCATATCATGCCTCTCTCGCTTGTACAGCACTCCACATGTAACTAAGTTTAAGTTGGACGTCTTTTCCGTGATAACTAATTTTTGGTTCGTTTTGCTAATGAAGAGGGTTTTTTTAGGCTTTTTAAACTATATGTTCTTTAAATCTGATCCAAATTGGTTTGTGTTAACTAAAATATGAATTTTATTTTATTTTTTGAGTGATACTTCTTGTCGCTTGTCAGGTCTTTCCCAATGTTCTCTAGCATGCATTGTCAGTATTGACTTTACGCATGTAGTTCTTACATCAATCATATCCACTCGTTACGTTTTCGTTAAGCAAGTAAGTGATGCAACGTTCACTCAATGAGTCACTCAAAAATATTTCCACTCGATTTTTTTAATGACCAATGATTATTTTCACTGACGACTACAGAAGTAGTGTGATTTTTAACCATTTTATTTTAAAATTATAAAAAAAATATATATGAGGCTCTTTCATTTGATATATCACACAACTTAATCGGTCCAGTAGACTCGGAGCATATTGGCTGTAAAAGTGGGACAGACTGACAAACGAGTGATCCTATAGTGGTTTCGTTTTCACTCAAACGTACGGAACCCTAAAAATAAATGGAAAAATATCTGTTCGATCATTTGTACGCCACTGACACATTTTGGGTCGTCGTATTCAAACCTGTACCAATCGTTCGTCCCTTGGTCGACCTGGGTTGTTAGTTAGGTTAAGTTAGGTTAGGTTGCGACGGCTGTCAGCAGTACACTGCTGTCCAACTTATAGTCTTTATAGTCTTTCTTTGTTGCCTTATATAAAGTGCATGGATCATACCTCATGAGGGTTTTGAACCCACGTTTTGTGGGGCTGAAGACTTAGTGCACTTACTTTAAGATACCGCAAGAAAAAAAGCCTTGCTCAGATAATTGTATGTTGGAAACAATGACCTGGAAAGAAAGCTTTTAACGTCGGAGTCCGGAGTCACTATTATTTCAGATTGTTATTACTCCTCTGAGTAGTCTTTCGTGTTGTAACACAAATAAGTTCTAAGCATAACTTAGGTATTTATTTGGGCAGTAAATTTCATTGGATTCTGGATAGACCAATTGCATATCAAATCTGCGGTAGGCTTCCCCTCTTGAACTCTCTGCTAAAGTTTATTTAATTTATTATTTACTTCAAT
The DNA here is from genome assembly GCA_035041755.1 of Cacoxenus indagator. Lineage (NCBI taxonomy): Eukaryota > Metazoa > Arthropoda > Insecta > Diptera > Drosophilidae > Cacoxenus > Cacoxenus indagator. The sequence goes on along the minus strand of JAWNKX010000225.1, from coordinate 484,000 downwards.
TAATTAGATTTACTTGGGTTACTTAACCAGTCCTCGATAGCAGTGTAATAAAATATGAAAAATAAAAAAATTTATATTCATTTAAATTAATGTATGTCCGACGTCATAGATAAATTTCGCCTTTTTACGACTTCGTCAAGTGAAGTGTATAAAAAGGGTTTAATTAAGGTTGCAAAGCCCATTGTTCCTGAATATGTGTCGATTGATAAAATTTAATTTGGTCGTTGCTCGACGCAAAAAATGCGAAAGACAATTTCATGGGTCGCAATATGCTCGCAGATGGAAGTATAGAGCAGATTTAGTTGAATAAAAATTACAGTGTGAAATTGTGAAATTGCATATTTACATTTCACAGGTACACGCAAAAGATAAAAACACACTAGAGCGAACAAATTGAACAATATGCGGAGTGACAAACTTTGTTTAAAATTGTGCAATAAATATAAAAAACCAATTTACACGGCTCGCATACCAAATGCCACGCAACTCAATAGAGAGGTTGCCCAGAAAAATTACATGACGTGAATATATATTTTTACCTATTTTGCACAATTTTGCGATTTGTGAGTTGGCCATTTTATTTTTTTTTTTAAACCATTTTTCATCATAAGAGAGAAGGCCATAATAAAGAGTAGAATGAAGCAACAAAAGGAGATAAGAAGTGATTGCATGCGGCGAGCCTACGGGTAGCCAACCCACTTCCAAATTTGATTCGCACACTCGTACGGTAGCGACTGCCGTACGGCACTTGGTCTGCTCACTTTTGTCTCCTGGGGTTTGCGCATTTTCATACGGATCTGCCGCAGAACAAATTCAAACAAATTCGCACGCGATTTGCTAAAATCCATAAAAGTGCTTTTGACGATTGGATTATTGCGGAGCGCCAACTGAGTTGGCATAACGTAATACCGACAACGTCAGCGCCTTCGTCCACCACACACCGCCCTTCGGCACAGCGACAATTGCAAATGAAAGCAATTCATTTTCGTGGAAAATTCTACAAAAACACTTGCCGTGATCCCTTTTAAACTGATTACGAGCTACTCTGACTACGTGTGTGTGTGTGAGTAGCTACGTATTTGTTAGTGAAGATGTGTGGAGTTTCTGTTGAGTGTATAAATTGTTCTACCTTTTCAGTGGCTGTTAGATATTCTTATCCCGTACAACTTCCCAGCCCACAGTTCACGACTGACAGCTATCAATAGCAAATTTATTTACACACATTGCGCTATGGCATTCAGATCCTTTGCACAGACCGGGTTCAGTTGCTTGGCCAGCAGCCGTTGTTAGACGGTTTGTATGTAAGACGCGTACTTTGATTCAGAAAACATTTACAATACGCGTCCGCATTATCCTTGACAAGCACAGAAGGGCGCAACAATGAATACACACTTGCCGCTTTCACTCGGTGCTCATTCACTGTTTTTTGTTTTGTTTTATTTCCTTTTCTTTCTTTTGTCGACGGTTTGCATTTAACAATCAAAAGCGCAACAAAAATGCCTCTCACAAAAATAGTTTGAACGTGTGGCGCTTTATTTCCCAAGCAAGTTGCACTTCACTTCCTTTCATTGCGTTAGTCAACTGCTTTGCATAATTTATGTTCCCTTTATTAAAAATAGAGCAACCCTGAAATTATGATGGGAAAAAATGTTACGAATTCCTGTTGTAACTAAACCGTGTAAGAAATTACCGACTTGGCAACTGTGTTTCTCTCTAGTCAGATGCAGCGTGTTGATGCATAAATTGCACAATAAACTAGTTAGAGTATGAAAATGTATTATTATTCTGTTGAGTCTGTTTTACGATAGTAACGATGCAAATGAAGAGGGATGTACTTTATAATCAGGAATTCTCACTTCTCTTATACATAACTAACCTTGGGTGCTGCACTGGATCAACTCTATTGATCCATATTGCTTTTTAACATTTTATGCATCTATCTAAATACTTAATACACTTACTTATGTATGGAGCAAAGACCTCAACAATTCTTTGAAGCCTTTAATTTAAATTAACAAACTTGGCTTTTTGATAACATTAATAGAACTGGATGGAGCAATCTTCAAACTTCAATCACCGAATATTGTCTTCCATGGTAAGGAAAAGTAATGGTGTTGCGGGACATCCGGGAATGACGAAGCTATCTACCAATTCGTTAGATGACAAAGACTCATACCTTTTTAATTAGACATAATTGGAAATGAACAAATTTCAGGAACATTATTATTTATGTGATTTCATGTTTTGTTTGTGTGGTTAGCACTAACGACGCTTTGATGTGAAACACGTTGACTATGCATATATGAATTGTAAAAAAGAAATATTGCCTGATTCTCCCTTGCATTGCACTCACTCTTTAAGAACAAATATTGTTTACTGTAATTGTTTACCAAAACAAATTTGTGCTGAACACAAAAATCAGTGATCAATGGCACAACAAACGAAAAGAATCAAATACCGAAGATCGACGTTTTGTGGATTGCGTCACGTGTTGAGACAACATTCCTTCATATCAAAAGTCCGTATATGTGCGTACATATATATGTATGTATGAATTCTAGCCCGCGCACTCGAGGAGCCAATCATACTTTCTGTGAACTACGCTGTTGAGGAAAATCAAAAATTTTGCTTAAATATTTCACTCTAAACAGAAAATCTGGCGTGACGATTTTTTGTGATTTCTTATACCACAACGCGCATAAAATAGCTTCGCTCTAAAAATTTGACCTACGAAACTTTGGATATCCGCTTGGCCAATGGAAGTCAAGCACCACAATTTCTGATGGCTTGATCGCCCGTTATGACGGACACTATAACCACTTAAGATTATATTACGGAATTCATTTTTTTCTTGGCTTCAGTAGAACGCCGTACTTTCGATTCTCAACTCAACACTTTAATCATGGAATAGACTACAGTGGTTTTCAATAGATTTGAAGAAACTTAAGTATTTTCTACAGGGTTTGCGAAATCACTAAGAAGAATCAATAAGTTTTCACGTATTCTATATTCTAACTTCAAGTAGAACATTGAACTTGTCCACTGCAGGTAGACTACTATAAAATGACTGTCTAAATACTGAGGATCTGGTTTAATACATTTTGAAATCTCTATTTTTTTCTTTTAATTTTTTGAACAATAATCAATAAAAATTGAAAATAGTCTTTATGTAGTCTTGAAATCTCGTCAGTAATATTTTGACGACGATGATCACAAATCTTGTAATAATCAATCAATGGATTGGTAAAATCCCAGTCGTGCGTGAATCCACTAAAAATAGTATAATATTTAGTAGAATGATTCTTAATGTAATATAAAATATATTTATGTAAAATGATATATGTTTGTCTGTCTGTCTCTCTGTTTGTTTGTTTGACCAATATGGACTCCGACACTGTTTGACCGAACACCATGAAAATTGGAACATAGATGGATATAATCTTGGAGAATGTTTATGGCTAAGTTTTGGGCGAAAAATTAGTCGAATTCGCTAAATATTAAGACAAACTCAATTTTCAAATGGTTCTCAAACTGTATGGATACAAATAAAAAACAAAAACAAAGTAGCTCCTGATAATTTAGTTTGCCGGCAGTGGTTCTCAAACTGTGCAAAGTCGAAATGTTCTAATATCCAAATGAAAATAAAAAATAAAAAAATGAAGATTACGAAATGCCACCCAAAAACTCAGACACTGGAAGAAATAAACAACTAGAAAATCGCAGTAGTAGACAGAGCACAGAAGGCAGCAACGCACCGGGGCCCTGTTAGTTCCTGTCATAATTGTGAATTTTTGGTGAATGAATGTACATTCTTAATATCTTAAAGTGGTCTAATGAAAATCACAAATAGGGTACTTATTATGCAAATTTATCATGTCATGAATGTTTATATTTGTTCGTAATTACCAAAACAAAACAAAAAATTGTTATGTCGAAGTTGTAATACTCTTCACGAATTAACTAAGTGGTTGAATGGAATATATACGACCCGTATGCCAGGAGAAAGAACATTTCACAATGAAGGTCCTGACTTCCTGAAGCTTGGGAATACACGACTTCATAACTGAGGTGTTATATAAACTGTGGAAATTTCGTTCATTGCACCCAAAACAAAAAAGTAAACAAATTAATTGGAAAGATTTCAAGGCCATACCATAAGGCGCTTACGAAAAGTGTCTCTATATTCCCTAAGATCGACAACATGTAATTAATAGGAGGAAGGACAAATTAAGTTTTCCTTAACATTTTCGAGGCTATACGGTGCAGTAATCCCTAGGTATTAAAATTTTTAGGGTTTGCTTGCAAATTAGATGTGCCAAAAATTCAGAACGATACAAAAAAAATTGTTTTCACTATTTTGAAAAATAAGAAAATAATACTACTCAGTAATCCTAGATTATTGAACTAAAGAGGGATGTCGACATATATGAACGTGGACCTATAACAGACTCTGTTTAAATTTCAGCTGGATTTGTCAACAACCAATGAATGTATTATAAGTGTTTAAAATATGCGTTTTTTATGGGGCAACCCTCGTAATGATTGGATTAGACGGGTTCTGAAAAATATTTCTCAGATCTTTTGATCAAAACTGAGTTACTATACTTGTTACATAGAAACAAGCAAACGGTCTTGCCTTGTGGCACTAATAACAAGAATATAAAAATACTTTTTTTCCTCTATAGTCTACACTTGCTATATACTATATACTGATATCCATCGAATTTTATTTTTCTTAAAAAATGGCATGTGCAATAAGATCTTTTATCCGTGTTGCGAATTGGGGGATCCATGGGGTTTAGTATTTTTAGGTGTGGCTGTTGTCCAGCAGGTTGATTGCTTGTTGACGTGGTCCTCCAATCTAATTAGGTATCTGATGCTGTATGCGATCCTCCGTAGTAGCTTGGATTGAAACCTCTAAGAAATTTCCAGGTTTGAAATGGATGCAGTGCCCCAAAGCTTGTTCCTTAGGACGGATTAGTATGGCTTTCTACAAAAATTATAGTATATTACAGAACTATTCACAGAATGTGAAGATTATAATAATAGATCAATGAAAAGTTTGGAAAGAAGTTTGATTAAACTTTTACTGACTTATTAAGTCTCCACATAATAATTACAAACATTACATTTTGGGAGTAACTTAAAGTGCCGGTATATCTATACACAGTGTAGGGTGCATTTCAATGAAAATTATTGTTAAAATAAGCATGTAACTTGTGTTTTGCAATTTTGTAAATAAACAAACATCAAATTAAACCGTTTTATGGCGCATGAAACTTTGTAGTGGTTTCTCTTTGAGAGTGTCTGATCTCAGCGTGTGCGATGTGCGTACTTCTGTGGATGAAATGAGTGGCCATGAAAAAATCGCGGCGGTCAAGATGCTGATAGGGTAAACAAAATATCTCTGAATCATATTTTATCACATTAAATCATAGTTCCTACAACTCAACAGTTTAGTATCTCCAATTCTTCGTTGACTTCGGCGAGTGAGATGAGATTTTGTTTTTTAATGCGTCGCGAGGAGGGTCGAGAGTTGCTGAAATTTACTTAAAAGTTGAAGACGTAGTTGGATGCAATCTGCTGATTTGTGGGAAATAATGCTACATTATATTTTAATGAGCAAGTAATGTCAAAGAAATTATAAGACCACGATTAATAAAAATCTAAACTCTTTGCAAGTAAACCTTTTAATAATTTTAGTAGGTGATAGAATGCACAATATCAGATCTTAAGTTAGAAATTTAGTATATTTTAAAACCCTCTTTTCTGTACGCTTTAACGATGCTGCATTGGATTTTGTCGACGCGGTTCCATTTGCATTTTGAGGCGACATAGGTCATCTGTGATATGATTGAGCTTTCTATTTGCATTGTCCGAGAACTTCTCGAACTTTTTCATCAGATCGCCGATTTGTATCTTCAAGCTCTGCACCTCGACGCGTATATCAGCGAGGCCATTGACTTGGTTCTTCAGTTTTGTGGCCAATTCACTCTCGACGCTAAGCTGTTGGGGCACATTGGTAGTTGATCGAGGCCTAAGCAGGTCGTGCATTGCAAACTGTTGACTCGCCGGCTGTGGTTGTTGTTCACTAAGCTGCTGTTGCGCCAGATTCGAGTTTGATGCTTTGATGTTGTTGTTGTTGTTTGGAGACAACGGACTGAGTTTAACGTATTCGAGTTGCGCCTTCAGCTTCTGTTGCTCTTCCTGCTGTCGCTGTAGACTACGGCTGAAGAAGTTGTAGTTGCGTTCGAATTTGCGTCGCCTCAAGCTCAAATTACGATCACGTCGCTCGGCTACGAGTTTGTAAATATTCAATTTAATATCCTCTGGCAGCTGATTATCGCGCGGATCATTGGGTCTGATCATAAACAGCAGCTTGTTGCGTGAGGTACGCAAGAGGGCAGCTCGTTTGCAAAGCTTTAGCAACTTTGTGGGCGCGCCGCGTAGCAAACGAGAGAAGAAGAGACTCTCAAGACGGGACACCAATTCCGCTTGACGTACCAGGCGATCCAGTGTGGCTGAAACCTGGAGGCCTTGAATATCGCTGACAGCAAGACCGACCATCAGATTAGTTAGAATGACAGTGACCAGCAATACAAAGGACAGAAATATAACGTGAGATGTGACTGGAAATTTGACGGTGTAATCGCCATAGAAAATATCCTCGAACTCTAATTCGCCGGACATCATTGTAACGGATTTAAGGCAGGACCAAAGGATGTTCTCAAAAGCGGGATAGTCATTGAAGAGCACAGAGAAACTCAAACCAAAAGCGATGAGCAGGCAAATGTAAGCGAGCAGAAACTTGCCAAAGTTAACAGCGACTGAAAATTGGAAATGCATTCGAATGTGTCAGTACTTCTAACGTCATAAAACGAACCCTTTGTGAACATCTGCACGTAGACACCAAAAATGGGAAAGCGCCCCACCAGCATCATGAGCTCCAGCCAGACTAAGAGTATGACAATGGCGGCGACGTGATGCTGCCATTGCGGTACAGACTGCAGATCGCCAGTGGAGAGAATTTCCGGGGTCTTTTTAATAAAAAATAAATAAAATAAATGCAATTATCCTTAATCATTAATCCAAATTTCTGCTCAATTTCTACTCACCACACAGAGAAGCACGCCGAAGACAATGGCCCATTGTAGCCAGTTTTCCCAGTACTTGGCGTAGCCATGCAGTCCGTGTGCCATCTGAAAGAGCTCCTTGGCTAGCAGTATTAGATTGAGCACTATCACAAAGTAGCCAATGGTGCGCACATATCCAGGTGCCCTGCACGCTTCACCCGGTTTGCAGTTGCGCACGAAGACGCCAATGATATAGAGCGTGAAGAGCAGCACATAGATCGCGTGGTAGGCTAGACTCATCAGAAAAAATTTGCGTATACGTCGCCATTTGAGGAAGAGAAACGTTTCACAGAGTGGATGCATCAATATGCGCTTCTGGCCGACCTCGATGAAGGACAACAACAACTCGGTCTCGCCACGCTCGAGAGCAGTGCCCGGCACCAGCAGACGGAAGTCCAGCTTGATCTCACAGTCGACGTCGCCGATCTCGTGGTCATTTGTCTTAATCGAATTATCGAATTTCGCCATGAGCTTCGGTATAATTTCCGGTGTGCGACGCACGATGAAAGATAACGCAGAAACATGTCCGTCCGTACGTGCTGTTATGTCGGCGCCATGTTCTAGGTAAACAATAATACCTTAAAGACTGTACTTCCACTCCGTAGGTTTCACTTACCTATAAAGGTGTAAACACAGCTACTGAACTCATTCAGCGCAGCAATATGCAGAGGTGCGTAGCCATAGTTGTCCGCTTTATTCACATCAGCACCGGCACGAAGTAACGCGTTGCAACAATCGAGGCAGCGCGACTGTTTTACAATCGCCGCATGAAGAGCCGTGCGCCCATCGCGGTAAACCGCATTCACATTTGCGCCGTGTTTAATGAGCAACTCTACTGTGCCTATCGACTGCGAGAGACACGCCAAGTGCAGCGGCGTTTGATGACTCGCGTTCCGGCAATTCACGTCGGCGCCGTGTTCAAGCAGCAGCCGCACACATTCCACGTAGTCGTTTTCAGCCGCTGTCGAATGGAGTAGATAAGAAGATGATATAAAAATCAGATTTCGAATATTGTGTGATAACATTTTTGATAACATAACATTTTTGATTTTAATACTTCTGTGTTCCCTTCAGTAAAAGGCAACTGGCTTAGTTTGTAATTAATGGTAATTATTGCACCAGTTTTCCATGTAAAGCAAATGCAGCAGAATTACACGGGGCTTTTTAAAAAAGTCATTAATTTTTTATTTTTTTATATAGTTATTTTTAGTATCGGAAGGCCATCAACCCGTAAGGTGTGGTTCCAAGAGTTGTGCTGCACTAACTTCTATTAACATATTCGTATGCAGTGAAAACTCTCAGAAGCTAACAAAAATGGTTCAAACATATACTTCTTTTTATTTTGGGTTAATGTGGAGAATATTTACAGTATAGACAAAGGATATATATAATATACCATATATGTACAGGAACAATAATATAGGGGAGCCAAATTAGGTGGACACATATATTTAAAAAAAAGGACATGGAACAAGCACACTTCAAACCGGTGCTGTCATTAATCGATCAGATGAATCTTGTCAAAGTTATAGTGTTGCCTGATGGGTTGAACTAATATTGCCCAGCCTGTATACTCGTATTTACGAATGTAGTACTAAAAACTACAAGATATATAAACTGCTTAATATTATTGTCAACACACAATTCAATTCATTTAATTTTTTTTTTATATACACATTCAGAAATAGTCCAAGTCACTACGCCCCTTTTGCGACATTAAGTACGATTAAAGTGAAAAAAAAAAGTTTTTGTTTCCTAGCAATTTTGTACCCTGTCTGATCTGATTTATCTAATATATATGTAACATTTGAAAAAATATTAAGCCAAATTGGCTGTAAAAGTGGGATAGATAGACAAACGTGTGATCCTTTAATGGTTCCGTTTTCGTTTAAAAGTACGGAACAATATAAATTAAATATATATATAACAAAGGTGTACCTTACTTTGTACAAACTTTGTTCTTATGCACAAGTATCACGCTTGACTGACTTAATCGCTCTTTATGAAATTTGGAATATATATTCCTCCAAGACTGACGAACGTTTTTGTGTGTCTCATTGTTCCATACAATTTTTTGTATGAAATCAATATAGCTTCATCAGTTTGCCGGTGAAAAGTATGTCAAATTCGGAATCGAAAGTCTGTCAAAGAAAAATAATTTCAAAAAAGTGTAACCCAAATTAAAGTTTAAGAAAAAGAAGATGGTGAGAACGAAAACACGCGGTGCCGGGATACGACACACAACTCGGAGAGCATGCCACTACGCATCAATGCGCCGGGTACCATCTAGTAAATAAATAAATAAAAATGAATCACTAACTTTAGAAACAGGTACACATCCGCAGGCAAGACTTGCGGCCGCTGAAGTACGCTCTGCTGAGGCTCTTTCATATGACATAGACGAGGCACAGAAGCAAATCAATGGATTTGAAAATAAGTGATTACCTGTTCGTGGGAGCTGTGCCCTAATACATATTTTACTATGACTAATGTCTTCGTCTTTATATTATATAGTCTCTCTGACTATTTCTTTGATTACCTAAACACAAAATTCAAACTTTTTATGGCATAATTTTTTTTGTTTTTTTGAGAATTTCATAGATATTTCACCTATTAATTGCTTAATAGTAATAGGAATAAGTGCTCTTGAATATAAGAGAACATACCCATTACGTATACAAAACAATCAAATCAGTCAACTCACCCAAATGCAGAGCGGTAACTTTTCCCTCGCCGAACTGCGAGCGCACATCGGCATTGTGATTCAGCAGCAATTCCACGCACTTAGGGAAGCCCGATGCGCAAGCGGTGTGCAGCGGGGTCTCCGTGTACACCTGCGGTGTATTAGGATCGGCGCCATACTTCAGCAAGATTTCCACGCACTCGACGGCATCGCGATCGATGGCATAGTGCAGCGCCGAGCGCTTCTCGATGCCAATGTTAATGTTTGCTTTGCGTTTCAGCAGCAGCAAAATGCATTCCACACTTTTCGCGCTTCATTAAGCATGAGCAATGCGAGGGGGAATCAAGTGTTAAAATATGTTATTCGCACAGAGGGGCTGAGAGAAAGGTGCTAACTAACCTCGCGGCGCAGTGCAGTGGCGTCACTTCCTTCTTGGCATCCCAGCGATTTGGGTCGGCGCCGTGATCGAGCAGCGCTTTGGCAATATGAGGATTGCCGCGACAACAGGCAAAGTGCAACGGTGTGCGGCCCTGAAAATCAGAACAGTTTGGATCGGCATTATACTGGTTCAGCAGATAGATAACATTCTCTGCGCAGCCGTACACCGAACTGAAGAGTAGCGCCAGATTACAATTGCTCGGCTCCGCGATCAGTTCTGCTGGAAACACAAGGTTAGAAAACTTTCGCACTTTTTTTTTTTTGTTTTTGTATTATAGTCTTGCCCACCCACAAAGTTTCCCGCCTTCACCATCTCAAACACGTGTCCGGAGTTTGGCATCGCGCAGAGCGTATCCTCGATCTCTTTAGTATCCCAGAGCACCTGATGTTCCTGCTGGCGTGTGAAGATCTCGTGCGTCTCATCGCTGAAGATCGCATCGCTATTGGTCTCGCTGGAAATACTACGCTTATCGTAGAGCAGATCGGTCTGCTCACTCTCTGAATTCCACTTGAGATCGTTTTCCTGTCGCACCACAAATCACATAAATTATATTAATTATTGTCATTGAGTGGAATTAAATTTTCCGCTTTTCAAAGTCACTCACAATTATCGAGAATCGTACGTTTTCCATTGTTTATTTATGGAGATCACACACTTTGGCTGTTTGGATTATTAATTAATGGTTTCTTTCTTTATCATAATTCTACAAAATCGAATATATGAAAAACCATCTGTCAACGTGAACTAATTCTTCCTTTCATTCGTCGGTTGTTCGATAGCGCGTCCGATCGCGTCGCAATCTTTTGATCCACTGCTCTTTATGCCGTAAATCTGGTGAACTCCATCAGATTTGCACCAACCCCTGTGACTATTTACAAACACTTAGCGGTCTCGTTTTGACTGTTTGTTTCTTTTTGGCCGGCCACAAGAGCACCGCACTTTGCGCAAATGGGTTAGCGTTAAGAGTGCGGCGGTGTAATTGATTTGTTTATTTGGAGTTCTCCAGATTGTTTTTCCTCGTTCAGTGCTAATTGCGCACCGCGTTGCCGTTCTATTTTGTTCTCAGTTCCGTTAGCAGATTTTCAGTTGCTTGCTTGCTGCTTACCGTTATCCACGATCCGGTCGCAATGAGGTGCCAAGTGGTACTGAGTGGCAAAACACTTACAAAGTCGTCTTGTGGTTAAATTAATTTCGTAGCGATCGGTTTCAAAATTTCGCACACTTTTGTCTAGAGAGGCAGGAATTTATGCTGCTGGATAAATTTGGGAGCTCTAAAAGAGTAATGAGCGCAATAATAAATATCGGACGTAGTTCAAATTATTTGCCAAGGGGACAAACTTTTTGGAGTATTGGGTGTAGCTGGAAGCATATATACAAGAAATATTTTTTATTGGGCTCTGCGTTTGATTTTTGTCGCAAGAGTCTGCGCCTGGAATCTATTAATTAATTGTTGTTAATATTTGGTCATTTCAGTTAAATTGGAATTGACTGTTTCAGCTCAAGTACAGCTTGAAATTGGAGTCAATTTTTAGTCAGTTGCCCAAATATTTTCGATTGCGGTTAGATCGCGACTGTTTTGATTTCCTTGCAGTATGGATTTGTGTATTGGCGTGCTGTAACATCCAATTCCCACCACAATAATATCACCAGAACTCATAAATACACCATTAAATAGTTCGACGTATTGCTCCGAATTACTTTTGCTTGAAGTAAAATGGCGACTTTTCGAAATAACCAATTGTCCTCCATATCATTAAAGTAGTACCTTCAAAGTTTCGACTTATTCCATTCACCTTCTTTGATTGCTAACATGCCAGAACTTTTATGGAGACAGAAATATATCAATTGCCCATATGGTGCCATTAGCAACGGTTCTCGAATGAATATGATTTTGGGATATGTGTCTATCTCAGTTTTAACCAGTTGGTACCATACAATCCGATGTCAACGAGGTAGCCTAATTTATAGAGTGACTTTGAACGATGCTCTGATATTTACAAATTATCGTTCTTCTTGGCAGTGGAGAGAGACCTCTTTGTCCATTCTTAGTATTTATTCCCTCCTTACCGCACGTGACTCAAGGCAAATTCAATTAGAGGTTACCTGTATGGAAAACGTCAGAAGCTATTGGGCTTTTATGGCTTAATGGGTGCGACCAGTCAAACCATATGCAGTAGTTGTTAAGTTATAGACAGCCTTCAGCAAGAGGCACATTTGCAAAATTAGTCCTTAAAAAATATTTCTGCTTTACTAACTTTGTTATGCACGAATGCAATTGTTCTTGTTGTAAGACCTTTTGACTTTAGCATAGAATATTTTATGACGGACGGTCGTTGGCTAAAGTGTGTGAAGTGAAGTGAGAAGCTTTGATAGACATCGTTTTTGTAATGAATATTTCAAAGATCAAATGGATTTTGAACTCTAATTAAATACCGATTTTCAATCAATTGGTAAAGAACTGGTGTTAATAGGGAAATAGTCACATTTATAATAGTCGATCCCTTCTGTATCGTATTAAGAACCGTAGCGATATCGTCAAATACCTTTTGTCTAAATATGGTAAAATCAGTTACATGTACAGTATCGACCAAGCCTCTCCCACAAAAATAAAAAGAAATAAAAACAAACATTTGATTCCAACATATTATTACTAATGGGAACACGCTCCCGAGTAGTTAAAGATGAGTATTTAAGTATTCGTGTTTTTGGTTACTTTTATATATATATATATAAATAAAACTGTACTACTCTTTTTCTTGTGGTTTCTTTCCTCTCGACAATTCTTATTCGATTTGCCAACAAACGCTGACTACGCTGCTGCTCAGTCTCACTTAGTCCACTATCATTTTATTGCCTTGCTGCGCGAGTACTACGACCAATATTTTAATTTCTACGCCTCACTGGCATTTTTTTTTCACACCAAATTTGGAACACATTTTGGATATAAAGTTTTTTTATTATTTTCCTTTGACCGACTTTCGATTTCGAATTTGACATACTTTTCAACGGCAAACTGATGCAGCAATATTGATTTCGTACAAAAAAAATTTATGGAATTTCCCAACTTTAGCGGTTCGATCAAACCGTATCGGAATCCATATCGGAATTCAGACAGATAGACAGACAAACAATCTGACAAACATAAATTTTCATATATGATTTTTCAATTTTCAATCTCTCGCGATGACGTGGTTGAGAAATTGACTTTTGAGTTGATGTGAAATCCTCGTTATATCATCATGGTAGTAGTGTGGGTACGCGGCATTGATCCGTTTTGGGGTGGAATAAAGATATTTTACTTACTATGTTTTCTCAAATAACTCTAAGAACAAGTTTTTCTTTACAAATATCTATATATTTGAGACTTCTGCTATAATCCCTTCCGTTTGGTATATCACACAAGCTAATCGGTCCAGCAAATTCGGAGCGAATTGTCTGTAAAAGTGGAACAGACAGATACAGTTATCCTATTAGGGTTCCGCGCAAAGAATATACATACTTATATATTATATGTATTATACGTATATATTATATATACATTTATATATATATATATAAATACATTTAATACTCTTTGGTTTCGCATTTTACTCAAACGTACGGAATCCCAAAAATAATTCCCTGTTTGGTGCTTGAATAAGCATCTCGAAAGGCTTTACAAAAGTTGGTTGTTGAATGGACATCTATTTACAAAAGCTCTTCGCAATAAAGCTTGACATCCAATAAACTTGCAATCCAATAAGCTTGGATATTTAAGTTTCTGTGAAATGCTTCAAAGTTTCATTTGTCTATACACGTCGAGTTTGCTGAAGCTTTCACTTTTCAAAGCAAAAAAAAGGACACTGTCTTTGCTTTTGGTGAATTGGTTTTCTGAAAAATGCCTTTTATTCACACAACATTGTTGGATTACTGACCATACACTTCAGTTTAAAATTTATTCCAAAAGATTATAAGAGTAAAATAGCACAATTATTGAGTTATTGTATGTCAGGGAATAGAGTGGTTGCAATATATATATATATATATACTAGACCCATTCGCGACTTCGCTCGCCTGGTATGGACCAACATTGAATATTATCATTGAATATTATCAAAATTATTATTATTAACGGAATAAAAGTATGTCCTACCAAGATCGAGCTCTATCCGGTAGTTATTTACATTTACAACTATATTTTAGAAAATGCGATTCACTACGATGTGCTGCTTAATTAGTAAACCTAAGGAAAACATATATTGCTTTAAAAAAGTATTATATAGATATAGCCCAAGACACTCAGTGACAACGTAGCTCTCTACTGGTTAAAGAAATGTTTAATTGGAATGACTAGTTTCGAAGATTACTTCTAAAATCCAAACAAACATTACATCTGTATAATATTAGTATAGATATGTTACGACTCAAGTTGACTGGGTATTACATTGTCTCTAGCAATAATTACTGACGTCCCAAAAAAAAAATAAAATTAAATAAAATAGAATAAAGATAATGGAAAAGAGACATGTTAATGAAAGGCAAAAAAGTAATAGCAATACTCACATATCAGTTAACTTGTCCTTACGTTTTGAGAAAGCTTGGATATGAAAATATTATAATATTGGAGAGAAACCACTAATAGTTGTTTGGAATATTGCTATGTAAATTCTCTGCGAGATTCTTCGTTAATTAGTATACGATAACCAGTGAATTTTAGTAGCAACCACCATAAGAAAATTATTTAAAATAATTTATTAAATAAATTGATATGAACAGGGGCATTGTGAACAGGGATATGATCTAGTTGAAAGACGTTAATATTGAAAAACTTTGGAATCAGACGTATTCGACGGATAATCGAATTAGGTATACACCACTATGCACCGACAAGCCTCGACAAAAGTTTGGATTTAACCCATGAAGAATTTTCGTATTTTAGATCCAATGATCCAAAGGCTAAAAAGCACCTACTAATTTGTGGTACTTCTTCGTTATATTTGCCTTAGCGATATTGGCACAAGAATGTTTTGTGCCTTTGCCATTTTCTTAAAACCTAACTTATTTTTAAGTTATTAAGGCCATTTTATGCTAACTGATGTCCGCATTTTCAGTATTATTATTATTTAAAATATCCTATTACAAATCACAAGAAGCCGCTTTGGCGTCTTTTAGATTCTATATTTTCACAAAAATACCATTTCAATAAAAGAACATCTGCCAACGAACAATAAAATGTTTAAGCTCACTGTCTTACTTAAAATCAAATCAACAAAATACTGGCAACCATAAAAATACCGATGGGCGTTGCCCCAAAAACTTTTACGGAAGCCAATCACCAAACAGTATTCAGATTAAGAATTTATTTTGTTTGGTTTTTATCTCAACGAGGCTTTGGTCAATGTCATTAATGTAATTCAATGCCGTTGTCACAACGAGTCGCCAGGAGTATAGGAAGTGGTGCTCTACTTGACTATTTTCCAGTTTCGAGTTCGCAGAGGTAGTGAAGTCGCCAAGTTGGTGACGATGTACTCAATAGCTATTTAAACGTGAATGAGAAGACCACCTAACAAATGAAAAGTTAAAAAACTCCTAATGAAAAAACCATTAATAATATTTATATATAGAACTGCCGACTTGTCATTTTCATCATCAAATTCTCCTTAAAAGACACACAACAATAGCTTCAACGGGGATGATATTGCACATCACAGAGGGTATCGCTACAGTAGAGGTGCATTTTCTCGGCCGCACTTCTTTGAATAAGTCAATAAAAGTAGAGCTCGCCAAAGTAGACGGTGTCTAGTGCTTAAGTTCAGAAGGAATTGCGAAAAGAATCAATGACTTTGTTTTTTTTGTTTACTCGTCTTATTATTGATGTCATTGTCTTTCCGAAACTTGTTCAGAGATTTGAAGGAACAGACACACTCATAGAATGCTTTTAAAAGGGAATTAGCATTCAAGGGCCGTGTTGCATGTTGCAAATACGAGTATACAATTTAATAGAAAATGTACATGGGAAACGGCCTCGAGACAATGTTGCGTACACGCGGTGTGAGCCGACAGCCATGTGAGCGTGGCTACGCCTTGAAATGATCCCGAAGGCAAGACGGTTCAGTTTGTCTTGTCTATTAGTCTATTGACTTTTTGGCAACGGCAGTGATGACGAGAAGTCTATGATGAGATTTTTTTATCGGTGGTAAGGTTGGTTGCGAACAAAAGCGTTGGCTGTGAAATTGGCTACGTGACTTGACACAACCGACGAAAGTTGATAAAAAGAACAATATATATATATATATATATATATATATATATATATGAGTGGCAAAAATTGAACATGAAAATGCAAATACAAAGACTTTATCAACTTGACGGAAAAATAATCAAAAATGAAAATCGACAATGTCAGCTAAAGTTTTCTCGTTGCTGACGCGTTCGTCCATTAAAGTTTTCGTACAGTTCATTTTGCTTATAGTTTCGCAATTCTCGAATAGTTCATAGTTCACTCAGACGTGAATAGCTCGTTAGTTCAACGTGCCGTATGAGCAATCGATTAAAAATTATGTAGCACAATCAACGAGTTAATGTTGCATTGAATTTATAACTGACGCAGCATTAACTCAACTCCAATGGCAAATCAACCTCATCAACGGCACTCAATTCAAAGCGCCTTTTTTAAAACCGTTGCTGCACCAAACCTTTAACGGAAGCGTGAGTAGCACTTCTCAGCCTCGTCGCCGTCGCCAACACTTCCTGCCGCAGCTGCCGGTAGCGCTACTCGATATTCCACGGCTCAATATTCGTCTGCTCCATTGCCTGCTAGGCAGTCTGCTTCTGTCTTTGTTAAGTGCTCGAGTAAGCACTTCCCTGAAATTCATTATTTTCGCAAAATGATATCCATACGCGCAGCATTCATCGAGCGTGTATTTATTACGACGCGTCCTTTTGCCATCCTGTTGCAGCTATTGCTGCTGTTGCTGCAGCCGATGTTGCTGCATTTATTGTGCTTCGGGCTTCCACACTTTGCGCAATTTCGATGACTTGCATTCGTCGCTGCACCCTCCTCTTCATCATGACGGCCTTCATATTTATTTATTTGTTTGTTTTCGTGTGTGCTCTTCAAAAGGGTTTATTATTTCAGTTTTGTCGAAACGAAGCCGTTTACTCGCATGCACGGAACTATAATGCTTTCATTTGAATGCAATGGTTTGCTTGCAGCTTGGGTCATGCTGAATTCGTCCCAAATTAATGAAGAGTATTGAAAATTATTTTACTATTTTTTCAATACTTTGAAGTGTCTTTCAGTTTGAGTGGTTCTGTTTAATTGACTCAATGGGACACAATTTATAACCCTGATAACCCAGTAACCCTGGCGGAAAGGCCAATTCATGAGAATAAAGGCATCAATCTTAAAGATAATTTGCAGGCATATTCCATTACGTACAATAGTTCACATAGTTTAGTTCAGATTGAAGGCCGTGTCGTCTAAAAAATATTCGACCAGTAAGTTAAGTTTGAAATTTTGAGATGCATAACGTCATATCGTAAGGCGATAAAATTGAATGCTAGCCTGTTGGCAACTACGGCCATAATCAATGAACTGTGAATTTCTTAGGAAGTGCCTGACAGTTGTTGATAGTCAAGCAGTAATCAGTGCACTAAGACAACTCAATTTCTCATTCAGGGTTTAGAGAACTTTTTTCCTGTATCCTCTTTATTTGCTACTGTCGCCATACGATATCCTGCGAGCTTTATCGTGTTTAAAAATACGTGAGTTGAGAGAAATGAGAGTGCAGCGTAACTATTAATACTGGTTCTGCTTTGAATTTGTATATATTTATTTATAGATTCTAAAGCCTTCATCAGCATTTATGGAGCAACTGTCATCAATGGAGAAGGGTGCAAAAAAGTTTCACAACGCTTCATGTCATGTAAGAGATGAACCCATCAAGATGAAATCATCCTCAGCCTAAACCGCACAAAATTTTTTTACAGAAGTTTTACCTTTTTATAGTAAAAAAGTATAACAGTCTATTTTTTCAAATAATTCACTCATTTTCAAAGCAGTGTAACCTTTAACAAGGCCAAGAATCATTGAATGCTTAACTGTTGGCAGGTGTTGGTATTGAGGTAATATACTCGTACAAAGTCAGGCAATTGGCAACTGCCACCTGACGTAGCTAATTTTAAGTCAGTTTATTTTTATTATTGTATTCTGCAAGCGTGATCAATAGAGCAAATTTACTTTAATGGGTGTACACTATATCAAACTTAACAGTATTTACTATTTCATACATTTTTTTAAACAAAATACTCCGTCTGTTCGTCAACTTAAGGAACCTACTTATTTGCATTTATATTTATTGTCTATTTCAAAACAAAATTATTGACGCCAATGTTAATCCAAAAAAAAATTGTATAATAAGACTCTACTTCAATATTTAATATTGCAAATTCATTGGTATGGGTCATTAAAATATTACACTTTAAATATTAATTACTAACGTAGGCCGCCAGACGTTGTTCTGCTCTTTCCGGTATTAGTAAAAAAAAAAAAAAAACTCAATAAAAGTACCAAATTCAAGTATTTCAATGGCGTATCGGCATGAAATTTTCTTTATTGAAGCAAAGCATTTTTCTGCATGCGTTGATTCTCTTCAGTGAAACACCTTGTGATATACGACAATTCGTTTCGTTATCAGGCACAAGAACAAATAAGGCGTATGTGAGTTCAACTTTTTTGATTATTTTTCTTTGACAGACTCTCGATTTCGAATTTGACATACTCTTCAACGGCAAACTGATGAAGCAATATTGATTTCATACAAATAATAATCAAATTTATTTATTTATTTTCTCGACTTTCGCCTATACTAACGCATCAAACATCACAGGAATACTGCATTTCCTATTCTAGAGTTTCCTTGAAAATTGCATTTAAATCGGTCCAGCGGTTTCGGCATTTATGGCGGACAGACAGACAGCATACATCACATTTTATATATATAAACTAGCTAGTAATAAAATTTTTTTTTGTTTCTTATAGGCACTACTTCAAAGTTTCCGGATGCCTATAAGAAGCGAAAACAAAACGAGTGTTGGCTATGTCGGGGACATTACCGCTTTATGTGAATACATATACGTAACGAGTAATATTTTCTGTGAGCATATTATACATATGTACACATTTCATAATAATTTTTGATCAGCGCAAAGTATGTGTGTGGAATTTTGCACAGTCGTTCAGCAAGTACAAGAAGAACAAGAAGGGCAACGAAAAAGAATGACTAAAATCAAACAACAATTCTCCCATTGATAGTTACTGAAAAACGAAATCAAAACCACCGCGCCTTCCCCTCCAATAACCGTTGCCCGCGTAAATAGTGAAGTGATATTGGTAGTATAAGAAAACAGAGAAAGCAAAAAACGCATACGGTACGAAGAGCAACAAGAAACAAAAACAACAATGATAGCAACGAGGGCAGCGGCACAGAGTGAAAAGCACAAAAAAAGCAATTGTCGCATTGAAATGTATTGAAAAATGAAATTAAAACTGTGGCGTCTCCCCCTAAAAAATTCTTTGATCCTTTAGCTATACACTGGTGTAATTCAATTTTGGCTGTAGATGATAGATGTGTAACTACAACACCAAACTATGTACCCATTTACTATATCGTCCCGTTTTTGAACACGAACTCCGTTAAATAAAACTAAAGTCGTATTCAAGTCAAAAAGAAACCAGAAATCATGTCCCTCTCAAACTGACCTTGCAGAGAAATCACCACTCACAAGTACTGACTTATCTGTTTTTCCTTAGACTAGCACGGAGCACAAATGATGGGTCAGTGCTTCCTTTTGTTGGAAAAGTCATCATCATCTTAATCACATCACATTTTAATTAGCTTACTATTCTTAAATTGGATTCTCACAAGAAGATATTATTCTGAAAAATTACAGTTGCTCTCAACAAATTTCTTTATAAAGTTTTAAAGCATCAAAAATTATATCTAGCCAATCTGCGCAGTATTTGAAGAGTATAAAACTAATTTCTGTCCTAACACCCTGTATAATACTGGTCTCTGCAATTGAATCGGTTAAAGGAGACCACTGTTAGAGGCCGAGAACAGACATGCGCAAAGGAAAAGGATTTCTGTTCCCAAAATGCAACAGTTTGTTTTTGTTATATTGTACTCCAAACAACAAAATTTGCATAAGAGGTTTGGCCTAAAATACAAATTTGGTTCAATGAAACAAAGCAAAAACCCTCTAGGTGCTTCATTCAGTTGACTTTGTGCATCTCACTAAAATAGACACAATGAACTGCAAAAATCAGGGGTGCTCATGAAAACGCTTTGACATTGCTACTTCGAGTTTGGCGTTATTTTCAAAATTTTCTTTATGCGCTCTCTGCCTGATTAGCTTCTGAGGTACAAAATTGAATATAGAAAATGCTATTTTATTCTGATTATGGGGGATTTCACATTTAAATGGCTTCTTTTAACGAAACTTATGCGGTGATGAGCTGGTGATTATTTAAGAATTATGATTAATACTAAAATATTTTATGTATAATCGCACTGTGGATACACTCGTAGAGAAGTTTTCGCTTGTTTAGCAGTTCAGCAGCTTTGTTACATAGGTTAATGTTATTCTAATGTGAAAGATATTGATGTGCACAGTTAGACTTGAAAGCATGAAAAGTTATTTTTTTATATGTTCAGAATGTTCAGAAATATAACGAATGCGCGAGGTCCAATCCGCTTTGTTTTAGTCATAATTTTATAGCCTTTAAGTTGTTGAATACTCGTAAACGTTATAAAAAATACTAATGTGCCTTAAATTTGCTCATAATCAACTTTTTTACTGTAAATCGTCTGTCATCGTCAATGAAAATAAGCATGCCCTGTTTCAATTATTCAATTCTGTCAGCCAGACTGTTGCTTAAGTTATACGGAACATAAATTTATTTGATCAAGCCATCTGCCCATGGCTACTCAGTCCACGTTCCCGTTCCCATTTCGAAACTGTACAATTGTGAACTTTTTTGTTATTAATTTGCAGTGTCTAATGTATGACCGATTGTTATCTGGCAGCAACCATCTTGCCAGAGCGCTGGCAATTACCAGATGTGTTACACGGCACAAAATAAAAGACTATGAATGGCCACAGCTAAAAGAAATAAAAAGAGTCTCTAATGTTTTTAGTTCCACACTGTTCATTGTCCGTACGTATAAATTGATTGCTATAGAACAGTAGCATTGATTGCCCTCTGTCGTACTTCTAGAAGTTTGTCAAATGAGCAAATTTCGCTATGGTAGGTTCAGCTAGTTCAAATCCCTAGACTTTTAGGGCGCGTCATGTAATAATGTCCAAACTGTACAGTGCGTGGACATCCATCTGTTTTTTTTAAGTTTCTATTCGCTTGTTTTCTCCGTTCCTTGAGCAAGAAACGTTTAAGATGGGTTTTGTTGCTCTACATAAAGTTATTAATTAATCTATCATGCTAAAATTCGGACGGCCGCTTTTCAGGATCATAGGCACACATAAGTAAGTTTGTAAGAGTATTGCATTGATTGGCCAATGTATAAGGACGTGAGTCAAATCATTTTCTGTGATGTTCTCTGCATATTAGTTGTACATATAGTACTTGAATTATTTCGTACCAGCCATTAAGTTAATGAAAGAAGCACGCTATTCGAATCACCTAAAAAATGTAAAAACTCGTAGTGCCTTATGAACGGTGACTTACCTATGTACATAATGCCATAATCAGCCTTGTAAATAAAGAAAAATAAATACTAAATATTTACAGGAACTTCTCGATATTTTGAATGTGAGTTATGATGAGTACAGTTTTAATTAAAAGCAAACACTTTTATGGTATTGAACGTATATTTTTTAATTTACCTTAATTATACTGTTTCCACGAGCTTAACTCAGATTTTCATATTAGTTTAACAAATTAAAGAAAAATAACAGAGCGCAGATTTGAATGGCGGAGTTTATAAAAAATTGCTAACGACATCTGAAAGTGATTTATAAAAGTTATAATTAACATTACATTGAACCAAGAATTACAAAAAATAACAACAATGAATGGAGTAAACTTTGACTTTGCACTGATTAAATAAAAAGTCATAAAATAATAAAACAAAATAAACCTCATTTCCACTATGCCTAAGTTGAAGTACTCTTTTCACACCCCCACAAAAATTTCTCCGCCGTTTGAACAAATAGCGAAATCGCATAATTGCCCTGATTTATGTTAAATAAATGGTCACTATATGTATGTATATACTACACTTCAACACTACACTACAAATTCTCAGAGTTTGCATGTTCAATAGCTGAGATAAAGACAGAAGAAGTACCAGTGCTTCACAAATCAAAGTGTAAACACGAACCAAGTACCGTGGTGTGAAAAAATTCTGGAAGCATTTTTGTAGCAGTGTAGTAATAAAAAAGAAATAAAAAAATATCGTTAAATGAAGTTAAGGCTATATCAGACAATACTTACGAAAAGTATCTCGATAACTGGCATATATGTGTATCAATAAATGAGGATTTTTTCATGATATTCCTAAAATATAAGATGCAGTTATTCTAGGGTAATAAAATGAGGTCTTTTATGAATACCATAAACCTTAATAAACATGTGTCCAAACTTCAGTTTGATAAGTCCAAAATTTAACGAGTTTTCTAGTAAAACTTCAATTTGAATCTGTGAATTTGAATCCTATCGTCGCCTGATCAGTAATGTTTCTCCCACGTCGCCTTCACTATGTTACAAACACCTTGACTATTTTGTAGTACCATGCACTTCGTGAAGAGTATAAAAACAACTAGTTATGATAAATAACATTTTTAATATAAAAAACTGGCAAAAGCAGAAGCCAAAATCAAGTGACAACGAAATGTCAGTTGAGAAAAATTCTACTGGTCAAATGACAAATGAAACGGAAGTAGTTTGGTCAGCAAAATGTTTATGCATGGGATTTAAATGTGTTTTCATAATTTATGTTAATAATTAGTTTTTCCTTTTGCTAATGAATTCAGACTTCGGTATAAGTTGAGAAATAGTTGACCCGTGTTATTAAAACTTTCAAACTTGCGTTTGAAAGAAAATAAAAACTGAATGAATGACTGACTGAGAGACAGGCAAAAAAAAAATGTTGAAACTTTTAACGCCGCAGGAAGTAATTATAAAGTGCTTTGTTCATTGGTATCAAGTTAAAAAATAAAAAATAAAATAAAAATAAATGTAATAAAAAAGACGGCATGAAAAGGAAACTTCTTTTAAGTACTCCCGTTTGCTTGTTTGCTGACACAAAGCAATTCGTCATCGTTTGCCGATCGCATGTGCGCTTCAAGTGGCTGAGGTGCAACTTGTGTCAGCGAAACTTTTAATGTGTGGAGAGCTAATTTACTGTGAAAGCTGATTCCCACAAAGAATCTTCAACTTTTCCACATCCATCAAACGCGCAAACACAAGTACATATCACTTGGTTTTCTATTGTGACAGCAACTCGAGTTGAGTTCATTCGACAAAGTAAGAAAGAATTTTTAAGTGACTTCGATTGACGTCTTGAGACGAACAAAGTGACGTGAAAAAGTGCTGCCGCGCTGTACCACTAAAAGTGTATAAGGAAATGCAATTATAAGAACATTGAAAGTGGGCGGCAAACTTTTATGTGTGTGGCCATTTCAGATTGTTTAGCTTCATTAAGCAGAAATAACAAAGGGTTGGGCTGAGTCGTGAGAGATACGTCTAGCTGCAAGTAGTTACAATCCGTTACTTAATTACTGTTAAACGACCGAATGTCGCACAAGTCATCCACGCTTGACTGAGGCAGTGGTAGAAACTGTGATGCATGAAACTTTTTCTCCTCATCAACATTAGTTAGGTTGTTTTGTACTTCACTTGGAATAAATACGAGGCTTGTTTAAAAAGTAAGAAGATTTTTTATTTTTCTGGAAAAATAGTTATTTATTTTTCAATTTCTATCATCGCTACCTTCGCGGATGACACGGCCGCGAAGTCACGGAGAAAATGAACGGCTACCTGGAAAGATTCCGCACCTGGGCAAGCATTGGAACATAGTAATCAACACCGTCAAATCTAACAACTTCACGTTCACGTTCGAAGACAAGGCGTTTCTCCAGTTGAGACTTGCAAGTCCAGTATCTCGGTCTGATCCTGGACAAGCGTCACCTGTTTGGTCTCACGCCATAAAAATACGAAGGACCACTGCCGAATACAACATTAAAAGGTTGTAGGCACTACAAAACAAGGCACTCAGGAGATTCACTGACGCTTCATGATATGTCCGCAACACGACACTGACAGAGACCTAAAGAGGCCGACGGTTTTGGAGGTAATTAATTCCTCCAGCATTCAATACCAAAGAAATTTGCTGACGCACCCCAACCTACTGGCGACCGATCTCACCCGAACCATAACAAGACGTTATGTGTCAAGAAACAAACAAAAAAATATCAATTTCGGAGTAATCCTTCTTATATAATACACTTGTGCTAACGCTCTTCCTACTTCTCGAAGCAATTCTGATATGGCCACTTTTCGTACGGCCTTCAGGTCATTCACAGGTGTGGTTTTTTTTTCCTCAATCGTTGTAAAGCTCAATCCTTTCAAGGCCTTTTTAATTTTTAGAACAGAAAAAGGTCACAGGGCGGCAAGTCCGGTGCATACGGTGGCTGAGAAATGTTTACGGTTACGCAGTTGCCCAAAAAAATCACAAACAGCAATGACGTTAGAGCTGGCTCATTATCGTGGTGCAATATCCATTCACGCAAATGGCTCGTAACTTCCAGGTAACATTCCTTATTGACTGTACGAACCTCTGGTTTCGGCGTCATAGTCAATATCCAGTTCTCGTCACCAGATATTACAAGATATGAGAAAACCAGGATCGTCGTTGACGTCGTTTAACAGCTCTTGGGCGATGATGTCGCGACAGTTCTTTTGCTCAGAAGTTAGCAATTTTCGAAGAATGAAAATAGGGAAAAAGAAAGAGGCTCATATATTCGGAGCTACTGTGACCAACACTTTTCTTAAGTACTTGTGCTTTTTATTTCTTTTTTAACTTTACTTTATGTAGTAGAACAAAGGCTGCATAACTATTAAATGATAAGAATATGTCATCTATTCGGGTTTACAAGATGGGTTATCATTATTATGTGAATAAAGAGGTTCCCTACATTTTACAAAAGAGAGCCAAACCAGTAAGTTATGAATTAGTAGGTTATGAGCTTTCGGCTTCGGGAGATTTGTAAAACTCTCGGCCAACCCTAGGTGTCGCAGAACTTCGAGAGTTTTCGTTTGTTCGAAACATTTTTATCCAATACCCAAACCGCTGCAACTGAACGTTTTGCTTGACTTAATAGAGCTGTCAGCAGATAAAAACATTCTTCTAAAATTTATTATTCATATTATTATTAATATGTTTGACAAAAAAAAACGGTAAATATATATTTGCCATTAAGGAACAATTAAGAAATGAAATTATTACAATTGTAATTTTAAAAGAAAATATAATGAAATGTATCTCGCGAAAAATTTAACAATATACGCGCCAACTCCTGTGTGAAATAATTCAATGGTATTCTGTGACTGCCACTTTTCAATGTTTATTTGTTTACATAAACAATGAATTTTTTCGAAAATGTTTTCTTGTTATGTTGTTCAAGTTGTTCTACAAGAAATCATTTATCTATAAATATTATTAAGAACACAAAAAGTGTTCTTACATTTTAATATCCCGCATTTCTGCTAATAAATTTCTTCTTCTTCTCAATTTCGCGTTCACATTCCGATTTTTGTATTTGACAACATGCCAACGTGTAACAAGTTTTGAATTAACTTTTACTTTTAATGCACAGAAAATACGCGATTAATTAACATTTTAAACATAACAATGTTATAATTAATTTTATTACTTCAATATACAACGCAATTTATTGATCTATTCGATAAAGCAAAATAACCGAAAAATTTTGCATTCAATTTAAAACGAGTTTGCATCTCTATGCTCGATTGGGTTTGCCTACTAAAGACGGTTTACTAGACGGTTTGTACAATAGTAAATTAATTAAATAAACAAATTTCTTGTTCAAAAAAAATCGATGCAGATTACTTTGAAAAATTATAATCTATCCATTCGTATCACTGGTTTTATTTAAAAAGCTGTTCTTATGAGTGAAAATAACCAGTTAACCCAACATAACTGTGGAGGCTTGCAATCCTACCGAAAGAGTTTTCTGTGACACCTCTGATTGTAATTGTTCATCTGGCAGCAACATAACCCTGAAGTACTAGCGATTCTGTATCCACCTTACGTAATTGGAAAAACGCCTGATCTTTATATAAAAAACAACTCACGAAGGAATCCATTCCTTGGAATCTTCTTAAGAAGAGAGATTTTGGCGAGATACACACTGAGCCATCGATGAGAACAAGTGATAATTAGAATTAAAGATATCTCAATACTACAATACGGGAGTTGGTATAGGACTTGCCATTTGGGCGCTTCCAAGTATATTTAGGCCGATTTTAGAAGCAATGTCGTTCGTAAAAATCAACTTGTCGTCTTTTAAAGTTGTCCGACTGTGTCTTATTTGATACACGTCCCAAGCGCTTCATAACCTAGTATACCCAGTATTAGATGTAGTCAAATAAATCGAATTGATGAATTTTTAGCATAACGAACTTTGGCATAGTCGTACTTAATAACCTTTCTGACTTTTCTTTTAATGTTGTATCGTAAAACAATTTCGGAAAATCAATAATATTCTCTGCAATACATTTTATCCGGTGATTTTGTGTATTAGCCCATCGTACTTAAGTATAAATTTAAAATATTGTGAACCTAGTTGGCGTTGACTTTGAAGAGTGTCTATATTAAGCAACTGATCGGAGGAAATTTTTCAGTTTTCAGTTGGAGTCTTAGCAATAAGGAGAAATAGGCTTAAGCATAAAGTGAAGAATTTGTTTATTATTTATTTTTCTTCTTTTCCGTGTTGATTTCGTTTTTTTAACAAAAGTTTCATCCCTTGAGAAGTATATTAACTGGATATATATGAACGAAGAACAACAATTTTAAGGATGTGGTGCGTTGTCATTAAGGTTGCATTGAACGAAATAGAGTGGGAGAATGTTAAAGCAGTACTGGCGTTTTAATAATTTTAAGAAGGCAATGGCGCATGATAATGTTTTTGTGTTCACATTCATCTCAGCATCAAGTAATGTCATCAATAAACAACTGTATGTATTCCCGGGAAGTAAATCAGTGTATTGCTTTATTTTACTAAAAATTATTTTCCCTAAAGATAATTTTCATCCAAATCCAACACATACATCGAGAGCGAAGTTTAATATTTGGCAATAGTTAAGAAACGGTCCATGTATGTTTCAGACATGTATATTTTACAAAGAAAATTAAATATTATATTTTATACCACTTCTGGATTCTTTTAATTCTACTTTTGCAGTATGTGCGTTGTGTACTTTTGAATGATTTAAAATTCCTTTAAATTTCTTTCCTTATTCAGTCCTGTGAGCATTGGCAAGGCTCGTCCATCTTACTCTCTTTAGCAGACAGAGTCGGGCTCCGTCTGGTGCTTTTGGGTCGACGGCGACTTCAACTTCCCTGCGGATTCCAGTCAAGCGCCATTCTCATAATCGAATTTGGTGGTCTTAGAGTATGACCTATCCATCGCTAGTTTGCGCTTGATTTTCGTCTGTATGGAGTCCTCGTTTTTTATCCTCCAGAGCCTGGGTATGATGATAATGTCTGTCCAGAATATACTGCAAATGTTCCTCAAGTATTTGTTTGTGAAAGCCTGTAGTGTCTGGGTGATGGAATTGCAGACTTCATTTCACACATGCGTTGAGTATTCGCAGCTTTGTGCTGTCTTTGAGATGCCTGGTGCGATCTCAAATTATACCCTTTTTAAATAGAGAGAGATAACTCATGACGTCGTCCAAAACGATGGTGAACAGGAGCGGATACATAATATGCCTTGCCTTACACCAGCGTTTGTTGTGAATGAATCGCCGATGTTGCCATTTTGCAGCACTGCCACTTCCTAATTTTGGTAATTGTATAACGAGTTAACTACGAACCCAACCTGCTCGCCTCATAGAGAACCGTTTATACATTGCAATCTTGTCTGAATGATAGTGACGATTATTTTGTAAATGGTGTTGAACAGTAATATTCCTCTCCAGTTTTCACAGTCACGCAGGTCGCACTCTTGGGGGCACCCTAGCTTCAGGATGATATTCTTCATCCACGATGGGGGCAGCCTTTTGTCATCCCAGGCGACCGAAAAGAGAGGATGTGTAATTTCTGCTGACGTTTACGTGTCGACTAGGAGTATTTCTAGCTGTATGCCGTCGACATTTCCATAGTATAGTATTTCCAGCGCGACTTTCCTAGGTGTGGCAGTTACTTCCTCGGAATCCGTATGTACTTGAGTGTTGATTAGTTTCTCACGAAAAGCACTTTCTAATTCTTTTTCGGTGTTGGGGTCGGGCCACATATGGGTGTTGAGTTACTTGAGAAACCGGTGATGAGTTAATGGTCTCCATCTGCACTCCCTTCTTACACAGAAGAGATTTCATTTTTGATAAAATGTATCAAATCATATGTACCAATAGTTAACGATTTCTAGAGGTTATGTCTAGACTCTAGAGTATTGTCTTCCTTGTCTTGTTGATCTTCGTTTTCTACGAACTACTGACGCGAGCATTAAATCATATTAAGTTATAGATTTTACTTGTATTGTAAAACATTCTTCATTGCTCCAACCATTACCTACATCATATACTCCTATTATGGAACTGGACATAGTCTTTATGTAATGATTTCCACTGATTGAGTAGACAACTTCACAAGAGCAAGCAAATCCCTTCAACCACTTCTTAAGGAAGTGTGCAACTTTAGTGTCACAAACAAATCCATGTGTCGAATAAATATTGCATTTACTTGATTATCCTTCTCCCTTTGGCTTGTTTATTAGAACCTTTGAGTTTACTCAAACACCACCGAACGAGTGCAATATAAAGAGGAGCGTGACAAAACTTTTCTTTGCTGGTGCGCAAATCTGTGAAGGGTCATAAATTACTAAACAGAGCATGAAGTCGTTTACAATGCTGTTCGTTTTGTAAATCAAATTCTTCCGGTGCATAGGCAAAGGAAATCAGTAACTGCGACAAGGTGTAAACAACTGGCAACCATTGCCATTGCCAGTTTATCGGCACAGCCAACGTCACAAAATATTTCTGTTTAGAGAGGACGCCAGTAAAAACATTTTTTTTTTTTTGTTATTTCTTTATTTTTATTTCCATTGCACTTTTTATTGGCTGTAAATATATAAAAAGAGTTTGAGTTGGTTGGGATTTGTATTAAGCGCGGGTATTTTTTATATAAATTTTTGCTGAATTTTTGAATTAGCCAAGCCAAAGGGCTTGCACCAAAGTCATTTCCAATGCTTAGCCTGCACTGAATTTTGCGAAACACATTCCTTACTCATAGCTTGTCAACATGTTGTGGTAAATATGGAAATGAGTTATTGTAGAATAACGCAAATTCAGTAAACAAGCAACGAACGACGATTAGAAATATGACCAGCAGCGGCCAACTACGGCGAGCAGCATCTCATTGCACAATGGAGTGCAATCAAACATGCAACACAACGTGGTTTACAGTGCACTGTAATGGAAGAAGCCACTGTGGCCCGCTCGTCTAACGGGTGTTTCGCCTTTGTCACTGTACTCGTAGTGGGGCACTCTCTGGCTTAAACTGTTTAAATGAGTATAAGCCACAAAATCAACGAGTTAAACTGGGTAAACAAAGAAGCTGAATATATGAGAAGCGGCCCTCTGCTCTGGTGTGGCTGCTCGTAGTGTGTATGAGCAATATACAGCATGCTCGACTCGCATTTATCAGACTTCTCTAATATGCGAAGCACGAGCCACGAACCCAACACAACAGCATCAGCAGCAGCAACAGCAGCAGCAGCAGCTGTCAGTGCTCAATGCCTGACTCGCTGACAAGCTGTTTCGCTCGGCAAACAGGCAGTCAGGCAGTCAGGCAGGCAAAAATGATGGCCGCCGAGCTGCCTCAAAGACACCATAAACCAACCGCACAATTTTCGCATTCCGTTGCATTCGGCGTGGATGGAGGCAGTCAATTTTGGCTCGCTTTAAAATCAAACTCGACTCGACCAAAGTTTCAATAAACTATGGCACGCAAAACTACTTGGAATGAAGTCAGTCAGTCATGGTATTTGCACCACTAAATTCTCACATAATTTAATTGGCAGCATTCCTATGTAGATATGCTGGTGCGAATTGACATAAATAAATGCGGCTGCAGGCGTGTCGATGCAATAAATATTATTTTCAAAATCAGTGCTCGTAAGCCTGCCATGCACAAATTTATCAATTAATACTTACACACTGATACACCCATCCAAACAAATGCATCTGTACATTTATCAAATATCAATCAGAGCACGAAAACAAACTTCGACCGAGCGAGCAAAATATCTAACCACTGACCATCGCATTATTATTGTACATACAAATTGCCACAATTTACTGAACTATTCAGTTCGAGTGTAGCGCATTAAATGTGTCTGTTGATACTAGTAAAAGAGGGCAAATGACGGCAACCGAACAAATAAGCTTAGTAGCGATTTAATTGATAATTTTCAAATAATAAATGAAATTTAGAGAGAAGGCCAACAAAACAAGTCAGTTGTTAGAGAGTATATAAGGACCTTAATGAATTTTTGTGGCCACCCTGGAAAGTTGACTTCAATTGTTGTGGCAAAGAACCTGTTAAGTCAGTATCAAAATTAACCATTAATTAAATATTTAATGAATGAAATACTTCATATAAATTGTCAGCAAGAATGAAGGACAATTAAAGAATTCATTAATGGCAGTGACAATTTTAAGTTGGTTACAGTGCGCATATAAAGTATTCGCACGCTTTTTCGATGAAGTTCACTTCCTTGTATATATGTAAGACATAAAATATTGTGCTATTATAATTTAAAGAAAAGTGTGGAAGTTGTTAACATAAGTCGCATTTTACTTATGCAATGGGAAAAGTATGGATCGGCGCAACAAAAAAAAAGACAAAAAAAAAACAACGGAAAGGACAAAAATTTGTTGAATAAACTATCAGCACACTTAAAATCTTATTTAAGGGAAATTGTTTGTGTGATCCTCATTTGACAATACAAAGTCGAGATCACTCCTTTGTTTATTTTAGCACAGTCACTACTTCAGGGTTTCATTTGACGAAATCAGATAGTTTCAAATTTGTCGTTTCATTAATTGAAAGAGTGTGGACAACCGTTAGTTAAGTGTCATCACATACATTCGATAATGTGCAAGATTACCCATAAATTAAAAGCTGTTTAGCTTAACATTCCTTAAAGTAACCACCGACTAAATAAAAAATGTATTTGACAAATCTATCTATCTATCTATGTATCTTCTATCTATCTATCTATATATATAAAATTGGAAGTATGTCTCTCTGTCTGTCTGTATGTATGCATGTCTGTCTGTCAGCTATAGACGCCGAAACCGCTAGACCGATTTTGATGAAATTTTTGAGAAAACTCTAGAATATCCTCTGCAGTAATCCTCTGAAGTTTGGTGTGTTAGTATACCGTGAAATAGAAATAAATAAATTGGATTATTTGTATAAAATCAAATAAAAATTAATAATAATACTTTTCATCAGTTTGCCGTTGAAAAATATGTGAAATTCGAAATCTGAAGTTTTAAAAAAAAAAAAACTCTAAGTCACAAACCGCTTTATTTGTTCGATGACAAAGGTGGTTCACTGAAAAAAATCCACCCATGCAGCAGAATACATAACTTCAATAAAACAAATTGAAATACTACGTTTTTGTACTTTTATTGAATTTTTATTTTCATCGCTAATACCGGAAAGGTCAGAATAACATCTGGCAGGCTATGCTAGTATTAGTATAAAGATGATTTGGAATAAAAATAATAATATCCAAGGGACTTTTTTTCCTTTATGTCATTATTAATACATTTTCTTATTTCTCTTATGGTGGTCTTTTCATGTTTTAGATGTTCTGAACCACTGCTAATATCTGTGTTCAGCTGTGGATCATCTGAGTTGGTGGCGACTTCTGTAAAAACCCTTTCGAAATAGTCAGCTAATACTTTAGCTTTGTCCAGATTCGTCTTTGCACATAACCCGTTTTCCATTTTTAGAGGAGCCTGATGATTACTTTTATTTGTCCATCCTTTAGTAGCTTTCCATAAAGAGTAGTCCGTTTGACTCGTGGGTGTTAAGCTCTTGAGATATGATGTTAAATTTTGGTTTTTTAATACCTGAATCATTTTTTTAACCTCTTTGTTGCCTTGTTGTACGGTCTTTTTGCGTCAGGAGATCTTGTGGTTGACCAGGTTTTCCGTAGTTTACATTTTATATTTAATAGTCGTCCTAGTTCAGGTTGTGTGTAGAATGTCTAATTTTGCTGCTTCTTTTTCGGTGTCGATTGTATGATTGCTTTCATAATGGTGTCATTCAGGAATACTATCCCTGACTCGATGTCCTCATATGATTTAAGAGGGATGTCGGTCATTAAATTAATGTCAATGTATTCCTTATAATTATGCCAGTCAGCAACAACAGATGTTGTACAAAAGTCTTTTTGCATGTGTAGACGTGATGTGCAAGTCATATATTAATTCTATAGGGTTGTGGTCTGACGAGTGCTCGAATCGTGATAAGATTTTACATTTCCGAATGTCCAGGTTCTTTGTGATAAAAAAATCGAACAAGTCACTTGTTTTATTAATGTCTGTGGGCCAATAAGTTGGTTCGCGCCGAGGAGATTTTTGTGTGATTCGCGTTGTAATCACCGGCTGAAAAGAAGCGTTGTCCAAGAGAGTTGAGGAAATTCTTATATTCTGCGTCTGTAATATTATGCTTTGGTTTGCTATACACAGCAGATATTGTAAGCTGTCCTACGAGATTTGCACAGTAGACTCCAAACGCCTAACTACTAGTGGATCGCAATTAATGTAGCTCTCGAACCGTTTATCTGTCTTTATTATAGAAATCATCTCACAGTCATTTACCGAACTAACACAAATTAAAATGACAAATCTAATTCTCCCTATGAAATTTTCTGTGTTCATATGTATATATGCTACGTATATGCATGCTATCTAGCTTTCAATTCCCAGCAGTTTCGAGCAATGGGTAAATATCAGTCAACTGAATTACAGAAACTCGGGAAAGAAAAACAATGCGGTATTTCAAAATGCAGAATAAAACACGAGTAATTAAATCGACATGATTTAATGTGGCTGAGCGTTGAAAATGTTGAAATAAAATGTTCCAACATTGAAAGCCAACTGTGCAAGCTAGTAAGGCCAGCGTGGCACAGAGCCGTCATTTTCACTCTAAAAAATCTATAAATGCGTTGTGCGAACTGCAAATTGTGCGGCCATAACATTAAGCCTGCCGTGCAGGGGATAATGCTATGAGGGTGAGCGTGCAACATGAAATGCATCCTTTGAGAATAATTTTACAATTTGCAAGTCATTAAATGGCATTATTTCATGCTGCATTCTCGGCATTGAAATACTATCTTTGCGCTTCTTCCGACGACCATCACTCGTAAAAACGACTGTGAGTTCGCTGCTGATAGAGTAAAATGGCGCTGATGGAAAAGCGGATTTGTTGGCTTGCAAATTTTATAAATTCCACTCTGGAACAACAATTTTAAGCTTCGATGTTGAAGTAACCATTTTAATGTTTAAATATGTATGGCAGTTAATTGATTTCCTTCAGCATAGTGGCCGTGAGTACACGTTACATTGCATAACAGTAGGATCTTTATTTGGCAATATTTATATTTTAGATACGTGAATATAAATAAATATTGCGTTGTACTATACCAATAAAATCAATAAATCACAAATTGCCCCCTATTTTACTTACTTTGTTTACTTCTTAACTTTCCTGGCTTCTAAATAAAAGATGTTGGTTTAGGGCACAAAGGAGCGCAGCTAGCCAATAATACCCATTGTGATGCCACCTAACTAACCACAATATGTTTTAGTGACAAATGATAATGCCAAACGATAATCTTGCAAAATCCTTAGACCTATTCGTATACGACATTCGTATTCGTATCAAACGATCGTTTATGTGCTCCCTAACTTCAGTCACCCATGTTTAAGTGAGATAGAGAGAGTTTGCTAATTAAGACGATGTAATTCTGCAAGTAGTGATATGAAAAGTACTGAACGTCATGGCTAGTCACACTCAATTAATGATATTATGACTTTGGCACGACTTTCCATTTTATCATAAGTTATACATTCGTCGTAACCAGCTTCATGCACTGACCATTGGGAGCGGTACCTTCCACAAAAATCTCAGATTCAATTAGAAACACATTCTTTGTTTTCATGAACAGCATTACAACTTCGGCATAGGAGACGTTATTATTCTGCTTTGTTATTTGCTTGATTTTCTTATAATTAATTTAACGGAAACACTATTAGATTACGACAAGTTAATCTTTGTTTGATTTGACCTGACCACTTCTGTGGGCAACAGTGAAGCAGAAGTAACTTGAGCCAAAACAAACTTGCATCCTCTGCTATTTTAAATAAAATACCATTACTTGCCCTCTAAGTACTGCAATCGAATTTATTTGCTTTATTGACACGTCTTCTTTTTATCCATACTGGAATGAATACATATTTTTTCGATGAGGTGGCAAAGAATTTGCTTTCTCCGCCAACCGCGTTCCAACCTAAAGCCATAAAAACGTACGTCAACTTTCGTAATTATTTCTCGCCAAGGAAATCCGACGGCATCCACCGCAGCGATGATGCCATTTACAATTTCTATTACATCCTTCTCTTTGCCAGACATACCGACACTTCGGCAGACAGACATACCAAACAGATAGACAGACAGGCAATCGAGTTGTAATGCCGGCAAAGGGAGAGTTGAGTTGAGTTGGTTTGAGTTGGGTCGAATGAACTGTGCGCCTTTTTCCGCATTCTGCATGCGCACATCCGCAGGGAACATTTTCATGGAAACTTTCACTTCCGAAAATGCACCCTTTTTTGTGGTCGGTTTTGTTTGGTTTAACGCTGTCCTTTTTATGGTATTCCAGTCATATGTGCAGTTGAATGCATAGCGGAAGCATAAATTTAAATACAACGAAAATGTCACGCTTTCCGACAAAACTTTGAAATTTGCAATAATTTGAAATAAAAGCATTTGCATTGGCATTTGTGCACATAATCAGCACTCGAAACGAGCTGGCTTTGCGAGGGTCCATCTGAAGGTGAGCTCTTGTATAATGTTATGTGCCGGGCTTTATGTATATCAGTCAGAATGCTTAGCCCAGGTTTCTTAATGTGGTGCTTCTTGGTTAAAGAGGCATGCTTGTTGGTACTCAGACGCATGTCGTAGGAGTTGTAGCATGTAGATGCAATATTCTCTCAATAGAAATCGGAAGAACTTCACACCTATATAAGGCAGCGGCGGTCGCAACACAACGCTCACCTTGTAGCCCGCCAAATCGAATTTCCAAGAGATCATTGCGTTTCCACTAAAGTTAACTTGAGTGATCGTGTAAATAAAATGTGAGTATAGGTCCTTGGTAAGAATCTTTTCCTATTTGAGACGCCTCATCAAATACAATATAATCTACAATCTTTGAAAACATATCAGAAGACACCACTGGTTCAGAAGCCAATAACTTAGGAAAACGACATTAGTCAGCGAGCCTTTTGAACTCTGTTCCTAATGATTTCCAGAAATAAGACTTAAATAAAACGTTTTTATATTATCATTTACACGAGGGGAACCCGCGACCGACACATTTGACCGAATTCTATAAAAAACATTTTTAAGTCCAAAAAACTTCCCGTTGAACAACGTCCTTTTTAAAACAGAAGGAATGCCAGAGCAAAAAAGAGCAATAGAGAAGGAACATGCTAATTTGCTCAATTTTGTGAGCAACTATTTTTGGTTCCCACACCCAAACCCAACCACACACTAATAGATTGCATTACATACACTACAGCAAAGAGAGCGCAAACCCACAAAATTGATCTCTGCCCACGTTGTGTATGAATCGAACATGGAACAACAACAATAAGACGGCTTCACAAAACCGATAGCATAGAAGAGACAGACATACAATCCTCTCTATTCCTCCATTCTACACCACTTACAACATCAACGGCGGAGTGTTGTTATTGTTGTTGTAACCAGGCTACCTTTTATCACCTTTTCTAACCTAAACCACTCTCCACATTTTCATAAAAACTTGATTGTGCACATCTAGCGAAGATGTATTGGTATTTTTTTTAAGAAATCGGCTGAGTTTTTAAGCGGGAAATGGAACACAAACATTTGCCGATTAATTAAAAAAGGGTTTAAAACAAAACTCAAAAGTCATACAGCATCCGTAGCTTAGTGCAAGTAATACGTAGTAATGTTTTATCAACCAAGAGACTGTCAAAAAATTATTGTGTAGTCAATAGATTAACGTAGATATCGTGGGAATAAAATCGTTGGAATGTAGAGAAAAACACATTCAAGTAGACTTAACATCCCTAGAGGATACAGACTGCGCATTCATATATCCGATATATAGTGTAATAAACGAAGATGTCGATTGAACAGAGCACGAATTCATTACATGGAGGAATTCGAGAAAAAAAATTTAAGACTAGCAATGTAATGGCTCATAGACAGGACTTTTAACATATACAGAATATCTAGAGTCACTTATAGAATCATAGAACAACACAGCCAGACGTTAAAGAATTTGCCAAAGCCAGTAATGGCAATTCTCCACCCTTGACAGATTTCTATTTAAGACAATCTCGTATACTCAATATAAAAGGTAAAATCCAAATTCATTTCATGTCATAGCTCAAGTGTAGTCGGTGTAAAAATATCTTTATTTTCTATGAAGAGTGTATTTTTCATGAAGGCAAATAATTATTGACTCATTCTTTAAGCGAATCGTAGCTCTCCAAGTGTTCGAAATCTTCGCCACTGTCTCCGCACCTTGTAAAATTTAAGACCAATGACCAATGACTGATCTTAGGCTGAGATGTAGAAGAAGTCTAAAAATTCTGAATCTTGTTTGCCGACATATTACAAATAACCCCATACTGTATATTTTCCTTTGAGAGCCGATAACGGTCGAATTCTCACTGATATTTGTGGTGCTTTTGAAGCAACTCTGACTTAACTGGCGAATAAATCGCCATCAGTTCAGCTTTCGTCTCTTTAATTTCTGTGACGAACAATTAAAATTCCAACTTAACTCTCTAGTTTAGTATATTCACTCTCATTAAACACTATTTTTCATTTCACTGTTTAGCGTTGCCGACATTATCACAAACTTATCGAACAGCACTATGTTACCTACGGTAGTGTTAGAACAACCAAAGTACTCGCGTACCATTTAGTCCAATTTGAAAATCAATTTTATGAGGCACTTTTGTGCACTCAGCTCAACTCGGTGTAATACCAAATGCGCATTGCAGTTGTGCTTTGTTGCAGTTGCCCGGAAGTCATGTTGGATTTTGACAACAACATTTTCAAACTTTTCACAAAAGTATATATGTAACGTCAAATTAAACTTCTGCGCTAATTCACATACAAAATCCACTCGCGCTAACGCCAACCCTTCACAAGCGCTGATACTTATCTGAATCCAAAAGCGGCTGACGTCTTTGTCACCTTTACAGGTTTATGGGTTTACTGGTTTTAAAGCCGGAAGCCACATTTGCACCGCCGCGCTCAACGTGTTTGCGTGAGTGTCAGCTGTCAAAAATCCGCTTGCTCTTTTTCTTAGAACTTAAATTAGTTTTCCAAACCGCCGCGCGAACATTTTCATTTTTCCATGTCACAATTCCGGTTTGCCAACTACAATAAAAGAAAAAATTCTCGCATATTCGAAGTTCCGCTTTTTAGTTCCTATTCGCCCTGGTTATGCTTCGGCTTTCCTTTCTGTTTTTCTTCCTGTTTTAGTGTTGCTACTTGAGTGGAAAAGTGCATAAATGTGAAAAACTGTGTGTGTATGGAATAAGTTCTCTGTGTATATTAATGTATAATGTGTGTGTGTGTATATGATTGTATATGCCTACAATATATATATTCATGTCTGCACATCGGCAAGTTACTTTGTGCAATCGAGCAGAGCGGAAGCGGAAAATTTATGAACACTTGAATGTTTGTGCTGTTTCCTATTTGTGGCATTCACCTCTTTCCGCAGCGACTAACAATGATATTATGAAGTACATCAGACTTTTCATCGAACCGTACATTATTTCAATGGGCGAATAGCTTTCATATAAATAATTGAAATTTTTATAGTGCCATCAGTATATGAGTTCTCAGTGATTTTCTACCGCTATTTAAGCCTGGGTACGACAGAAGCTACTCCTATTTGAATGTGGCATAAGTGATTGAGAGAATATATTGCATGTTACTTACAAGCCTGTAGCGAGGCTTCGGTTGCATCCTGCCATTATTTATTATTCCTTCATTACTCCAGCAGGGAGAATAGGGCCTACCACAAGTCTCATCAATCGAGATTGTAATGGTATCATTAATCAAAAATGGCTTCTTGACATCAAACCAATAGAATTACCAAGATCGTTTCACTTTTTATAGCTGCATGCGCAAGACCAGGCTTTACGAAAAAATTTAAATATTTCAAATGTTATAATTAACAATTTGGAATAAGAATAAAATTTAGGAAACATTGAGCTTTTTGTCAACATTTGCTTTCTTCTAAGTCAAAAAATTGAACAAGATAATACTAGTAGCATTGAAGGATGAAGTGGTTTCGGCGAATTTGCACCGATAGAAACAGACTCAAACGATCCCAAGTTCTCCAAAGGATGATCCCTGACAACTCAGTACATTATAATTACGAGCAAAGATACACTGCCAACCCTCCGAGTGTCATTGCAAAACGAGCTGCTGTCGACGACCATGAAGACACTTTATATCCCCAGCTTATATTCATGGGAATGTTTCTTGGGGTAATATTATTTGCCCTTTGGGACACCTTTGGCGAATCCTGGGGAAGAGGTATATTTGTAAAA
The DNA here is from genome assembly GCA_035041755.1 of Cacoxenus indagator. Lineage (NCBI taxonomy): Eukaryota > Metazoa > Arthropoda > Insecta > Diptera > Drosophilidae > Cacoxenus > Cacoxenus indagator. The sequence continues at coordinate 444,578 of JAWNKX010000225.1, read as the reverse complement.
AACTCTTCGCGAAATACGGCACAAAAAATTGTTGCAACACGATCCCATTTGAAGAAGTACGACGTCTTGGCGAAGCATAAATCCGGTAAAGATGCTGTGAATTATATAGTTGAACACTCAAAAAAGAACAAGGAAAAAAATAAGAAAGGTCTAAAGAAAACACTGAAAGCAGAAAAAAAGTTGAAGAAGAAGGGAGCAAGGCACAAAAAGTCTTCAAACGAAGCTCGTTCGCTTCGCGAAATGATGGGCGCCTGGTTGGATTGTCTAAAAAACTAAGTCTTCTGTTGGGCCCTGAAAGCGGTTTAGAGGTTTTGTTATGATTCTATTTTATATTATTATTTTGAAACCACAGCACCCAGAGACAAAATATATTTGAGAAGCGTAAGACTTCAATTTCAATATTCAGTCGAACATATAAAATAATACGCTCGCCACTTCAACATGAATCCGGTTTGTCGGGAAGATATAAACAGCGAGGACTGCCAAAATTGGATGAGTGAAGTTTGTGCTCATTGTGGTCCGCTTCTAGCTAAATATCAAAACGATTACATAGAAAATTCATTGCCTGCAGAAGTGGAAGCTGTCTACCAGCCAGCAACATATTTGATGACCGCTTTTGACTGTCACAGTTTAAGGCGCGCAATCGACAAAGAACTGTCGCTAAACTCGGGCGATGAGTTGTCGTGGGAAATACCAGAGGTGCTGCTTTTGCTATTCTTCCTCCTTGCGATAGTTATCGCAATAGCCAAGGTGATTTCTATTATACGCAATCGAGGTAAACCCCCAGCTGATGACATTTGCGAAGACGAAGAGTCATTGATAGAGGGTTCAAGAGCAGGCTCAAAGAAGAGTCAAACAACTACATGTGGTTCATATCGCGTACCACTGGTCGTCGTAGCAAGCGATAAGAAAAATAAACCTTATAAATCTTAGATTTATAGAAGGTTTATTTTGTTTGAGCTGGTTACAATTTTATTTTTCAATAACGCATTGCAGTCATATTTCAAATAACAGACCTAAAATTTTAAACTCTGTAATTCGAATTTTTAAACCCTTTGTTTTGGGTTCAAAGGCCAAATTAATAAGAAATATTTGGGAATTGGTAAGGAAATTTTGTTTCTAGCGACCAATGAAGTCAATATCAGGAATATAGATGCATCGTATCAACGGATGTACTGTGTATAAAATGTAACTACTTTGTTATTTGTGTCTGGACGGAGGATCGCCCATTAGAAAGCTAGAATTTCCGTTTTTCAGGGGAGGTTCCAGAACGCTATCATGTTTTTCCCAGGACAATATTGACTACTGTGAACCTTGGGCACTCGTAAGAATGCGTTCCTGGAGGCTGATATATTGACCGTTCTTTTAGGATCTCGTCTTCTCGTTCAGAATCGCATAAAACCAAAATATGCAAATGCAAAAAATTGGGGCAATAAAATCGCCAGGTATATGTAATGCAAACTAGCTCAACGTTTACACCTGGAACCTCGTTCGTCTCTCTCCTAAAACTGTTCGGTGTCTCTTTGCTTTAGTGTTACCAAGTGGATTATCCGCGTTACCTCATCTAATAAGCGAATACAACAAAGAGATAATACAGAGTAAGCCACGCTTCCAGTTTGCTATCTGTTCTTGCAGGCCATTGACCGGATTGCGAGTTGATTGGTAACGGTTTAATGGATGGAAGAGAAATAGCGAAAAGCTATCCAGCACTTCGAAGGGAAGAAGGGAAAAATAATTTTAAGACCTAGATCACAAACTCCTAGGAGGCAGGAGTTGTTAACATCCCTTACTCCCTCGTTAAATTAATATTTCAGTCTAATTGATTGATTGTAGTACTGCAGGCAATTTTGGGGGAACGAGTGATAAATTCAACTAACCTTGATACTAATCATTAATAAAACCATAGTCCTCAGTCGAATGCGATGGGGATTCAGAAAAAGATTTCCATTCAAATCGAAGCCCTGTGATTTCAATCAAGCAAACCATAGAGACGCCAAGGAAATCGACGTTTTTATGGCAGTTACACAATTTCAAATATTTTATTCTATAGTTGAGACATTTTTGGTTGCACGTCTACCAGCCGACGACATCATCGTAAAATTTGTATTCGCGCTGACTTCGGTGTGGTTATGCCCAATCGATGTGAAGATTTATGAAATTATTTGTGTGTGTGTACACGTGTATATGTTTAACATTTCGGCCAACAACACAACATGAAATTTAACAAAAATTGTCCTGCTTGAGCGCTTCTGGCAGAAACTCAGTCTTTGTGGCCGACTGCCGACTGAATTTGTATCAGATGATTGGCCGTGGTCGTCGGTGTTCGAGGTTTCGTCGATATTGGAATTAGTTTGTGCTCAATAAATTTTAAGTTAATCTAAAAAATAAAAAGAGAATATCGAGTGTGAAATAAAATATTGTTGCCTGGCTGGCTCTGTGATAGCAGAACATTTATTGTAGCCAAATTGAGTTCCATAAAAGAAGTTGAAAGCTGGAAGAGTTTGAGTCAGGACTATTAAAAAAGGAACTTTTTTGTAAAGGATTTAAAGGTAAAGGTATATTAAGTAAAATAGATAAGTAAAAATATAAAAATAAATAAAAATGTTGAGCAATTATAAAAGTCTAATAACGATGCTTATAAACAACTAAAAGATATTACACTTCAAGGACTGCCGTAGTAGATTAACTGAAGTTTGACAAACAAGCATTCTCTAGGAGTCAGCCAAGGTCAGGTTAGGTAAAAATTTTAATATAAAAGCCAAAATCATTTTGTTATGAAATAAAACAAACAGTCAACACTGTCACTAGGTAGCTAATTGGAATCTCTGTGTCTACCTGTACCATACGACATACTTTTGTCAGGTAGCTAACTTAAAACTAATTCACTATTTTGCATGATTTATATAAGATTCACCTGTATGTCCAGGATCACCAGGATTATATAAAAATGACTGATTTTACTATGGTGGCCACATTTCGGTTGTTGCTTTCTTCAGTTGTTGTAACCTATAGGTTTTTTTCATTTCATATTTTCAATGCCCTATTGAAAGATTATCAGAACTTTTCTCCTATTCCGTTATTTCTCATTGCCTTTGGGAACCTCAGATCTAAGAGGTAAATAAAGATCGATCACCTTTGCCTAGGTGCGAGAAACACGTGAGAAGCAGAGCTTAATCCAAGGTAGTAGTCAACTCTAGTCAAGCATGAAAGTGGAAAAGTCAACTTCTCAGTATGTTTGTTTTGAAATGAAGTTAGTCCAACGCTTTGCAGTCAAATATCGCAAGAATTTTCACTGATGAAAATATGCCAGTCATGTAAACTTCTAAATGAGACAATGTCCCGGGTCTAATAAATTAACTCATAGAATAAAGTTCAGTTTAGGTTCTTGAATGACCCTTGTCCAGTCCAGACCTGGATCTCATTGGGCATTTATAAGTCAACCTTAAATAGTCGTTGCCCCCTTGACAGGTGCCAACACCTTATAAGATCTATGCATCATCGAATACAGCACGCATTAAAACAGAAAGGCTTTGAACAAATTAAAATATCGACTTTTGCAATATTTTGTCGTTTTCAATTGTTCTCTGATAATAATTTTTGTGTTTCTAATTTTAATATAAAGCATTGTCAATTTGATGTTTGAGCAGAAAATCGGTCGTAATATTTACTTTAGTTATGAATTTACATTCAATTTAATTTTGAATATATACTGAGTTGTCTTCCCGTTGGCAACCAGTTAGCCAGCCATCAGATATCAGCATGTAGATACTATAAAGCATGGTACTTGAGAGACAACATATGGAAAGTCTTGAACAGTAGATTGATCGGCAATGGGACTTGTTGTGATTCCAATAGAGCGATGTGTTCAATGTGATGTGCAAATCGAATAGAGTGTTCCGTTTCTTACAAAGCGTAGAGTATTAGCTAAGCTATGACGAACCTTAAACAGTACAAAAAATGAAAAAATTGTGTGTAAGATAGGACCCACATAGAAGTCTAGATTGAATAAATTTATTAGGGTCTCTGTAGCATATCGTGAAATACCATCTTTCGAACATGTGTTCAATCAATATGTGGTAAACTCTAATTATAGTAATACTCAATATTCATTTATTATATTCATTATACACTCTATCTATATAAATAAAATTGAGTGGCTAAATATCTTACTAAGCGCATAACTAGAGCACGTTGGGACCAATTCCTTATTTTTTTCCGTTTTTTTTTTCAAATATTCGTTGAAGTCCGAACAAGGCTCTTATGAAGAGATAAATTTAAAAAATTGCACAGAAAAAAGTGAAAACCAAATATTTCTTTTTCACTGTTCCTACAGACATTGACTCATCAGTTTGCCGTTGATATGTATATAAATTTCTAAACTGAAAGTCTGACAAATAAAATGTTTAAAATAACGGGTTAATTTAATTCGAAAGTTAAAACAATAAAATGGATTTGGTGTGTTGAAATTTTTGTGCAGGAAAAATTAGACTACGATTTTTTCCCGCTTTTTTTAATACAAAGAAAAATATCAGATTTTTTATTTATTATTTGTTTAATTATATTTTTTCAATCGTTAATTCATGATAATTTAACCATGCAGTCGTGTACTCAGAAAACACAAAAATATATAAGGGAATCGATCTCCCGCCAAACACAATTTCAATCGATCGTTAGTATATTGAAAGTAATTATCAGTGGCGAAAAGTTTTTGTATAGGTTACGCCGGGGCACCTGCTAGTGAACACTAAGGAGTAGATAGCATAATAAGTATATTATGTACTCTGATTTATTTTCATGCTCTGACACAATGACAGACTAAGTTAAAAAAAAAAAAAAAAAACTTTGTTTAGCTAAGCAGCACAAGATATAATTAATTCTCCTTTTTGCTGTGCCTTTGCCGAAACCAGAAGGCTCCCGTAGCTAGGGGGACCCGCCATAAATAAATTTGGGTGTAGATTATTTCGGTGTACATAATCGAGCTGTATTAACATTTTCTTAAATTGTTATATATATGTTATATAACCTATTTTAACTCTCTTCAAAAATGAATATTACCAATTCAAAGTAAGCGACTCAACCGAGTTTTACGACTAAGGCGTCGATATTTTGTTAGAGAAATATTTAACCGAACCAACCCAAACTAGGAGTAGAGTTAGAGTTCAAACATCTGTCACCTCTAAGCGCAATGGCCAAACTTTGACCCACGATGAAGTGAGACGAATATGCGAAATGTGTAAATGAATGCCGAAGCTCAAAAACACACGCAGGCGGCATCAATTTTGATAAGACAAAAGCCGAATACGTCGACAAGTGAGTGTTCAAATTTGCTAAGACGCCAGCAGCAGCGCCGGTAATGACTATGACGGCGACGAGGAATAGGATGAAGACGATGAGCACGATGACGACGACGTCTGAATTTTATGGTAGTCCTGGCAATTTGCTCTTCATGGCTTTACATATTTTTGGCAGTCAAACAAATTGCGCATACGCCCAGGCATCCGGTTGGGAGCAGGAGTGTCTGGTTGAGAATGTGTGTGTTTCGCTTCAAGAGTGCGTGTGCTTGTTTTTACGTGGCTTCGTGTGTAGTGTGCTTAGAAGTTATCTCAAGCGGAATGAGAAGAAACAGTCCCATACACATGCATAGATATGAGGCGTTTATTGTATCTATGTATGTGCTTTTGTATGTTTTCTGTGTTTGATATTTGGCGACACATGTCGAGGAAAGTCAAGAAGAATTTTTTTTCGGATTTTGCCCTTTTGTGACACAAAGGCATAGAAATCTAAACTAAATCCAATGTTTATAAAAAACAGCTAAAAGGGATACAAGCGATTATACAGAAAAAGATTTTAAAAAAATTTTAAACCCAACAACAACAACAACGTCCTTTAATTTATGCGCAACAGACACATTTACACGATTTTGAGTGTGTGTGTGTGTGTGGGTGTTGTAATGATAATGTGTGCTGTTTGGTCCTTTGTATATGTGAATGACTTTGCTAATGGCTATGATAACTCTTCTACCCTTTCCAGCGCTCTCAATCAATTTATGGTTAACCGTAATGTCGGATACCTGAAATTGACTTATTGCAACAATAATCGCTTTCAATAGATTTGAATAAGCAATGGATTTGTTCAATTTTTTTAAATTTTATTTCTTTTAAATGCTTAAAGTCTCAAAACATTTTCAACACGCATATTGAGTTTCGTTTGTAGTACACTACTAGTACATCGATATTTAACACTGAGTTATTTGGTTTAAGTCATTTGTTTGCTATGAAGCATTCCTCGCCCCGCTGCTGTTAAGGCTAACGCTAACGAGCCCATTAAACTGGACTGAGCCCTTTCAGGCGTTGCGATTCAGCGCTAATGTACTGAAATCATACATTTCTCTACACCCACCCCCCAACACAACGCTTCCATGAAACATCTATTCATTCATTCATGCATTCAGCTTCGAATGACTTCGTGGGTTTTCGCCATTTCGTGCATCGCAAATTCACTTAGTGCGAGTGCTTTGTATCAAGAATAGTGCATTTTGCCAACTTGATTGCTGCCGGGTTCTGTTGTTGCTTGGGTATGCCTCACTGCAAAAATGAAGTTTTTTAAACTCGTCAACAGCTCCTGCAGGACTTAGACTCTGCTTTCCACAAATACTGGCTTTAATTTTCTTTTTCTCTCTACGTGCTGATTTTGCTGTTTCACATGGCACATTCCTTTGTGCCAACTTGCCAGGCGTTTTTGTGGCTTTTTACAATTTTCTTCGGCCTTGAGTCCTCTTAAGCCAACACTAATGATCCTTGTGATTGAATTGTTCTCCCTTTTTTGTGTTTTCAGATTAGTCATTTTTATACATGAACGCAGCTAATTGACAATGTGAAACTGATTGGTAGAACTGGAAGGGTGGAATCCAGGCGTCTCTTTTGAAGACTGTTGTGGAGTCTTGTGTCGGTAGCTGTAGCACCAAATGTAGCAGATGGGATTTTATTATGTGGATCTTTTAATTTGATTTATTGGACTCTTTGTTTTAAATATATTTTCCTTTTCCTAGATTTATTGGCAATGATTTCTTTGATAGCTGTCTAAGTTTTTACGTTCTGTATACATATTTAAATTTTCATTGGCACTTGAGTGTAGAAAAGCAGAGCTTTTGGCCTCGAAGATCTCAGTATACTATAGTACATTTAATATTTGCTGTATATGCGATTGGGACTCATCTATATAAGTAGGCTAAGACATTTCTTTTAACATCACTTTACGCCTAAACTATATAGTCGATTTTGATAACAAATATAGCATTTCACTGGTTTTCTGAAGCAGATTTGCACAGTGAATTTCTTAATAAAATTAGTTAGATCTTGTGGTTGTAAAAACAGTTAAAAGTTATCACCAACTCCGGAAATTTTACTTTCAGGCTTCGCATGACATTGCGAAACCCTACACAAACACATATTCTACATATCTCACCCAATTCACAGGTAGGAGGGAACGAGAAATATTAGTGGGATCAATGCAAAACAAACGTCGTATCATTCCTCACTAAAGTTAAATTTGCTATAAACAAAAATAATAGGTTAGTGTGTAAAATAGCAACTGAGTATATCTTAAGTTTTATTTTATTGTATGTTAGTGTCGTTTAATTTTCCCGCAGTTTTCAAAATTAACATTTAATGAAAAGCAAATGCAGCAACCTATCCTTTATATTTGTATGGTTTTCACTAGAAAATTGTAATTCACTTTGCGTCGCTTCGTTTTGCGTCACGTTTTCTTGGTACGTATCTACTGACCTATTGGTGTATTATCCTCTGTGTGTTTTGTTCTCGTTTGTGTTGACTATTTTTCTGTGCTTTAGTGGCTGAACATGTGGAATAATATTATGAGGCGTTAGGTACTTGCATAAATGTTGGCCTTTTTTTTATTGTAAACGGGGACAATATGTATTATACAGAATATTACAATACTCCATCGAAATCGATGATGGTTTGGCAGCGATCCATTTTTGTACTTCCTCCGCATTTCAAAACCGTGTAACAACCAAGCCACATTCCCTAGATCAATACAAGTGGTAATCAGAAAGTGCTATGTCTGATGAGTATACTGGGTGCGACAGAACTTCCCATTCGAGCTCTAACAGTCCAAGAGCGTTGTCATGCAAGAGAATGACTTTGCGTCTCTTGCTCGCAACAATGCTTTATTCACTTGTTTCAACTGAAGTTGGTACACATCTGCAGTAACAGTTTCATTCGGCTTTAGAAGTTCGTAATATACTACACCTTGGTGATGCCACCATATGCACAGCATGACCTTATGACAATGAATATTCGGCTTCGGCCTCGATGTAGATGGCTATCCTGGGTCAACCCATGAGGTCTTGCGCTTGAGATTGTTGTATTAGAATCACTTTTCATCGTCTTTTCATTTTCAATAACAAGTTATCTGCTTTGGTTTCGTGGTTTGCATTATGTGCTTTCTAAATTTCTAAATTCTGCCATTTAAATAAATTTTACTCAACTGTTTTGTGTTGTCACTATAGTAGTAGAATTTCTAGTTATTAAGATTTTTTTATCACAAATATTCGTTTCCCTATAAACATATGTACACTTACAACTACGAGTAAATTATGTGTGAATTACCTCTTGCCACAACCTTAGCACCAAAAAGTAGCTATGTATGTATTTTTTATTTTATATATAAATAGACGAAAATAATTTGGTTCAGCACGTCTTTCTCCTAAGCGGAAATATTGATGTGATAGATTCTGAATATGTAAAAACTATAAAATCACGTGAAAAATTATCGAATATCGACCACAGGGCGACACTAGTTATAGTAAATACATCATAATTCGTGATCTGTTTCATTTCCTCAAATTTCCTTTGATAAATATAGAACATTCGAACGGCAATGAACGTCGCTCTTTTCTTATCTCCTTAGATTTAATCTCATGCCACTTTTATACAAAAACCCGCTGCGAAAATCTTTCATAAGGAGAAAGTAAAATAGTTTACTTGTGTAACTGGATTTGAATTTTCACAACAAAAAAAAATAATAAGAAGAAAAAAATAAATAAATAAATAAATAAATGAAATAAAATAGAAAACTTTTTGATGTAACGAATACCACCTACAGTGCTCTTTCTGTTTTCCTTTTGCAAACTAACTCTTGGAGAAGTTCCAAATAAAATTTGAAAAAGTTAACGGAACACGTATTATCCTATTTAACATACATTCTTTCAACAATAAACCTTTTTGCAAGTTTCACAATTTATTCAGTTCTCAACATGCCTGAAGGCTGTTTGGTAAACGTTCAACAAGTTCTATTTTCTTTTTTGTTTTTGTAATTTTCACGCAGTGCCGACAAGCTATGTGGGTATATGTCAATCAGTGTGATTAATTGTTTCGTAATAAATATTTTGAATTAAATGAGTGCACTTCTTCAGCAGCTTTGAGATACTTAACACTCAGGTTCAGGTTGTGAATTTTAAACATTTCAAAGTGATGTCGACAAAAATGGCACTGAAGAGTACAAAAGATCTTAGGAAAGCTTAAAATCTAATTAACCAGTATATCGGAAGTGAGAATGAGAGGAATAAGAAAGTATTGCGCCACAGGTTACCGCAAACTGCCTGCGTATTTATAGCAACTAATCAGTACTAAGGGACATACAAGAATATTTAATAACACCTAATCGTATTTGCATTTAAATCTCTGATTAAAGTCAGCGAAGGTGTAATTTATTAAAAGGTAATAGAGTTGATTATTTGATATGGTTAAAACATCTAGTCCACTAAAATGTTGTGTCTATGCAAAAAGTGGGCCATCAAACCCGATAATCGCGGGAAACTTCAATGTGACTACTAAAATGAGTGGCCTTCAACTTTCAGCTCAATATAATACCAATATAAAATGATACCAATTAAAACACACTAAAGGAAACTAGTCTTTTGCTCTTAGAGGAGATGAGTTTTTAGGTTGCAAGTATAGCTGAGTTCGAAGGTTTTGATTGAGCTTATTGTGGGTATAAGGTTTAAAGGAATACGACTAACTACCAATTACCGAACTACAAATAGTCTTACATAGCTTTTCTCCCCACCAAACAAAGATGGACCTTAGCTAGAGTGGGAAGATTCTCCTAGGAAGATTTAACAATTAGCAGCCTTCGATTTGGAAATCTATGCTATCGGGCATACATGCTCAATTACCTCTCGAGGAGATAGGTCACTCCTTTCATAGACTCTAAATATAAAAACTAGCATCCAACAGAGCTAGATGCCGCGTTATGCTTGTACTAGTGACAATGTGTGTGTGTCTGTATCTGAAAGCCTATTGATACCAATTACCAAGACCATTTATCCAGAAACTACTTGACACACATTTGACGGCGGACCGCACCCACATCAGTAGCAGACGCAGTACCTGCCACACTAGTAACAAATCAACGCTGAACAATCATTACGAATGCTATATACAACTTCGTATTCATAAAACCTTAAATTAATAATATTTAAACCATCATGTTGAAACCACACAACAAGCACGTCTGATATGACTGCTCTAGAGCCACAAACGGAGCAACACAACATTGCAAAGGACATTTAACGGCGACTGCAACTGCGACTACAGACAATGTTGTATGGTACATTTTATTATGAGCGCCGTAAAAATCAAAGAGCCAGAAAGACTACACACACATTTACTGCATGCATGGGTGAGACATTTTATTTGGACACACTCGTAATGCCAGCCGAGAACATGCAACATGACACGCAGTAACATGATGCAAAACACAACTCTCAGTGAGGATTTTTACAATATTCGTTGTTGTTGGCTTATGACATATACTTTGCTCATTCACTGAGTCACTCACTCACGCCCTCAGCCATTCAGTCTGTCAGTTGGTTGCTCGGTCTCTGGGACGCTGGATCATAAGGCTGCTATGCTGCAGGGTCGCTGTAACGTGACTCGTTCAGAGTTGTTGCGTTCCGCTTCGGTTTGTGGCGCCACACAAATTATGCATGACGGGGTTTTGCAAGTCTTCAGGTTTTGCGTGTACTTGATTGTTGTTGTGCGAGGATGGTGGTGTGGTGTGGTGTGTTGCTTGTGTGTGTTTTGATATTTTTATTACATTTTTAAATAAACCACAGGAAAAACAACTTTGCCTAAATCAGAAACATCTGACTACATTAAAGCGAAAATAATGTCGAATGCAGTGAGCGGAAAGCACCGGGTCGCATTTGGCCTGATTACCTTGGAACTGTATTTCAACAACAACACCCAAAACAGGTGCCCTTTGAACATATGGAAGTACTATTTATGTTTATTTTTGTAAATTAAAGTATGCTTTGTATGAAAGCGCTGAAAAAAGCACATTGCCTACCCCGTGCAATAGGTATTTCGATTCAATTTAATGGGTACCAATGCAAGCATAAATTAAGGCAAGATCGCCCACAACTCAATTATGACCCAGAGCTATTTAGCATTTCAGAAAGCCATTACAAAGCCAAACTATTTAATTTATACTATTTTTTTCTCTTGCTGGGAAAACACTTTAAAAAAGGTCCTGATTTTTATTTGCATGCCGCGCTATGTGGGTTGCCACTTTGAGCGTTTTATCTACGCTGCACGGTGTGGCTCAGTGCTTTCGCCGTGAGCGCTTGCAAACCCCCATACGAATTATTTTCCCATTTAACACATTTGCACATTTTGCTGCTTCTTAACTCTTCGTTGCCGTCGCCAAACACAAAGAAAAAGAGTTAATCCGTTGCGCAATAAAAACAAAAAGTTGAAAAATCATCGTCGACAACGGTGAAAAAGTGAATTTTATCTCAGTCAGTCGCCGCCGCTCTGTTTCCTCTGTGAATCGTTCCGTGGCGAGAGTTTAACGTGCAACGACTGAAATTTTATTCAAAGTGCAGATTTATGTTGGACTTACAATGGTCGTGAGCATTGGTGGTGCTCCAAGAAGCAGCAGACAAGTGGCAGGAGGCAATACAACAATCGGGAGATTAAGTGGGTCACTTATTCACCATTAATTTATTGTCGAATGCACTTTCACTAAGAAGTTTCGAGTATTTCATCTTTTTTATGCGCTTCGCAAAGTGAATGGCATTAAAACTTTGTCCTCAAGTTGGTAACACAATGAAGGGATCATAGGTAATCGAGTTAGTTCAAAGTTCTAAACTCATTCAACAAGGTGAGTTGTTGTCAAGTGTTAGAGAGAGAGAGAGAGATATAGAGAGACATAGAGAGATATATTAGTAGATATAATAGTTGGAAAGGTTGTAAGGTTCAATAATAGTACTTAAACTGTAAAGCCAATGAAAAACAGCACTAAGACTGCCGTACGCGTATTGCAACATTTTATATACTCCATAGTGCTTGAATAATGACGGCCTTCACGGGCCATCACGATATTAACAGATAGTGCTGGAATAGTAAGGAGTGCCCCCATTTGACCTGCAATTGTTGTAATTGTAATTCATAGAATCTAGTCGCATATGCATAGTATCAGAGCTTTTTACAACATTTACTACGGAAAGTTATGTTAAGAAAGCAATGAATTAATGTAGTTGAAAACTTATGCTTCAAATTTTGTTCATGGGCTGTCCATATTGCTACGACCATTAAGTAGAGTAACATCTAAGTAGGAGCCTGTTAAAATTCTTATGGATAAGCAGATACAAATTATTTTGGAAATTCACTTTGGAATTGAAATAAATTGTAAAAAGTTTGACCTTTAGGATTATCTATATATAAAATTGGAATTATGTTTGTCTGTTTGTTTCCGTTATGGACGCCGAAAACGCTGGATCGATTTGATGAAATTTCAGGGAACCTCTAGAATAGCATTTAGATGGTAACTGTGAAGTTTGGTGCGAAATAATCATCGTATTCGCTACTTATTATAACCAACTCAATTTTCAGATGCTTCTCAAATTGTACAGATACAAATAGGACACAAAAACAAAGCATCATCTGAGAATTGAGTTTGCCGGCAGTGCTGCTCAAATTGTGCAAAGTCGAAATGTTCAAATATTCGAATGAAAAAAAAAATCAAAAATGTGAAGAATACGAAATGCCACCCAAAATTCAAACACTGGAAGATCACCGAGAAAATCGCAGCAGTAGACAGAGCTACTAAAACATCCGAAGGGCGTGACGCACGCGAAGGCAGCAACGCGGCGGGTCCCTGCTAGTTAATTAATATTGATGACATGGGAATGACATGGGCACGCCACAAAATAAGATCACTTAAGGGTATCATCATCTACTTACGGGAGTGTTCCCAGAAGTAATCGGCCTAACAAAGATGCATACTCTTTGTAGTTAATTTTTCTCCAGTGTTCAGAATGAAATTGTTCAGACCGTCTCGGTCGCATCTTATTTGGACGCTTGGGCTTACCGACAATACCAGAAGACAAAAATCCTTCGTTCTTTCCGAAAAATGTAATCAATATAGGATCACTTGCGTGTGTCTGTCCCACATTTACAGGTAATTTTTTCCGAATCTACTAGACCGATTAAGTTGTGTTATATATCAAACGAAAGGGCTTGGTTTTTTTATAAATTAAAAAAAAAAGTATTTTAAAGTTATTAACGAACACAGATGAACGGAAGCCAGGTCAACTCGCAATTGGTTATATATTTTTATATTTTTTTTCTTTGAGTACTTTGAGTTTTCACAAATGAAAACTAATTTTGGATGTACAGCTGAACAGTTTCAGCGCGTGCGTACTCTTCTATAGCAAAAATCTCCGGAGATTGGTGCTTGGAAACCGTGCTGTGTTTAGTCGCATACCATATAAGATGGGATCAAGCAGACTATAGTCTGCAATAGGGAATGCTGTGACGTCTATAGTTATTTCAAAGTTCTTAATAAATTATTTAATCCGGTTAGTGTGCACATTTAGACAAAATATTTTATTCCATCTTAATTTTTATTTGCAATTCACCCACAAAGGACAAAAAGCAAAATTAGCCTGTTATCCATATCATATATTCCGATGGAAATCCATGCATTAGGAATCATAAATACATTGCATAATTCCTTCTGACAAATCGGGCATTAAGGCTTTCACCGTTTCTTATTTCGGGAGCGCAACTTTGGCATTAAAGCACAAAGGTTTTGCAGTGAATTTACCACATTCACAACAAATATTCACAGTCAAGAATCTGTATCACTTTCGCTGTTGTTTATTATTCCAATCAAAAGTTAACACAGCTGCAGAAAGTGTATCAAATACTTGCTAATGCCGATGTTTTACATTTTCTTCTCGCACTGTCTTTTCTATAGAATATATTACAAAGTATCACTATTGTATTTCAAATAATGCAATTTTTTTACTTATTTATTTTTTTGTATTTTTTCGTTGATTGTGCAGCTGATAAAGGCGCATTGCTGAAATAAGAAATAGAAATATTTACGAGTGTCTCTGCAGTAGTATTCTAAATACAAAGCTTTCAGGTTAAGTGCTTTCTTTAAATAATTTAATAAAATTTGCACAAGCACACCAAAAATAGCTCATCCCATTTTCATATACGTATATACTAGTTAGTTAATTTAAGCGATATATTGATTTATAGCAACGCAACTCGTCATACTCACTCCATGAAAAAGCACGAAAAAGACACGATGCTCAATAACAAATTTAATGAAATTTTTCATGAGCGGGAAACTTGCAGCTGTGGATATCCTACGAGAGGCCCTTCAACGTCATCGGCGTTCGTCTGTGACAGTTGTTTGCTTATTTCATGCTTGGCTATTTCAATATGCCCGATTCGAGCTGCGAGCTGAAAAAGCAACGTCTGCTAGACTTACGACCAGTAAAGCTAAGCAATGCCACTCTTGATTCATTAGGTTTTATTACATAATATTTTTCGATTTTTGCCAGCTTAAGCGAAAAATTTATGTTCACATAAATTTAAACAGTTATTCAAAATTCTTTCTCGAAAATAATGTGCTTTTTTCATATTTAAAAAGAACTACTTATAGGGCGAGTTATAGGTGAATACTGTGTGAGATTTCAATCAGTTTGTTAGATTGTTTTTACATTGTCATTACACCGTCCATTTCAGAGATATGTTTTTATATAAGGTACTACATTTAGTAACTGTTTGAATACGTTGAATAAACAAAATAAATAAATAGTTTCAGTAATGACGTCTTCATTCGAACCAAACCTCTTATCGCCGACCCAACTCTTCCGGTTTGGAAACAGGAAATAGTTCCTGGGAGCTACCATAAATCTGAACAATATATCGGAGTGTACAGTTCGTATCCCAATTTATGGACTTTTTCCTTATTGACACATATACAACCCTACATTGTCTTGGTGCAGTAACACCAAATGGCATCGTTTCTACTTCAAGTCAATGTCAAATCGAAATATTCGTCGATGAATAACCTTTTAACATTTTCCAGGTAATCGTTGTCAATGACATTGAGTGCATCCCAAAAAACTGTCGCCATGCAGCTGCGGATTATTTACACTCTCCCAAAATGAGCCAATTTCGCTTCAAGCCATTCGACCAAAAATGTGCTTCATCACTGAAGATGACTTTTTCGCGAAAATTTGTCTTAAAGTCCAATCACCGAACGAACAACGAGCTTTATGGTCTTAAGGCTTCAGTTCTTGTAATAATTGGATTTTAGGAGTCGAGTCGTGACAGCGATAAGAGCATCACGTGTGACCGCGATTATTCGGTTTGTCTTAAACCTAAGACATATCTAATGAAAGGCTTAGGCGGCAATACAGACCCCCAAGAAATTCTTAACGAGTTATGCACACATGAAAACGAAAACCTCTAAATATTAAATGTAAACCAATTTACAACAATTTACAACTTGGAATGCAAACTGATTAAAAAATCACCTGAATGAACTACAGCTTTTCCTATACAACAACTACACTGACATTGCTTTGATATCGGAAACACACTATATAAGTAGCCAACACATGAACATACGTGTACCACAAAAGCCATCTCGACGATACAGGTCACGGTGGGACTGCTATCATTATTAAACAAAACATTAAACATAACGTACTGCTTCCATTCCAAGAAACCTATATCCAGTCGACAAGCATACAAATCTTCGACTCATCCGGACCACTAAGAATAACAAGCAACCCACCAAAGCGCAATATCTCACAGTCGCAATACCTTGACTTCTTAAAAACTCTCGGACAACGCTTTATAGCTGCAGACGACTACAATACGAAGCATACAGACTGGGGTTCCAGAATATCAAACAAAAAAGGTAAAAACCTACAGGGTGCCCTGCTGTTAGCAAAAGCTAAACATCTTAGTACCGGCGAACCCACGTATTGGCCAACAGACAAAAATAAAAAGCCAGACCTCATTGACTTTTATATACTCAAAGACATAGACTTAAATAAATGTGTCATAACATCAAGACTGGAACTATCGTCAGACCATACACCTATACTACTCGAACTTAATTCAACTGAAGTGAACACAACCAAGTCCAAACTATGGCACAACAACAAAACTGACTGGGATACCTATCGCGAATACATTAACACAAACTTAAATACAAGCATTCCACTGAGATCACCCGACAACGTAGAATCAGCTATAGTCCAACTAAACGATACCATTGAGAAGGCAGTATTGCAAGCAACTCCGGACAAGATAATACACCATGCAAAGCGATACACACCCCCTGCGCTTCGCAAATTGATATGCACAAAACGAAAACTAAAAAAAGCATGGACCATTTGCAGATCCCCCGATGCGAAAAATAAATATAACAAGGCAACTAAAGAAATTAAAAAATATCTCCAAAATCAGAAAAATTATGAAATCACGAAGTATTTACAGAGGCTAACTCCGACAAGCTTTACCGACTACTCCCTGTGGAAAGCTACAAAAAAACTGACAAATAAAACAATACACCAGGCACCTATAAAAATGGACAATGGATCATGGGCAGTAACGAACCTAGACAAGGCGACAGTTCTAGCGAATTATTATGAAAAAATATTTGCTGATGAAACTATCAACGAAGATGACTGTCATATAAACTCGACAGTCACTCCCCAGCCCACTCGTCTACAAAAAACATGCACAAATGAAATACTCAAATCTATACAGCACGACATAAAGCCCAGAAAAGCACCCGGGTATGACAAAATTGATGGAAAGCTTTTAAGGGAGCTATCACTTCAAGCAGTGGTATACATACGTAATATTTTCAAGGCGATAATTAGATTAAATTACTTTCCTAAAGTATGGAAAGTGGCTGAAGTCATTGCAATTCTAAAACCTGGTAAAGACGTATATAATCCAGCATCATATAGACCAATTAGCTTACTTCCAGTGCTGTCAAAAATATTCAAGAATCTCCTGTGCGAGCGACTGTTACCTATTATAGAACGCAAACATATAATACCTAACCACCAATTTGGTTTTCGACGAAAACACTCGACCATACAACAAATCCATCGGGGGACTCATAAAATTTTAAACGATCTTGACGACAAAAAGTTCTGCATAGGAGTTTTTCTAGATGTAGAACGGGCATTCGACAAAGTTTGGCACAAAGGACTAATCAGCAAATTGCGCAATCAATATATTCCCGCATAACGTACTACAGATATTAGTACACTATATCACAGAAAGACATATTTTCGTTAAGTACTCAGATGAATATTCCACATTAAGAAAAATCAAAACCGGCGTACCACAAGGAAGTGTACTAGGACCGTTATTTTACACTATCTTTACAGTGGACATACCAACACCAAATGACGACGCTTCAATTATAGCCACATTTGCTGATGACACTATAATACTTAGCGCACATAGACAAGTAAACATAGCAACATCCAAACTACAACAGCATCTGGATACTACCCTAAGGTGGTTTGAAAAGTGGCAAATAAAAGTAAATAATACCAAAACAGTACATGTTATATATACAACTAAAACTAAATTCACACCACCTCGTATAACAATTGACGGAGCTGACGTAAAAATTGAAAATGTAGTCAAATACCTAGGATTATATATTGACAACAAACTCAACTGCAAATACCATATACTTTAAAAACGGGATCAAATCAAGCTAACGATTAGTCAATTATATTGGCTGCTCAATTCAAAATTAACATTAGAAAACAAAATACTGATTTACAAAGCCATTATAAGACCAATCTGGACGTACGGAGCACAAATTTGGGGACGGCCAAAAAATCAAATACAGACATAATACAAAGACAACAATCAAAAATCATTGGTATGATCACCAAGGCTAGGTGGTATATAACTAACGATGGCCTGCATAGTGATCTTAATATTCCAACAGTGACAGAGGAGATTACAAAAATAAGTCGTATCTACCAGACGAAGCTTACCCAACACTCTAATGTTGGTGTCAACCTACTACCAATACAGGAACTTCCATGCAGACGCAGGTTAGAGAGGACAAGGCCAGTGGATCTGGTAGAATAAATTCGAAGCTAGATACAACACATACCAGATACAATACCTCTTTCTTTTTCTTTTTTGTTCAATGTTGTTTATTTTTGTATTTTATATTTTTATTTCATCTATGTTTATTTTACTTTATTTTGTTCTATAATTGTATTAATTTAATTTAAATGTATATTATTTTTGTTACTTTGGTTTTTTCCCCTACATCTTTACAAAAATGAAAAACTTTTTGATGTGCTCACATAAGCTAGCTATAACCCTAAAATAACGTTTTAACTATTTACTAATAGTCTTAATAAAAAATAAAGCCATATGTACACGAAAATAAAAAAGAATTAAAAAAAAAAACACAAAAAAAAATCTATTCAGGAAAATATATAATAATAATAAAATAATAAAATATATATATAAATATAAAACTGCCAATTTTCATGGTACAAATTAGTGCGGAGAGTAGTGTGAATTTACTAAACCATATTACAAAACATCCAATACCACCACACTAAAGGGGAAGCTCTTCGAAGACCTGAAATAACCCAGTGTAGAAACTGTCAAAGCTTTTTTCACCACGCGGCTAACTGTCATTTAACACAAAAGTTTGCCTCAGTTTGCCCCCTGGGATCCGAGGCGCCCATCCCGAAGCAAAAGCTCTTCTGCGTTTTGTGCAAAAAAGCTGGTCACCCTGCATCATATAAAGGTTGTGAACGCTACAAACTTATACTTAAAATAAGAGCTAAAAAAAACATTGTAACAAATATAAAAACTACCCCTTCACAGTTTGTAAATCCTAATATAAGTTACTCACAAATAATTAGAGATAATTTTGAGCCTCCCACTAAGAATACTTCGAATCAATCCAGTTCAAACACAACTCTCCACCAATTAAATAATGCCATACAAGCTCTTTGCTTGCAAGTAGCAAACTCAGTGACTTAGTATGAACCCTAATATAATAAACAACAGAATATCTACTAAAACATTAAACATAATATCCATTAATGTTAACTCCATTACAACCTTGAGTAGAAGATTGGAACCTAACAAATTTCTTATTTATAACTACCCTGACCTATTATTACTAAATGAAACTGAATTGAATCCAAAACATAAAATTAAATTTGCAGGATACACTCTTATCCGAAAAGATAGATCGGGGGAGAAAAAAGGGGGAGGCACAGCGATACTAATAAAAGAAAATATAAAATTCTGTAAATATTCAAACAGAAAAATTGACTCTCTCACTTACTTAGAAACTAGTATCATTAAAATAAACATGAAATCAAAATGCTCCAAATATTTAATTGCCTCATATTATCCGGCAGGCAATAATAATGACTTATTCAAAACAGAAATTAATATTTTATTTAAGACACTGAATTTGCACAACCCAATGCACTTTTGCATTCTAGCCGGTGACCTTAACAGTAAACACACAAATTGGGGTAACCCCTGTAACAACACCAAAGGGGCCGCCTTGAAAGATTGGTTAAACACGAATTCAATGATATATAGAACAGCATTATATTCTTCAGTTACCCCATCTTACCCAAAAGCAATGTCATTTCTGGACATATGAATTGCTGATAATAGAATTAAGATCCACTCAGACTCCTCGGACACAATTAATTGCTTAAAACGTTTAGACTACGATAGCGACCACCAGGCCATCCAAATGATAGTTTCAAACCGGGATGGATCCAGTCTGTATGAAATAATAAATATCACACCAACGTACTTTCTATACTACAAACGGACCAATTGAAAAAATTTAAGAATGCCCTAAATCGTTTATATGAACAGAATTGCTCTACATCCAGCAATAGAAACCAAAACAATTTCGAAATAGATAATCACCTGTCGAAATTAAAACTCTAGCCAATAATCCCATAACCAGACTATTATTAACCGAAAAAAAGAAGTACATAACGTTAATCGAAAGACACTATGGACTTCAATTCCAACTAACTGACACGGTGTTAAAGTTAGCTAAAACCAAACTTAAGCTTATTAAGAAAATGATAAACGGCAGCGTGAAAAACTACCTTAATGAAAAAATGCAACAAAAAATCTCACACTTATGTCCAAAGAACCCTGCTAAATTTTCACTTATTAAAAAGACTTTCATTATAAAGGATCCAAACACGTTAAGTCACCTAAATGTCCCGCCTAACTTAAGGAACTTAATTCAATTTACAGGATTAAACCCGAATGATTTGGAAAGAGATATACGTTCAAATTTTACTATTACAAATAATAGCGATATATTGAACATGGTAGGTCGACATTTTGAATTATATATGCCACTAAACAAAATGATCCAAACAATGAAGTTCACAGCAGACAAAATGATCCAAACAATGAAGTTCACAGCCTTGTGAGTAACACCTTTAACCAGTTTTTATTAATAAAAACAAGCTATGAGGGCACTAATATAAGAGTTACATCATTTCACGAGGACAAACGAGCAGACAATTTAAGCGAGCATCAAACTGACAACTACTTTATCCAAAAACACGACCTTATCTCAATTTTAGCTAAACTTAAAGATAAACTATCTTCCTGCCTTGACCAAATTCCTAATATAGTACTTAAAAACCTATCCATAGAACTTGTAACGGATTTCTGTACTCTATGCAATGACATGATAAATAACGCATACTTCCCAAATCAATGGAAAACAGCGAAAGCAGTCATTATTCCTAAAAAAGAAAACGACAAATACAATATTAAATACCATCGTCTAATCAGCATGCTTCCTAACATAAGCAAAATCTTCGAAATAATTATAAGTTCCAATATAATTAAACTATTGAAAAAAATAACCTAGTTAGCCATAGACAATTCCGATTCAAATTTCAACATTCAACTATACACGCCATTAACCTATAAGTATCTTACATCAACTAGAATTGAAATAAAAAATTAGTAACGGGAACATGTTTCATTGACTTAGAGAAAGCATTTGACAAATCTTGGTTTCCAGGTTTAATTGTCAAGCTAATGAGTTACAAGTTCCCATTACATAGCACTATCTACTTAATCTACAACATGTTGTCTGGCAAAAAATTCAAAGTTAATATTAATAACGCATTAAGCGAGCAAAAATTCAGCATAAAAAACGATTTCCAGCAAGTTACTGTAAATGCCCCAACACTCTTTAATCTCTACTTATTAGACCTCTTGTATAAAATTGACAATATCATTGCTTTTGCAGACGAGTTAGTAATCTACCACTCAGATGCAATAGTAAACAATATAAACACTTAACTTCAAAATAAAATCATGATAGTAACTAAATATGCTGAAACTGGCATCTGAAAATAAATGTAAACAAATGTGAAAGTATCTTGTTTCGTTTGCCCATAAATAAATGCAATAGTAAAATAAAAATAACTGGAGACAATTCCCAATAACTATAAATAATGAAAACATTTCGCAAACCAATTCTGTCAAATACTTAGGTGTTTTTCTGGGTAAATTTTTGTACTTTAACCATCATGTCAATTTTCATGCTCATAAAAGAGTCTTGTCGTGTAGACTGATAAACGCCAAAATAAATATTTTAATGTATCAAGCACTAGTTAGGCCAATATTAACTTATGCTTGCCCAATATGGTCCAACAAATCTCCTTCTTACATGGAGCGCCTTAGAAAAACAGAAAGACACATTCTAAGATCATGCACCTCTATGTTTATAACTCATAATATCAATTTTACTACATACTATTCAAACTTTATAACACTTTATAATTAGAAGTATTTATAAATAGAATTATAAAAAAGCATTCAATTAGATCAACCTTTGTTACATCCAATAGCTTTATTTTCGCACCGTACTATGAAAGTGCTAGCTACTTTCAAGAGTGCACAGTTAACTGGTGCACCCCTCCCGCGATCTTTATTTTTTTTATTATTTTTTTATTTATTTTGTTATTTCTTTAAAAGCTTTAAGTGTTGACACCACGATCTCATCGAAAGATAAGAGTGATTCAACAAAAACCACCAATCATTGTTGGTGGAAAACACCTTAAAAATAACCCCAATAACCTTCCAAATCCGACACCTAGTTTTTAGTATTAGTCTTAGTCTTAATCTTAGTTAATTATTATTATATATCATGAAGCAATGCTTTTTCTTAATTTTTCATTGCAATCGAAATATACTTGTGCTTAAGAATAAGTTAATCGTTACAAATCCTAAAAAGAAAGATTCGAATAATAGCCATAAGGACTCGAGTGCTCGACCAGACACGTTGTCCAACATATTTCTTAAATACATACATTTGTTTATTTAATGTAACTAACTCATAACATTGTTATCTAAATAAACAAACAAAAATTTTTTTTTAAATAATTGGATATTTTGCAAAATTCTTTTCGCAAAATTCGCCTTCTGAAGGATGCAGAAATCCCAAGTTCTTGCTCACGACGAGGAACCGAAAGGTTTGGGTCTTCAGCCACACTTTCAGCAACAGCATCAATATTTGCGCTTCGGCGTTGTACAGGGACGGATTGATCTGCAATTGAACCGCTTTGCTGGAACTCCTCGATAATTCGTTGAATTGTTCGCTCCGTTGAAAGAGCAAGTAGGCCGAAAATATTTCGGAACTGGCGAAAAGTTTGGCCAATAGAACACGAATTTTTACAGTAGGTTTGAACAATTACATGGTAACATATTGACTGACAGGAATAACCGTGCTTAACTATCACAAAATTCTGCAGTGTAGAGGGTTCTCTATGAGGCGAGATGGTTGGGTTCGAAGTTATCTCGACCACTCTAATACACTCTGCATAATAGTCGAGCAATTGTTAGAGTGCCGCTGCCCGTTGTACATTTACGAAAAGTCGGAACTAGTAGTACTGCAAAATGGCAACATCGGTGATTCATTCGCAACCAACGCTGCTGTAAGGCAAGGCATCCTATATAACCGCTCCTGTTCGCCATCGTTTTGGACGACGTCATGAGTAATCTCTCTCAATTTAAAAAAGGTAAAATTTTAGATCCCACCAGGCATCTCGAAGACCACACAAAGATTCACAAACAAATATTTGAGGAACATTTGCAGTATATTCTGGACAGACATTATAATCATACCCAGGCTCTGGAGGATAACAAACGAGGGACCCATACAGACGAAAATCAATCGCAAACTGGCGATGGATAGTTCATACTCTAAGTTCACCAAGTTCAATTATGAGAATGGCGCTTGACTGGAATCCGCAGGGAAGTTGAAGTCGCGGTCGACCCAAAAGCACCTGACGGAGCCCGACTCTGTCTGCTAAAGAGAGTAAGATGGACGAGCTTTGCCAATGCTCACAGGACTGAACAAGGAAAGAAATTTAAAGGAATTTTAAATCATTCAAAAGTACACACCGCACACACTGCAAAAGTAGAATTAAAAGAATCGAGAAGTGGTATAAAATATAATATTTAATTTTCTTTGTAAAATATACATGTCTGAAACATACATGGACCGTTTCTTAACTATTGCCAAATATTAAACTTCGCTCTCGATGTATTTGTTGGATTTGGATGAACATTAGATTTATACATGTATCTTTAAGGAAAATAATTTTTAGTAAAATAAAGCAATACACTGATTTACTTCCCGGGAATACACACAGTTGTTTGTTGATGACATTACTTGACGCTGAGATGAATGTGAACACAAATCATTATTCTGCGCCATTGCCTTCTTAAAATTATTAAAACGCCATTACTGCTTGAACTTTCTCCCACTCTATTTCGTTCAATGCAACCTTAATGACAACGTACCACATCCTTAAAATTGTTGTTCTTCGTTCATATATATCCAATTAATATACTTCTCAAGGGATGAAACTTTTGTTAAAAAAACGAAATCAACACGGAAAAGAAGAAAAATAAATAATAAAATTCTTCACTTTATGCTTAAGCCTAAATTAAAGCTGTGGAATTGACTCTCAACGACACTGAACAAACTGCACCAGAACTAACATTAACAGCCGGAGGTAGCGTCCCACAGGGCGAGATAAACGAAACGAAATTAAATGGAGCAGGCAATGTTCCCGACAAAGATAATACATCCGTGGACATAGTCGCAAGTGATTCATCTATTTTGAGTCTTCCGCACGCGCTAATTTAGAGCTTAGCTCAACAGCTCTGCAACGTCCGTACACCGCTGAGGATGTGGTGACTATTTTGCGTTCTTCCGTTAGAAATCGGCCAACTCGTAGTCCCGCTGTTGGCCCAGCGCCGGGATTGGCGCCACATATGGAGCACACATTTCGTTCTATTGAAAATTTAGTCTTAAATGCTGAACCGCCTGATCAGACACCCGGCGTGGGCACCGCGGATAGCATCGATGAGCTGAATAACACATCTGTGATTTAAGTTATTTTTTTAAAGATGGACGACATTTCTTCTAAAATCGGCTTATTGCTAAGACTCCAACTGAAAACTGAAAAATTTCCTCCCATCAGTTGCTTAATATAGACACTCTTCAAAGTCAACGCCAACTAGGTTCACAATATTTTAAATTTATACTTAAGTACGATGGGCTAATACACAAAATGTATTGCAGAGAATATTATTGATTTTCCGAAATTGTTTTACGATACAACATTAAAAGAAAAGTCAGAAAGGTTATTAAGTACGACTATGCCAAAGTTCGTTATGCTAAAAATTCATCAATTCGATTTATTCGACTTCATCCAATACTAGGGATTAAAAGTGTTATAAGGCGCTTGAGACGTGTGTATGAGACACAGTCGGACAACTTTAAAAGACGACATTTCTTCTAAAATCGGCCTAAATATACTTGGAAGCGCCCAAATGAAAAGTCCTACACCAACCCCCTTATTATTGGGATATATTTAATTCTAGATATTACTGTTCCCATCGATAACTCAGTGTATGTCCGGCCAAAACCTCTCATCTTAAGAAGATTTCAAGAAATGTTTTCATTCGTGGATTGTTTTGGGTATAAAAACTACGCGTCCTTCCAATTATGTGATGCGAATACAAAACCGCTAATACTTTGGGGTAATGGTGTTGCCAGATGACCTACCTTACCATACCTACATCAGAAAATTTCTACTTATTTATTCATATTTTATATCTTATTACTGAAATTTGTCCGTGTACGTGGTATACCGTACAAAAATCATTATACCGATGGTCAAATTCCAGTCCTTCGTTGAAATAAGAAATAAGTAACCTAAGTTCTGAAGAAAAGCAAAGCGTAAGTCAGACACGTACTCATTTAAAGACATAAAAGCCATCATATAGAAAGTTCATAGTCGATTAACGAAAAATGATTACGGCTTTTCAATATGTAATTTATATAAGTATAAGGCCTTTCGATATGACGTCACGCATTCGGCTTGAAAGTGTGCATGCATAGCTTAAGGAGTGATTACTTATGAATTAATTTTATTGAGCAAGCAATTCGATGCGACTGAGCAAGATAAATTATTGAAAATAGCCAAAAATTCGAAACGTGAAGCATAGAAGAGCACCAACCTCATCTTCAATATAGTCAACAGAGGGGGAATCATGCAAATCAGCTGAGCAAATGACAGAGCGCACAGACATTAGCCTCAGCATTCATGGGATCGCATTCAGCCGCAGATGCGTTGGGAGCAATGACTATGCTGAGATGTGTTGCCACAATCATCGCACAACCGCATAACATCGCAACGTGTATTTGGTTCAGTCAGCGTCTGAGTTTTTCTGTCAGTTTCGTTTGGGGCGAGT
The DNA here is from genome assembly GCA_035041755.1 of Cacoxenus indagator. Classification (NCBI taxonomy): domain Eukaryota; kingdom Metazoa; phylum Arthropoda; class Insecta; order Diptera; family Drosophilidae; genus Cacoxenus; species Cacoxenus indagator. The sequence continues at coordinate 418,386 of JAWNKX010000225.1, read as the reverse complement.
AGGGAGGGTGAACTCGCTGACTGTGATGAATGTCGATTTCATTGAATTTGAATTACACCGCAACTCATTTTATTTTATCTGCTTGTGCACAATTTTTATGAAATCGATGATTTTTCCTCTTGCCTATTGCATAGCATTTGCTTGGATGCATTGATACATATAGGAAGCTGCGGAGTGCTTAAAATTTACTCAAATATGTTTCTTGTCATTTATTAATTCTTTACGTTGATTGTTGCATGACCTCCTTTATGCCATGGTTACTCTAGTTTAAGACTAGCAAATTAAAATGTATTTCGCGATGATGCAGCTTATTGTATTTTGTACACAATTAAGCTCCCAATATTTTGCTCAGCTATTGAAATAATGATAATTTTAGTACAGATTCACCCAATTAAACCAAAATAATAGATTCGGATCGGGTTCATAGTCAAGGTATACATAATTAAGATCATTTACTCCTATTAAAGCTTATACAATTATGGTGAGTTCTTATGCGTGCGTCTATGAAAGTCTAAGTAAATTGTGAACTTGAAAAAACGATGGCACAAATGGGAAGGATTCTCTGGATTCAGACTAATGTGAGCAACGCGACGCAAGATCTGGAACAATCTATCCGCACGATGATTTAATTCCAAATTACAAAACTTCCGTGGATTTGGAATCTACTCCACTTAGCTTCGAAACTTCGCCGGTGATCCAAAGGGTCCTAAAAATGTTGATCCCACCATCGAATTCAAAACAGAAAGTGTGAAACGAGGATTATATTTAGCTGGTATAAGTCACTGATGCATGACATGTCAATGTAAATTGAGAAAATTGAGTTAGTATCAGAATGAATATATGCACCGAGGACTATGTGGTTTCCAAAAGCCAACACAAATGACACACGGCACAGCTACTTTTAGACGTTATTTTAGTTAAAGCAATGTCAGAATCACTTGAGTTGTCACCGCTCGACTGTTTTGATAAACAATGCGTGGAAATTTCTTGTATATTTGAGCATCCATCACGTTGCAGCTGGACCCCAATGGAATGTACGCAAATGTCATTGGAAATTCCCACAAAATGAAAGCCCGACGAATATATTAAAAAAATGAAAAAAATTTCAATGAGTATTAAAAAGAAGTGTATCTAGAATATCCATTTACTTATACTTGTATTAAATGCCTTCATAAAGCTCATAAGATTGATAGATTTGTATAAAGTATCATACAAATCTATCAGCTATATACAAAATTTACTTACACCCCTCGATAGGTTGAGGATCAAAGAATTCGTTAGATTAAGTGATGGAGCGCTACTATATTCAATGATATTATTTGTATTCGAAGTACTGCACTCACCGATCTTTAAGGTCTGTACGGTTATAATATTGTAACACTCCTTTATTCAAATTACTTTGTTGGGTTTCTTAAGTGCTTAGCCCATTGTACTTAAGTAGAAATTTGAAAAATTGAAAACTGAGTTCACATTGGCTTTGAGGAAAGACTATATAAAGCAACATTCGAAGCATTTTCGTCATTCTGTTTCTATTCTCGTACGAGTAAGTGTCAAGTCTAAACAAAACGAAAACAAACGAAAAAATTGTAAAGCATTTTAACTTAGTTATTCGATATAAACATTATGTTAATTTAACAATTGGTGAGAAGTGCAATCACAGACTTGTTAATGTTTATTTTTTTTTTTAGTGGCTTCCTAATATACTGGAATAACAGACATCCGACTTTCGGACTGTCCGAATATCGTAAGTAAAATTTTCTGATACGCAAGTGCATCCTTAAGTTTCATATTTAATTTTACTTTTCTGAAAAGCTCTGTGCAATAGGAAGCTTGTCTATGAGACGGAAATGGAATCAGAGGAAAATTGCATAAAATTGTAAATATTTCAATTCTCGCAAAAACGAAACGTCGTTCAACATGGCATATCGGATAATTTTGAGCCTTTGGCCCTCTTGAGTAGCATCTCTTCTATAAGCCGCATTATTCTGAAAGTGTTTGACTACTTCAAACTATTTCATTCTCGTCTATAATTTTTTTAACTGAATAATAATCGATTAGTAAAATTACAAAAAAAAACCTATATTTTGTAAACGAATAATATACATGTATATTTTATACCAAAACCGACATCAAGGGTCCGTTACTGTTGTTTTATTTCAAAAAATAATTTTTAAAAGAAAGGAGTGTTAAAATATGAACGCCAACGGGAATAGGGCAGAATATATGTATTGCGAATTTGGAATTATTATTTATTTTGTTGGTTATTTTATCAGATTTAATTTTATAATAAGATTGTATTTTAAGTATGTCAAAATAAGTTTTAATGCGGAAGATGACACTAACTTGTGTTGCCGGAAGACTATGCAAAACTTCTCCTCCCAATATTTCCATGTCCATTCAATTGGTTTTGGGTAATAAGTCCTATTTCAACAATAGCTTTTATGACATCACGATTATTGTTATCGGTAGCAGTCAAATTCAACCATGATTAATTAGATAAAAATCACAAAATAATTATTTGTGCATTTTTAAAAATTTTTATTAATTTTTATTTTTTTTATTTTTTTATTTTTAATTTTTAAAATTAAATCAAATTAAAAAAAATAAAAATCAATAATAATTTTTATCTTTAATTTTTATACAAATAAATTTATACGCTGTTTGGATAGCCCATTGAATAACCAATAATTGTGATATACATCTTATATGTGTACGACGATTCAATCATAATGATTTTTTTAGTTAAAAATCGACCACATAACTGTTATTTTCGGTCCCTGCCAACATCTGTTTTAATTGCAAATGGTCACTTTTCTGCGTAACTTGATTAGTATGACAATACGATGTACAGGATAGCCAATATTAGCCATTTAATAAAAAAATCCATTTTTAATATGATGTCGTGCAAATGATCACCCTGTACTGAAATGGCGGGATGTCATCGTTATTCAGCAATCTCTATTGTATTTAACAAAGCTTCTGATGGTATGGCTTCTATTCCCTGGAGGATGTTGGCCTTAAATTCATCCTTGGCTTGTTGATGTAAACCTTCGCCTTCAAGTATCCCCAGATGGAAAATTCTGGCATTGCCAAATTTGGTGAACGAGGACGCCAGTTTAAAATGCCCATTTGTCTACATCAAGCGACTGGGGAACAGTTACTTCAATAAATCGATTGTGGCACGGGCTGTGGGAGTTGGTGTGCAATCTTGTTCAAAGTAGAAGGGCTCCGTACCATATTCATGGGCAATCGCATCGAAAATTGGTTGTCACAGCCCGATAATGCTGCTGATTTACGGTTGTCGTGTTTCCACTGTCGTCTTCGAAACAATAATCTTTAATAATTTTACGGATTTCGATAGCGTAGAAACCGCAATCTGGTTTGTTTACGGTTGAGAAGTTATTTTGAATGTACAGTTGAACAATTTCGGCGTATTCGATTGGTATGCCATGCTCCATATCAGAAACCTTCAGAGATTTACGGTTCAAACAGCTGCTGACCTTAGTCAATACGATGAATAAAAAACCAAAGTGTTACTGAATGCAAAAAAATATTAAGAAAAGATAATAACACTTTACCATCCAACATCAACATTGGCTACCAAAAAGCTGCCGTACGAAAAAAGGTAGAGGAATGTATGCCTCTACCACTCAGATGCAATAATTGCGGTAGACGTGGACACCCAACTAAATACTGCAACAACTTTAAATTAAACCCAGCATAAACTACGGCCTACCGAACCACGTCGACCCAGAAGCAATGGAACCATGTACCAACCTTCATTGTTTCATAAATTGCAGAGAGAACAACGTCCACAATTATCACCACAACCCTCGTGAAATGCCCTATCTTTATCAAGCAAAAAGAGATTCAAGTTATCAGGGTCTTCGAAAAAACTGACATAAAATCTGCGCACAAAATATACAATGATCACCAACTATCCTTATCACCATCCTTTTCTGCAATTGCCCGATTTTCTCAGACAACAACAAACACTATCCAAAAGAATACTCCAATCCAACGACAAATACAAAGCTACGCTGACATCGATATGCTGTCAGAGTCCACAAATTCTCTAAGGAAAGCTTCACTAATATCCAAACCCCCTCTAAAACCAGTTTAAAAACTAGAAGATAAGATATTAGAAAAACTTAATGTAATGCTTTGCCACAGTCGACCTATCTACAAGACGCCTTGTAACAGCTAGATACTGCAGCAAAAGTATCCACTTAACAACACGTCAAGCCGATAGTAATCTGTGGCGCAGCTTCGTAAACTTACTCTGCCACAACGTTGAGTGATGGGCGTAGTTTCTTGATTTGCTGTCACGCTACACATAAACGCTAATAATTGAACAAACCCACACAATTTCTACACAATCTCCAATCTCCTCTCCTTTATTTCCTTTATTATGGTTCTTAAGACCTTACAAAGGAACTGCAATGGTTATTCTAATAATTATGATCAATTACAAATTTTCATAAGAAAAATATAATCCAAAAATCATCACCAACCAAGAAACTCATTTCAACTCATTGTCTATCAACTATAAAATCTATACAACTCCTCATCTGGTTCATCAGAAGGCGTTGCCATCCTCATCCATTACTCTCTATAGCAAAATAATTGTATCCTCTCTCAAAATTTTGATTGGATTGGTGTAACAGTCTACTCAAAAATCAAGTTCAACGTTATCTGCTCATACATTCTCCCAAACAAACCATTCTCTATGAGCAACCTACGTAGTGCATATGATAATCGCACTCTTCTCTCGTCAATCTCTGGAGACTTTAACAGCTGGCTCTTTATGGGGCTCGCCCGCAAACAATCGTAGAGGAAACAAAATCTTCAAATTTTTAGCTCAATCGCCATTCTCCTTCTCAAACGACGGGTCTCTCAGTAACTTCAGCACCCATCATACCTTCACTCATATAGATCTCACCTTTGCTACAACTACCCTTGCGCTAGAATTAACCTGGAAAATAGAATCTGATAGCTTTTCTAGCGATCACTTCCCAATAATTATAAAGCTTTTTGAACAGTCCCCCCTCCCATCCTTCACTTCAGAAAAATCAAAACTGGTTTTGCAAACTGGACACTATATAAAGAAGCCATAAATATCTATCACCTTCAACGCCCAGTAATCACTAACTTAAACCAAGAATCAGCCAATATCATAAAAATCATCTGCAAAAGCGCTAACATTTCTATTCCACAAAGTACATCCAACTCACTTCATAAACGTTCCGTCCCTTGGTGGAACGCAAACCTCCAAAAATTCAAAGATGTTAAAAATCATCATTGGTACGCCCTTAAGCGCAATATATCCACTGAGAATATTTTGAAATTCAAAAAGGCGAACTCACTCCTAAAGCGCAAAATAAAATTCTCTAAACGTCTTTCACTAGAAACATACACTTCATCAATAAACCCAAACACGTCTACATCAAAAATCTGGAGTACGATTCCTACCTTTTGTGGCTTAAAACCGTACCATTCTATGCATGCCATACATAGCTCCAACTCAAACCCCAATCACTGACAATAACCTTATAGCAGAAGAATTCGGCACTAACTGGTCGAACGATTCAAACGACGTAAGCTATTCGACTACTTTTCGCTTACACAAACAAAACCTACTCCATACCCCCACTCCCTGTACACCCACATCCATAGCAAAAATATTTGAAACCCCAATTACTCCTCTCGAACTAAAATCGGCACTATCAAAATTAAAACCTACAACTCCAGGTCTGGACAGAATCTCCTACCCCATGCTAAATAATCTTCACCCAGCAGTCACATCACGTCTACCCGGCCATTATAATAACGTCTTCAATAAATTCCTACCACAACACTATAAACTGAGCAAAATTCCTAACTTCGACAAAACTGAACTCAATAGCTATCGACCCATTTCGCTAAACTCTTGCTGCTCCAAAACTCTAGATACAATAATTGCTAACCGACGATGGTAGTTTGGGTTCCACAACAAGTTAATCAACAGTCGGCAAACATAGTCAAATGTCTCTCAAATTACAAATACAACTGTAACCAACTATCTGTGATAGCTGTCATGAAACTTGTGATTATGTCAAAAATAGATTACGGCCTTTACCTCTATGGAAACTCACCCCCATCCATTTTAAACAAGATCAAAGTAATTTACCACTCAGCCATTACATTTGCCCTAGGAGCTTTTAGATCTACTCCTATAAACAATATGCTTTTCGAAACCCAAATAATGCCAATAGAAACTCGTAAGCAGCTTTCGATAGCAATGCTCATTAAACCAATACTTCTTTCAAATGACTCTCCTTTAGTAGTAACCCTCAAAAATATATCTAAATTTCCTCTGCCCTCCAACGCTCCCTGCTACTCAACAGAAGTCTACGCCTTCCAATCAATATCCTTAATCAAAAGCACATCCCCACCCTTGACACTTAACCTCCAGCCCACTGTCTCAAATACCTATCTTCACCAACTTCCAAAGTCTTCCACCCCACCGGTAATCTAACAAAAATAATACCTACGCCTTAAACAATCCCTGCTCTCGCATGCATTCATATACACAGACGGTTCCAAGTCGGACTCCGGTTCCTCCTTCAGTTTAGTAATGAATAGAGCACATGATAAATTCCTCATTCCCCACTACAGTTCGTCTTTCTCAACAGAAATCATAGCCATTCACAACGCAGTGCAGAGGGCCAAAGAAGTTCAAACCTTCTTTGCTATATGTACCGACTCACTTTCTGCATTACAAGCTATAGCCAATACTTCCATGCAATCATATTACCCCCTAACCATCAGGAAGACTCTTGCGAAAAATTCGCCAAAAATCAAAATTGCCCTGGCCACTGCAACATCACCGGCAACGAAGAAGCAGACAAAGCTGCTAAAGATGCATTCAAATTACCTCTCATTTTCCAAGAAAACTACAATATAACTGATATCATAAAACACATTAAAACCCACTTTAAAATAGAACGGAACTCACTTATTGCCTCCACTAATAACCACTACAAATTATACAATACTCCAAAAAACACCATTTACGATTACGGTCGACTACTACTTGATCAGCCTATACATCCTCGTTTACTGTCCAAAATCATTCGGCTACGTCTCGGCCACACCAATCTGACCCACACTCACCTTTTCGACCGCTCCAACTCTACATCCTATCTCAGTAAAACATGTTCTCTCTGTTTGTCACTTCTTCCATAGAAATAGCATCAAAAATCTTAGCCACCTTGACCCTCTTACAATCCTCTTCAATCCTTCCAAAGGTAATTTACCCAAGCTCATTAGCTCCCTAAAAACATGCTACTTATTAAGCCAATTATGAAATCAAATATAATTATTGTTAATAAAAGTAGTTTATAAGTTCTAGTAATACATTGCATATAACCACATATATAATATTACTCTTAATTATATTTCTAAGTCCATTAACTATTACTATAATCCCTATTATTGTTAATATCTGGATTAGCAATTAAGCTTTGTTTAAGATTATCTGTAATTTGACGTTGCATTTAAACTGTTAACAAATAAATAAATAAATAAAATAGTCGCGATCAAGGATGTAATAATAAAGCTGAAGATCAATAAAGCCGACCCGCAAACGTTAGTGGAAATTACACATCTACACCCTTCGGCCACCCTCATTTAGGGCAGATTGCAATGTATAAAGGGTTCTCTATCAGGCGAGCAGGTTGGGTTCGTAGTCATCTCGACCACTCCACCACACACCGCAAAATAGAGGAGCACTCGTCAGAGTGCCGTTCCCCGTTGTACATTTAAGAAAAGTGGAACTAGTAATACTGCAAAATGGCAACATCGGTGATTCATTCGCAACCAACGCTGGCGTAAGGCAAGGGATCCTATGTATCCACTCCTGCTCATCATCGTTTTGGACGACGTCATGAGTAGTCTCTCCTATTTAAAAAAGGTATAATTTGAGATCCCACCAGGCATCTCGAAGACCACACAAAGCTGCGAATACTCAACGCATGTGTGAAATAAAGTCTGCAATTCCATCACCCAGACACTACAGGACAGGTGGTCATACTCTAAGACCACCAAATTCAATTATGAGAATGGCGCTTGACTGGAATCCGCAGGGAAGTTGAAGCCGCGGTCGACCCAAAAGCATACAGAGCTCAACTCTGTATGCTAAAGACAGTAAGATGGATGAGCCTTGCCAATGCTCACAGGAGTGAATAAGGAAAGAAATTTAGAGGAATATTAAATCATTAAAATGTACACACCTTACACACTGCAAAAGTAGAATTAAAAGAATCGATATGTGGTATAAAATATAATATTTAATTTTCTTTGTAAAATATACATGTCTGAAACTTATAGGGACTATTGAAAAATATTAAACATCGCTCTCGAAGTATGTGTTGGATTTGGATGAAGAGTGGATTTATATATGTATCTTCAAGTAAAAAAGAATTTGTTAGTAAAATAAAGCAATACACTGATTTACTTCCCGGGAATACACACAGTTGTTTGTTGGTGACATTACTTGATGCTGAGATGAATGTGAACACAAATACATTATCCTGCGCCATTGCCTTCTTAAAATTATTAAAACGCCAGTACTGCTTTAACTTTCTCCCACTCTATGTTGTTCAATGCAGCCTTAATGACAACGCACCATATCCTTAAAATTGTTGTTCTTCGTTCATATATATCCAGTTAATATACTTCTCAAGGGATGAAACTTTTGTTAAAAAAACGAAATCAACACGGAAAAGAAGAAAAATAAATAATAAAATTCTTCACTTTATGCTTAAGCCTAAATTAAAGCTGTGGAATTGACTCTCAACGACACTGAACAAACTGCACCAGAACTAACATTAACAGCCGGAGGTAGCGTCCCACAGGGCGAGATAAACGAAACGAAATTAAATGGAGCAGGCAATGTTCCCGACAAAGATAATACATCCGTGGACATAGTCGCAAGTGATTCATCTATTTTGAGTCTTCCGCACGCGCTAATTTAGAGCTTAGCTCAACAGCTCTGCAACGTCCGTACACCGCTGAGGATGTGGTGACTATTTTGCGTTCTTCCGTTAGAAATCGGCCAACTCGTAGTCCCGCTGTTGGCCCAGCGCCGGGATTGGCGCCACATATGGAGCACACATTTCGTTCTATTGAAAATTTAGTCTTAAATGCTGAACCGCCTGATCAGACACCCGGCGTGGGCACCGCGGATAGCATCGATGAGCTGAATAACACATCTGTGATTTAAGTTATTTTTTTAAAGATGGACGACATTTCTTCTAAAATCGGCTTATTGCTAAGACTCCAACTGAAAACTGAAAAATTTCCTCCCATCAGTTGCTTAATATAGACACTCTTCAAAGTCAACGCCAACTAGGTTCACAATATTTTAAATTTATACTTAAGTACGATGGGCTAATACACAAAATGTATTGCAGAGAATATTATTGATTTTCCGAAATTGTTTTACGATACAACATTAAAAGAAAAGTCAGAAAGGTTATTAAGTACGACTATGCCAAAGTTCGTTATGCTAAAAATTCATCAATTCGATTTATTCGACTTCATCCAATACTAGGGATTAAAAGTGTTATAAGGCGCTTGAGACGTGTGTATGAGACACAGTCGGACAACTTTAAAAGACGACATTTCTTCTAAAATCGGCCTAAATATACTTGGAAGCGCCCAAATGAAAAGTCCTACACCAACCCCCTTATTATTGGGATATATTTAATTCTAGATATTACTGTTCCCATCGATAACTCAGTGTATGTCCGGCCAAAACCTCTCATCTTAAGAAGATTTCAAGAAATGTTTTCATTCGTGGATTGTTTTGGGTATAAAAACTACGCGTCCTTCCAATTATGTGATGCGAATACAAAACCGCTAATACTTTGGGGTAATGGTGTTGCCAGATGACCTACCTTACCATACCTACATCAGAAAATTTCTACTTATTTATTCATATTTTATATCTTATTACTGAAATTTGTCCGTGTACGTGGTATACCGCCCTCCCCAAAAATCATTATACCGATGGTCAAATTCCAGTCCTTCGTTGAAATAAGAAATAAGTAACCTAAGTTCTGAAGAAAAGCAAAGCGTAAGTCAGACACGTACTCATTTAAAGACATAAAAGCCATCATATAGAAAGTTCATAGTCGATTAACGAAAAATGATTACGGCTTTTCAATATGTAATTTATATAAGTATAAGGCCTTTCGATATGACGTCACGCATTCGGCTTGAAAGTGTGCATGCATAGCTTAAGGAGTGATTACTTATGAATTAATTTTATTGAGCAAGCAATTCGATGCGACTGAGCAAGATAAATTATTGAAAATAGCCAAAAATTCGAAACGTGAAGCATAGAAGAGCACCAACCTCATCTTCAATATAGTCAACAGAGGGGGAATCATGCAAATCAGCTGAGCAAATGACAGAGCGCACAGACATTAGCCTCAGCATTCATGGGATCGCATTCAGCCGCAGATGCGTTGGGAGCAATGACTATGCTGAGATGTGTTGCCACAATCATCGCACAACCGCATAACATCGCAACGTGTATTTGGTTCAGTCAGCGTCTGAGTTTTTCTGTCAGTTTCGTTTGGGGCGAGTAGGGAGGGTGAACTCGCTGACTGTGATGAATGTCGATTTCATTGAATTTGAATTACACCGCAACTCATTTTATTTTATCTGCTTGTGCACAATTTTTATGAAATCGATGATTTTTCCTCTTGCCTATTGCATAGCATTTGCTTGGATGCATTGATACATATAGGAAGCTGCGGAGTGCTTAAAATTTACTCAAATATGTTTCTTGTCATTTATTAATTCTTTACGTTGATTGTTGCATGACCTCCTTTATGCCATGGTTACTCTAGTTTAAGACTAGCAAATTAAAATGTATTTCGCGATGATGCAGCTTATTGTATTTTGTACACAATTAAGCTCCCAATATTTTGCTCAGCTATTGAAATAATGATAATTTTAGTACAGATTCACCCAATTAAACCAAAATAATAGATTCGGATCGGGTTCATAGTCAAGGTATACATAATTAAGATCATTTACTCCTATTAAAGCTTATACAATTATGGTGAGTTCTTATGCGTGCGTCTATGAAAGTCTAAGTAAATTGTGAACTTGAAAAAACGATGGCACAAATGGGAAGGATTCTCTGGATTCAGACTAATGTGAGCAACGCGACGCAAGATCTGGAACAATCTATCCGCACGATGATTTAATTCCAAATTACAAAACTTCCGTGGATTTGGAATCTACTCCACTTAGCTTCGAAACTTCGCCGGTGATCCAAAGGGTCCTAAAAATGTTGATCCCACCATCGAATTCAAAACAGAAAGTGTGAAACGAGGATTATATTTAGCTGGTATAAGTCACTGATGCATGACATGTCAATGTAAATTGAGAAAATTGAGTTAGTATCAGAATGAATATATGCACCGAGGACTATGTGGTTTCCAAAAGCCAACACAAATGACACACGGCACAGCTACTTTTAGACGTTATTTTAGTTAAAGCAATGTCAGAATCACTTGAGTTGTCACCGCTCGACTGTTTTGATAAACAATGCGTGGAAATTTCTTGTATATTTGAGCATCCATCACGTTGCAGCTGGACCCCAATGGAATGTACGCAAATGTCATTGGAAATTCCCACAAAATGAAAGCCCGACGAATATATTAAAAAAATGAAAAAAATTTCAATGAGTATTAAAAAGAAGTGTATCTAGAATATCCATTTACTTATACTTGTATTAAATGCCTTCATAAAGCTCATAAGATTGATAGATTTGTATAAAGTATCATACAAATCTATCAGCTATATACAAAATTTACTTACACCCCTCGATAGGTTGAGGATCAAAGAATTCGTTAGATTAAGTGATGGAGCGCTACTATATTCAATGATATTATTTGTATTCGAAGTACTGCACTCACCGATCTTTAAGGTCTGTACGGTTATAATATTGTAACACTCCTTTATTCAAATTACTTTGTTGGGTTTCTTAAGTGCTTAGCCCATTGTACTTAAGTAGAAATTTGAAAAATTGAAAACTGAGTTCACATTGGCTTTGAGGAAAGACTATATAAAGCAACATTCGAAGCATTTTCGTCATTCTGTTTCTATTCTCGTACGAGTAAGTGTCAAGTCTAAACAAAACGAAAACAAACGAAAAAATTGTAAAGCATTTTAACTTAGTTATTCGATATAAACATTATGTTAATTTAACAATTGGTGAGAAGTGCAATCACAGACTTGTTAATGTTTATTTTTTTTTTAGTGGCTTCCTAATATACTGGAATAACAGACATCCGACTTTCGGACTGTCCGAATATCGTAAGTAAAATTTTCTGATACGCAAGTGCATCCTTAAGTTTCATATTTAATTTTACTTTTCTGAAAAGCTCTGTGCAATAGGAAGCTTGTCTATGAGACGGAAATGGAATCAGAGGAAAATTGCATAAAATTGTAAATATTTCAATTCTCGCAAAAACGAAACGTCGTTCAACATGGCATATCGGATAATTTTGAGCCTTTGGCCCTCTTGAGTAGCATCTCTTCTATAAGCCGCATTATTCTGAAAGTGTTTGACTACTTCAAACTATTTCATTCTCGTCTATAATTTTTTTAACTGAATAATAATCGATTAGTAAAATTACAAAAAAAAACCTATATTTTGTAAACGAATAATATACATGTATATTTTATACCAAAACCGACATCAAGGGTCCGTTACTGTTGTTTTATTTCAAAAAATAATTTTTAAAAGAAAGGAGTGTTAAAATATGAACGCCAACGGGAATAGGGCAGAATATATGTATTGCGAATTTGGAATTATTATTTATTTTGTTGGTTATTTTATCAGATTTAATTTTATAAAAAGATTGTATTTTAAGTATGTCAAAATAAGTTTTAATGCGGAAGATGACACTAACTTGTGTTGCCGGAAGACTATGCAAAACTTCTCCTCCCAATATTTCCATGTCCATTCAATTGGTTTTGGGTAATAAGTCCTATTTCAACAATAGCTTTTATGACATCACGATTATTGTTATCGGTAGCAGTCAAATTCAACCATGATTAATTAGATAAAAATCACAAAATAATTATTTGTGCATTTTTAAAAATTTTTATTAATTTTTATTTTTTTTATTTTTTTATTTTTAATTTTTAAAATTAAATCAAATTAAAAAAAATAAAAATCAATAATAATTTTTATCTTTAATTTTTATACAAATAAATTTATACGCTGTTTGGATAGCCCATTGAATAACCAATAATTGTGATATACATCTTATATGTGTACGACGATTCAATCATAATGATTTTTTTAGTTAAAAATCGACCACATAACTGTTATTTTCGGTCCCTGCCAACATCTGTTTTAATTGCAAATGGTCACTTTTCTGCGTAACTTGATTAGTATGACAATACGATGTACAGGATAGCCAATATTAGCCATTTAATAAAAAAATCCATTTTTAATATGATGTCGTGCAAATGATCACCCTGTACTGAAATGGCGGGATGTCATCGTTATTCAGCAATCTCTATTGTATTTAACAAAGCTTCTGATGGTATGGCTTCTATTCCCTGGAGGATGTTGGCCTTAAATTCATCCTTGGCTTGTTGATGTAAACCTTCGCCTTCAAGTATCCCCAGATGGAAAATTCTGGCATTGCCAAATTTGGTGAACGAGGACGCCAGTTTAAAATGCCCATTTGTCTACATCAAGCGACTGGGGAACAGTTACTTCAATAAATCGATTGTGGCACGGGCTGTGGGAGTTGGTGTGCAATCTTGTTCAAAGTAGAAGGGCTCCGTACCATATTCATGGGCAATCGCATCGAAAATTGGTTGTCACAGCCCGATAATGCTGCTGATTTACGGTTGTCGTGTTTCCACTGTCGTCTTCGAAACAATAATCTTTAATAATTTTACGGATTTCGATAGCGTAGAAACCGCAATCTGGTTTGTTTACGGTTGAGAAGTTATTTTGAATGTACAGTTGAACAATTTCGGCGTATTCGATTGGTATGCCATGCTCCATATCAGAAACCTTCAGAGATTTACGGTTCAAACAGCTGCTGACCTTAGTCAATACGATGAATAAAAAACCAAAGTGTTACTGAATGCAAAAAAATATTAAGAAAAGATAATAACACTTTACCATCCAACATGAACATTGGCTACCAAAAAGCTGCCGTACGAAAAAAGGTAGAGGAATGTATGCCTCTACCACTCAGATGCAATAATTGCGGTAGACGTGGACACCCAACTAAATACTGCAACAACTTTAAATTAAACCCAGCCTAAACTACGGCCTACCGAACCACGTCGACCCAGAAGCAATGGAACCATGTACCAACCTTCATTGTTTCATAAATTGCAGAGAGAACAACGTCCACAATTATCACCACAACCCTCGTGAAATGCCCTATCTTTATCAAGCAAAAAGAGATTCAAGTTATCAGGGTCTTCGAAAAAACTGACATAAAATCTGCGCACAAAATATACAATGATCACCAACTATCCTTATCACCATCCTTTTCTGCAATTGCCCGATTTTCTCAGACAACAACAAACACTACCCAAAAGAATACTCCAATCCAACGACAAATACAAAGCTACGCTGACATCGATATGCTGTCAGAGTCCACAAATTCTCTAAGGAAAGCTTCACTAATATCCAAACCCCTCTAAAACCAGTTTAAAAACTAGAAGATAAGATATTAGAAAAACTTAATGTAATGCTTTGCCACAGTCGACCTATCTACAAGACGCCTTGTAACAGCTAGATACTGCAGCAAAAGTATCCACTTAACAACACGTCAAGCCGATAGTAATCTGTGGCGCAGCTTCGTAAACTTACTCTGCCACAACGTTGAGTGATGGGCGTAGTTTCTTGATTTGCTGTCACGCTACACATAAACGCTAATAATTGAACAAACCCACACAATTTCTACACAATCTCCAATCTCCTCTCCTTTATTTCCTTTATTATGGTTCTTAAGACCTTACAAAGGAACTGCAATGGTTATTCTAATAATTATGATCAATTACAAATTTTCATAAGAAAAATATAATCCAAAAATCATCACCAACCAAGAAACTCATTTCAACTCATTGTCTATCAACTATAAAATCTATACAACTCCTCATCTGGTTCATCAGAAGGCGTTGCCATCCTCATCCATTACTCTCTATAGCAAAATAATTGTATCCTCTCTCAAAATTTTGATTGGATTGGTGTAACAGTCTACTCAAAAATCAAGTTCAACGTTATCTGCTCATACATTCTCCCAAACAAACCATTCTCTATGAGCAACCTACGTAGTGCATATGATAATCGCACTCTTCTCTCGTCAATCTCTGGAGACTTTAACAGCTGGCTCTTTATGGGGCTCGCCCGCAAACAATCGTAGAGGAAACAAAATCTTCAAATTTTTAGCTCAATCGCCATTCTCCTTCTCAAACGACGGGTCTCTCAGTAACTTCAGCACCCATCATACCTTCACTCATATAGATCTCACCTTTGCTACAACTACCCTTGCGCTAGAATTAACCTGGAAAATAGAATCTGATAGCTTTTCCAGCGATCACTTCCCAATAATTATAAAGCTTTTTGAACAGTCCCCCCTCCCATCCTTCACTTCAGAAAAATCAAAACTGGTTTTGCAAACTGGACACTATATAAAGAAGCCATATCTATCACCTTCAACGCCCAGTAATCACTAACTTAAACCAAGAATCAGCCAATATCATAAAAATCATCTGCAAAAGCGCTAACATTTCTATTCCACAAAGTACATCCAACTCACATCATAAACGTTCCGTCCCTTGGTGGAACGCAAACCTCCAAAAATTCAAAGATGTTAAAAATCATCATTGGTACGCCCTTAAGCGCAATATATCCACTGAGAATATTTTGAAATTCAAAAAGGCGAACTCACTCCTAAAGCGCAAAATAAAATTCTCTAAACGTCTTTCACTAGAAACATACACTTCATCAATAAACCCAAACACGTCTACATCAAAAATCTGGAGTACGATTCCTACCTTTTGTGGCTTAAAACCGTACCATTCTATGCATGCCATACATAGCTCCAACTCAAACCCCAATCACTAACAATAACCTTATAGCAGAAGAATTCGGCACTAACTGGTCGAACGATTCAAACGACATAAGCTATTCGACTACTTTTCGCTTACACAAACAAAACCTACTCCATACCCCCACTCCCTGTACACCCACATCCATAGCAAAAATATTTGAAACCCCAATTACTCCTCTCGAACTAAAATCGGCACTATCAAAATTAAAACCTACAACTCCAGGTCTGGACAGAATCTCCTACCCCATGCTAAATAACCTTCACCCAGTAGTCACATCACGTCTACCCGGCCATTATAATAACGTCTTCAATAAATTCCTACCACAACACTATAAACTGAGCAAAATCATCCCCATAAATAAACCTAACTCCGACAAAACTGAACTCAATAGCTATCGACCCATTTCACTAAACTCTTGCTGCGCCAAAACTCTAGATAAAATAATTGCTAACCGACGATGGTAGTTTGGGTTCCACAACAAGTTAATCAACAGTCGGCAAACCGGTTTCAAGAGGGGTAAATCAGTGTCAAATTATCTAGTGGCACTAGATTTTCTGATCACGTCAGCAATCTCCTCCAAAAACCACCTCTCGATCATGGCACTCGATTTCACGAAAGCGTTTGACAGGAATCCACTTCGTCATAGATGAGTTACATTCATGGAAACTTGGCCCTAAAATCATCAACCCTGTCACTCGCTTCATTTCTAATAGAACAATGGTAGTATATGCAAACAACCACTTCTCTTCAGTTCTTCCGCAATTCAACGGCATGAAGGAATGGAACAATTCCTGTTCCTTATTGAATACAACAAACTAAATAGATTAATCCTTAAACATACACATTTCGACTTCTACGCCTACGCCGATGATTACCTCATTGTCAAAAAAATAAACAAGTGTACCTCAATAGACATAAAGCCACTAATAACAGGTATCCTCCCCTGGTGTGATTATTCGGGTGCATTTCTCTTGGTTTCAAAATGCAAACATTTGCACATTTGTAGGAAGCATTCCTGTCAAGTCAAAATCTCCTCCTCTCTTGCTCCGATTGCAGACGCCAAAATCCTCAAAATCTTGGGAATCCCCTTCAATCACTGATGCAACTGGAACAATCACATTCTAAACTTTTAAACCTCCCTCAACTTTACGCTAAACATAGTCAAATGTCTCTCAAATTACAAATGCAACTGTAACCAACTATCTGTGATAGCTGTCATGAAACTTTTCTATGGAAACTCACCCCCCTCCATTTTAAACAAGATCAAAGTAATTTACCACTCAGCCATTACATTTGCCCTAGGAGCTTTTAGATCTACTCCTATAAACAATATTCTTTTCGAAACCCAAATAATGCCAATAGAAACTCGTAAGCAGCTTTCGATAGCAATGCTCATTAAACCAATACTTCTTTCAAATGACTCTCCTTTAGTAGTAACCCTCAAAAATATATCTAAATTCCCTCTGCCCTCCAACGCTCCCTGCTACTCAACAGAAGTCTACGCCTTCCAATCAATATCCTTAATCAAAAGCACATCCCCACCCTTGACACTTAACCTCCAGTCCACTGTCTCAAATACCTATCTTCACCAACTTCCAAAGTCTTCCACCCCACCGGTAATCTAACAAAAATAATACCTACGCCTTAAACAATCCCTGCTCTCGCATGCATTCATATACACAGACGGTTCCAAGTCGGACTCCGGTTCCTCCTTCAGTTTAGTAATGAATAGAGCACATGATAAATTCCTCATTCCCCACTACAGTTCGTCTTTCTCAACAGCAATCATAGCCATTCACAACGCAGTGCAGAGGGCCAAAGAAGTTCAAACCTTCTTTGCTATATGTACCGACTCACTTTCTGCATTACAAGCTATAGCCAATACTTCCAAGCAATCATATTACCCCCTAACCATCAGGAAGACTCTTGCGAAAAATTCGCCAAAAATCAAAATTGTCTGGACCCCTGGCCACTGCAACATCACCGGCAACGAAGAAGCAGATAAAGCTGCTAAAGATGCATTCAAATTACCTCTCATTTTCCAAGAAAACTACAATATAACTGATATCATAAAACACATTAAAACCCACTTTAAAATAGAACGGAACTCACTTATTGCCTCCACTAATAACCACTACAAATTATACAACACTCCAAAAAACACCATTTACGATTACGTTCGACTACTACTTGATCAGCCTATACATCCTCGTTTACTCTCCAAAATCATTCGGCTACGTCTCGGCCACACCAATCTGACCCACACCCACCTTTTCGACCGCTCCAACTCTACATCCTATCTCAGTAAAACATGTTCTCTCTGATTGTCACTTCTTCAATAGAAATAGCATCAAAACTCTTAGCCAACTTGACCCTCTTACAATCCTCTTCAATCCTTCCAAAGGTAATTTACCCAAGCTCATTAGCTCCCTAAAAAACATGCTACTTATTAAGCCAATTATGAAATCAAATATAATTATTGTTAATAAAAGTAGTTTATAAGTTCTAATAATACATTGCATATAACCACATATATAATATTACTCTTAATTATATTTCTAAGTCCATTAACTATTACTATAATCCCTATTATTGTTAATATCTGGATTAGCAATTAAGCTTTGTTTAAGATTATCTGTAATTTGACGTTGCATTTAAACTGTTAACAAATAAATAAATAAATAAAATAGTCGCGATCAAGGATGTAATAATAAAGCTGAAGCTCAATAAAGCCGACCCGCAAACGTTAGTGGAAATTACACATCTACACCCTTCGGCCACCCTCATTTAGGCCAGATTGCAATGTATAAAGGGTTCACTATCAGGCGAGCAGGTTGGGTTCGTAGTCATCTCGACCACTCCACCACACACCGCAAAATAGAGGAGCACTCGTCAGAGTGCCGTTCCCCGTTGTACATTTAAGAAAAGTCGGAACTAGTAATACTGCAAAATGGCAACATCGGTTATTCATTCGCAACCAACGCTGGCGTAAGGCAAGGGATCCTATGTGTCCACTCCTGCTCATCATCGTTTTGGACGACGTCATGAGTAGTCTCTCCTATTTAAAAAAGGTATAATTTGAGATCCCACCAGGCATCTCGAAGACCACACAAAGCTGCGAATACTCAACGCATGTGTGAAATAAAGTCTGCAATTCCATCACCCAGACACTACAGGACAGGTGGTCATACTCTAAGACCACCAAATTCAATTATGAGAATGGCGCTTGACTGGAATCCGCAGGGAAGTTCAAGCCGCGGTCGACCCAAAAGCATACAGAGCTCAACTCTGTATGCTAAAGACAGTAAGATGGATGAGCCTTGCCAATGCTCACAGGAGTGAATAAGGAAAGAAATTTAGAGGAATATTAAATCATTAAAATGTACACACCTTACACACTGCAAAAGTAGAATTAAAAGAATCGATATGTGGTATAAAATATAATATTTAATTTTCTTTGTAAAATATACATGTCTGAAACTTATAGGGACTATTGAAAAATATTAAACATCGCTCTCGAAGTATGTGTTGGATTTGGATGAAGAGTGGATTTATATATGTATCTTCAAGTAAAAAAGAATTTGTTAGTAAAATAAAGCAATACACTGATTTACTTCCCGGGAATACACACAGTTGTTTGTTGGTGACATTACTTGATGCTGAGATGAATGTGAACACAAATACATTATCCTGCGCCATTGCCTTCTTAAAATTATTAAAACGCCAGTACTGCTTTAACTTTCTCCCACTCTATGTTGTTCAATGCAGCCTTAATGACAACGCACCATATCCTTAAAATTGTTGTTCTTCGTTCATATATATCCAGTTAATATACTTCTCAAGGGATGAAACTTTTGTTAAAAAAACGAAATCAACACGGAAAAGAAGAAAAATAAATAATAAAATTCTTCACTTTATGCTTAAGCCTAAATTAAAGCTGTGGAATTGACTCTCAACGACACTGAACAAACTGCACCAGAACTAACATTAACAGCCGGAGGTAGCGTCCCACAGGGCGAGATAAACGAAACGAAATTAAATGGAGCAGGCAATGTTCCCGACAAAGATAATACATCCGTGGACATAGTCGCAAGTGATTCATCTATTTTGAGTCTTCCGCACGCGCTAATTTAGAGCTTAGCTCAACAGCTCTGCAACGTCCGTACACCGCTGAGGATGTGGTGACTATTTTGCGTTCTTCCGTTAGAAATCGGCCAACTCGTAGTCCCGCTGTTGGCCCAGCGCCGGGATTGGCGCCACATATGGAGCACACATTTCGTTCTATTGAAAATTTAGTCTTAAATGCTGAACCGCCTGATCAGACACCCGGCGTGGGCACCGCGGATAGCATCGATGAGCTGAATAACACATCTGTGATTTAAGTTATTTTTTTAAAGATGGACGACATTTCTTCTAAAATCGGCTTATTGCTAAGACTCCAACTGAAAACTGAAAAATTTCCTCCGATCAGTTGCTTAATATAGACACTCTTCAAAGTCAACGCCAACTAGGTTCACAATATTTTAAATTTATACTTAAGTACGATGGGCTAATACACAAAATGTATTGCAGAGAATATTATTGATTTTCCGAAATTGTTTTACGATACAACATTAAAAGAAAAGTCAGAAAGGTTATTAAGTACGACTATGCCAAAGTTCGTTATGCTAAAAATTCATCAATTCGATTTATTCGACTTCATCCAATACTAGGGATTAAAAGTGTTATAAGGCGCTTGAGACGTGTGTATGAGACACAGTCGGACAACTTTAAAAGACGACATTTCTTCTAAAATCGGCCTAAATATACTTGGAAGCGCCCAAATGAAAAGTCCTACACCAACCCCCTTATTATTGGGATATATTTAATTCTAGATATTACTGTTCCCATCGATAACTCAGTGTATGTCCGGCCAAAACCTCTCATCTTAAGAAGATTTCAAGAAATGTTTTCATTCGTGGATTGTTTTGGGTATAAAAACTACGCGTCCTTCCAATTATGTGATGCGAATACAAAACCGCTAATACTTTGGGGTAATGGTGTTGCCAGATGACCTACCTTACCATACCTACATCAGAAAATTTCTACTTATTTATTCATATTTTATATCTTATTACTGAAATTTGTCCGTGTACGTGGTATACCGCCCTGCCCAAAAATCATTATACCGATGGTCAAATTCCAGTCCTTCGTTGAAATAAGAAATAAGTAACCTAAGTTCTGAAGAAAAGCAAAGCGTAAGTCAGACACGTACTCATTTAAAGACATAAAAGCCATCATATAGAAAGTTCATAGTCGATTAACGAAAAATGATTACGGCTTTTCAATATGTAATTTATATAAGTATAAGGCCTTTCGATATGACGTCACGCATTCGGCTTGAAAGTGTGCATGCATAGCTTAAGGAGTGATTACTTATGAATTAATTTTATTGAGCAAGCAATTCGATGCGACTGAGCAAGATAAATTATTGAAAATAGCCAAAAATTCGAAACGTGAAGCATAGAAGAGCACCAACCTCATCTTCAATATAGTCAACAGAGGGGGAATCATGCAAATCAGCTGAGCAAATGACAGAGCGCACAGACATTAGCCTCAGCATTCATGGGATCGCATTCAGCCGCAGATGCGTTGGGAGCAATGACTATGCTGAGATGTGTTGCCACAATCATCGCACAACCGCATAACATCGCAACGTGTATTTGGTTCAGTCAGCGTCTGAGTTTTTCTGTCAGTTTCGTTTGGGGCGAGTAGGGAGGGTGAACTCGCTGACTGTGATGAATGTCGATTTCATTGAATTTGAATTACACCGCAACTCATTTTATTTTATCTGCTTGTGCACAATTTTTATGAAATCGATGATTTTTCCTCTTGCCTATTGCATAGCATTTGCTTGGATGCATTGATACATATAGGAAGCTGCGGAGTGCTTAAAATTTACTCAAATATGTTTCTTGTCATTTATTAATTCTTTACGTTGATTGTTGCATGACCTCCTTTATGCCATGGTTACTCTAGTTTAAGACTAGCAAATTAAAATGTATTTCGCGATGATGCAGCTTATTGTATTTTGTACACAATTAAGCTCCCAATATTTTGCTCAGCTATTGAAATAATGATAATTTTAGTACAGATTCACCCAATTAAACCAAAATAATAGATTCGGATCGGGTTCATAGTCAAGGTATACATAATTAAGATCATTTACTCCTATTAAAGCTTATACAATTATGGTGAGTTCTTATGCGTGCGTCTATGAAAGTCTAAGTAAATTGTGAACTTGAAAAAACGATGGCACAAATGGGAAGGATTCTCTGGATTCAGACTAATGTGAGCAACGCGACGCAAGATCTGGAACAATCTATCCGCACGATGATTTAATTCCAAATTACAAAACTTCCGTGGATTTGGAATCTACTCCACTTAGCTTCGAAACTTCGCCGGTGATCCAAAGGGTCCTAAAAATGTTGATCCCACCATCGAATTCAAAACAGAAAGTGTGAAACGAGGATTATATTTAGCTGGTATAAGTCACTGATGCATGACATGTCAATGTAAATTGAGAAAATTGAGTTAGTATCAGAATGAATATATGCACCGAGGACTATGTGGTTTCCAAAAGCCAACACAAATGACACACGGCACAGCTACTTTTAGACGTTATTTTAGTTAAAGCAATGTCAGAATCACTTGAGTTGTCACCGCTCGACTGTTTTGATAAACAATGCGTGGAAATTTCTTGTATATTTGAGCATCCATCACGTTGCAGCTGGACCCCAATGGAATGTACGCAAATGTCATTGGAAATTCCCACAAAATGAAAGCCCGACGAATATATTAAAAAAATGAAAAAAATTTCAATGAGTATTAAAAAGAAGTGTATCTAGAATATCCATTTACTTATACTTGTATTAAATGCCTTCATAAAGCTCATAAGATTGATAGATTTGTATAAAGTATCATACAAATCTATCAGCTATATACAAAATTTACTTACACCCCTCGATAGGTTGAGGATCAAAGAATTCGTTAGATTAAGTGATGGAGCGCTACTATATTCAATGATATTATTTGTATTCGAAGTACTGCACTCACCGATCTTTAAGGTCTGTACGGTTATAATATTGTAACACTCCTTTATTCAAATTACTTTGTTGGGTTTCTTAAGTGCTTAGCCCATTGTACTTAAGTAGAAATTTGAAAAATTGAAAACTGAGTTCACATTGGCTTTGAGGAAAGACTATATAAAGCAACATTCGAAGCATTTTCGTCATTCTGTTTCTATTCTCGTACGAGTAAGTGTCAAGTCTAAACAAAACGAAAACAAACGAAAAAATTGTAAAGCATTTTAACTTAGTTATTCGATATAAACATTATGTTAATTTAACAATTGGTGAGAAGTGCAATCACAGACTTGTTAATGTTTATTTTTTTTTTTAGTGGCTTCCTAATATACTGGAATAACAGACATCCGACTTTCGGACTGTCCGAATATCGTAAGTAAAATTTTCTGATACGCAAGTGCATCCTTAAGTTTCATATTTAATTTTACTTTTCTGAAAAGCTCTGTGCAATAGGAAGCTTGTCTATGAGACGGAAATGGAATCAGAGGAAAATTGCATAAAATTGTAAATATTTCAATTCTCGCAAAAACGAAACGTCGTTCAACATGGCATATCGGATAATTTTGAGCCTTTGGCCCTCTTGAGTAGCATCTCTTCTATAAGCCGCATTATTCTGAAAGTTTTTGACTACTTCAAACTATTTCATTCTCGTCTATAATTTTTTTAACTGAATAATAATCGATTAGTAAAATTACAAAAAAAAACCTATATTTTGTAAACGAATAATATACATGTATATTTTATACCAAAACCGACATCAAGGGTCCGTTACTGTTGTTTTATTTCAAAAAATAATTTTTAAAAGAAAGGAGTGTTAAAATATGAACGCCAACGGGAATAGGGCAGAATATATGTATTGCGAATTTGGAATTATTATTTATTTTGTTGGTTATTTTATCAGATTTAATTTTATAAAAAGATTGTATTTTAAGTATGTCAAAATAAGTTTTAATGCGGAAGATGACACTAACTTGTGTTGCCGGAAGACTATGCAAAACTTCTCCTCCCAATATTTCCATGTCCATTCAATTGGTTTTGGGTAATAAGTCCTATTTCAACAATAGCTTTTATGACATCACGATTATTGTTATCGGTAGCAGTCAAATTCAACCATGATTAATTAGATAAAAATCACAAAATAATTATTTGTGCATTTTTAAAAATTTTTATTAATTTTTATTTTTTTTATTTTTTTATTTTTAATTTTTAAAATGAAATCAAATTAAAAAAAATAAAAATCAATAATAATTTTTATCTTTAATTTTTATACAAATAAATTTATACGCTGTTTGGATAGCCCATTGAATAACCAATAATTGTGATATACATCTTATATGTGTACGACGATTCAATCATAATGATTTTTTTAGTTAAAAATCGACCACATAACTGTTATTTTCGGTCCCTGCCAACATCTGTTTTAATTGCAAATGGTCACTTTTCTGCGTAACTTGATTAGTATGACAATACGATGTACAGGATAGCCAATATTAGCCATTTAATAAAAAAATCCATTTTTAATATGATGTCGTGCAAATGATCACCCTGTACTGAAATGGCGGGATGTCATCGTTATTCAGCAATCTCTATTGTATTTAACAAAGCTTCTGATGGTATGGCTTCTATTCCCTGGAGGATGTTGGCCTTAAATTCATCCTTGGCTTGTTGATGTAAACCTTCGCCTTCAAGTATCCCCAGATGGAAAATTCTGGCATTGCCAAATTTGGTGAACGAGGACGCCAGTTTAAAATGCCCATTTGTCTACATCAAGCGACTGGGGAACAGTTACTTCAATAAATCGATTGTGGCACGGGCTGTGGGAGTTGGTGTGCAATCTTGTTCAAAGTAGAAGGGCTCCGTACCATATTCATGGGCAATCGCATCGAAAATTGGTTGTCACAGCCCGATAATGCTGCTGATTTACGGTTGTCGTGTTTCCACTGTCGTCTTCGAAACAATAATCTTTAATAATTTTACGGATTTCGATAGCGTTGAAAAAGCAATCTGGTTTGTTTACGGTTGAGAAGTTATTTTGAATGTACAGTTGAACAATTTCGGCGTATTCGATTGGTATGCCATGCTCCATATCAGAAACCTTCAGAGATTTACGGTTCAAACAGCTGCTGACCTTAGTCAATACGATGAATAAAAAACCAAAGTGTTACTGAATGCAAAAAAATATTAAGAAAAGATAATAACACTTTACCATCCAACATCAACATTGGCTACCAAAAAGCTGCCGTACGAAAAAAGGTAGAGGAATGTATGCCTCTACCACTCAGATGCAATAATTGCGGTAGACGTGGACACCCAACTAAATACTGCAACAACTTTAAATTAAACCCAGCCTAAACTACGGCCTACCGAACCACGTCGACCCAGAAGCAATGGAACCATGTACCAACCTTCATTGTTTCATAAATTGCAGAGAGAACAACGTCCACAATTATCACCACAACCCTCGTGAAATGCCCTATCTTTATCAAGCAAAAAGAGATTCAAGTTATCAGGGTCTTCGAAAAAACTGACATAAAATCTGCGCACAAAATATACAATGATCACCAACTATCCTTATCACCATCCTTTTCTGCAATTGCCCGATTTTCTCAGACAACAACAAACACTACCCAAAAGAATACTCCAATCCAACGACAAATACAAAGCTACGCTGACATCGATATGCTGTCAGAGTCCACAAATTCTCTAAGGAAAGCTTCACTAATATCCAAACCCCCTCTAAAACCAGTTTAAAAACTAGAAGATAAGATATTAGAAAAACTTAATGTAATGCTTTGCCACAGTCGACCTATCTACAAGACGCCTTGTAACAGCTAGATACTGCAGCAAAAGTATCCACTTAACAACACGTCAAGCCGATAGTAATCTGTGGCGCAGCTTCGTAAACTTACTCTGCCACAACGTTGAGTGATGGGCGTAGTTTCTTGATTTGCTGTCACGCTACACATAAACGCTAATAATTGAACAAACCCACACAATTTCTACACAATCTCCAATCTCCTCTCCTTTATTTCCTTTATTATGGTTCTTAAGACCTTACAAAGGAACTGCAATGGTTATTCTAATAATTATGATCAATTACAAATTTTCATAAGAAAAATATAATCCAAAAATCATCACCAACCAAGAAACTCATTTCAACTCATTGTCTATCAACTATAAAATCTATACAACTCCTCATCTGGTTCATCAGAAGGCGTTGCCATCCTCATCCATTACTCTCTATAGCAAAATAATTGTATCCTCTCTCAAAATTTTGATTGGATTGGTGTAACAGTCTACTCAAAAATCAAGTTCAACGTTATCTGCTCATACATTCTCCCAAACAAACCATTCTCTATGAGCAACCTACGTAGTGCATATGATAATCGCACTCTTCTCTCGTCAATCTCTGGAGACTTTAACAGCTGGCTCTTTATGGGGCTCGCCCGCAAACAATCGTAGAGGAAACAAAATCTTCAAATTTTTAGCTCAATCGCCATTCTCCTTCTCAAACGACGGGTCTCTCAGTAACTTCAGCACCCATCATACCTTCACTCATATAGATCTCACCTTTGCTACAACTACCCTTGCGCTAGAATTAACCTGGAAAATAGAATCTGATAGCTTTTCTAGCGATCACTTCCCAATAATTATAAAGCTTTTTGAACAGTCCCCCCTCCCATCCTTCACTTCAGAAAAATCAAAACTGGTTTTGCAAACTGGACACTATATAAAGAAGCCATAAATATCTATCACCTTCAACGCCCAGTAATCACTAACTTAAACCAAGAATCAGCCAATATCATAAAAATCATCTGCAAAAGCGCTAACATTTCTATTCCACAAAGTACATCCAACTCACTTCATAAACGTTCCGTCCCTTGGTGGAACGCAAACCTCCAAAAATTCAAAGATGTAAAAAATCATCATTGGTACGCCCTTAAGCGCAATATATCCACTGAGAATATTTTGAAATTCAAAAAGGCGAACTCACTCCTAAAGCGCAAAATAAAATTCTCTAAACGTCTTTCACTAGAAACATACACTTCATCAATAAACCCAAACACGTCTACATCAAAAATCTGGAGTACGATTCCTACCTTTTGTGGCTTAAAACCGTACCATTCTATGCATGCCATACATAGCTCCAACTCAAACCCCAATCACTAACAATAACCTTATAGCAGAAGAATTCGGCACTAACTGGTCGAACGATTCAAACGACATAAGCTATTCGACTACTTTTCGCTTACACAAACAAAACCTACTCCATACCCCCACTCCCTGTACACCCACATCCATAGCAAAAATATTTGAAACCCCAATTACTCCTCTCGAACTAAAATCGGCACTATCAAAATTAAAACCTACAACTCCAGGTCTGGACAGAATCTCCTACCCCATGCTAAATAATCTTCACCCAGCAGTCACATCACGTCTACCCGGCCATTATAATAACGTCTTCAATAAATTCCTACCACAACACTATAAACTGAGCAAAATTCCTAACTTCGACAAAACTGAACTCAATAGCTATCGACCCATTTCGCTAAACTCTTGCTGCGCCAAAACTCTAGATACAATAATTGCTAACCGACGATGGTAGTTTGGGTTCCACAACAAGTTAATCAACAGTCGGCAAACATAGTCAAATGTCTCTCAAATTACAAATACAACTGTAACCAACTATCTGTGATAGCTGTCATGAAACTTGTGATTATGTCAAAAATAGATTACGGCCTTTACCTCTATGGAAACTCACCCCCATCCATTTTAAACAAGATCAAAGTAATTTACCACTCAGCCATTACATTTGCCCTAGGAGCTTTTAGATCTACTCCTATAAACAATATGCTTTTCGAAACCCAAATAATGCCAATAGAAACTCGTAAGCAGCTTTCGATAGCAATGCCAACCAATACTTCTTTCAAATGACTCTCCTTTAGTAGTAACCCTCAAAAATATATCTAAATTTCCTCTGCCCTCCAACGCTCCCTGCTACTCAACAGAAGTCTACGCCTTCCAATCAATATCCTTAATCAAAAGCACATCCCCACCCTTGACACTTAACCTCCAGTCCACTGTCTCAAATACCTATCTTCACCAACTTCCAAAGTCTTCCACCCCACCGGTAATCTAACAAAAATAATACCTACGCCTTAAACAATCCCTGCTCTCGCATGCATTCATATACACAGACGGTTCCAAGTCGGAATCCGGTTCCTCCTTCAGTTTAGTAATGAATAGAGCACATGATAAATTCCTCATTCCCCACTACAGTTCGTCTTTCTCAACAGAAATCATAGCCATTCACAACGCAGTGCAGAGGGCCAAAGAAGTTCAAACCTTCTTTGCTATATGTACCGACTCACTTTCTGCATTACAAGCTATAGCCAATACTTCCATGCAATCATATTACCCCCTAACCATCAGGAAGACTCTTGCGAAAAATTCGCCAAAAATCAAAATTGCCCTGGCCACTGCAACATCACCGGCAACGAAGAAGCAGACAAAGCTGCTAAAGATGCATTCAAATTACCTCTCATTTTCCAAGAAAACTACAATATAACTGATATCATAAAACACATTAAAACCCACTTTAAAATAGAACGGAACTCACTTATTGCCTCCACTAATAACCACTACAAATTATACAATACTCCAAAAAACACCATTTACGATTACGGTCGACTACTACTTGATCAGCCTATACATCCTCGTTTACTGTCCAAAATCATTCGGCTACGTCTCGGCCACACCAATCTGACCCACACTCACCTTTTCGACCGCTCCAACTCTACATCCTATCTCAGTAAAACATGTTCTCTCTGTTTGTCACTTCTTCCATAGAAATAGCATCAAAAATCTTAGCCACCTTGACCCTCTTACAATCCTCTTCAATCCTTCCAAAGGTAATTTACCCAAGCTCATTAGCTCCCTAAAAACATGCTACTTATTAAGCCAATTATGAAATCAAATATAATTATTGTTAATAAAAGTAGTTTATAAGTTCTAGTAATACATTGCATATAACCACATATATAATATTACTCTTAATTATATTTCTAAGTCCATTAACTATTACTATAATCCCTATTATTGTTAATATCTGGATTAGCAATTAAGCTTTGTTTAAGATTATCTGTAATTTGACGTTGCATTTAAACTGTTAACAAATAAATAAATAAATAAAATAGTCGCGATCAAGGATGTAATAATAAAGCTGAAGATCAATAAAGCCGACCCGCAAACGTTAGTGGAAATTACACATCTACACCCTTCGGCCACCCTCATTTAGGGCAGATTGCAATGTATAAAGGGTTCTCTATCAGGCGAGCAGGTTGGGTTCGTAGTCATCTCGACCACTCCACCACACACCGCAAAATAGAGGAGCACTCGTCAGAGTGCCGTTCCCCGTTGTACATTTAAGAAAAGTGGAACTAGTAATACTGCAAAATGGCAACATCGGTGATTCATTCGCAACCAACGCTGGCGTAAGGCAAGGGATCCTATGTATCCACTCCTGCTCATCATCGTTTTGGACGACGTCATGAGTAGTCTCTCCTATTTAAAAAAGGTATAATTTGAGATCCCACCAGGCATCTCGAAGACCACACAAAGCTGCGAATACTCAACGCATGTGTGAAATAAAGTCTGCAATTCCATCACCCAGACACTACAGGACAGGTGGTCATACTCTAAGACCACCAAATTCAATTATGAGAATGGCGCTTGACTGGAATCCGCAGGGAAGTTGAAGCCGCGGTCGACCCAAAAGCATACAGAGCTCAACTCTGTATGCTAAAGACAGTAAGATGGATGAGCCTTGCCAATGCTCACAGGAGTGAATAAGGAAAGAAATTTAGAGGAATATTAAATCAATTAAATGTACACACCTTACACACTGCAAAAGTAGAATTAAAAGAATCGATATGTGGTATAAAATATAATATTTAATTTTCTTTGTAAAATATACATGTCTGAAACTTATAGGGACTATTGAAAAATATTAAACATCGCTCTCGAAGTATGTGTTGGATTTGGATGAAGAGTGGATTTATATATGTATCTTCAAGTAAAAAAGAATTTGTTAGTAAAATAAAGCAATACACTGATTTACTTCCCGGGAATACACACAGTTGTTTGTTGGTGACATTACTTGATGCTGAGATGAATGTGAACACAAATACATTATCCTGCGCCATTGCCTTCTTAAAATTATTAAAACGCCAGTACTGCTTTAACTTTCTCCCACTCTATGTTGTTCAATGCAGCCTTAATGACAACGCACCATATCCTTAAAATTGTTGTTCTTCGTTCATATATATCCAGTTAATATACTTCTCAAGGGATGAAACTTTTGTTAAAAAAACGAAATCAACACGGAAAAGAAGAAAAATAAATAATAAAATTCTTCACTTTATGCTTAAGCCTAAATTAAAGCTGTGGAATTGACTCTCAACGACACTGAACAAACTGCACCAGAACTAACATTAACAGCCGGAGGTAGCGTCCCACAGGGCGAGATAAACGAAACGAAATTGAATGGAGCAGGCAATGTTCCCGACAAAGATAATACATCCGTGGACATAGTCGCAAGTGATTCATCTATTTTGAGTCTTCCGCACGCGCTAATTTAGAGCTTAGCTCAACAGCTCTGCAACGTCCGTACACCGCTGAGGATGTGGTGACTATTTTGCGTTCTTCCGTTAGAAATCGGCCAACTCGTAGTCCCGCTGTTGGCCCAGCGCCGGGATTGGCGCCACATATGGAGCACACATTTCTATTGAAAATTTAGTCTTAAATGCTGAACCGCCTGATCAGACACCCGGCGTGGGCACCGCGGATAGCATCGATGAGCTGAATAACACATCTGTGATTTAAGTTATTTTTTTAAAGATGGACGACATTTCTTCTAAAATCGGCTTATTGCTAAGACTCCAACTGAAAACTGAAAAATTTCCTCCGATCAGTTGCTTAATATAGACACTCTTCAAAGTCAACGCCAACTAGGTTCACAATATTTTAAATTTATACTTAAGTACGATGGGCTAATACACAAAATGTATTGCAGAGAATATTATTGATTTTCCGAAATTGTTTTACGATACAACATTAAAAGAAAAGTCAGAAAGGTTATTAAGTACGACTATGCCAAAGTTCGTTATGCTAAAAATTCATCAATTCGATTTATTCGACTTCATCCAATACTAGGGATTAAAAGTGTTAATCGTGTGTATGAGACACAGTCGGACAACTTTAAAAGACGACATTTCTTCTAAAATCGGCCTAAATATACTTTGAAGCGCCCAAATGGAAAGTCCTACACCAACCCCCTTATTATTGGGATATATTTAATTCTAATTATCACTGTTCCCATCGATAACTCAGTGTGTGTCCGGTCAAAATCGCTCATCTTAAGAATATTTAAAGAAATGTTTTCATTAGTGGATTGTTTTGTGTATAAAAACTACGCGTCCTTCCAATTATGTGATGCGAATACAAAACCGCTAATACTTTGGGGTAATGGTGTTGCCAGATGACCTACCTTACCATACCTACATCAGAAAATTTCTACTTATTTATTCATATTTTATATCTTATTACTGAAATTTGTCCGTGTACGTGGTATACCGCCCTGCCCAAAAATCATTAGAAGAAAAGCAAAGCGTAAGTCAGACACGTACTCATTTAAAGACATAAAAGCCATCATATAGAAAGTTCATAGTCGATTAACGAAAAATGATTACGGCTTTTCAATATGTAATTTATATAAGTATAAGGCCTTTCGATATGACGTCACGCATTCGGCTTGAAAGTGTGCATGCATAGCTTAAGGAGTGATTACTTATGAATTAATTTTATTGAGCAAGCAATTCGATGCGACTGAGCAAGATAAATTATTGAAAATAGCCAAAAATTCGAAACGTGAAGCATAGAAGAGCACCGACTTCATGTTCAATATAGTCAACAGAGGGAGAATCATGCAAATCAGCTGAGCAAATGACAGAGCGCACAGACATTAGCCTCAGCATTCATGGAATCGCATTCAGCCGCAGATGCGTTGGGAGCAATGACTATGCTGAGATGTGTTGCCACAATCATCGCACAACCGCATAACATCGCAACGTGTATTTGGTTCAGTCAGCGTCTGAGTTTTTCTGTCAGTTTCGTTTGGGGCGAGTAGGGAGGGTGAACTCGCTGACTGTGATGAATGTCTATTTCATTGAATTTGAATTACACCGCAACTCATTTTATTTTATCTGCTTGTGCACAATTTTTATGAAATCGATGATTTTTCCTCTTGCCTATTGCATAGCATTTGCTTGGATGCATTGATACATATAGGAAGCTGCGGAGTGCTTAAAATTTACTCAAATATGTTTCTTGTCATTTATTAATTCTTTACGTTGATTGTTGCATGACCTCCTTTATGCCATGGTTACTCTAGTTTAAGACTAGCAAATTAAAATGTATTTCGCGATGATGCAGCTTATTGTATTTTGTACACAATTAAGCTCCCAATATTTTGCTCAGCTATTGAAATAATGATAATTTTAGTACAGATTCACCCAATTAAACCAAAATAATAGATTCGGATCGGGTTCATAGTCAAGGTATACATAATTAAGATCATTTACTCCTATTAAAGCTTATACAATTATGGTGAGTTCTTATGCGTGCGTCTGTGAAAGTCTAAGTAAATTGTGAACTTGAAAAGACGATGGCACAAATGGAAAGGATTTTCTGGATTCAGACTAATGTGAGCAATGCGACGCAAGATCTGGAACAATCTATCCCCACGATGATTTAATTCCAAATTACAAAACTTCCGTGGATTTGGAATCTACTCCACTTAGCTTCGAAACTTCGCCGGTGATCCAAAGGGTCCTAAAAATGTTGATCCCACCATCGAATTCAGAACAGAAAGTGTGAAACGAGGATTATATTTAGCTGGTATAAGTCACTGATGCATGACATGTCAATGTAAATTGAGAAAATTGAGTTAGTATCAGAATGAATATATGCACCGAGGACTATGTGGTTTCCAAAAGCCAACACAAATGACACACGACACAGCTACTTTTAGACGTTATTTTAGTTAAAGCAATGTCAGAATCACTTGAGTTGTCACCGCTCGACTGTTTTGATAAACAATGCGTGGAAATTTCTTGTATATTTGAGCATCCATCACGTTGCAGCTGGACCCCAATGGAATGTACGCAAATGTCATTGGAAATTCCCACAAAATGAAAGCCCGACGAATATATTAAAAAAATGAAAAAAATTTCAATGAGTATTAAAAAGAAGTGTATCTAGAATATCAATTTACTTATAATTGTATTAAATGCCTTCATAAAGCTCATAAGATTGATAGATTTGTATAAAGTATCATACAAATCTATCAGCTATATACAAAATTTACTTACACCCCTCGATAGGTTGAGGATCAAAGAATTCGTTAGATTAAGTGATGGAGCGCTACTATATTCAATGATATTATTTGTATTCGAAGTACTGCACTCACCGATCTTTAAGGTCTGTACGGTTATAATATTGTAACACTCTTTTATTCAAATTACTTTGTTGGGTTTCTTAAGTGCTTAGCCCATTGTACTTAAGTAGAAATTTGAAAAATTTAAAACTGAGTTCACATTGGCTTTGAGGAAAGACTATATAAAATAACATACGAAGCATTTTCGTCATTCTGTTTCTGTTCTCGTACGCAAGTGCATCCTTAAGTTTCATATTTAATTTTACTTTTCTGAAAAGTTCTGTGCAATAGGAAGCTTGTCTATTAGACGGAAATGGAATCATAGGGAAATTGTAATTAAAAATATTTTAATTCCCGCAAAATAAAACTTCGTTCAACATGTCATATCGGATAATCTGGAGCCTTTGGCCCTCTTGAGTAGCATGTCTTCTATAAGCCGCATGATTCTGAAAGTCTTTGACTACTTCAATCTTTTTCATTCTCGTTTATATTTTTGTCAGTGGAAGCTTTAAGCTGTAACTGTATCTAAATATAAGTATTTTGTACCAATGCCAATTTTTTTTCATTGCCTTGATACGTATGATACCATGTATAGGATAGCCCATATTAGGTGGATTTAAGTAGACTTGATTA
This sequence comes from Cacoxenus indagator, assembly GCA_035041755.1. Lineage (NCBI taxonomy): Eukaryota > Metazoa > Arthropoda > Insecta > Diptera > Drosophilidae > Cacoxenus > Cacoxenus indagator. The sequence goes on along the minus strand of JAWNKX010000225.1, from coordinate 383,976 downwards.
CATCACTTTTTCATTGTTACATCGCCCAAATGGTCACCTTGAACTCAAATGGCGTACCAGTACTTGCTTTCTCAAAAGGAGACTAGTGGATATGATTAACGTACGTTTCCTACATTTACGCACGACATGCATTAAGCCAATTCTGACAATGGATGCTAGGAAACATTTCAAAATACCTGCCAAGGGACTTCCAAGGACAGTGATATTTAAGAAACATGGTACCATATTCAACATACTGAACCCTCTCCACGCGAGATCAACTAGAACCTCTGTTGTATATTGGTTCTATTAGGTGTTTAGAATGCTCAGTTTATGAATTGTCTTCTCGAATTGATGACGTCGTTCAGTATAATGGCTAACCTGATATCATTGTATGATTTTGGTGGGATGTTTAAAATGTTAGAGTGAGAGAATCGTTTTATTCAGTTCGGTGTGTATCATATTTTAGTACTTACAAAAGCGTGATAACGTAATGAAAATAAGTATTAAAAAAAAGGAGAGACAAATAAATAATTTAGAGAAACACAAAAGTACGAATTTGTCTAACTTTTGCAATATTTTAAAATGTTTTGTGTCAGCAACGCCAAAAAGCCATTTCATCATTGTGTATTTAAAATATTTTTGCAAAATGTTTTCAAATGCAATAAATAAATGTAGCCAAAATGTTGTGCAATTCCTATGTTTGACCAAAGTCATTGCTCGCAGAGTTGGTAACTAAAAGAAAGAATGCAATTTGAGTGGGCATTTAAATTGAATTTGCATTGCAAAGAATAAAGAGCTATTCTTTCTCTAAAATTATTTCTTCCATTAATAACTGTGCAATGTTAATTGTGCTGCTAAAAAAACTAGAGCATAGAGAATACTTCATAGAGAACGAACTTCATAGAAATGAAATTTTGTTAGTTGAAAATTCAAATAATATGAAACTTTTACTTGCAGCCTCAACTACAAAAAAAAAAACCAATTACGAAACTTTGGTTTTCTCGCCTTTTTTATGAGAACTCACACCAACTAATGCAGAAAGTGACTAAGGTCGTGTCGAATAAAAAAAAGGAAAATAAAAATGGAAGGAAGAATTCGAATGGTCTGCGTCCGAACTAAGCGAATAATAACTTCGAAATGACTTTTGTTGCTGCTTCTTGATGCATTGCCAGGACAAGTTTCTGCTGTCGGGCCATATGTGTCGGTCGGTCGTGAGGCCAAAGTTCTGCTGACAAATTCATGCGACGTCATCATAAAGTAATTTATGTGATTTTCAGTTGTCACTAGCCAAGACAATCTGCTCGCAACACATGCTTCGTACTTCAACTCGACCAGTTGCTACACTCCCAGTGACGCCAGTGCCTGTGTCTTCCCTTATGTGTGGCAATTAGAGTGGGAAATAAAAGGCCATCCTCACTTCTGAAAAGTGGAAAATAATAGAAAAGCCCAAGTGATACTGATGTGGTAGGGTGAAGTGTTTGATACCACTCCATTTAATTTTTTGAAATGAAGTAATTTCAAGTTTTTCAGGAAATGATTTCATCACGGTATGTCAACTTTTTACGACGGTATTATTGCAGTAGTTGACTTTATTAGGGATCTCATTTGCGGTAAAGGAATTCCAAAAACGGAAAATAAATAATGACGTTTCTGCTCTTCAAAGTAGCCAATTTGAAAATATTTATTGGTTTTCCATAAAAAATATTCTCAATTTCAAAAATAAATAAAAGAACAATATACAATATTACAATGTAATATGTCTCAATAGCCTAAATGCTAGTGGACGGTCACATGCCTTGAAATTCACCTTCATTTCACGAAGTAAATTTAGCGACAATGACTTTTTTATAGTCATACGATGAATTGCGTGTGTTGATGATGATTGACGATTGTGATATTTGATGTATGCAAACTTCATAATTTCTGAGGAGTTTTTGTTGAAAGCAACATCATTTAGAATAATTTAAATACTTTGTTCAAAGAAGCTGGGAGTTGTTGAATGGACACACCCATTTAGTCACTTTCAAAGTATAGTCGTTGGATGTTGAATGTGCCAGATTTTATGATATCCATTAGACTTCGACTTCTTAAAGCGACTGACATGAATTCTTCAATTACATACTTCTCTTTCTCGAATAAAAGATGCCACTCGGCTATCACGTCGACGCACACATTTAGGCAGGCCCCCTTCATTATTGTATGTGAGCATTGAAATGTTTGACTGTATACGAGCGTTAACCTTGTGAAATTTTACCAAAGACTTTTCACTTCACTTTTAGTTATTTCTCAAACAAGCAATGAAAGACCGCGCATGTCATTAAATCTCTAAACAAAGTAAGTTTTTCCAATATAAATTTTGTAAATAACGTTGTAACTATGTAAAATAAAGTAATCTTATTGGTGTTATTTTTAATCTTTCATAAACTAAAAAAAAACTGCAAATTTGAAGGGTGTCTTTAAACTTTAGTCCATGACTGCATATAGATCAGGAGTGGACGTGGGTATCAGTCAGAAAGTAAAGTCGTCCGTGTAAGAGTTTTCTTTTTCGCAGCATATTATTCAAAACTTTACACAGCACAATTAAAAAATAAATTATCACATTGGTTACAAACAGACAGGCTACTATGGAAAAAAAAGTTCTTAACATGACAACATACACTTATTATATCAAAAACTATCCTCTTGTTAATTCGGGACTCAGCTATATTCCCAAAATTTCACAGAATATTTTTGGAGATTAGAAAGTTCGTGCTACTCTCATGAACAGTTATATGTGGCTTCTTCACGCGCTGGCGAACTAAGTAAGTTTAAATATCTATGCAACTCAGAGATCAACGAAAAATCTTGTTCATCAAATATCATTACAATAAAAACAAAACAGGTTGTATTCAAAATAAAAAAATTGTAACTCTAAAAAAAGTAGAATCGGGGACTGCTAGTATCAGGTGTAATCAAATTTAACACAAATAGAAATAATTAATTATTATCTTTATTTTAGTCAGAATAACTTTTGAAATGAAGTACAATTTAAGTATTTAACAATTTTAGTTAAAAAATCCTCTCAAGCTTTCGTTCACTTGCCATTTATCTACTTCAATATTTCAATAAAATTTGTCTGATTTAATGAGCAAAATTTGTATCTCTACTGATTTGATGTACGCATTAAAAAAAAAACATTGGCTCACAAAAATGTGCAGCTACAAATTGTGAAAAAGGAAACAATTATTTTAAATAATTTCTATAAAAATATTGAGTGCTGCAAGTCCAATTCGCCACGAAATCAATTCAGATTTAATGCCAAACAATAAATTCCTTTACAGAAAAAGCGCCCAATTAATTGGCGATTTCAAGCGCTGTTGCTCGTTCAGTGAAAATATTGGAAAAACTGTCAGAAATATTTTTACCAACAATTTATCATTAATGCTTATACATATCTGTAAAAATAATGAAAAAACAGTTAGTCACATTTTTCATGTCGCATAAATACCATTTTATAAAATGTTGCGTTCGTCTTTTTTGGGTAAATATCACTAAAGATAGTTCATAGCTAAACGTTGATGGAAGTTCGAAAGAATATAATAACTACTTATTTTTCCAATATTATATATAGCAGTACAGTTAGAAACTTCTAGGCTCCAAGACAGCCTTTAATCCTGAAATAGTATACCAATAGAATAAGCGCCGTAGATTGGGAGAAGAAAATGGTTTGTGTGCCTTCCTCTTCTGTTCGATCGGTTTTGTGAAGCCGTTTTATTGTTGTTGTTCCATTTACGTTTGATAGTTAACGGAAGAGATCAATTTTGTATGTTTGTGCTGTATTTGCTATCATTAATGTGATAGTTTTGGGTTCAGATAGAACTAATTCATTCATGAATGTATACTCTTTGGTTGGGTTGCTCATGAGTGAGTGAAAAAAACAAATGGTTTTTTTAGAATGCGATGGATTGTGTCAGCCTAATAATATATATAATATATGTATAATATTTTGCGTATCGCATGGTTTCTCTATAGAAAGATTTTAGGACATTGCTATCACAATTTCCACTAGTGTAAGTTTACTAAGCGTACCTAAGTAGCCGTGAGCGAGCGAATTTCACCGTCAAATAATTTATTTTTATTTTTTCTTTATAATTGTTTATTTTAAATAATAAAGTCTTCAAAAAAATAACTACATTAAATAAACAAATGTATTTTATAAATGAGTGGCTTCATTTGGACAAAGTCTCTGGATGAGCTCTCGAGTCCTTAATATTATTATTGAAAATCTTTAGAGGAATATTCATAAATTAACTTAAGTACAATTAAAATATTATATTATGTTCGCTATGAAAAATTAGAAAAACCTAGCTTTATGATGAAGGAAAGAAGAAAAAAATAAAATTAAAACTAAACTAAAAATAAGTATAGGATTGGGACAGGCATTTGGATGATGGGAATAGGATGATTGGTATATTTAAGATGTTTTCCACCACAACTAATTGATGATAATTAAAGACTCCCTTTCATCCTTATCTTAGATGGAGGTGTCAAATCTTCTGTTATCATTATTTAAATTAGTTTCGTAAATGGAATCAATGTTAATTTTTCATCTGTCGTACGTCTATATCAATGATAAAATGTTGGGACACCATTATTATTTTCCGTTAGTCCCCTTTTATCTAGCTCTACGAATACTTTACATTTGCATGGTGCTAATATAAGATTATTATTGGCACAGTTAGTGCATTTAATTATAAGTTTACGCATTAATTTAATTATAAAATTATCAATTCTATTAAAATTTGCTCTATTGTATAGTGTTTTATTTTATAATTAAATTCGCTTTGTGGTGTTCTGAATAGAGAAGTGCATGCTCTTACACATTTTCTTTCGAAATTCCTAATTTTTTCCATATATGATGATATGTTAAACCATATTGGATAGTCATATGTAGCAATGGGCCTAATTAATGATTTATACATTATAAATTTGACGTTATTCTGAATATGCTTTGAAAAAAACAGATTTTTATAGACAAAAAATGCATTTTTAATTTTATACAATTGTAAATTTATATGTTCAGGTGCTTGGCTCAAGATGTTGAACTGCGTCTTCTGTATCGTCAAATAATACTACCTAATTAGTACACTTATCGCTTACAGTGACTATTCTATAGTCAATGGTTGACTTCCAGCCATCAATCAGTAGGTACAACATGTGAACTATGGACGTTGATATAATTAGAAAACCGATAAAGATTATAATACGGATTTTGAGAAAAATGATATAATACAGGAAAGGTTGTATTAGGTAGGACATATAAAATGAAACCCAAGAAATACATTTAGAGAAAGTCCTGTTAAAAAAAGTTTCAATACTCACAGACCCAGAAATCGTTGCTTAATAATTGTGAAGATATTCAAACACTAAGAGCTCGTGACAAGAAAGAGAATAATAAGTGTAAAGTAATGCAATATCTCTTTATAATACCAACTGATTTAAAATGGAATAAGTTGTAACTTCGTTCCTTAACAAGTCGAAAATTGCTCAAGATGTTCCTACTCACAAACATGTTGTTATATATCTATCATAGATGAGCACTGCTTTTTAATGTGTTGGTCATAAACACTTTTCTCATGTCTCCACCAGTCCGCATCTTTCGCCGCAAATGTTGTCATACAAATTGAGTTTACTTCGCATTTTGTGCTAAATGTCGTGGGGTCAACCCCTTTGTGCTTATTTTTCATGTTCTTATTAAGTGCTTTGTTTATTTTGCCCGTACACTTTTCCGCTCGTTCCGCTTTTGTTTTTCCAATAATTATTGTGAAAATATTATTTTGTGTCGCGCAAAATGGCGCCAGAATTTGTGCCAGTGAAATCAACGATTTAACCTCTTAATTTTTGCATTTAAATGGGAAAGCAATAATACATTTAATTCGTGTGTATGGAAAACAAAAACGTATTAAAGTGTTGAGAGAAATTCAAGTAGAGTATGCTGACAGAAAAATTAATAGAAAAAGAGCGAAGCAAAAAAGAAACGCGAACTCTGAAGGCAAAAGAAATTCCTTTCCCGATGTCGAAAGTGTCTACAAATGACATTTCGATGTAATGAAATAAGTGAAGAATTTGATGTGATTTATTTCAATTTGTCAGACCAAATGTCACAAGAGACAAGCAAAGTGAATAAACCCAGTTCAATGAATAAATTAGTTTCCTAACAGAAATGCTCCTTTTGTCACACGAGGCATCTGGCCTTTGTAGAATTGGGCTTAATGTGACTCAATTAATATATTGTATTTTTGTTTTTTCTTTTATCCGTTTCTTATTCTTAATCAAAGTAAAGGTACTCATATGGAAAATGGCTCTGATATTACGCTTGATTAAGGTTTGAATATTTTCGAAGAATCCCACTTTATATTTTTAAACACTCGCGATATCAACTTTCTCCACCGAAAGATTGCTGAACCAAGGTCTCCAACTCAAAACACAATTCGCTGTCGGTTAAAAAAACTTCATCCTAATGATCTCCCCAAATTCCTTGAATGGCATGATTGTCCAAAGCGCAACTAAGTATGCTATGATGATAATACAAATGTTTAGAAACTATAGCAGAAATTAGCCAAGCCGAAACTGAATATGAGCATTACTTTTCTTTAAACCTATATAAGATATTTATTTGAGAGTGCTTATGCTAGAGTAATAATTTTTGATAGAATTCCTAGATATAGCAGGGTTAGAATTCGAGGAAAGATTCTTAATAAGTCAGCTAGCGAGGCTGCGCATTAAATTTTGAGTGATCGTCAATGACTCCACGTAAGGTCTTCCTTAAAATTTTATATTTGGCGAAAGATCTACTATATATGAGGCCATCGGGTATAATATTTCATTGTTGAGCCAATCGGATCTGCAGGGAACTTCAGATGCCACAAGTGTAAGTTATGACATACATTTCTTGCTACATTTTTAACAACCGACATTTAAGTGTCTTCCTCCGTTAGTATCCTTAAATTTAATTTTGTCCACATTTAATTTTTTGAAGGAACTTGTCACCATATCACATCAGAATGTATAATGTGGACAGTCGACTTTTATTAAATGCCTTCGAAGCTCATTTTAAGCTCGCTTAGTAATGAATGCACAGGACATCTTTCAGTAAAGCGCAAGGAAACCAGAAAATGTCTTCATTCAGCTCGAGCAGCTGATGCTTTTCTGCTCCAATAATGTCGCTTGGAGGGACTTTAATGCGCGTCTAATAAACGCGTCCAACCTCATTGGCTAAGAAGAGTTTAGTAGCTAAACAACTCAGCAAAAGCAAAAAGTTGATGCAGAAAAGTGCGCTAAGCTTGCAAGTTCTGGATTTTAAGCGCTTTCGCTTTCGCTTTCTGCGTTTATTAAAACGTTGAATAACAATTCCAGCAAAACTCGAATGCGAAAGCATTTGAATGGAACGGCGGGAGTTGAAAAACTTTCTATTGGCAGCGCTGAGGGCTGCATCAGAGCGCAGCTCAAACAAGAGGATGAAGTTTCTCAACGCACATTAAAGCATTACTTAAGGCAATCATATTTAAAAAGTTTCTTATTATTTTAATGATTAATGAGCGATTATGAAACGTGAGACGAGACGAGCTTTCAAATTCATTTTGACTCTGCCGCTGTTCCTCCGAATACGCAATTAGCCGGAAAACGTTCAAAGTGCTTTTGCAAAATAATTAAGCAACACCAAAAAAGTAAAAATAAATAAAAATAAAATATAAACATAAGAAGCCAAAGAAATAATTAGCTATGTTTTGCACATGTCGCATTCGAATAGTAAGTTTAGTGGGCTTTAAACAAACGCAAATCGCTTTAATTGGCTTACAAATGAGCTCAAATTTGTCTGTGGAAATTATTGTTTATATATTCGCTATACATTTTCAATGCGCGATTATCGGCCAATAATTTATGAGTGACATTAATATTTAAATTATTGTATGCGGCATGAATTTTTAATATGCAGAGTGCTTTTTTGTTATTTAATGCTTAACTCATTGGACCATAAACAAAAATAAACCAAAATTATTTTTTATCAGTATAACGGAATGTGCTCAAAATCGTTGAAACAATTTTATAAGGCTTATTTTGAAATTAATAAAATTACATTATTTTTATTGGGGCTTATATAATCAACTCATTAAACTGCTACTTGGTATACCTAAGTATCTCAACTACTAATTCAAGTTTGAGTGATTAATTTGGACGGTTGCTATTTATGAAACTCAATAGAATGTGAAACTTTAATTGCCCACTTTCCTTTACTCTCACTCGCAATCATGCTTACTCTCCTTTTCTCAACGTGCTTTCCCTCTCCAGTAGTCGTCAGCACCGATTATTCTATTGATCACTGATACTGCAGGCAAAGCCTCTGGTTAGGCCTGGACCTCATATTCGCTAAAACAGAGAATAATGCTAAATGCAATAGGAATAAAGGCGGAAACATCCACATCCACACCATTCTGTTTCAGCCTTAATACAAAATAATTAATTATATATAATCTAGAAAATATAAATTGCTATAGAAAAGTGTTGTTGTAATAGCTTCTTGGTCGTATAGAAAATGCTGTAGTAAGTGATCCTTGGGCGCCAATAAGTAGCTTAATTTCGCGCCCTAACAAAGTGGATAGCATACAAATATCTATCAACTTCACGATATTTAATCAAATGGTATCGAAGTCTATTAATTTCGAAGAAATTATTATTAAATGCTCATTAATTGATTAATTTTTAAATACAAAGTTCATAGCGATGTTTTCGAGAACAGCTATGAATTCGGAATTCAGTTATAGTTTAGGTTAAAGCGTATTCTGGAACATTCATCTTGACTCTATAGGTTTTTAGTCTGAAGTATTAATCTTGTTATTTATTTATTCATTTGTTTGTTTAATTAAGAGACCTTGATCTCAGAATATAGAAAACCTCCATCTTCGTGACTTCGTCTCTTGGACTTGAAATTTTGTGATGTGCTCCGTGATTTCACCTTTCCTTACTGGTTTAGATTTCTTGCATAGAAATTCCAATTCAGAAATCTATATTCTTCAAACAAATGCACTAAAGAATTTACAATTCACCTGTAAAATGCAATCAATTAATTTTAAATGAGCTTCACTTAACGTTTATCGCCAGATAGGCCATCAAGATTCATTTCCTCAAATTTTACTAATTTGTCTAATTAGTTTATTACGCCTAAGCAACGATTTGCAAATTTAATAGAACCGAATCATCTCAACTAATTAACATGCGTTTTTGAGGACAGTGCACATACATGGAGCACCCGCCAAGAGAACCCAGCAGCACCTAAAAAAAGGAAACCATCAGTCGAATGACTTTGGTGCTGCACCGGCAAAGTAACATTTTGCCATCAATTTACATAATTGCATTTAATTGAAATGAACAACTTAATGAGTTTTGAGGTTACGCGTGGTTGGCGAGAAGAAAACTCCGCGACTCGACAGCCAAGCAGAACTGAATTTACTGCGAAATGGGCGAAAAGAGTGATGAGCATTTCATAGACAACATCAGATTTCGTTTAGTTGCCATTTGAATTTTGTGTCAAGTTCCATTTTGCACAAGCACTTAACTGTCTGAGATTAATTTCAGTGTATAATCCCACCCGATTTTCGTTTTAAGGAAATATCGTGTTCATCGTCATCCACATTAGTGCATACTTCTACGGTTATTGGTGCAAACAAATTCGCCGTAATTTGAAATCGACTTGCTCGCTTTCTTGCCCGCAATCACATGAATGAAACTTCATGCCAACGAGACGTGTTAACTGCATTCAATTATCCGCGAACCATAAACCGATTTAGTTACATGAATATTTATACGGCGTACATGCACTTCAAATAATGAAAACATTATGGGGAGGAGAGATGTAATGGTTCAGCTTCCTAACATTCTCAGTGCATATCTGTTCAATACCATAAAAATGTGTCCCCTTTCTATTCTTCATCAACACACCAGCTCCATTAACATTCGCAATTCATGACGTCACTAGCACATGGGCGACGCTCTGTGTTATCGAGGTGCGAGGTATGCGCTTTCTGTCATATTTTCCTGGTTATTGATATAGATGTTGCGGTTGGTGGACGAGTATCTTTCTCTCTATATAGTGACAAATTTAATATTTCAGTATTACTGAGATATGATTTCGTCAATAAATAATTAATAAAATAGTGTGAAATGGTAGAATTGAATATTCATTTAGCTTCCATGCAAATCCATAGTTCATAATAGTCAATGAGGGGGAAGCTTACTTTAACTGCTCCCAAGTGACAATGCTGAAGTTGATGGCATAGAGAGACGGAGTTCTCATAGTGTATTGTGCGTTTTTGTCTTCATTGGCCCCTGTCGATTGGTTCCGCGTATTCTCCTGAATTCTGATATTAAAATACCTAATTTTTAACTACTTGAGGGTGCATACCACTCATTTATTATAATTCAATTCGAACAGATGGGTTATAATACCATCTCGTAATATCTGCATTGCGTGTAAGCACCTCTTCCAGAAATGAACAAGGCCATTGAGATGAAAAAGTGCTTCCGAACTTATTGTTTACAACATTTCGAACTGTGGCCGCTGTGTCACAAATGGTGACAAATTCAAATCCATATCTTGTAACACCCTATTTAAGCCAATTTGTCATAAATGAGTTGTTTCCTTAAACAACAAACAAAAATATGTATAAATACAAAAATCATTTGCTGAGCTAGGCCATTCTACATTGTTTTATATTTTAGAAAAATTGATAGAGGCTCTCTAGACGAGCGTACATTGTAAACACATGTAAAAGCGTTGCCAATCTCACCAAAATCTATGACACAGAAAGCCACATTTACTCCTGCTCGGAAAGGCACTGATTATAGGCAACTTTTAACCTATCTGCATGGACAGCGTATTATATAGAAAGTGCAATGTTTCCAATTGCAGGGACAGGTTAAACAGAAATAAATCTGTGATAAGCAATGGTACGATTAAAAAATGTAAGGGAAAGTTTCTTTGAAATGCTTACCACAAATTATCAACATTCTTGACTTGAGAAAGGGAGAGAGATATAAACAGAGAAATCAAAAAATATAGGATTTCCAATTTTCAGAGAAATTAAGAGGAAGCGCGCTTCGGGTAAAGCAAAGCCACATTTACCGATTTCATTAAACACTTTTATATATTTTAAGTACCTTTAAGTTATTTTTGATGTATGCAACTTAAGCTAACTAGAATACGGTTCGAATTTAGTAGCTCTACATACAAAACTTAGGTATGACATGCTAAAAAGGGCTTTTTATTATTTTTTATTTTAATTTATTTATTTTTACTTCCCTTATGAATGAAACTAAAGCAGACACTCTCGTTTGCCTGCATACCCGAACCTACAGTATTATAAGAAACCCAGAAAAAGAGTTTTGAAAATTCCAGATCAATTTATTTATGGAAGGCAATCCGCACTAACTAAAACAGCAAGTGCAAAATAGAGTATTTCATTTTATTAACAGACGTAGTAGACATATCTTTTTTAAGGGCGGATTTTCTTTTTACTTATAGCATTTCGCTTTTCCACTTGACAGTAAATATTTCGTGTTTTATATTTATGATTGAATATAAATACGTACATATGCATGTATGTTTAATATATGCGGATATACAAATGTGGATGTAGCCGTAATCAAAAAGTATGAAATATTCCTCTGACGAAGTCTCCGAGTCTTGTGATGCTAAGTAGAAACCGAAAGTTTCGGTTAAGTGGCTGTTGTTAACATCGAACTAACAGGCTGTAGGACAGTAGACCGCTGTGTAGTGACATTATAATGTTAACTGAACACACTGTGCTGTATTCCTTTCTTAGGCCTCATTGTAAACTTTGTTATGTTGAAACTATTAGAGCTTGCTCTTTTGTGTCGGACATTTTTAAAGCTGTACAAGAAACATAATATTGAGTATAAAAATATTTTTACTGCAACTTGCTTCTAAAATGCGTACTCTACATGTGTATTTCTGCATTGATATCGGTTATGGTCTGCCTTAGAGGATCTTGCAATAAGTAGCTTGCCCCAAATATCGTTCGTTTAGGGTTCACCCTAAACCAAGATTAATTACCTTAGTTTTCTTGTTCAATGATTGATTGTTTTCCGCAGCTGGTTGGGTCGATATAACTGAATTACCATAAGATTTTTTCCAACATGAGTTTCGAAATTATTCTGCCTTCTTTGTAGTGGTCGTTACATTTTTTTTTATTTCTGCGATTGCCTTAGGATGGGGTTAAAATAGAACAAATGTTTACAGACAACCAGCGTGGATTCAAATAATGACAGGCGACCCCAGAGCACTGTCGCCAGCTTGTACGATATATGCTCCTTATTTTTAAGGATTTCCTGAATACTTTTTCAACTTTAAGAGCACATTAAGGTTTGCTTTTGTGCTCATAGATCCCTTAAAAGTTTCAATAAACTTCCGTAAAAGATTAATGACCAACTATGTAGATAGTATTTCGTTGTACCAAATCCGGCTTGTGGTTTTAAAGTATTATATTTTAACTGTAGTGGAATAAAAGTTATTATTTAACAAGTTATTTAATAAACAGTTAACGGCAAACGTGTGAAAGGATTACGCTTCATTCACAATTCGTTCCCCAACTGTTATACCAAAGCAAATTGTTTTTTTAAAGTTATTCTACTACATTGATTTTTCAATCATTTCCACTTTATCGGATACAATAAAAACAATTGCGATTGTCACATTTGACATCGAATGCAATTGTTCAACACTAATTATCGCCATTAAAGCGTTATTTACACATGATTGCGCACCAAATTACGTTGGCAAGGGGCATTAAAAAGGCAAACAATTTGTTGACGGCAGTAAATCGGGTGAAAAGTCTGAGTTTTCTTCGCTTTGAGTAACGGCAATTGACATTTGATTTGCAAAGTGCACGAAGAAATCGCGTTGTACAAAATGAGTGGATCACACGCTGCAGTGGTGGTGTGAGATACTTTCGACTATACCAATGTGTGTGTTTGAATACTTACGCGCCCGCATTTGCTTTATGGAGCCGACAAAGCAAAGCTAACTTTTAACTACCTAAAACCGGAGAAAATGCAGACATTCTAATGGCAGCCATTTAAATAGCTTATCTGAAATTACAATATGGCCGTCGTAGCTTTTGTATTACGCGATGAGATTAGCGCTCAAAGTGGCTTTCAAATTAATGAGGGATTTCTTTCAGTGGCGGCAAACGCGTCAAGTTGAGGAGTGAAAACGCCGTGGGCAGAGTTTCATCCGCTAAAACGAGCTGGCTCAATAATTAAATGAATTTTCATTCAAATTAAGTCCTATCCTACGCTAACAGCGAATGAGCGACACAAGAATACAATTGGCTCAAACGAGTCTATTCAAAATTCTTTATTAGATTGAACATTTTCGGATTTTAAAAAAAGTGTTGAATATTTTTCAAACTGCTTGGTTACTCTTCCAGTTCATCTGCTTCTACGAAAAGACATTTGCTTGTTCTTTGTCCAATTCCAGATCTGAAAAGACTAACTGGCAGATGGCTGATGGGGCTGCGCATACAATTTCACGAACTCTATCACCCGTTGTTTATATTTCTTTGGATATTTCGAAAGCAAACTCGCTGCGAGATGATTCAATGGATCAGTAAGACTGGGACATCTCAGGAGTTGTGGCAGAAAGGTGTCCAAAATGTTTAGGAGATCGTACATTGGAGACCAACCCTCTCGGAACACGTTCATGCATACGGTGCCCGATACTGGATCAATATTCGGATGAAATATCTTACTGGAGAACTGTACCAGCGGCGCCTTGTACGGGTATTCTTTTGTCAGTATCACGTTGACAGTCCAGACACCGCCTTTGTACAAAGAGTCCGTCGGCCCATAGAACCTTACTTGTAATTGCTTCCAGTTATCCTCGATGTTTACCTTGTGATTCGATGTCACTAGCTTCATTACGTCCACCTCAGCACGACGAGTGCTCATCGTAGCCAACATCGGTTCCATAGAGAGTGCCATAGTTTACGTTTGAATAACAGGGAGTGCAATTATTTTTAGTCAATTTTCGGTGTGCATAAAAACGTTTCCAAGATTGGACTACTTGAAAGGAACAATTCCCCAGAAAGTTTAGTATTCAACAAAATTTTTCTTCCTAATATTACATAACTGGCTTGTTTATTCAAACTGAAAAATAATTCAAAATTGACTGGGATTATTGATTTTTGATTGTGAGCCTAAAGGGTAGACGGTTTCAAAATAGTTCAAATAAAAAAAAATCATTTAAATACCAATTGGATCTCGTTTAGACATACTTCCGGTGGGACCCTGTGTCTGACCCTGTGGCGTGAAGCACACACTAACAGTTGTTTCGATGCAAAATATCACAGTTGACGTTTGTTCTTTAATTTGCTCTTTGATATATTTGATCGTTCCAGAGGAAATTAAACGTGGGCAACGTCAATTACTTCACTGTGCCCATTACACAAATTTACCCAGATGCAATACTGTGTTCATATCTTTTTAAGAGATATTCCACACCTCAGAGAGCTTTTGCAATTAAAATCGATTTTATTGCCGCTTTACTATCTGAGTACAAATTAATATTGCTACTTTTAACTCATCTAGATTGTAAACCTCTACAAGAGCACTTTTAAAACATCATCCGTATTCGCCACCAACGTACGTGTTCTACCTTCACCAAGCGGGCCTCCACACCAAAGAGCAACAATGCTCCGGTAAAAGCTGCTGGGATCATGTTGTTAAAGGCGCTGCAAGTGCAAATTCCATATATTTCATAGCTATCTCTAAAATACCAACTAGAGAGTTTCGGGGCTTTTCGATGTACCTTACTTTCCAATACGCGTGCTACGTATTACATAACGACATATATCTAGTAAGTATTGATAACATATGAACGATATAACTTCGCTTACTATCGAAAGACATCATGCTTTTTCGACACTATAAACCCCAGCTTCTACTTTATAACTTATTTAATAAAACAAATGCCAATATACAAATTTTCTTTTTAAATTTGTGCAGCGCCTTCAGTAGTCACCGCGGTCTACGCTGGTGATTGATTCTATGTTAATAGCAGACAGATAACACAAGCCAAAGGCTTCGCCTCGCTAGAAAAAGAAGCGAACACTTCGTGAGAGGACTATAAACTCTATATGATTGTATAATCTGTGGAATCGTTGTTCATTCAACACTAAGTTTTACTTATTTTTCCATTTATTGTGATTGATTGGTGAGTTTAGTCTCTAAAATGTATATTAATCATTTAATAAAATTCCGGGCGGTTGTAAATTCATAGCGTTTCAAAAAGTTAAACAAAAGCCATTTAAGCGAATGTGTTTGAAATATAGCCAAGTGATATAAAACACATTTTAGCGGATTTGACAAAAATACCATTTGCCAATATCACACACAGGTTTTTTGTTGCTGTTTTTTTTTTGTGCACGCATAAAAAGTGTGAAACATTTTAGGGATTCAATTTCGTTAAATCCGATGAAGTGATAAAAATAATAAAAACAATTTAGTATGTATTTTCAACATTCTGTGAAATGTTTGCGTCACGAAAAAAAAATCATCAATGGTCTTTAATCATTTCAGTGTCGGTAAATTTCCGCTGAAACTATTAAAAAGCAATTAGGTAGCATTTTATGCATAATTCGATTGTGGGAAATGAATTGGTGATGCAACTTTAAATCAGCTCAGTGAAAAACAAGGAACTTAAGCCGCACAAATTTTACAGTGTCACTCATCCGAATTTATTTCAACTCATCTCAAGCTCATATCAACTGATTTATTTATGTCATTGTTGTATCGGAACGATGGCATGATTTAACTTAATGAAACCCATATCAAAAGACTTTCGTTTGATTATCGTTGCCTTGCCTTGAACGAGTCATTTGCGATGTCTTTTGATTGTGGCAAGGACATTTGAGCGTTCTGCGGTCAACAGCTTGCGTCTTTAGGCAATGACATGAATATTTCGATTCGAATGCGATGCGATAATCTACATTCATTACATGATGACGATTGCTTCATTGGCGCTCTTAATCCGTGCCACGTTATACAAGCTGACACACGACAATAAATCCCGGGCATGGAGCTTAAGCAGATGGTTGCGCACGAGTAGATACTTTGACATAACAAGATATCTCTAAGTGTTTTAGATACAAGTATTTCAGAAACACTGAAATTGCGCTTGGGCAAAAATAATTTCGAAATATCATCATTGATAATAAAACAGAATTCGTGCAACCGCCACACACACCTCAGCCCGTGTTAAACGCAACCAAGCTGCAAATAAAGCTCGCTTTAATGTGATTTCAAGTGCATAAATAAAAAGTTTAATGGAAGCCATTACGGCGTGTTATCTGCCGCTCAAACAATATGGCGACGAGCAGGTCTATTATGGCGGCAAAAATATTATTATCGCGCGAGATTAACGCGAATTTAATGTAAACTACGCGTTCCTGCTGTGTAGCACACACTCATACTATCAACCTCGCTCGCTTTCTATCTCCCTCCCTCTGTCTCTCTCGCGCTGACACTGGTTCCTACCCTGAACACGCGTAGGTGCAAAATAATAGTGCGGCAGTCATAATGAAGAAATTAAGTGTGGAAATCTTTTCAGAGATTCCAAGCGGCTTTGCTGGTAACGGCGTTGCCAGCCTCAACCTCGAAGAAATTTTTTTGTAAAATTGCTTTTGTTCAACTAAAATTTAATTCCGATGGAGTGCCAGAGATTAGAGGAAGCCACACAAAGCAGCGCCAGAGTTCAAGAAGCGCTCAATGGTGAAAAACAAATGAGTCTGACACGAGAAAGCCTCAGGAGCAGTGAATAAATTGAAGCTGCGCTGCTGTAATACAATAGCTGGGAAAACACCGCAAAACGACGCGGTCGGAAGGAGACGGGTTCGTCGAGTACTGGAATAACTGTAGCTGTAGCTGTAGCTGTAGCTGTAGTGTAAAGGAAGCCTTAAACAATAGAACAATAGCGTCTCGCAAGTGCGAAGAAAATAAGCAACAGGACAACCGGCAAACCTTGCTGCCGCCTCAACCAGCATCAGCGGATGGTAACACTGTTAGCAACAAACAACCCATGAAATGAGTACGAGTTGAGAACGGTACAATAGGCAAAAGGATGTGATGCTGCTCAACAGGGAAGCATTCAGCTGGTGGTTGTGGGTAGATAGGAAGGAAGTTCGTACAACTCTAGGCGCGTGTGTCAATACGAGTGAAGTTTAGTAAGTTGATGATTTCTGGTTAGGTGTTTGTAGCCATTACATGGCATAGACAAATTGGATATATGAATTGGCCCTTTCATTTGGACCTTTATAAGCTTTGCATCCCAAATTATATAGTCTCGTCTTTTCAAATGACGGGCATTAATAATGGTATGTGTAGTAATTCAACATTACCAGCATCTAAGACTTGCTCTTTTGTCAGTTTGATTTCCACCAACACCTTGGTATACATAACCAAGACAATCAGCGTTTGGTATGGACCCCTGAAGGCACTGATCCATCTCTACAACACCTCTACAACGTCTTTTTTAGAGTGTCTTGATAAATGGATTTACAGTTGAGCAAATAATAAAAACTGCATTAAAAGTAATGATGTCTTGAATAATGGGACTTAACAATATTTTGTAAGTGCTCTCGTACAAACAATACAAACATCAATCATTTGAATCGGGACCGCCATCCAGCCATCCAGCCATGCAGCTGAGGCAAACCCACAGCTCGTTGGGTCACATGGCATATCTGATATATGGGCCAACATTTAAAATTTGAGTTGAATATTCTCTGTCATGGTTAAGCAATTTTTTACCGATGAGTTGTGCACAGAAATAAAAACAAAACAAAAAAAGTTAAAGAAATATCAACACCAAAAGCAAAGCAAAACCACCTTCTCTTCCAGCTGCTTATTGCTGTTTTATTGCAATTTATAGCAATGCTTTAGCGAGCGATTTACTAAGTAATTTCTCAGCTCAGTGTGCTGTACAGCAGGTAATGGCGCCCAACTGCCAGCTTACCACATCCCATTCGCCATCGGCCCATTATCGCAGCCCTCCGACGCCCATCTGTATGCCGTACACACTCTTTCATACCAACACAAATATTTGTTCCACATTTCATTGCCTTACTGTGTTGAAGTCGTGTCCTTGCACTCATCCCTTCTTCTCTTTTGTCGACAATCATCTGCAGCTTCATTTGTTTCTTTTGTTCTGCAGCCAAGCCTCTTCAGACGTTGTGGCACGCATCGTCTGACTTTGGTTTCCACGAAACACGTGCATTCGCTTAAAGTCACATAAAAAATAATTTGAAACTTGTTTTATCGCAGATTTTATTTATGCGCTTCATTGTTGCACTTAAACTCACGATTTATGATGATAATTAGCTTTTAATTTTCGCCGACAAACGTGTTGCGTGCCTTGTTTGACAAATGTCACAGCTAATTCAATATTTTCGCGGCATACGGTTTAATTAAAGCTTCGATTTCTAATTTTATACTTTTCAAATAAATTTAAAATAATTGTTTTTTATCTCTAAGATGTATAAAGGTGAATGGGACGTATGATAGGAGTCTATGTATTTATCGCCAAGTAGATTTGTCAATGACATAGGCAACCCTGGTGAGCAGTCGTCGTGCAGAAAGGTCATGTTTCTGTGCGTGGAGGGAAGGCAAAGGCAGCCTTGGTTGGAAGTCGTCGAGCGGACGGAGAGATAAATTATTCTTTGTGCTTTAATAATGTTTTTGGTGACTTTTTATTAAACCTTAAAATAACCAAATAAACTGAATAGAATCAAAGGCCGTACTTTGACAATTTGGTGTAATCTTATATATGAAATAAGTTTCTTATTTCTAATTTAAGTATGCGGACAGAACTAAGTTCTGTTGTTGAAGAGTTCAGTTGCAAAGAGATCCTGGTGGGAGGCGTTTTTAATAGATGTCCTGCTTGCTGGTAGCCAGTCGCAGATCTTATGCAAGATCAAATTTCTGATGTAATATTTGTAAAACCTGATTCTGGATGGTTTGAAAATAAAAGTTCTGTCTATAGAATCCAGGAATCTAATCATTTTGAATTTACTACTTTAATAATCTGACTGAACTACGTGCACATGGCACTTAAACTGTCAGACATTGCTCTATCAATACCGATGCCCTCTACCGTCTTACAAGCTTCATTACAAAATTCACTGCGTGAATAAAAAAACGAAACAAGATTAAGGGAAGGTATATACAACAACCAAGAGGCATGGGGCCGCCACAAGTCTCTTTTTTTACCACACTGTAAAATAAATAATTTAAAATGTTGTTTTACACTAAGCTTTAGTTCGACTATGCCAAAATCTTACTACACTTTACTGTCGAAAAACATGAAATATTGTGATGGAATTATACAAAAGATATAAGGTTCAGAAATATGACAATCACGAATATCCCTCTAATACTATTCACATTGTGTGAATCCAGAATATTCTAAAATATATGTCTTATATATTCACTGGTTGTTGAAAAACAACAAATTTCAAATAAAGAAAAAGTAAAAAAAGGACTAAACTTCTTATAGACAACCACAACGACAGAATTCGAATTGTAATAAGGCATGTCTATTCACTTTGACATGACACTGAATGTGTCAGGCGGTCACTTGTAATAACAAAGCGATATTAAATTCCTTACTCAAACCTGGGCTTGTTAATCCACTTAGGTTGCTATAGCTTTGCGTATGTATATGTATGTATGCAATGTATAGTAGAAGTTGATATATTTGATGTGTGTGTGTTTTTCTGTTTTATTTGACCAATAACAAAATTTTCAGTAATACAATATTTACAAAATTCGTTTGTCACAAAACTATCACGCACATTTTATTTGCCGCATTGTGCATTGGGACCACAGCAGGGTAGAGTTCCCATAATTGTAATGAAATCACACAGTTCGACTGGGGCTTTACGCAAAAGCGCAGCGTGTGCACATAATTTGAAATGCAATTTGTTGATTTGTTTGATTGCGACAAATTGTGAAATGAATTCCTGTGGTAGCGAAAATAAACTAAATAATGAAGTAAATGTAGTAACACTTTTGCGACAGAAGTTTCAATAGCTGAATTCATTGGTGGATTGGCGAGATTTTAGAGAAACATGCTGTGGTTAACTAAACTCAACTGAATCATATATTCCAATTAGTGAAAGTCGTAGCTGCAAGTAACTGAACAATGCTACAGTTATATATTTATATATAAAATTTTGCTGTACGTATGCTTTGGGACTATACTCATCCTAAACGGCTGGATTGATGGATTGATTATATGTAAGTCCCTATTCAATGAGAGGATACTTTTGAACAATGCAGGTGATGCTGTTGTCGCGATGTAGACTTCTTTTCAGAGGCTTGATCTTATTGAATATCTTCACAACTGAAATTTTTACATTTATTTTCTTAAATTTTTTTTGTTTATATTAAATTTTTGTCTTTTCAGATTTAAGATTTATTTTCCATTGTCTCGATAGGGATATGCGTGTCCTCTGAAGTTCATTGAAGATCGCGTTCGAGGTTACTCCCATGTAGTATAGAGCCGAGACATCAAAAAAATCTTTAAACAATGGTATGTCATGATGTGTACAGATCCCTGAGGGACGCCAGCTCATATAAATTTGTTCGTGGATTGAAAGCCGTCCGTAGATACGTGAAAGAATCTGTCAAAAAGGATGCTTTGAATTGTTTTGGTGAGGTACGTTGGTGTGTTTGTTCTCGATAGTTTATGAGTCAGACCGTTGTGCCATACCATATCAAAGGCGGCTTAGACACTTAAAGTTACCATTCTAACTGATTTTTTCTGATTGAGTGTTTCTTTCAAAAATTTTTAATTTCTCTAAAGGATGAATGCAATTAAAATGGGTTCTGAATCCGAATTGTGCAGCGGGCAGGATTTTATTATCCTCTAGATGGAGATTTACCTGTTTTTGATTAACCTTTCTAAAATTTTAAAGAATCACATAACTGATGATAAAAATATTCCTTTAATATAATAATATAATATTTTTATCATCAAGATCCCTAAAATAAAATTAAACAAATCCAATTTACGATTCTCTGTGGATTGTATTAATTTAATTGCAAAATCAATTCGCATCGGTTGTTATAGCAGTTCAAATCGGATAATGTTTTCAGATTTATTAGTGGGATTGAAGTAATGCATTTGTCTGTGCTTTTCCAGCTATCCTTTTTCAGTTAGTCCTTCGAAATATATTCTTCGCTCTTCAGAGACTAGATGTGGAGGATGTGAGACCGGTGCACCTGTTTGCTTTGTATAAAAAATTATCTATATCTGATTTTAGGTTTTTAAATAGATACAGATACCTCATACATGAACCTCAAATAACTCACATAATTATAAATTAATTTTTGAATTAAATGTTTACTAGTTCTAATTGTTAGAACTTCTTTTCACTGAAATTATTTTGTTTATTTAAAAAAATACTTTCTATCAGATAAGCAAACATTCTGATCCCTTAGATCTAATTTTTCTGCAGAGCTTATTGAAAATGTTTTAACTGAAACTTCACTATTTAACCTGCCAAGCTTTCTACACGCGCTCAGCGACACTCAAATATAAATAACCGATTATTAAACTCAGTGATTCCGATAAGCCATCACTCACACTCAACTGCACTCGCTAAGCCAAAGGATATCGAAGCGTAAAATTCGATATGGAATGGCAGATGTATTCGCACACCCCACACGCCTGGTGAGCTAACATTGAATTGCACAAACATAAACAAAACATTGCAGTGTGGAGGCAATCAAGCGCTGTGACGAATGAACTTTAACGATTATAGCGATAAAAAGATTTATTGTCGAACAACACAACTGTAACAATACACTTGCTCAGACTCGCTTCACCATACCCAGGAAGTAATCGCCCACACGCCTTTCTACCACTATGTAAACGCTCACATATACACAGAGACTGACTTCCGTCCACTTAACTTCCCGACATTCGACGACGAACGAGTTCGCATGTGTACTGCATTGTGTACTTTATTGAGCACTTCATTCACTCGACTTCTGAACGATTAAAATCGATTTAATCTGTTCACATCACATATCAGTTATGAATTGCGCTTTGAACACTCCCTCGGCCAGAGGTCAGACGTACCCGTGACAAATAGACTCACGTTTCTTTTTGCTGCTTCTGTTTTCCAATCTTCACACTAACAACTAGAATTCGTTAAATGTTAGATAAGCTCAATAGGCAGTGAAATACAATATAAACTAAGCACATTAGTCGAGGAAATGTTACAAATTGCGTTATGTAATTGGGGCTTAACTTAGGCCATACGTTCCCAATACGTGTGTGGTGAAAGAATAAATGAAGCATCATATGTGTCTGTCCAGTATTGATTAACGTAGATATTAAGCAGCATTTAGAGAAGACTTCGTGACTCCATTCTTTTCTTTTACAGATATGGTTTTCTCTTCTTGCTACACAGACAACCGGAAAGAGTAGTTTTACGCCATCTTAGTTTTATTATGTAGCCATATAACCTGTAAAAACAAAATAACCGGCCTATGGCATCTGCAGATATAATACTCCCATTGTCACACGATATCCATAGTGGAAGAAAAAAAGCGTCTTCCAAATAGATATTGATTACCATATTACCAGTTTACATATTAACGTCGACACAAGTAAGAAGGTTCTTAGTCAACCAGAGAAGCAATAATTTGTTGCTTTAATTTAAGAAGAAACAGCAGCTATAATTCAAATCCGATGAACGAAAACTTTACGTCGAACTGTATAGAAAACATGGACTTCTAATAACATCTGGTAGTGATGGTGATATTAGCCAATATACCAATCCTTTTATTCGTTAAGTGTTCTTTGATACTATTTCCATAGATCTATCTATGAAAACCACGTATTCACGGAGAGTCTATGTCTCAGAATTTTCATACCGCTTATAGGCTTAAAAAAGTTCTACAAATTTCCATCAGAGTGCCAAACGTACCAATCATGCCTGTTAGCCGTTCAACTAATATAACATTAGCTGTAGGCTATATTTCCAAAGTGTTAAAAGATCATAAGTACTACTAAATATCTTTAAATCAACAAAGTTGGTGTCTATGGAGGGCTTAGCTACGTAGACAAGTCCAACGTATAATAGCATGTAAATACACATGCAATCTCAAACATCAGGCGTACCGATCATCTACCTATTCCAAAGTGTTGAACACAGCCTTCAATAGTCTATTTTACACCTAAAGTTTTTCAAGGCTTACAATCTGAGACTTAAAATCATTTACATACACGACTTTATAGCCATAATGGATTAAATCTAATGTATCCAAATATATCAGCACATCCTGTAAGCTACTAGGACGCTTATCCAGGTTGTCGTAGTAGCTCGCCTGAAATCGTAAGCCGAATGATGCAATCAGAATGGTACATATCTCCAGAATAGTCCGACAAGCACAAAACCAACAAAAATGAAGATGAGCAGATAGCGTAGCTATCATCCCTGCCACACGAAGCAGTCCCTCTATTAGAGCTTCCGTAGGGAATACCAGGGTACCAGGGCGGTAGGTTGAGTTTTTAGTCCGTAGACGAACAAGTAAGCGTACGAATTGGACATAATATTCGGCACGGGCCGGTGTATCTTCCTAAGATTTACTTCTCCCTGTTTGCACAGCAAAAAAATTATAAGATCTTGTGGGTTTTGGTACAAAACAATACTTGTTGTTTTATTTTTTTATACATATTTTTTTTTTGTAAGGTTATAGAAATAAAATATGTGTAATTTTTTAAAGTACTCAAAATATTTGGCTCCGTATGTGATGATCCCAAGAACCTACAATACAATGCACTTTATTGGAAATACTGTGACGAATATAAGACTTGCCAGAAAACTTCGGGTTAGCTAAGTAATTAACTCATATCAAGATGTAGGATAACCTTTCGTCGCATGCCAAGATCTTAGGAAGAGATTTGCTAAATGTTTAAAACTACTACTACATATAAAAAGTATTACCCTTGCTCGCAGTTTGTTAATGCTTTAGCAATTTGCAGCTGAACTTTCTGTCTATAAAAAATGCATTTTCATCTCTGCACTTTTTTACTGAAACAAGTGAAATGCATTCACAACTTATCGAACACTCTGGTGGAAAAATTGCATCGCCAAGTGGAAACTGCTCACCCACCCATTCATCATTTAGCTTAGATTTCCCAATAGCGAAAGATTGATTGTTTCGAAGAGCAAAGTGAAGTGTCGACGTTTTCCCAATTGGACGATAAGCAACCAAATAGAAACTATCTGAAGAGTGTGAGAGAAGAACACATTCAACTGAAAAGGAATGCATTCAAAGGCGAAATGTCGCTTTGTTGTGCCATTTCGATGCATAAAAATAATTTCCCAACTGAGCGAGAGCACAGATTGAAATCAAAAATGCCATGTTAATTCATTTGTTATTAATTGTATGTGGCAGAGTGCAATCCAATCTGAAAGTAATACGCATCATCAACGCGTTGACGATGTATACACATCAGGTCTGCCATTTGCAATTCCACGAATAGCTTAGTTTTAAATTATTTACGAAGGAGTCCTTCATTCGAGGCCAGCGGTCGTAGCTGGCCCATTAACATATTCTAATTAATTTATATTACGCCGAAAACTTACTGTTCGACTTAATTGCATTTGCCACTTAGTTAATTAAATTAAAAGCCGCCCACCTCGGTGCCACCACGGTCCGTCGGGCAAGCCGTCTTTCCAATACCACAACAAGGCCTTCGAAACCTGGCAACAAAGCAAACCAAAAGTATGTTGAGCCATGTATGTATGAAATCCCTGCCAAATATTCCAAGGGAAACCGACGGCCCAAACAATAATTTTGCATTGTTGTCGTAGGGGCGTGGCTCCGTGCCAATTGCAAAAGGTGTCAGCCAAATAAGTAGAATTGAATTTGTGCGAGTGACGATGGCTTGTCGCTCATAACTTTGGAGTGGCTTCCAACGCGGCCCTGAAGTTTAATAACGTCAATAAAGCACTTGAATAAAAGTAATTTCGGCGCATTAAAGCATCCTCACTCATTAGCACTCAGAGCCAACTACAACAAAATTTCGAAGGCACTTGTAGTCGTAACATTTCGTTCTCCGATTCGATTTGCCGTCGAATTTGCATATCAAAAATGTTTTGTGTTGCTCACACGCCCAGTTGTCGTTGCTCGAACGACATGTTTGCATTTTCGCAAGTTATTCGTTAGGCTGTGTGGTGTGTACTCATATCCTTGCTGCCTGTGTTTGACAATCTGCGACACATGTTCACCAATGCTCGATGTCGTTGCTGCTACTGACACACCGATGCCGACTGACGGAATGGGGCTTTGAGTTTGTTTTCTGTTGGGGTTGCTGTTTGGTAGAATGGAGTGTGGGGCTTTATACACACATTCTCGAGTATGTGGCAAAACTTGGGAAGTACATTTTAGGTATTTAATTTATGCTCGACTAACAAATATTTGTTTGCGTATGTAAAACGATGGAGAGGGACTTTGCCTACAAGTTCCAAGGAATATTATGCATGCTTGACAAGTGTAAACAGCGATAATTTGAATAGGTTTTCAACATTTGGATTAAAGTATGAGAATGTTTTCGTTTTTGGGTTAAATAATATTCGAATGCTCTAAGTACAACTGGTATTGTTGATGACGAATTCAATTACAGATGAACTTTCCTATTTCCATAAAAATATTTTGTTGCTCTCAACAAAATTTGTCTGTTTTTTTAAAGAATGATTGATACTAGTAATTCATTCTAAACTGTGGTCAGTGTTTATTTGATATGTACTGCATGATACAAAAAGTATTCGCGTTTTTTACCACTAGGTGATGATGACCGAACTATTTTTTAAGCGAATCATTGAGGGTAATGGAAAATGGATTCAATACGAGAATAACCAATGTAAGCAATCATGATCACAGGCCAGTGACCATCCACAACGACTGCGTAGCCCGCATTGACGTCAAACAATTTGCTCTACCGCTCACAACTCGACCTCTTGAACGAAACAATCAAGGAAAAGCGACCAAAACTGATCAAGAGGAAAGTAGTTTGTATTGCATCATGATAATGACAGGCCAAACACATATGTGTTGACTAGGAACAAATTGATTGAACTTGGTAGGGAAGCTTTTTTTTTTTTTTACACCGACTTAGTAGGTACGCAATGACCACACACTGATCTCACATGGGGCAGGCCCAGGTGGCACCAAAATTCACCCAGTCACATAGACTGGGCTCAACTGGTCTTAATTGCTAATATCTCTGGTGATCATGCGATACCAAAGCTAATGTCTACGTACTAAATATTTGGCTACAGACAAAAACATCATCAGCCATTAACATGCCCGAATCTTGCACCGTCAGACTACCATTAATACTACAACTACTCTATTAATAGTAAAAAATTGCCCGGCCGCAGAGCCGCTGAAAATCACATGGAATTATAAAGTTACTCAAAAAATAATAATTAGTTAATAAAACTTGGTCAAACACTGACAGCTGATCGCTATCGGTAACAACTCATCGATCTGAATCGAGCACTGAAATATAAACACGGAAAATGGACGAACAGATATGGAAAAGTAATTTAGCTTCATGACAATGCTCGCATGTGGCTACATGAGACCAGCAAACGTAGGAAGCACTGGGCTGGGCGGTCTTACCCTATCCGACGCAAGCACACTGATTAGACGCCTTAGACTATCATTTGTTTTGTTCAATGCACAGACTACTGTCATCAGCATTCTATTTTTAGGGAAAAATCGAAAACCGGATAGTCCTATGGATTGCCCTAAAAGATCAATATTTCTTCGACTGCAGAACTCGTGCCATTTTAAAATATCAATTCTTATAATTATCATGCACTTTTATGGTAGCAAATTTACTTTTTGCTTTGTCTTAAACCCCGCTATAATGCATTTGTCTCTTCAATATTGTTTCAATATAGAAATTCAATAAAACACTTCATAAATAATCCTTTCCATAAAATTTAATAATAAAAAATAAAAACCCTTAGATACAATTTTACACTCAATTGAATTAAGCTTAAAAGTGCCGGTCGCCTGTCTAAAAAAATATTTCGCTCTCCAAAGACTACTTCAACTCTCGCCGAAACTTCGTCAAAGTGTTATACGGTTTTTTTTTTCCTTGTAACAATTTTAACGGATATGAAAGAGGAGCAGTGGGTCTTTATTTGATTTATTTGTTTTCATAAAAATAACTCATATCCTCGAACGGATGTTGCATTCGCCGCTTCATCCAAACAGCCTGTCAGTCGCGTGAAAACGTTCAATCAAACTTTTCAAATGCCTACTTGGCGAATAGAATAGTGATGTGAAGCAGTAATACTGTCCTGCCACAGGGGTTACCGTCATAACGAGAGGAAAAAGAGGAGAAATTCTTATATTAAAATAAGAATGTGAGCGACTCCCTTGGAACTTCTCAGCATAAAAGCAACCAGTAAAGCTGACAAGGTTTCTAAATAGTCCACGTTATGTTATATGGTCAATGGAAATAAATGTACTTTCATAATGAAAGTTTCATTTATTGAGAACGTATTCAGAACTTAACACCGGGATATAGTGTAAGTTAGAAAAGTATTTTTATTACAATAGTTTCGGGAGGATTAACTAGTGCTGTGATCGTTTATAATAATGAGCTTAAAACTGTGTGTACAGCGTTAACTTGAACAAAGCGATTGCCACGAATGTCAACAAGAAATCTAATTGAGGAACCAAACCACAATCAACTATACCAAAATATGTAACATGTAACAAGAGTCGCCCAAAACTACTGGCTTAATTTTTACATTTGTACATTGAAAATGTATGCTTCGAGGATTGAAAGAAGCACTGGCACAAGTGTATTTTAACTGAGGGGTACACTAGTATAGTGTGGCCATGGGATACTGGAGTTATGTTATGACACCAAAAATTTTACCTACTCTACTGGAATTCACATATTAAGCTTTAGAGTGCGTGTGGACTAAATTTGCTCAGTGGTCATCCTGCGCTCTATGTGGCTGTACCCTGTCAGCCAAACTTATATTAATTCCAGTGATATTCTGCAGTAAAATTAACTTTTGATCTTGTCTTTTATAAGCGTCGAATTCTTGTAAGTAAATTTAAAAATATTTAAATGCTCGCATTGCAAGTATTTGCATAGCTATGGCGAAATTGTACTGTTCTATGCAATATAACAAAACAAGCAAATCGAAAAGAATTTATCGTATTTCAATAAGTAATTTAAAGTAGACTTACGAACCACATAAATACACGTACTTGTAAGTAGGCAATTGAAAGTGTCGGAGCTTCTAAAGTATGAGCCATCTCCAACCACACTCAGTCAACCCGTCCAACCACACAAGTCGTTCGTTGAACTTTCGTTGAAGACCTTAAGTACGCGCAATAGCATTTCCATCCCACGTATATTTTCTACAATTTATATAAACCGCAAGTTGCTCGTTTTGCTTCAAAGTGCACGGCAACAAGTTAATTTGGCACGCTGAAATCGCAATAAGGAGCTCGACACACATTGACAGAACGAAAACAGACACGTGCTTTTTAAGCTGCAAAATAGAATAAAAAGAAGTGTAACAAAATAAGCTGATATGGAATAGAAAAGTAATATAATTTGCATTTCTCATGTGGCCCCAACTTATGACTGGGAAGCGTGTTCGTTGCTACGTTCGGTGCATGGTTGCTTCTATTAAAAACGATGGCGCGTTCCTTGTGCGCTGCGTGCAACAGCACGTTTCACCTTTGATAACGACAGGGATGCATTCAAATTACAGCAACTCCAGTCTGCAGTTGACATCAGCACTGTTGGTTTATTAAAATTTCACGCTGCGCTGCTGTGAGCTGCACGTGTAGAGCGAACTCAAAGTATGCGATCCAACTCGCATGATGCGCGAGCGTGCAACACAAATTAGCAAACGGAAATATTCCTGTTAATGTGCATGAAATTAAATTTTAAAAATTCTCAAAATATACAAAAATAGAAGAATAAAAAAGTACATAATTAACAAAGCAAAGCTTTTGCTTTATGCACACACTACACATCTGGAACGATTGCTGATTTCTGCACAGGAATTCTCATCTTTGTCTCATCATCAACGTCCAAAGCATTCTAATACTTGCATATGAAAATTGTAATTTATGAAAAGTGGGTTTTGTACGACATGTTATCGAAGAAAGTTGTCGTGCTTACTACAACTCCCATATGCCACAAGCCACATTTTCTTCTCACTTGCCCCGAATCGCATTGGTTTCAGTTTTGCGCATAATTTTTTTATTCCTTTTTTTATTTCGATCTAAAAAATTCGCTCGGTCATTTTGATTTGCTCTGATTTGGTTTTTTCTGCTTGCTGATTGCAGTTTTCTTTTATTATACAATACTCCTCACATTCTGCGAAGTATATTTACCATATAACTTTGTCATGAAGGTTGTCGCATTCTGAAAGTGACATATACGAACACATGCTTGTATATTTATTCTTGATCATCTCGACAAGGAGAATCCATTTAACCAAATGTCTTTGTATGCAAAGTAAATTTTTACTCCAGACAGAATATTTTTTAGATAAACTCTTGTTGGTGAGGAGCTGGCTGCTGTACATCGATAACCCAGATTTACTGAATTGTATAGCGCTTCCCTACAAGGTGCGTTTAAAAAATCTCTGAAAAATTTATGCTATTATCATCGAAATATATGGCATTATCAAATCACTTTTTGCAAGCGCTGTCCGTTATAGACTTAATCTCATTCTACGCATTTTTGGTTATGTTCTACCAAAAAAGCATCAGCATAGCCGAAGAGAAAGTATTTCCCTGTATTTATTTCTTATATTTTTTTTCTGTTGTTTTTCCTTTTTTTATCCCTGGGCTATACAACTCGTACTCCGGAGAACAGCGCATTGATACGCATGGAAATGCCCTGCCATCCGTTAACCAAACGATATCTTGTCAAAATTTTTTCTCAGTTTTCTGTTTGCAAGTTGACCTCAACTGGGATTTATTGAGTCGTTTAATTATGTTGCCTTTGTGCAGCTTTTTTTCTGCAATGATATCCACCTTGATCTCGTGTTTGTCATTGTCATTTATTGGCATACATTTTTTGTTCTCGTCAATTCGAATGTATTTGTGTATCTGCTTGAATAGGTGTATGTGTGTATTTTTTTTTTCTTTTTTCCAACTATATATTATCACGTTCAAGGACTTACTCATGTTCAGCTGCTTCACAACGATGCCAGCTGCTGAAGCTTAGGATGTTATGAAATTTTCGAGTTGATTTCGACAACATTTGAAGCATCCGCTTTGAATACTTTTACATCAAAGTTTTTATTTTGGCTTCAATATTTGATATTTGAAAAAGCTTTCGTGAAAGAGATGCCGGAAATTGAAACAAATTGAACAAAAAAATTAATAATTCAAATACAAGTATGTATACCCTAATCCACTTAAAGAAAGTCTTGGTTTAAATGAAGCCAATATCTTACAACTTCAGCTAAACATCTACGCTGTAGATTAGTAGGGTTAATTTCAGAGTAAGCCTCTCTTAATAAAAATAAATATAAATAAAAATACATAACTTTCTTCGCAGTGTTAAATCGGTCAAATAGGCCTATGAAAATTACACGAACATTTATTATGAAGATATAAGCGAACTCATCAATACCTCCCATGTAGACTGCAATGCAAACCCGAGTTGGTTGTGGAAAGATGCCTGAAACTAGTATGAATGGTTAGGTGCACCTCATCCTCACCCAATAATCCGCCATATAATCTAACTTAACGCATAGCCTTTATCAGGATTAGACTAGCAGGCTACTGAAGAAATAATAAGATAGCAGAAGGGATCGTATAACTCACGGCAGTGTAACTATCATATACACTTCCTCTATCCAATTCTCTGGAATTTGTGGTGTAGAATTGCCAAATAAATTTTGTTTATGTCCAAAAACAAAGCAAAACACGAAAAGAAATCTGGTGGAACGGCTGTTGAGTAGTTCGCATAGGCGAGTGTGTGACTACAGGAAACCGTGTTATAGGGAAGCATCCACAAGAGATCGGCATTAGTTGATAAAAGTCATACCTCCACCTACCTATGGGTGACGTGATATACTATATGCAAGTTCCGTCACATTATCAAGTTAACAAAAGGCTCCTTAAATAATCTCTAGGTATTCATAATGTTCTTTGTTTTTTTTTATTATTTTATTTTATTTTATTTTTTTTTAAATAATTAACTAGTTTTCTACTACCTTTGATCTGCCAAAACGCTAGGAAATATTTCTTTTTTTTTTCGAAAACCGTTAAAGTAATTAAAGGAGAAAAGCGCGACAAAAACACAGAAACAGAGCGGGGATGTCGCTACAATGGCTCGTAAACTGAAATCAATACCCATCAACCAATTTATAAATCAGTTGGTAAAATCTCAATGTCAATCGCATTGTGTGTGTGAAGTGTGTGACGCGGGCTGTGAATGACTTTTTAAGCCGTCAGAAGAAAGTGTTTAATTAGAGGCACTTTACTTTATTGGCCACTTTTTTATTGCATCTCTATTCTTTTTCTATATATTTTTTTCTTGTTTAGATGTCGACTTTTCTTCTTTACTTTTTGCCTGTAGCCGCGGTCCACAAACCAAAGTTAAAGCGCTTCGATTAAGCCGGAAACGAGTAACGGGCAGAGCCGACTTCCGAGTTCATTAGCCGTCTGCGCACTTCGCATTAGCGGTTCCATTCGCTTGTTTATTCTCTCGCTCTTTTCCACTGTTTTTTCTTACCTCCTTCACTCTGCTCCGCTGGCATTTCTTTGTTCATCCTGGCCGTGATTTTCATTTCATGCTTGGTTATTTCAATGTCCTTTGTTTTCCGACAATGAAGTTTGCCGACTTATCTTTGGCGTGCTCGTAGTCATCGCCATATTGTACTTTTTTGCTTTGTTTCTATTTTTTCCTTGGTCGTCGCTTATTTCTTCTCTTCTTGAGTACAAGTTTTTAAGCTTTTGCCGAGTGTCGCGGTTTTTACTTAAGTTTTCGGTTTGTCAAACTTTAACTTTAAGGAATTTTCAACTTTTTATTTGCTAATGGTGTTAGAATGTTTTTCTTCCCCAATAACCACAATTAATCTTCAGTGTCTGTTAGAGTTAATGTTGAAGTTATCCTACACACCTGAGAGTTCCAACATTTATTCAATGAAATAAAGCAAAGTGGTTGATTTTATTTTTGGTTCAAACCTCATCATTTACAGACGAGTGCTGGGTTCCGTCTGGCGATGTAACATCCGAATTTGAGGGTCACGGCATCCTGTAAGAATAGTAATACACAAACGTATAAAACAAATTTATTGTTAGCTCTAAGAACATATTAATAATCATCTGGGAATAAAGTCAAGTCAAAATAAGGTCTTTGAACGGGATTATAAAAGTTACCACTAAAAGGAATCCCCTGATTATATAGCACATAAATATTTTTACAAGCAGATATAGAGAAAGACTGCCGCATCACCCTAATGGCATCTCTAATATTCAAGATTTTGTTGAAATACTCAATTCCTTTAACTTAAACTTTTCTTGGAAACTATTTAACTCATTCTAAATTACCTCAACTGCTCTTGTATATGGTTGGCCAACTGCGACGAATATTCCATGCACCTTTCCGAAAGTAAACGAAAAATAAAATTTCAAATTCAGCAAAAGCGCCAAAAATCAATTAAAATTCTTCTCCATCGATGTCAGAGCAGCTCGAATAGCAATTTCCGCACACTCATTCCTTGCCCACCCTTTTTGTTGTATATTTCAAGAGTTCAAAATTGTATTTCTTTGTTTTCTCATTGCCCGTGTAAGTTGGTGTTGATATGCTTCAAACCATAATCACTCTGCTTCCACAATTTGTAATTAATATTTGAATTCAACAAATCTGCTTTTGTCATCATTGTCTGCTATCCATGTAAATTGAGGATTTCTTTTTCAGAAGGTGATTGCCGGTATTAGATGCTTAAAAGTAGAAATATGATTCTATCGATAGAAAATATTAGAGGTGTATAAACATAATATTTATATCAAAGCTTAAGTCGAGTATTATTCAAGGGATGACATTTATTGTCTATTAAGTACCTGGGGAAAAAAGAGACTACCTTCCCATTAAAATTTCTTGCATTAGTATCTCAGTCTGTTATACTCTGTTTTGCTATGCTAGTATAGTAAAGTATACAGTGTGCAACATGTTCAAATACAAGATTTCAGACAGTGCCATAGCCCCACATTTTATTTTTCCGAAAGCGGAAAATTTATCGCCAGAGACCTGTTGCGTTCTAGATAGTATCATTTTAAAAACAACGATCACATCTCGTAAAAACCTCGCAATAAGGCAAGAGTATTCAATTGCAAAGCGTTTCAACATCGAATAGGTTCCCGAACCTGCTGGATTAATTTTGGTTTGGTTCTGCCTCTGTGATAGACAGTGTCTCTAAAATTATATATAAAATATATAAAATAATTTCAATCTCCAACAGTCCAAACCACTACCTATCCCGAAAATTTCTTTCTCCCTTTCTAGATCCCATTTAAATTTGCTTGGACCCTTGGGAGTGGTAGCGCCAAATTTCCCTGAGTAAAAGTAGCTTTGTGGTTGGTTGATGATCTGCACAAAATATTTAAAGTATAGTATCGACTAAGCTCAAAAACGCCGAACAACATTTTCAGAACGATTTAATTGTCGAAACGCGAACTTATCTTTTCTTAAGATACCTTAGTCAACTACCGAGGAAATTTAGGATGAGAATAAATGTTTATAATGGATCCACTTACTTACTCACCATAGGTTTACCTTCAAATTGGTTCGCTTTTTTGAACAATTTCGTCTGCCTGCTGCACGTGATTCTTTATCTGAATCCAACCGTGTGGTTCGCTACGCTTCTCTTCCAATTGTTGGCATTCGAAGCTCTCAATATTATATGTCATGATCAGCATCTAACATATATGTGCTGAACTTTAAGAAGTAAATTAGTTTAAACAGTAAAGTAATTGTCTTACCATGCCCCATGAGATATCAAAAGACGATATCAAAAAGACACAGGTTACTGCTGATAGATATATGTGCTCGGATGCTTGAGAAGCGCCTCAAAAAAACCGAGATGGAAAAGAAGTAGCCGATTAATAGCCATTCCGCTGTTTCTTTCAATTAAATGGTATCTCAACCTATAACAAAACTCCTACTCATGGGCATTGCGATAATTGTTTGCAGCCCACCCCTTATAAAATAGCTGAACAAACATTTCAATAATTGAATCAATTCAATTGCTATAAATTTTGTGTGGCTGTGCGACAAATTTGTCGCATGCGAATATTAAATTTACTGTAATTAAAACACCAGAACAAGTTACGCCTTTAATAAAAGTCGACGTTTTTCGCATTTCGTATTCGAAAAGGGTGAACCAAAGTAAAGTACTTTGAAGCCATAAATTTAAATGTGTCACCTCTGCAAAATTTATATCGAACGCGTTGCGTTGTTGAACAATGGAAGCCGCAATGTCAATGCCATCGTAACGAGGCCGCGGGGAGCGACGCTTTTCTAGTGGGAAACGCCCAGATCGTTTTTCTATTTTTTATATAAAATGTTTTTTTTTTACATTTATTTTTTGTTGGTTAAGTAGCGAAAATTGTCTCAATGCCTTGGGGACAACTCGTTGAAGTGAATGCAATTTAAATGGCGCAAAGTCACAGATCTGCGTCTGTGTCTGTCTAAAAATAATTTTACCAACACAAATAAGACTTTGGTATATGCAGATATAATACGTGATCTGATGACGGTGCACACAATAGAACAGACTTTGTTTAAATGTCAACTTCTAAATAGGCTTACAAAGCAAAGTGTCCAGACGACGTATCCATTAACAGGACATTATGTTAATACGCACACGCGCCTTGGCAATGTGTCAGTGGCAGACGCGCACACAGCACTATAGCGCTTCACTGTTGCACTGACGTGCCGACAGCCACATTTGGCTTTTTTTGCTTTCATTTTGTTTTACTTTTTTTTTATTTTATTAATTTTATTTTTGTGGTCGTTAGTTTTATTTGTGGACGTGTAATTTAACACTTTTTAAAAATGAATAACTTTTCTGACTGAGCTTGACATTTGCTCACACACACTGGCGTGTGCCATTTCCTAGAAACTAAAAAGATAAAAAGGCAAATCTGTGATGGAATTCATAGGCACTGAGTCTACTGCCGTAGGTATGGTATAATAAAAGTTTCATACACGCACACACACATAAAAAGGAGTATTTTTTTATTATTTTTTTCTCGATTGATTTTTTCTGAGAAATGTTATCTCTCACTTAAGATTTTCAGCAGCTGCTGAACGCAATGTGGCACGTTGGCAAGCAACTTGGCTGTTGTACGTGCCACGGAAATAATTAAGTTGCTACGTTTGCAGAAAATATCGTGGCAAACGATAAGAACGCAGACTATTTTGCTTCATTAAAGCCTTTCTCAACAATTCTCTGTGACATGGAAGTCAGACCAAGTCCTCGTTTATCGGCATTCATTTTGACAGAGTTTTGCTACAATTCATTTTCAGAGTATACGCTGCGATTTGATGAAGATAAAGCTTTTGTTCACTGGCAACGCAAAGTAAATTAATTACTATTGTTTGTCATTTAACTATCAATTCAATAAAGCCTTCTCTGTCTAGAAGGGAAATAAGAGAAAAGGCCAGAAATAAATCTATTAGCGGCTCTCCTCTTTTGGTTGACTAAATACAGCAATCAAACTTTTTTCAAACAGCAAATCAATTCGCTCTGATTTGTTTGGCAGCCACATTTAATCCTGCCTGGTAATCAGCTTGTGTAGAAAGCCGGCAACTTTAAAGGCTAAAAGTGTAATTAAATGAAACATTCCAATTCGACTTACACAAAGATTAAGCGGTTCTTCGGTTCTTGAACATTTAACAGAGTACACTTTATGTGTTTGTCCCTCCAGCGTTCTCCACCGTAACTTTGGTACTGGACAAGTGCTCGGGAGTAAACCGTCTAAGTGCAGTGAATACAAGAGCAATGGATCTCAAGGCACCTTATACTTCACTAGCTAGGAGGAACAAGTAGAGTGAAGCGTTAATTTATATATTATTTATTTGATTGATTTATTAGGAATACATAATTTCAAAACTTTTTTACCTGTTTGGGCGTTTGTTTTGAACTACGAGTTCAAAGTTGGAGGAACTCGGGAACAGTGAAAACTCTTTCAAAGCAACTTCCAGTTAACAAACTCACCTAGCGCGTTGGCTCGATGTAAACTCTTCCGAAGTAACGTCAGCCTAGGAGAATGAAAAGTTGATAGTTCTTCAAGTACTTACGTTTGCGCTCATGCTCGGCTTCCAGGGTGCAAGATGAAAATTAGAGTGGCATTCTAGTTAGTGATCTAAGTGCAGGACCACCATGATAATCAGATCTGTGTAGATTAGTCTGTGGATTAAGAATAATACGACAGTATGAATAAATGCAAAGCTGTAAGATTCAAAACCAAACCTCTTCTTACCCCTAATGGAAATGTTATGCATCACTTTATGTTACTTGCATCGGGTTGGACATGTTTCGGATCGGTCCGTGAGTCGATTATAGACTTTTCAATCGGGTAGAAAATAAATATGTATGTTCGAAGTGAGTAGTATCACCCGCTTTGTAACTTTTCGTGTGCAATTCACCGAGTGGAATTGCGCTGAGCTACATAAACACAAGCAACTAAATTACACAAATGAAAATTACAATTAAAGCGCAAAGCATACTTAAAACCTTATAATTTGGTAGATCAGCTGTTTGCACCTTGCCATTTTGATCGGACGGCAGAAGCGGCGTTGCCATCAAGACTTTTCATGGCCACAGGAAGTGCAACGGAAACCGGCATGGTCATGTCATCAACACAGGTTGCAGAAACTGGACATTTTCACGCACAATTTCGGGTATTGATGAAGAGGATAGTGCAGAAGAATTTTCCAACAATGGTGTCCACAAATTGTTTAGAAGGGTTAACAGAACTTTTAAGCTGTCTGAAAGTGACGGGTGACCATTAACCAGATACGATAAACACCGGGCGAAAGCGATATTTAACGAAATACCGATTGTTACCACAGGTAGGAACCCAGTTATTATAGCAGGGAATTTTAATCATCACCAAGAGGCAGAATGTCAGTTCAACTCTACCGGGAGCTCCATAATTGATATCAATTGCAATTATAGCGAGGTTGGCAGCGCATCCTGGTATGTCAGATACTTATAGCACTTATTTATAGCGTGAAAGAAGGCGTGATACCGTAAGACAGAGGTCAAGAGCAGGCTGCGGGCTGACACATGATGCCAAACAAAATGATATTTCATTTTGAAAGTCTACTGGCTAGAGGGTGTGGCTAGAACCGTCACTGCAGAATAGAAAGCAAGACAAGTGATGTGTCACCTCGAGAAGGGTTGCGTTGTATCTGTGGTATGAAAAAAACCATATGTTTGAAACGGCAGGTCTGTCTTCCGTTGGAACTTACAATCCCTAATAGAAGTTGCAATTCTTGATTTGTTTATTTGATTCCCTCAGTTCCTGAAGATGGTTCGTCCAATCATTCCCTTCTCGAAAAATTCTTTGTCAATACATAGGGTAGACTATTACCTGAGAGTTCATATATTTTAAGCTCATACGGTGTGTTAGTGGGTTAATCAATATCCCAAACAGGGTCTTGTACTCTATAAGTTTGTAATGAACTAAATATGGTTTTTTCCCAATTTTTGTTGAAAATTGTCGTCTTAATATTCTATGTGTTCTCTTGTTTTAATATCACGTCACAATGAAACGCTTCGTCGCCCAAGCACTGACCAAGCTATTAAAATACTATGATGAAGTCACCTGTACAAATGTTGCTGACATGTTTCAGCAAATTCATTTAAAAGTCAACCTTTGTTTGAGAACACATAAGCGGTCAACAAGAACAAATCGACAATATGATGAAAAGCCCACTTAAACTATTTCAGCAGCTATCAAATATTGAATAAGTTTTGCTACAAATATTTCACACATTTTGCAGAATCCATCTCTTTTCGTATTCCACATGCTTAGTCGTGCGTCCTCACCTCTCTACAAGGTTAACTGCTTTCATTTTGCCTCTTCATTTTTGCTTATTTTGTTTGAATACGTTTTGCCACAATTCAAGTGACTCCTTTCACAGTTTGTTGTTTTGGCTCGGCATATTATAAAAGGATAAGTTAACAATTTGTGCAGAAACTCTCTGTTTGCCAAGCACTCCAGCTGCCAGCAACACCTTTCAAGTAACCCCAAGCAAAATGAAGCAAAATGAGTGGAATTTAAAATGTGAAATAAACTTTCAGGTTGTCTGGCTCCCTGACTGAATGACTGACTGACACACTAACAAACGTGAATGAGCTAAGTAGAAGGAAAGCGAATCGAGTTTGTCGTAGATAACGAAATATATCTAAACACTTGTAATAAGTGGAGTTGCATCTTCTATCTGATTGCAGATATAATCAAATCAAAGGTAGAAATGCTCAAAATTAAATGTTTTGGTTTGTCCTTTTCCGCATTTTTTTTTTTTATATTTATTTATTTTTTTTTTATTGCACAAATTCACTG
Organism: Cacoxenus indagator; assembly: GCA_035041755.1. Classification (NCBI taxonomy): domain Eukaryota; kingdom Metazoa; phylum Arthropoda; class Insecta; order Diptera; family Drosophilidae; genus Cacoxenus; species Cacoxenus indagator. The sequence goes on along the minus strand of JAWNKX010000225.1, from coordinate 345,273 downwards.
TCAACTTTAAAGTAAATATGAAGTTGAGATATATTGTGCGAGTCTATCTGTGGGTGGCTGCTTAAATAGCTCTGAAATCCCGTACACCCATAAATGTTTGAATATAAGATCTCAAAAAAAAAATAATAAAATTGTTGGCACTTCTTATTTATTTTCAGCATCTGCTGTGCCAAAAAGTAAGTGAAAAACCATGTGAGAAAATATGTGAGAGCAACTCGGAAGATATTTTAATGCAGCAAAAAGAATGGGCGGCAAGCAGACTGCCACACAGCCAACTTGGCATCTGAGCTGTTTGCGATGTGGTGTTCCGAATATGTGTGCCGCTGGATGGTTGTAAGGAATGCGCGGAGTGTGTGTTTTTGTTTGTGTCTTTTGTACAAATAAATAAGAATCGCTTTAAATTCCATTGCATTAAAACGGATATTGTTGTGAAAAAGTACCGCATTAAAGCGTAAATGAAACACTAAATGGTTACTCAGCTAACAAAAACAAAGTAACACTGAAATAATAATAAAATAAGAAAATATGCCTCATAAAGTGATGAACATGGAACTTTGAAAGGTGTTAAAAAATACTTGGCTTGAGAGGTTGATTTCCTTAGTTCGTAGAATGCCACCTCGCGGATGATGTGGGAATGCTCTTCTAAGTTGTAAAGTGTTCAGTGATTATTAGATCAATAACTTCGGTCAAGTAACGAAATGAGAGCATTCTCCTAAGATGAGTTAGTTCACTGATCCATAACTAACAAAATTTGAATATCCAGTTCTATTATAATCTATTATAACCTTTAAACTAACTTGGTCTATGTAACAAGGAAAGTATCTTTAAACCGTACTGAAAGAGATGTTTACATGAATAACTAGTGGTAATACCTATTTAAATAAAAAAACTAATCCCGTGAATACCGCTTCACGGGTGGGCGATTTACGAGGTGTCCACGCCATATTCAATAATATGAACAATTCATATTGGGAGACGTGCAAAGACGCCAAATGGCGTCCTCCATATGCGCTCCGGTCCACAAAACTCATGCTCTGTATAATGTGGACTTTATTATTTTTGCTAACCGACACTACAGCCAAGATCTGCCACCGATCAACTTTCATATGTTCCCAAAGTTAATAAAGTACTTCGTGGGTAGGCGTTCAATATTTCCTTCGCTAAAGACAAGCTAATTAAAAAGACAAGCTCTGAAAAATACCTTAGCCTGCACGTTGAATGTATTTAAAATGGGAAATAAATTTTTATTTTCACTTTCACTCCTTTCCAAACATCACCGGCTTAACAACGCCCAATTGTTGCTTAAGAGTTGAAAATTGACCAAAAACACTTAGCTTAAATAACGTAGGCGTTTGTGAGATATGCATTACAAGACAAGTGAAAACAATGACTGCAGTTGAGCACCAGATCGCTACAACTTGAAATGATAGACATGCATACTCACAAAAAAGCACAATGCTAAAGTATCTGCTCGTGACACAGATACAGCTTAGAAGAAGAGATTGCGTGAGAGTAAAGGCACGCAACGACAAGACTGTGCCTTTGGGATTAAGACAACGACGATGATGAGCGCATAAAACAAGCACACAAATGCTGACACACAGATGCGCACAGCTACACATACACACATAGAAAGTAAAAGATTCAACCACTCGCAGACGGCAATTTACATGACAAGGAAAGTGAAGAAAAGCATAGAAAAGCTGCGTTAAACATTTGATGGCAATGAGCGTGCAGGGTGATGAGATGAGCTGAGCCGACAGATGAGTTTCCACAGAGGATGCTTGTGCACTTGGCACTTGATGCTGTCATCTTCGGCGGGCGTAAGTGTAAATTTTCCATTTAAATTTCATTGTATTTCCTTGCAAGTAGCAATTTTCGTGCGCATGATGAAGCAATTCTGACACTTGAGACATGCAAGAACACATGAAACAGAGTTGCCAACTAATCCGCACTTTGTACGCCACGACCAGATGGCAAAGGCAATATTAACATGGAACTATCATTGAAGTTGGGGGAGGATTCGAAGCGATGATGAGGATTATGATGCCGATTAAATCATTGAAATTAGATTTCAGGGCATTAACTTGAACAGAACAATACGCTGGCGTAACCTTGAAGCCGAACTTCCTTTTTAATTAGGTTATTAGATAACACTACATACTGAAGCAGCATGCTGTTGTCGCTGTCGCATATTAATGAGACTCTTAATTGCCACATTTCATTGCACAAAAACGATAAAGATGAAATAAGGGAAGACCCTACCTAACCTAGGTTGTGCTGAAGTAGCAATACGCTTCTAGCTAGGACAGCCTGTAATTCATCTAATCGGCTGAAGCTGTAATACTCTCACAAAAAATGTATCGATAAATGGAAAGCGCTGTAGCATATTTGTATAGCAAATTGTGTAAAGGTGATTATGCGTTCCGAAAACCCTGAGATTTTGATAATTTTAGGGTTACGAAGACCAGTCAAGGATATGAAGGATATGAAGGATATAACAAAGACAAATTGCAATACATAACTGTTAAGACCAGGAGCATTTCCCTGGGCAATTGCGATCGGGGGTGTAAAATTGGTGCACGTTTCGTTGAGCGCTAACTTTATTATAAAACTCAGGTCTTAAGCCTAGTTGTACTAGTAAGAAGGTAGAGTGGGAGATCGGAAGAAACAAGAGGAAATCAATAAACTCAATGCAAAATAACAATAATGTTCTTACTATTAGATCTATTCTAAGGCAGGCCCCAACAATGCCTAAGGAATAACATTATCTAATTTTTTTTGTTTTGTTTTTGTTTTACACTAACTAAGGACAGCATAAATTTCAACTCGATATGAAGGATAAAATAAGACTTCAATTCAAAAAATTTAATTTAAGCCTTTAATATCGTTGCCTCAGCTCAGTGCGTCAAACAAAAAGTCTATCTTGACCCATATAAGAAATATATTGTGGCTACAGTATTGAAAACGGGTAGTTGTAAAATCTTTAATTTGTTTATGGCTTGTGTTCATTATTCTGAAATTTTTTTGTATGTGATTGTTCCCCCTCTAGGGACAATAAGGACTCCACAAGCCTTATCAATTTCTTTTTTAATAACCAATAGAATAGCTTTTGTGTAATAGCGTGGGTGTTTAGCCTGCCGCTACCAGTCCCATCGTTTATTCAAGGCGTCACAAATTTTATGGCTATATTAAAATACCATATCACAGCTTGAAGAGTATTCGTAATATACACAGTTGAATTTATTATCGAATGAGCAAACGCAGATGTGCGAGGTCGACATGTTTGACATTGGAATGCAGAAGTGAAACATAAATTAATTAATGCCCTTCGCCACATGATTCAAAAACCGAGCAACTTGAGCCGAGCTGGCTCGAACAGCAAAGCAACGTGACGCAAATATGAAAAAGAAAACTAAACAAAAGCCAAGAAAACCAAAAACCATGGCAAAGGTCTAAAGAAGGTTGAATAAAAATCTGTAAATTTAATTAAATAGCAAATGCTGGGTGAGGAAATAAAGGAAAGGTAAGCCAAACACCCCAGCAAATATCTAAATTGAACTGTCGAAAAGAGTTGCTCAACTGCAAATTGTTCACTCACTTCATGGGAATTAGTTAATTGTGAGTCACATCTATGATTTCATTTGCGCTGTACAAATATTTATTTTTACCAAGTATTGAAATTGCGATTTTTCGCCCTAAAAAATGCTTGTCAAAATTCATATTTTTAATAGGATTTTCCAAATATGTCCAACAATTTATGGGCTTAAGCAAAATGTAAACAAAAAGAACATTTATAAATATATGTATATTCGCGCATGATTGATGATTTTACAATTTAATTACTCTTGTCAAAAACCGCATAAGTTATAATAACAGAACACAAAACAAAAATAACATTTTTAATAAATCTGTCATGGAGTTTTCAATGGAATTAATAACAGTTATTATAAATATGACGAGCTGCCGTTCATTTTATATATAATCGTATTTCTATTATTTAATTCGCTGAGTTAATTCCTGGTCTGCACGCCTGAAAGCCTTCTGTTTTGAGTACGGTTATTATTAATTGCGATATCATATAAATTCTAAGAAAGTCCTCATAGACGAACCACCATGAAATCAATAACAATAATATCAAATATCTAAATTTGATTTGTATAATAATTTTATGAAGACCTCTGATAGCATAATACTGCACAGTTTCTGTAGTCTAATCGAGTTCTACTTGTATATTAAATCAGTAGATATATATATGTAGCTACCAAACAATAAAGTATTAGTATGCGGCTATTATTGTATGCCTCTGACTGAAACCTTCAAGGTCATATCTACCGGTTGGCGTAATCAAGTTTGTCAATTCGTACTTTGTCAGAATAGTCTGTACTGAGTATTTACTCTACAATAGTACTATGCAGTACTATATAGTACATCTTTAGTTGTTAGGAGGTAAGCATATTTATTCACAGGCCTTACCTCACGAGTGTAGTACAATTTAATATTATTTAATATAATTTAATTTACATATTTATCTATCTATCCATCTAACATATGAAGTCCTCCTAATTACATTATGACTCAGTATATACTTTGAAAAGGCCGCATTGTTATGCTTATTAATTTGTAGAACTTCAAGGCAGATGACATCAATTTTGTGAAATAAGAAAATAAATTAAATCCGTCTATATATACACACATATATATAAACTTTTTATGTTCGTTTATGTTTCATTGGGAATCTCTAACTCTAAAACTTTGCACACACTCACATGAATATTTTCCAATACTAGTATAAGTAAGAACCTCATCGGCAGTTCTCACTAGGGCAATCAGCTGTGTGTAGTGCACACAAATTCAAATTATATCACTTCAAAATTCAACACCTCTGTAAGCTTAGCGATATTCAATTAAACAAAATTCTTAAGAAGAAACCTGTTAGGTATATTTTTTTATAGGTTAAAATACTGTGTTTTTGTTTCGATAATTCCTTAAGTCGAGTCGAAGGCGACGAAAAAAAACGAAAAATAACTCTAAAAGTATAATTCTACCGCTTATTAATGATGTTAGGAATTACTTAGTGAAAAAAGTAAAAATACAGTTTTTTGCCCTAATTCATTTAGAACAAAACTACATTTAAAAAAAAAACATTTAATCTTTAAAATTAATTTTAAAAAGTACAAATGAAAAAATATAACGTTTTTCAGCTGTCAAATAATTCTTTGCAAAATAACAAAGAAGCGATGAAAATAAACAGAAAAAGGGATTTGAAAGAGATTTGGGATTCCTAGTACTTGGTGTGTCCATCATCGGCATTAATTACAGCTTGAAGTCTTCTTCGCATTGACGCAGTTAGTTTTTTTATATCATATTCCTCAGGAATTTTGTTCCTTTCTTCACGAATGAATCGAATAAGCTCGTTTTTGTTGGAGGCCACCCGTTTTGCCACTTTTTTTTCAGATGGCTCCACAAATTTTCATTTGGGTTTATGTCTGGACTTTGGGCAGGTGTGTCTATAACTTTTGTGTAGTTATATAGTAGCCAAGTTCTACATAACAATGACTTATGTTTTGGGTCATTATCTTGATATACCTTATACGTGAGTTTCTCTGGGTTTTGTGGATCTGTAAATCCGAACTTTTGGGCACTGCTTATTAGTTCCTTCTTCAAAATATTCAAATACAATTCTTTAGTCATAATATCCGTGAAAATCCTCAATTGACCAACGCCTTCGCTAGATATACAGCCCCATACAATTACTGATAATTTGCCAAAATTAATAGTAGGTATCTAATTTTTCCTTTGGAGGGCTGTATTAGGTACGGGTGCTATCCAGAACTTTTTTCTGTTTGTTTTCATAGCTTCTTTCTTATTTTCAAATAATTATTTGACTTTTAAAGTTAATTTTAAAGAACAAATGTTTTTTTTAAATGTAGTTTTGTTTTAAATGAATTGCAGAATAAAACTGCATTTTTACTTTTTCTCTAAGTAATTCCTACATCATTAATAAGTGGTAGAATTATACTTTTAGAGTTATTTCTCGTTTTGCAAACAATTTCTTGACAAACTGTATAAAATTTCGTGTAATTTGGAACTATTATGATACCTACTTATCAAACATTAACTTTGGCTGCTAAGACTAATTAATAAATTATTTCTAATTTAGTAAGCAAATATATATAAAATATTTCATACATAAGAGCAAACAAAGCTTAAATCTCTTAACATCCGCGCACAGAATATAATAAATCAAATGGATTTATAATCTAAGATATTCGAAGGTTATTGTACTGTATAGACAACTGCTCCTAGTATTCAGTCCTATAAAAGGAGTGTGATAACGCTTAAGCTTAGCAGAAGTAACCTAAGGAACTTATGTGATCAGGCTGTTTGGTAACAAATGCGGCATCACCAGCGCTCATTCCAAATTGAGAATCGAAAAGCAGCCAAAAAGTTAATCGCGCTCGCTGTCCTACCTTGGAATATGTTAATATTCCAAGACAACAAAGATAATAACATCAGATAGTAAAGAGAAAACTTAGGTCGGAGTGTGAATGTATTATCTCCCTAAAGAGCATCAAACGCTTACATAGCTAGAAGCTGATTACAATTGAATATTCATGCCTAATTCTAACAATTCAATTTCAGCTGCCTTAGTGTAATAAGAGAAAACAACATCAAAGGTATTTCTCATCCATCCTAAATTATTCTCGGAAGCGTAGAATTGTGTCAAGATTAATTACAAAATAATTTTAATTGTTTAAAATTTATATTTAATTACGAGTATATTCATCAAGCTATAAAATTTAATACTCAATTTTAAGCTATTGTAACTAAATGAAGCTAAATTAAATTTTCCTTGAAAACCTTCCTTTTACAATTGCCTTTATATGTGTGTCGTGATTATAGCAGACGTCAAGCAAAATATGTATCCTTTCATCTCAATCGAGCACTGAAACCAACAAGACAAAATTTTTGCGGTTAACCCAGATTAAAGTGATTATTTTGTTACACCGAATCAAGAAATGCTTGAGTGACAAACGTGTAAGGCTGAATTAACTTAACCACTAAAAACAATTTTGGTTAAATTGAGATTTTAACTAGAGCAACCATCATCTCATTCATCTAATTTTGCATTTAAGACTATTGATTCATATTGTGCGTTTATCCTCTGCTTTTTTTTTTAAACTTTAGTGGGTTTAACTTAAATTATTTGTTGCACAATTCATTCAATCGGTTTTTATTTTAATAGTTAAGGGTATTAAGTTGCGTTGGATTTAAATCAGTAAAGAAGTAACTTCAACTGCAATTAATAATAATTATTTATAATAATAATAAAAACACTTCCACTTGTTCATTTGGACAATAATGAGAAAAAATTATATTCGATAACACTGAAGCTTTAGCACGCTTCAATTGATTCATTTTATTTAACAATATAAATTTTTCGACGCCATTAATTTTATATTGAAGATTTTCGGTATAATGAGATATTTTTAAGTTAAATTAAAGAAAAAACAAGAAAACAAAAAAAAAGCGGGTATTATGATATATAAATATTGGCTTTAAATCGAAGTAAAAATGCAAACTGTTCAAATAATTCAATAGCTATTGCCATTCTATTTCGCTTAGCTTTTGATCTATTATAATTTGTTTAATATTTGGATGCTTGATAACCTTGGTACTTTGATGCCTAATATTTCGATTCCTAAGCATTCACTATCTCAGGCGCAGTTTCTACACCTACTCAGTCTCGTCCTATTCTCTTTTCGGTACTTTCTATAACTTCACCTTTTCTCACACCTGAAATGTTATCACCTACTAATTCTTCCTCTGCTCCTTCAGCTTCTTTGAATTCTCCACCTTCTATTGGGGCTTCTACTTCAACACCTTGAACTTTAAAAGTGCTTTAACCTCGCAACAGTCATAACATATTCAGCAGACAAGCAGTGCCTTTAACAAATGTCACACGAGCACTGAGGATAATCCACGCTTATAACACCACATTTTATTTGCAGCCAAGACTATGGAATGTCAGTGTTTCATTTGTAATATATTATATAATAATAATAAATATATAATATGCAAACAGATTTCTGGGTGGAAAAGCTATGTGCTACGTGGATGTCGGATTTGCTAGAAAACTTGCTGATTTAAAGTTGCGCCGGAAGAGTGTTTCGACCCAGAATTCGGCTTCATATGTCCATGTGAAATCCAGGCGAATTTTTATTAATAATAAAAATATTAATAATAATACTTGCACAAACTCAAAATAAAAGACTGCCATAGATTAAATGGCCCACTACTTTTTGGAATTCAAGATCCTACCTTCGTTGTTTACTTTGTGAAGGTTACAATCAATATTAATATTGAAAATGCATCTCCTGACGTCTCAGTCAGTGCAATGCCTTTAACCAGTTCCCAGGCTGTAGCAACTATCAACGAATTGCGCACCTTAAAAATTGGCTGCAAGATGAACTACTTGCGAGCAACGAAGAAGGTCTGGACACATTGTTCTATTTATTTATTTATATATTTTTAATAATTTTTATTTAATTTTTTTTCAGTCTCTCAGTTTGTGCTTTGTCGGTTTTGTGGCAACTCTAATCAACTAAGAATATTTTAAATTACTTACATCATATAAACTTCTCACAATTTCATGGATAAGGAAAAAAGCAAACAACTTTAAATGGTCTAATATTTTAGTTACCTCACACTTCACCTTCACTAAACAAAGGACTCGTAAAACTTTCTTGAGTAAAGCCCGTAATGGCGCGCGTGGACAGCTTGACATTTGGCCATTTGCTTTCGAAATCAACTTAAGCTTGCAGTACATTTAGATCTCATAAATTACTGCACGATGAGTTGGCATACATATATGTATATGTATATGTATATATACATAGTATAATATTTCACTAACGCAGAAGGCAAAAATGAACCGAAACAATTTGAAGAACGAGTACGAACTGAGCACGTAACTACTTCGAAATATTTCAGTTGCGCTAAGCATAATGAACCATCTTTTTTGTCTCAACAATAAGCTGACAGGATCTTTCAACCACTTTCAAACTTTCACTTTTGCAATGCTGTCGCCCAAAACTAGTACAACTTTCACCACTTTCACTCGTACGGCAATTGTCAATTGCAAAGTCTCAGCGATGTGTGACACGTCCTAGAGTGCGGCTAAATACAACAGCAACACCTTGATTGCGTTTGCGTTGGTCTGAGAAACACGCACATACGAGTACGCACGCATGCATGAGTCTGTCTCACAATCTGTCTGATTGTCATTGTGTCAAAACGTTTATCACTTGGCATCCGATATGCGTCGGCAATGCGATTGTGATTGTATCACGTAATGACATGCAGCAAGCAACCTTCGTTTGTCGCATGAATAATTTGCACAGCTACCGACACATCAGCAGCCACATCACCGCAAATATCACAAATATACTCAAAATCACCAACAGTCACATCATCATCATTATCATCATCATCGCTCATACGCACGGTTGTACAAATTTCGCCAGGAAAACTTTATATGGTCTTTCGAGAAATTGACATTTTGCTGATATCTCACGTGGTCCTGAGTGGCAATCGTGGTGGGGCGGCATTCAACGCATTCCCAAGTCGAAAATACTCAAGTGTTTTTTTTTTTTTTAATTATTTATTATAATTTATTTATTTATTTTTTTGTTTTTTGTTTTAGCTCAAACTGAGAGCTTTCCGGTTGCTGTGCTGCAACTATAATATTGCGCAATTCTGAATTCGACAATGTCTTGGCATTGTCGATGTGAATTGGATTGTTTTCATCAAAGTAACTCATTCAGTTTGCATTTGAAATTGCTAACAAATATTTACAATATGCAAATTAATTTAATTTTAAAACAAAACGAATTCCGTTCTCAAATGAAAACGAGTTTTATTCGAACTCAATACAAATCAGGTGAAATATTTTAAAGAAATACTTATTTTAAAGCAACTCAGAGAAACAATATCTATCAGCTTCCATCTCACAAATAAAAATCAAACAACCCAGTAGTCAACAACAACGCGAGCACAGTATAATTGTATAAACATTATTTCCACGCACTTTTACATTAAAAGAAAGTATAATAAACCTCCGTGCTTTTGTTGTACGCTACATACGTGCGCACATTTTTCTAGAATTATATTAAATTATATATTCAGCACTGCATACTCAGTGCGCAAAAAATATTACCTTTGTTTGCCTGGGAACACACATTTTTATTGCTGCAAAGATTACTTTATAAAGGTATGTATAAAGCATTAAAAAGAAGTGTATATATATATATACACATAGTGCATTCAGTGATCATCTGAGTATAATATCATAAAATCGATGGTTTGTTACAGTTTGTATGCGCGCTCATTTTCTTTTCATGCTTTGATGCCGTTGACTAACATCCGTCTGAAATGAATGAAATGCGTAAAAATGCCGGCATTTATGCCGATATGGGAAATTCCATGTGAGTTTCTACAAATACTTTTTACTTCAATAATAAAGTATTTAAGTAAAATTGAATAGAATAACGCATAAATTCTTGTATTGAGTTACAGTGAACTTGATTCTATAATTAGGATAACATAGGATGGGTTAAGAGGGGTTATATTGAGAGTTTGGTCTATAAAAGCCCAACATAGAACACAGTAGAAACTGCCGGCGCAGATAACACTATGCTTTGGAAATTAATAAAACATTAAGTGCGACTTGCCAGCTTGTACAAATTATTTGTAGTAGCCCATGGAAGGCTAAATTCTTTATTCTTTGGAAATAATTAATAATTAAGCCACTAATCTCATTTACAGTAGTAGTCACGCTCTGAATTAATATTTTAATATTTTTCAACATTTCTTATATCTTCAAAAAAAAACCGTAGTTCAATTACAACTTGCATAAGCATTAGAAAAAGAAGCATATTCAAGTACTCTTAAGAGCTATTCCTCTCTCCTTTTCAATTCTTAGTAGTCACAATTTAACATTCCTCAGATTTATAGTTTTATTTCAATAAAAGTAAACATTTTCAGCATTTCTAAACCAACAGAAACGGAAGTATTATACGTACATATAAGAGAAGCAGAGAAAGAATACACCGCATACAAGCGTAGCAAAATTTTATTGCGTGCACAGTGAAGATCGAAGAAAAGCAAAGTAGAAACTACGATATGCTTGCTGTGTTCGCAGTTGTACTCAGTTGTGGACAAGAAAGGCATGCGGCAAATGTAAATACAACAGCAACAACCTTGTGCAAGACGTTTTGATAATTATTGCCAAGACGAACGTTACCTACATTTGCGAACCATATGCGTTAAGCCAATTGCGGCAATGCATGCTAGGGAGCATTTGAAAAGACCTGCCAGGCGACTTTCAAAGACACTGATGTTTAAAAAAATATGTTAACGTAGTCAACTCACACTTGCCTGGATATTTCAATTTGGAAACAAGAAGTCAATTCGAATTTTAATTCCATGACTTTGAACATCGAAGCACGATTGCGTGTATTATCTACTAAGAGCGAAAGTGGCATCCATCTTGCCGGGACTTTTTTCACACGGCGGCTTCAACTATTTGGCACACTTTTACTCTTCGATTACTCGAAACGATATCGTGGATTTTCACAATCGTTTCTGGGGTGTTATCTCAAATATTCTAAGGATCTATTGATCGACCCGCGTGCATTTGGTTTCTAAAAAAAAACTGATTAATTACGGCTATAGTGATAAATTATGGGCACTATATATTTCATTACAGATAAAGTTCCATCTTTTCTACAAGTTTAGAAGAAGTGGTTGTTAAGTCTTTTCTAATTAACACATAAACTGATTTGTTGATGAAAATGTTTATGATTTTACCATAATTATTGTACTTACATTAAAGTAGTACCCCAAGCTCGTAGTTACTCGGTCTTGAATCGGGCACCAACGCTCTTACTTAATGCAAGATGTCAGAATATTTACTGGACAATCTAAAATGGAATGATTGATGCTCCTACAAAAGTCCACAATTCACTTGTTATGGCAGATTCACTTTTTGACGAATGTCGGACAGCGGAAAATCACGCAGTATGAATGCCTTTGGGAGCGTGTGAATCTATGTGTGTATGCAAATATATGCGCATCGCAATGTGTGCTTTAGAGAGAAAAATTTGCAAACACTTTTGCAAAAAGTCTCATGATCATAAAAGCAAACTACTTTTAAAATGAATTCAAATGTGAGATGGAAATTTACATGCAGCAAGGAAAGAAATTAAATTTCGTTTCAAATCGTTTAGATTTAAAGTTTTCAAGAATAATTCTCTGCATAAAAATATGACAAGATACGCTGTGCTAGGTGAAAGTTAAATGTATCTGTTTAAAATTAGCTGCAACCAAAACTCTTTTTACAACCCAGCACAAGTAGCTGCAGCCTTCATCTCATTGTGTGGCAAGTGCATCTGATGGCAAAATTAATTGAAATTCCTATGTGCGGAATATGAAAGATGACACCCTCCCATAAATTCAATGAACTCTTTACACATTCATTTGTATTATGTTATGAAAAGTTGTTGACTTTTCCTATTTTATTGAACGTAAATCCTTTTTAATTAAGTTGCAACTGACATTTTCAAAATTCGTTCTTACAAACATAGTCATCAACCGAACTGCAGTGATGAATTCATTAAATTTGTATCGTATGTTCGTTATTTTTAATTAATACAAAAATTACACTATAGCCAATCATACATTAAGTTAAATCAATTAATTAATATCGCACTTCACCTGAGGTGATTGCGCTCTTTGTGAGTAAAGAAGCTGTCAATTTTGCTTGGTCATTGCTCCATAGATTTTTTTTAAATTACATTGAAAGAACATGTATGAAAAGTTTATGTTTCATCATTTATTTATTGGTTATAATATCACCAGGATTTCTTAATTTTATTAATTTTTTCATGTTCAGGCTTGGGGGCCTGCAGTTTCTGCAGTAACCTTAGTGTAGTGCAGTACACAATAACGCTTAGTGTTAAATCTCCACCCGTGAATGCCAGCATCATCCAGAATCTGTCGGATCCATGAATGATTTCTGTATGAACTAATTTAATTCATTTGATTTTATTGGTTGAAATTGTAAAACTTGAAAACCAATATAGGGTTTTTTAAGGCCTGTTTGGGTTGGTCGTTGAGGTAATAATGGCTTAGATCACCAGCTGAAACGGGCTGCACTCCTTAAATATAGTGAAATATCTGTTCGATGTTAACTCATGAACAAAACATACCGTTTCATTTTACAACATCAGACTGGTGGTGGTGGTGGTGGGTGATGGTAACAAGAACATCCTACAACGTATCATAATGTTCTTCGGTAATGGGTAGTCCATCTGAAAAAGCATGGAATATATAGAACACTTGACAATAAGACATATATATGGCATGTGTTCTCTGAAAAGCCCTACTGCCGTGCACAGCCGAAATTCGATACCTGTCTCGAACCCTGCTGTTATCTCCTAACTGCAAGAATTTTTTCGGAAAGTGAATGAGAATTAAATTTAAATCGTCCCGATGAGGCGTACAACTCAAATAGGTCAAACAAGAAGTGAGTTTATAGTACATCCCCATCTTAAATAAAACCTAGGGAAAATGTGTCTGTCAAATGCGAAAGAAAGTATATTACAAAGTACGTCATAAAGCGACAATTCACTGCCCATAAAGAAATATTCAACACGCTCGACTCGGCTTATAGATAAAGGACAGATATCCATAGCATAGGCAGCATGCAAGCCTGGTCAACAATAAAAATACTTATTCACTTGGATACCTTAAAAACCTTAAGTATTTTTGCACAGGTCTTCTTGGTAGAATTATAGATCGATCATGAGATCCATCATCGATATCATCTTTTCAAAGGTTATCTGTATACAAAAATTTTATATTTTTCTTTAATGTAGGCTACTGTATGTGGACTTGGGCTGCTTGATATTTAATAGCGAAAGCTTTCATCATTGGATTTTCTCTCTTCTCTTCTCGATGTTGAATTTTCACATTGAGGAACTTTTTATAACTGTGTCCGTAGTAATTAGACGGTAAGCGATGATAAAAAATCTGTATAATGAGACCCTGACAGATAATCAACTTAATTAGTAACTTGGTACATAAGTGTCTGCCAAAAAGGAAGTGATGCACGCGGTGCAACTAATGGCGTCAAAAATAAGTAAATGGAAAAACTAAAAGGTACTTACTTTCTTTGCTTACAGGGCGTGTTGTACTACTTGAATATATAAGTTCATTAACGTAGACGCAAAACTTCTATTGCTAAATGGCAGCTCATAGTCCAAGGTCTCAAATTGAACCAAAGTAAGCCAAAATCTGTTAGTTAACATTTGAATTCATCAAATTAGTAACAAAGTAATAAATGCACTACAGCTAGGTTCAGAGATGAGGATGCTTTCAGGTGATGAGTAGCTGAGTAGTTGAGCAACCGAATTAACGACGTATGCTTTCCATATCAAAGTGATATTTTAGCGAATTTTCACGACAAGCTGGATAGCAGCGTTGCAGACTAATTTAATTGCTGCTCGATGTACGCACGAAAGATCTGAGTGAAATTTGCATGCATTACGAAACAGCGTGAGCGTGTCGCATGACGTTTGTGCCAGAAGGTACGTGAAATGAGACAATTTGCGTTGCATGTAACACACTTCGTTGTCACTCGAGTGCAAGGAATAAGTTTCGAAGTACATCCAGCGGAAGTTTATATTTAATTCAGTGCGAATTTGCAATAATACGAAAGTGCGGCGATAAATCAATGACAACAAAGTTTGCTCTCGAAGGTCCGCTCAATTGATAAAGTTTTAAATGCATATAGAACAAGCGAAACAGCGCAAGGCCAAATTGCTGTAAAATACAAAGCTTTTAAATCGCTCTTATCTTTGGCAAACGTAGTAGCAAGTTAATTATTTCTGAGGCACGTCCCCACTTACAAAAGGCTGTGACAGCCACAACGAAGACTGCAACACCGGCAACTGACAATGAGAGCAGCATTGAGTAGAGGAGCAACTCGACTTGTGTGCCACTCAACAATCTGTGCGGAAGTGAGGCAAAATAAAATGGCGAACGAAGGCAAGGAGTGCTGGAAAATGGCAAAATCGGAAAGTGACAAAAAGACAAAGCTAAGCAACGGAGCACAGAGCACATAAACCCAAGATGGAACAAATGTACAATCTACGTTAATTGGATGCTTCCAACTCAGCTCAACGCAACTCGACTCATCTCAGAGCATCTGAAGCGTTTTGACATGAAGACGGGTTAATGGATTAAACAGGTGGGAATTCGCAGCAACACAATGAACAATTTTCAACGCCACTTCTGTCACTTTAATTTCTACAATTTATTTTCTTTTCCGTCCATAATAAAACTTATGAAAGGCTTTAATTATGACCTTTCTTAACTTTTTGAATGCGTTAAATTGGCGCACTCGAAATTTGTATCCGCACGACACGCGCTCCTTTGAATTCGTTCTAATCTCGCAGCACGAACTCTAGCAAATATTCACAATTTGCCAAATTAAATATCATTTTGCCACAAAAATGTTGTGCACATTTTTTTTGGTTGGGCGGTGGGCGTTCATTGGGCGTATTTACAACTTGAACTCGAAATCGAAAAACAGCAAAATAGTAAGGAATGTCCGGTTCGACTATACAGAAATTATAAAACACTTACAGAACTCGAAATTTGAATAAGGTGTTCGTATGGAAGCAATAATTCCAGGTTATTTGTCACAGGTTATGTCTACACTCTAATACAATTCCAAAACGATGTTAGATGAGGTATGCACAAAGTTCAAAATAACAAAATCTTGCTTATAAGAACGTCATATAGTGATATAAGGTGCGCGCAAATTACAGCTTCATATAAACGAAAAACAGTTTATTATTTATTCTGACCTTTAGCAAAGAAAATAAAAATTGAAAAGAGTACTAAAATCACGTACACCTCTAAAATTTCAGCCTGCTCCATCTAGCGGCACAGAAAAAAATGCACAAAAGTATGCTTTCCTTTTTTTCATTTTGTAAAAATGCTATTCAGTTTTGTAAAAATGCTTTATGCAGATTTTCTGACTTTCCTAGCATATTTTTGCAATAAAGTTCACAGGATTACTCAATAGGCTATTCTAGAGGTTAACTGAAAATTTCACTAAAATCGGCCTAGCGGTTTCGGCGTCTATAACGAACATACATCCAATTTTATATTTATAGATAGATAGATATATAGATAGATGATATAGAAAAAAATACAGTCCTGTCATCTTTTAGTCCTGTTCTAACACAGAAAATCAACAACACAAATATTCTAGCCAGAATTTGGGGTTGATCCATGACTCTATATGGGAGCAGCACACAGTTATTAGTACTGTACTGAGTTTAGACTGTTTAAGTTATGTCTATAGAACTGATGTACAGTTTGTAATAAGTTCGATACGTCAACGAAAACTTTTTATAACAACTCGAATATAACCTTTTATATAGTACCTTAGTTATCGAATCTGGAATCTCGTTATCATTAAAATTTGTATATTTTTAGGTCAATGATTTGCTTGCATACATATTGAGAATCTAAGAGCTGGACTTATACAGCTCAACTCTTATCATCGATCTTAAAAATAATATACTCGCAGTTCGTTGTGTTGCAAATTTAAGAACAAAGTCGTAATACGGATCTCTTATTGAAGGGCATACAAATATTTTTGTTTGCATTCCAGTTTCAGTTTTGTTCAGGTTTTTTTTCGATTTGTTTTCAGTTTTTGTGCGAAAAGTTTGTTTTTAATTAAAACATATTTTTCTAAGCATTTTTTTTTTGTTTTTTTTTGTTTGTAATTCAGAAGTTCGTGCTTCGCTCAGAGTAATGAGATAAAAATGAAAAGTCAAAAGCTGCTTTAGTTGGACTCCAATTTGGCTGAATTATTGTAAATCGTCGCTTTCGTTGCACATTTTGAGTGATTCGTTTAAAGCTGCCGTGGTTGCAACCGTCGCAAATTGCGATTTTAATTTTTCAAACTAATGGACATTTTTTTGTTTGTTTTTCTTTTTTAAAAGTATTATACTTAGCATAAATGCCAATTACTGTTGAATAGATTCGAGTGGCAAAGCGCACTTTAACTGAACGTTGGTGAGACCAGTGCTGGTTGACTTCTTCAGTTCGGTTATTAATTGTCGTTGCGAGGGATGAGCTAAAAATTATTTAGTTTATTGCATGCATTATTTCTTTCGAACTAAATGAAACTGGTGTCTCTATAATTTGGCATTGAGACTTTTTTAGGTCAAATCTTCCTAACCACCACAAATTGTTTGTACGTGATATGACACAACAACTTTGCCTTGGTCCAACAAGAAATTCATTGTGCAAAAAATATTTTCATAATAATTTGAATAAATTATTCAAAAACCAACCTTAGGCCACGAAGCTTTGCAGCCTTCAGCTCGAGACTAGACAAAAGTTTTCATTGATTTTGACACATCACGTAACGTTTTACTGACTTTGCCGATGAAAAATATTTTTGTGTCTGGGCATAAGAAATATGTTAAGTAATTTTTTGGCCATTTTCACAGTGCTCAAAATGAAGATTGACAAAATAAATAAATTATTTGTTTTACTGTCTCTACTTAAATAATTTACCTAACTGTTATTGAGTAGGGTGTCATTTCAAATTATTCAATACTATATGATATTTGTTTTTAAGTTTATAGTTGACTTCTGATTTGTGAGCGATTTTCTTTCTTTAACTTTAGAGAATTACTCTACTAGCCTCTAGCCATCATCTTTTTAAGTAGCACGTTCACTGGACCACTGGACAATTCCTTGGTATATTAAAGCAATTTTGGATATGAAATTCGCCACGAACATTTTGTTATAACTCAGGACTGCACACTGCCTTGAGTTAATATTAGGAAAAGAAGACCTTATCCTTCAAAAATCAGAAGAGAAATCGTTAATAGAATTTTATTTTATATGGATTCTCCTCTATTTCTATATCTTTTTAGTGTTTTGTACGTTTTAATGAAAAAGAAGAGTATCACCGAAAATACAGAGCCTAAAATTTTGAACAAAATCTTTACTTACAGATTTCGAAAAAACCCACAAAAAGTTAATGGTCCGAATATAACGTTATAAATCATACAAAAAGTGTAAAATTTGTAGTCGTCAAACATTGAAGTCACTCAAGAAAAATGAGTTTAAGCCTGTTTAGGTATGATTGAGTGATATATCGAATGAGGGTTGTATCAGTTACTTGCTTAGCCAAAACGAAATAAGTGGATATGATAGATGTACGTTACCTACATTTACGAACCACGTGCGATAAGCTAATTCTGACAATGCACGCTAGAGAACAATTGAAACGACCTGCCAAGCGATTTTCAAAATTTTAAAGCTATAAGCAACATATATATGGAATATAACATACAACAAGACAGAATTCAACAATATAATTTCCCTGTAAAATCTGGTACCATACATACTTTTTTTTAGTTACCACAACCAAGTTTCTGGATCAGATTTTAAAAAACATGGTAACATATTCAACGTACGGAACCCTCTTCACGCGAGGTCAACTCGCACAAGGCTAGATATTTTTTCTATAACGTTTATGATGATTGCGTATACATTTTGTGTGACAAATAAAATATTTTTGCTTAATTTTAAGCGTAATTCAATTTTAAGTGTAATTCCGTCGAATATCATTCATGGTAGCAAAATGACAAGTATTTTGAATTTGGTTTTGGTGGTTTTATGATAGATTTAGTCTCCATATATGGGATGTTCGGGAAGCTCATCTTAATGGAATAATGGAATAAACTGCTTATCGTCCTGTCCTTTCAATGTACACCTGAAAGCAAAAAATCAAATCAGTCCAATATAGCAGAACAATAGCAATTGTATCTACTTAGTTGGTGTTTACTTGTTATATGAATAAGGGTGTAGATCCAGAATACACTGTTTGCAATGATTAGAATCCGGCCTTTGAATAAAATTACAATACTTTTGTTGAAACTGTAAGTCAGAACTGAAAATTTTCTTCCAATAATTTCATTTACATACATGTTTTCACAATCATCGTCCTCTAGGTTTAAAATGTATCGATTTTCTAAATACATAAGTACATTGGACCTAACATACAAAGTAAACTAAACATGACTTTTTTTGGGATTAAATGGATTTTTTAATGTTCCATAGTTGTTTAAGGTTATGTAAAAATTTTACCCATATGACATCATATATTTGATCTTTAATTTTTCAGTTTATGGTATATTAGTTTGCCTTCAGTCTCTTCTCTGCAACACGCCAAAAACACATAACATTTTATGAGACTTTGTAGTTGATCTCTGAGTATGGAGTCTAAACTATTTAGTAATTCAAGGAACTTAGAATTGAGCCGGGGTTAATGTCTCTGTTTGTGAATTCTTAGGCTTATAAGCATAAGAGAGTTTTACAAATATAAACCAATAGTCAAAAGGCCCTGAAGTTTGCAGAGTCATTGTGAAATAGGGTATGTCCAAATTTTAGGTTGTTACATTAAAAATCGAAAGAAGTTTTTATTTTAAAGGTCGACACATCATCTTTTATTCGGACTATAGGTTCTTGTTATGTTAAGGTCTTGACAATTCCAGGGCTTAGGAGTCCATAAATTTGAGCTTCACACATCAAAAAAAAGGACTCGAATTTAAAATGTTCATGTGATAGGGGGATGGTGGGGCGTACCTTGTTAATGACTTTGTAGGGCGGCTTGAAGAAAATATGCGGATATACAATAACTAACTCAATCGACACATAGAGCTTATTGGGAATACACCTCTTTCGTGACATATCTATAATATTATTCAATTAGTATAAATATGATATGAATTAGTCTACTTATGTAGTCTACAACGTTTGTTAGTAGATTCTGTAACTTTACATAGAAATAAAAATGTTAAATAAAATAAAATTAAGGTAATACTAAATTCATCGCTGGCACTCTAGCGTAATTTAAGGACTGTAAAAGTTATAACTAAATTGAAGCGTGCGCTGAGGCGCATTGTTGCCATACCGGCATTTCTTCATTGACCGGACCGAACCGAACGGCAACGCAAATACAAACAATTTCGAAATACCAACAAATGTATACAAAGCCTTTCAGCACGTTTTGGTACAATTAACTGACAAACCAATTAGCAACCCGATGCCCAATAAACCTGAACGAACACGAAAATAATAAAACGCATTCACAGCGTTGGTGTGAACCCTCAGAGTGTCGCGTGCCGCATTCGCATTCGGTGTGGTTCGCTTTCACGATATTGTGCTTTATATTCATTATTATATTGTGGCATTCCCAGAAACTAATTCATTTTATTTATGCGCACATTTATTTTGTTTATTTGTTGCTGCTAATTAAAACCGATGCGCATTCAACGGAGGCCGGCTAATGCGATGCGGTTGGGCCGACCGTCGCTTCGATTTTACAATAAATTCTCGCGGAGTGAGAAATTCCAACATTTAAATTTGTTCGCATACCCCGCTTTGGTCGCTTTGTGTCAAATACTATTTCATTTCTATGTTTGCAATATTTTTCTTATTATCTTCCTAAGAGGGCCCGAAAAGAACATTTTCCATTTCATTTCCCAATTTGTTTTGATTGATTTGTCTCGTTGTATGCGTTTTGCTAGCGGTCAGCTATGCAAAATCATAGAAATTCTGAAAATAATAGGATTCCTACATTTTATAATGACGACCACGATGTCATGCAACGTCGACGACGACGACGATAGCGACGCGTGAACAGTTGAATGGAAAGTGAGCGCAAATATTTTAATAAAAACATTTACTCTTTTTCCACATAGTTATTTTATTGTTGGGGGAAATCACAAACTTTTTTATTGCAATGACTTTTTTATGAAAAATTTTAAACTGTTTTTGAGTAGAAAGCAACAACAGCAGCATCAGCAGTCAGCAACAGTGGCAAGGCAGCAACAAACGCACAGGAATAGCAGACGCAGTTGCAGCCCCTTATAGCAGCACGTGTTGCACAGTGGGCTAAAATCGAATTTGAGTTTGTTAATTTTTGCGGTGCATTTAATTTTTTTTTTTTCTTTTTTCTTCGAAGTATATCATACGTATGTCTCCGTCAGTTGTGGTATAAAAAACTTGAAAAATCGTGCAAATATTTTGTTACTTAATGTTTATACTTCATTCGGCTGGTATACGTTAGAAAATTCAAATTTAATAAGATGCAAATGCGAAACTCTTGAATTGCAATCTATAAATTTAATTTTCTATAGAAATATACAAAGAAATCGTAAAGTTAAAGTTTATTTTTACAGTTAAGCCATTGACTGATTCGTACCGCAAGACTGGGTTAAACTTACAACCGGCAGTGAAGAGCACGAAAGGATATATGTTGTTCATTTCTTTTTTAAGTGTCTGTCCTTAGCAAGTTTTAGCCCACTAGGGCTAATGCCCTGCTATAATCCTCTACAAAATACATGAATATAAAACTTCTCTTCAACTTTAAATGTGCATGGCTCTGACGTTCAGTGCAATGCCTCAGACTTGCTTTGCTTTGGCGGGCAACATGCGAAATTATCCAATGCTTTTTTTAAGTTACTTAATCTGGTCTACGAATATTTTTAGATCTAAAAGTCTTATTAAACCCTGGCTTGCCATTTGGAATTGGCTACCCGGCCATCTTTTGCGAAATCCTCAACATAGCGATTTGCGCTACATCTAAATGACTGTCGACGAAAACAATTTGAAACTATTAAAAGATGTATAAAATAAAAACGAATATAATTTAAGAATTTAAGCTATACTTACGCATAACTGCCAACTTCTATTGAACGATTCTATAACTTGAAGTCTCCCTAACTGGAATTATGGTGATTCGAGTTATTGCAGTTGGGCTACAACCACTAGAATTATAAATTTGTTCAGCAAACTCGAAAAATTAAAAGGGAAAGAAAGTAATTTTACAATTAGATATTTCGTTGTGATACATCTTTATTTTTATTGTGGATTTTCCACAAACACTGAAAATTTCTGCATAGCTAGTCCAAGTCGTGGCCCACTGTTGCATGGTGGCTTCGTCCCAGTTTGAGACTGTATAAAATTTATACCCAACTCCTTTGTTGTCATGTTCATCCACTTGGCGTGTTAGCTGTCCGCCCATAATTGCTCCCTCTGTTGCTTGGATTGTAGTGTCTTCCTAACCATTTGTCCGACTGTCGGTTCGTATATGTGAGTGTCTGCCAGACCATTTTAGAGTAGAATGAGTGAATTTTATTCCCCTTTTTTCCACATAACTCTCTCGCTCGTGTATTTTATGTGTTGCAAAAATGCACATATGCCAAGCTTCAGTCAGCAGTACATTTAAAGTGGCACAAGATTGCTTTTCCACTTAAATCAAAAAATAAAAGAATATACAAAATAAAACAAGACAAAGATATGTTTACAACTTGTAACTTTAAGTTGATTTTTTTACAAAATTATGAACTTTTTTAAACCTTCACTTGGCTTATAGTTGACGAAGAACGGATTCTTGTACAACTGTGAGTGCAGACAAAGTGCGCGCTTGGAGAAGACAGTTATTAAAAATATTCGTTTGCCAATTTAAAATGCTACTACACTTTAAGCGGTTCAGCTGCTGACATTTAAATTTAAGCTCTTCACATATAGCTTCCCTCTCTCGGAATTGCATATTTAGTTTTGAATTGCAAGACAATTCTGCACAAATAACAATGGCGAATGTTTGCATGATGTGCGCCACAGTCCTTGTTATTGTTGCATAATAGTCTGAACATCCCATACGGCAGTTACGGTTGCACGGCGTGTCCGACGTACGGTATTCAGCATTCTGGCGACTCGTGTCCTGCTGAAGTGTTTGTCTTGAACAACGCTCAGTACAAGCGCTGTGAGTATGTGGGCAACGCAGAGTCAAAGCGAAATTCACATTTACTTTTAATTTCTCATCGTTCAAAAAAGAAGTCCGGAAAATTATCTTTTTTCTTACAATCAAAACAAAAGTCTGAATTTGCTGAAAGACTTTGTTGTCTACGCAAGTGACAGCTCGGTTTCAACATGTCAGACGCATTTTTCGCATGTGTTTTCTAAAATAAACATTCATTTTTATGAAAAATGTTATCATAGAAGAGAAATATTTAATTTAGTGCTGCGTTCAATGTATATTGTTTGCTGTCTGAAAGTTTACCACTTCAAACACAATTCTTCATATTTCACAGTATTATGGATACTTTATGAGATATGAAAGTAGTGAAAACGGAATATTGAGACGGACTTAGAGAAGTGAATAATAATAATAATAATAATGAAAAATGTACTAGACACCGAACCTCCGCTTAATCGCAGCTCCCAAGAACTTACTCTATTGTCACTTCTCAACGTGATTTGTGTGTTAATGATGCCGAATTATGAGTTTTATCGTTCTTCATATTGTATGCAAATTTTCTATTTAATGACGTAACAAAAAAGAAAATATATTAATTTAAAATGAATGCTTTACTCTACGGTATTACCAATAGGAAGAGCAATATGTGTGTTCCTCTTTTTTTTTCTTGATCATGGAGACTGTACATACAGATGCGGATTACACTCTCCCCAAATACTAAAATTTCGCCTGTTGACAAAGCCATTCAACCAAAACTGTGCTTCACCACTGTAGATGGCTTCTTCGCCAAAATTTGCGTGGTAACAATTTCGACTCGTTGCTAAATGGTGTAGCGCTCCATGGTAATATGATGAATATAACAGGACATTAATATCAGACTATGTCATCGTTGCTACCGAAATCGACAGAGAAATGATTTCTCAAAGTTCATACTTAGCTATTGAAAAACACAGTACAAAATAGCAAACTACTTTAAGTTACAAAGCTATTCTTGAAGAAAAAGCTATTGCAATTTACCAGAAAATTACAGCAAAATCGGTCCGGTAGTGACGGAGCCTATATATATATCATATCAAACAAGTTCATAGATAGCCACGATTGTATATAGTATAAGCGCTTTTCCATAAATCATATTCAAAGCCCATTGACCAGAAAAAGTCGCAGCGACTCTCAGTTGAAATAAAATTGGCGGATATCATATAAAGCATGAGGACTTTTCAAATTCAATATTTGTCGATTTTTCCATTTGAAGCATTTCGACCAATAATTGAACATGAAAAGCGATAAATCTGATAGTGACAACGCTGCCGAGCTTATTTCAATTACTTTGTGCCAGCAATCCAAACCGCAACGTCAATGCTGCGCACATAACCGCAACGACATTGATTGAGACTGTTGGCGTGGCATGCAGTTCAATAAAGTCACACTCAGTTAGCAGTAACAGTACCAATCTCAGTCAACACACAACCAAAAATAACTGACTAAGTGATGATTAAGTTTTACTTGCTCAAGATTGTGTAAAAAATTACATAAAAAATGTTGTTTTTCAGTAACTTAGTCAAAATTATGTACACGTCACACTTATCTTATATAATTAGTGGCATTTACTTGCTGCAAAAAAAGGAATCATCCAAAAAAAAATTAATATTTTTGTTTAATTAAAACTGTCAACAACAGAAAACCGAATAAGATTATTGTTTATTTAATTTTTTTTTTAAATTTATTTTTTGTAATTTTCTATGTACAATAATATATATTTATTTAATTTAAATTGCAATAATTAAAATCAATATTTTTATTAGTTTTTTGTGGTGAGCGATTTTCCTTTTTTTCTAATGAATCCCCTTTCATTTATAGTACCGCACTAGAACACGAGTGTAATAAAACTTGAGCGACATATGTTGGTAAAAAAAACTCCTTAGCCAGAATGATATCAAATGTCATTATATATACACGTATTATATATACACGTATACACTTATATCAAAAACAACAACAACAATAACATCAAAAGTAGCTCAACATATGTTTCGTATCTAGCCTGAAGGCCTTCGTTGCTCTAGCTATAAAAGTATTGTAATTTAGGATTAATTCCAAGTTACAATAAAAATAATAATAATTAATGTTTCGTATATCATTATTGTGTCAGCAACATCATTGAGTTTGCAGGATTGAAGCGGATTGATATTTATTGCCCACAATCTGGAAGACAACACTTAATTTCCTTGAAATTGCGGCAAACCGAATTTAATTAGAATATGGCAATTTGATACTAACATTATACGAAGGCAACGGAAAGTTTATTCCAACACAAAATTCACTTGATTTGGCTTATTCAATGGCTACGGCCTTCGTTGAGACATTTAAAATGCTTTAAAGCTTGCATAATCTTGTTAAGCGTTTTGCATGCAACCAGTCGATTTTACTTTTAATATTTTTTAATTCGCTTTTTTCATTATTTATATATATGTATATATATTTTATTTTCAGTACTCATTGGATTGTTTTTTAAAGCGTTTGAAATGCCAAAATCCACTCGAATCCAATAACGGGTGCCACTTTGTTATGGCATACAAAAATATGCTGTGAAAAATGCCACCGTCAGGAAAATAAAGTGAAATAAAATAAAATAACATAAAATAAAATAAGGAAATAAAAATATATGAAAGCGTGAAAATATTAAAATGAATTCCCATTTATTCTTCCTTTTGCTGTTGACTTTAAGCAGTTGTGAAATGTCAAGATTTTTACTTCACTTATTTATTTATGGTTTGTGCGAAGTCGTTAGCACACATGAATAAGTTATTGCCATTTATTCTTTAATGTGAGCAATTTGTTTTTAATGTTACTTTTCGCTTCTTTAATACAACTCAATTTCTTAAAATAATTCTTCAAAATTCAAATTGTCCTATTGGCTAGGATACTTGCGTGCAGTGAAACGTATCAGGTTTAATCCTTTCGACGTCGTAGGCCTGTCACTATTGTTGCGTGTTATTTGTCTAATGAGGTTTTCGACTCAAGTTACGGTTCCAACCACGAATACACGTGAACAGTCGAAGACAAAACTTCTTATGCATTAATACATTTGTGACTTATACAGTAATAAGGAGAGCATATGTTCGTACATTTAATCAACTACGTTTTTCAATTCTTCATATTGTATACATGCTAGTATGCTTATCGTTTTAACAGCTCACTTTAACTGAGATATTTGGCTCTTGGAGAATGAGCACCTTACACCAGATGCCTCGACGTTCACTCGACAATCAAATTATCCCGATCTGTAGTTCTATAAGAGAACACAATGGAAGCCATTCTAGACATTATGTTTATATCAAATGTGCTAAATGCGTATTTTTGAAGTTTAGTTAGTATCTCTCTTTTTCGCCGAACTTCTTGTGTGTTCTATTGGCAGGCGACTGTGGAAAATAGTTGGTGTTTCTGTATACCGCGCGCTTAGTTGTTGCCACTCTTTTACGTCGACGATCTTCTTCATCGTCAAACTCAGCGCGGAATACAAGTAACACTTAACAAGTCACTCAATCATATTTAAAAGTTTAGTATGATTTACCACGTTATCTTCAGACCATAGATTTCATGTAGGTTTTCCCGAGATCTGTAAGTAAAGAACTATTTTCAAAATTGTAGGCTTTTTACTAGTTTCAGTTATAAGGTTGGGAAAATGGTGAATTTTCATCTATTTTCTTAAATAACTTTAAAACTATTTATTTTAAAATTACCATTGCAACAAGCAGGGGCTTGATATATCAGTCCAGTAGATTTGGTGCAAATTGGTTGTAAAAGTGGGACAAACCGCACACGAATGATCCTATAATGGTTCCGTTTTTACGCAAACGTACGGAACCCTAAAAATAAAAAACTTTTCATGAACAGAATGAAATAATTATTGACGTTTCTTCATTTGACCCAAAATCTTCTTTTTAAATTCCTTTGTCTGTGTTCTTTATCTGCAATCTGTGAAACTCAACAACCAAGGAATGTATTATGAGTACAGTTACATTAACAAAATTTGGGATTCTACTCTTCAACTAAAAATTATTGGATCAGACATCCGAGGTTCGGAATGTGCTATGTATGTATGTTTTACTCTCGAACGACTTCGTAGCTAGAGAGTTGTTAAAACTCTCCCCTCGTCTATTGTGTTTACAAGTCCTGGTAAATGATAGAGTTCTGTGAAAACCATGGAGCATCATCGTAACTTTTGGCCTATATCTGTAGACCGTAAGCACAAACTGGCTTAAATATTGATATAAAGTAACAGTTTACTGTGTAGGTTATGCTTAGGCTTCCGTCTACAGGCCTAAATTGTGGAATTTTACTTTGAAAAAATTAAGTTTTAATAACCAAACGTTGTCAATGCTATGAGCTCAAAACTTTTTATTTTACCTGAAGTCATTCTACGCTACTCCACTCTACGTCGCATCATTCTCAACCAATCCACTCTTCTGCTCCACTCTTCTAAAACTGTCAACATAAGAGCTTCTAATTTTCTTATACTAATATTTGTGTATACAAGGCCATAGCAACACCCAATTTTACTGAAATTCTGGCAATACATTGGAAAAAGTTCGTTAAATTAGCCTTCACATTCTTAAAGCAAACTAAAGTTTGTCAGGTGGGTTTTTTTTTTCGTTGAAACTTTTTTGCAACTTTTTCGAGCATCAAACGCCAAGAACACACACACACACTCGAAAAACTGCTGCTGCACTATTTGTCATCTTTCGAGAAGAGTATTAGATGCTTTTGTTGACATCAAGTTTGGCTTTGTACTGGTGTCATTTTGAGGTTTTTCCCAAAATATTTTTGCCTCTACACTTTGTTGTTGACTGGGAGTGGGTAATTTTGAAAAAGCCACGCACGTAGATGTTTTCTTAAGCTTTTAGGTCACAAGGACAATACTTCAACAACAATGTTGATGAAAACAAATTGATTAAAAACGAGTTCGAATGACAACCGAACCGAAATTTGAACTTCATTCTTTGTTGGCTTTACTCCCGCCAAACGATTTTTTTTTTTTTTTCAAATTTTCTCTTTGCACAAGAACAACGAAATGATGAAATTTGCTCACAACAAATCATCGGAGTTGTGTCTATCCAGCTCGTCCAAAATTGCTTTAGTTATTTAAATTTTTTTATATTTCTTTTATTTTTTTTCGTAGATTTTAGTCTGCCACAACACGTTCGTTTTTCACATTTGCCACGTTTTCAGTTATACTCGACTTGGATTCCATTTGAGCGAACATCGTGACTTGCAAATTAAAATAAATGGCATCAAATGAATCCTCCTACCTATATTTTATTCGTGCAACAGCAAGAATTCACATCGCAGCTGAGCTGGTATTAAGACGAACATTATTTTAAACGAGACGACATTTGGGGATGGCCTTAATTTCTGCTACTCCACAACTCTGGCAACATGAAAGCCGCTTAAAATGGCAGCTAAGCTGAGAATTGCATTATTCCTTTGTCTGTTCGTTTTCGAATCCCTAACGAGCTCTCACCGTGACGATTACAATGCCTTCGATTAACTTGGTTCAACATAACTCAGGGAGATTTATTAGGAGTTACACGCATAACTAACCCTCTACCAATAACAAAGGAAATGTATCGCTTGAGCTAAAAGAAAAAAGTTGATGTCCTATATAAGTGAGATATTCTTAACCTAAGCTTATTTGTACTTCTAGCAAACACCCGTTTTCATAGCGCAGGTTATGTCTTCAGATACGTTGTTAAATGGGGAAGAGAACGAGAACAAATGCCAACATCGATTTTAAGCCGCTCCACTGCGTTAGTAGAGTTGAGCTCAATTTAATTTATTGTGTTGTGACAAGGCTTAAGTTAAAAAACACACAAATAATAAAAAACAAAATCATTAAAAACCAGTAAAAAATACAAATAAAAAATGTACTTGAGGGCGTTAAACGCGCTAAAGGATCACAATCAGCGCGGGCATAGCAAGGATGCCATTACCGTAGGCACTGTTGTTATTACCTCTTCTGTTGTGTTTACACACCATTTGTGGTGGTCTTGCTGTTCAACGTGCTCGGCTATCTTATTCGATTTCGTACATTTCGATGCGTTACGATTCGCTTCGATTCGATTTCACTCAATGCGATGCCATGGTAAGCGATTCCTCTTTTGCCTTAAAATCTCTCAAGTGCTGTTATCGAAGCAGCTTTAGCAACACGCAACTGAGTGGCCATGGGAACGTTACATTCCCGATTAAATTGAGTTTAAAATGCAAATTATTTCAGCTGAGTTTAAACAAACAACACTTGTGGTTTGCCTCCATAAGGCTTTATACACTCATCTTACACATACGATTTTCCGGCACTTACTGTGCATTTCAATCAAGTCAAACGAAGATGAACAACAAACGCAAAATGTTACATGCGATTAAGAAAAGCTCTGAGATATCGCAACGACAATTTAAGGGAATGAAGTGTTAAGCTCATTTCATTGAAATTTTTTTTTTTTCAATACCTTTTTGCTCCACAGAGTACTATATAAGTGATATACTATTGCATTTACATGAGTTCATACAATATTTACTTTACGATTGGGGGTTCTAGTACTCAAGAAATATTGGAAAACAACCTGCGAGACACAGTCACTTAAATGCGATGAGCTCCATCAGTCATCTTTATGACTGAGAAGATGACATTTTAGTGAGCACCGCAATAGAGTCGTTCCTCGGGCTTATCGGCTTCCACATCTTCATTAGATGGCAGCAACAAGTGATCTAGAAGTCTGAATTATTTCTCTTAGAGGCATTGTCTACTCAAGCATTTCTGGAATTACAGATAACTTCACCACTTAATTAAGTTTTGAAGAAGCTTGATGGATCCAGTAAGGCAAACGCGTCAACCCACGTCATATATCGCATGATAGCACGGGGAGGTGTACCTTTTGTATACAATAGACACTCACATGTTTATAAAGAAATACTATAATACACTATAGCAATAGTCCCCACGTAACAGGCACATAGTATGCCACGTTATATATTCGGACATCGAGAAAGTGAGAATAATGAACCAAGAGGTATACTTCATCCTTGAATTTCATAAGAGGCATTAGCTTGTCAATGGTTAAGCAAATGATCAAGGTTCAGGAGAGTTACACTTTGGCTTTGGTTATGAGAAGGCGGTGTTCATGAATCGGAATTATCTTGTATGCCCAGAAATAAATTATAAAAATAAAAGAAATAAATCACAAAATCCAGAAAGACCAAGGGAGAATCTTTTCCTTAGAGCGTTCAAGCTGATAATTTTAAAGAATGTTATTATTTTATGTAAGGGTAGTAAGCTGATCACACAATTATGTTGATGAGATACAATTTTTTTGTAGTAATGTTCTAGTCTTACACATGCTGTGATTTAATAAATCTTATTGAGCTAAAGCATAAAGCATGCTGAATATAAGAAAATTTATTGGAGGTTAAGTTCCGAAAAAAAATTAATGGCCAATATAAATAAGTGCATTCTCAAAATAATATGTCATCCACACTGCACCTGCTTACTTGTAGTTCAAATTGGCCTAGTGACATTTTTGGGTTGACCAAGTTTTAACTTAGCAAACAATTTTACAGCGCTGTTAACACAAGCAACACTGTTAACTGAGGGGCACCATGAACGGACATGCGCAGAGCATCGCAAGCCACAAGTTAAGCAGGAACTCTAAACAAAATGAAAGGAAATGAAACATTGAAGATGCTGGGGGATGCTGTTCCCAGTTGTGCGACAGCATCTGTAAATGTAAGGAAGCACAAAAACATCAAGAGTCAACAGTGAACTGTTAACTGTAAACGGATAACAACAGTCCATGCTGGATGCGAACTTAAAAGTGCTGCTTTGCGAAGATAGTTTTCGACAAAAGTTAGTTGATAATTTGCATCCTTCGTGCGTAGACGTGGCTCTTTCACACGAGCGGATGAACTCGATCGTAGCTAAGACTGAGATAAAGATAGCCAAAGAAGAAGCCGCTGAGCTACATGGAGAGTTTGTGTAGTGTGATAACCGCGTTGAGTTGAGTTCTGTTTAGTTTAGTTTAGTTGAGTTGAGTTGTTTGGCAAAAATAAAGAAAACTACGCAATGGGTGGGTATGGGCGTCCATAAAGACGTGAATGTGGGCGGCCGTGCATGTAAAGTTTTTCGAAAACATAGAAGAATAGTGAGTAGTGTGGAAGCCGGAGCAACGTCGAAGGCGCGAGTGTCTACAAAGTCTTTTGTTTATGTGCAACTGAGACAAGTGTGACAAAAACAAAGAAGAAAAAAGTTACAAAACTAAGTGGAAAGATTGTGTAAGCGAATCGTAATACCATCTGTATAGATATTATAATAAAGGCAACCCCATCTTAACCATAAGAAAACAAAAGCAGCGCGAAATGAAAACGCTACAGCGTAAACAATCTGTGTGTGTTTGGTTGATTGTTTATGAGTGCCGACGTTGGCAACTGTCTTCTATAAAATCACTTCAAATGTGTTTGCATTAAAAAAGGATATTGTTAGGAATGAACATAACATGCTTATGACCAAAGGAAAAATCGTCTGCGAACGAACATTGGGAGCTGGCGGACCATATTGCCAATAAAGAAAACAAGGCGTTCTGTTCGTGCCTCAAAACCAAAAATAAATTCTGGCACCATATAATATCATTCGAGTGTAAAATGGTTTTGTGAGCTAAATTGAAATTATTTGCACTTGTAAATATTTGAAGCCGCCAAATTTCGTGGAATTATTTTTTGTAATTTGGAGTGTCAGCCTTTTAGTAAGATTTTAAAAAGATTGAATCACCGTGAGACATGAATGTATTAGATTTGTCGGACACCTATTTTGTGAAGAATAATACCCTTTTTTAATTTAATTATAATTTTTATACCTTATATCTTTACTTACAAGGAGCTTTAAATTGAAAAAGACTTTGGCGATTCTCGAACTTTCAATCAAATTTTATTTTATTTACGAGCGTACCCTCCTCGCTTTGCTGTGGCTCAGCTAAGTTTAATGCAAAAGATTAAAAGAAAAATTATGCCTTTTAGTCATTCTCTGTCTGATTCGCACGTTTGATGTAGCCCTTCTTCCTCAGTTGCAATTCTGCTCTCATTCTTTCCGTTCTCAAAATTTGATTTTCTTCGAGGCACTATTTTAAAGAACTAACAAACAAAAATATTCAATGCAATAAATGCAATACTTTTAAGATAGAAAATGTGGAAGTGACCAACTAAAATTACGAATAAAATTTTTCAAACGCGGATCAATCTTCCCCTTACAATTCCAACGCAATGAGATTCGAAATATTTCAAAGCATAAAAACTTAAATAATTTACCTAAATGACTATCAGTGACATTCAAAGGGAGTACTTACTTATAAAGAGAAATGGAATTAAATATTTGGATTACGAATTGCCTACCACATGAGTGAAGTCAAATTAACTCCACCCCAAAGCCATCTATATATATAATAAGTATACTAAAACACTCGCGTATTAGAATAAAAATCGGGAAATAATTTTCAGGCATTTGAGTTCATTAAAATTAAGCATCGGAATATTTTTAGTAATATAAATTGTTTTTTTATTTACTTATTTGATTTTTGTTTAAATTGGGCTCTCTTTAATTTTAAGATATTTAAACATTTGTATGATATATGCCAATAATAAGCTTGGCTTCGAAAACTTGAAATCATTATTGATTTATTAGGCTCCAATGGCTCATGATACACCACCAGCCTTCTCATGTCTCATAGAATCTCTTTCACTTAAAATTAGCGACTTTTTACCCCATGAATTCAGAAATGTTTTAGCTACGGTAATCTGATGACCACTTCGGTTCGGAATCACATTTAGCAGGTATTCTGAATATTTGCTAACTTTGACTTTGGAGCGGTTCCTATGCAATAAATATTTGTTGCCTTCAGAAGCAGAGTCTCATGCGTTAAGCTGACATGGAACTCCATTATGACATATTTTACACAATTTAACTCATTTCCAACATTTGTAAACTGTTGATATGAATTATAGTTAAATTTATTGTGTAGCCTTCTGCCATATTCCTTTATCAGTGCTATTGAAGAGTGCTTTTACGATGAGAACCCAAAGTTTTTGGGTGGTACAGTGAGATAAGAATTATATCCCCAAAGGTTTACTTCTATAGGAACACTTACTCCTGCTGTAGAAAGCTGATTTTCACTTAACTATTAGTCAATAGCACTGACTTCAAATTTATCATTATAAAACTATTCAGGGAATTTTCATACCCATGAGGTCAACATATTTGAAGTTTTGCTTTTTTGATTTGTTACCATAAACAGGTACACAGGATCTTTGTTAAATCTCGTGAAGAAGTCTTCTAGTAAGCACATGAAATGTTTAAATGAAATTATCTTCTTTATATATTTTTCTTTTTACAACGGCAGGTACATAGTCATATACAAAAATTTGCTTTACTTTGAATGTTGGCTTTAATTTAGCTGTCATCTTTGTATTGCATCATTTAGTGAATTTTCTTAAGGAAATGTCACTTGCTTCATTAATGAAAATAAATGGCTTTGACCCAAAAAGATATAACAAAACCAAAAAACATTTTTCAACGCGATAAGCCATACCAAAAAATATGTGTTTCGGATAATGGAAGCAGCTCAGTTGGCTTTAATGTTTAAAAAAGAATGAATTTTTTTTTTTTAATTAAATGGATTTAAAAATAAATTGCTTTTCCACAGTTTAAAGTCAACAACATTGAAAAAGATTTTAAAAATTGACTGACAAAATATATTCCAGCGAAATGAGTTGCAGCCGTCATTTCAAATTAAATTAAGCACAACAACAATAACAACTTCAATTTATGATAAAGTTAAATTATTTAATTGAAAAAAGCGCCCTTTTGTTGCTGACTCGATTAAAACTGAAATCAAAAAAGTATATTACATAAGAATTATTAATAAGCAACTGTTTCGGCAGTCAACAAAAATATAAATAAAAGTAAAAATAATAAAAAAATTAAATTTAAAAAAAAAACGACTTCAGCGAAAAGTGTGTGTTAAACTTTATTGACAAAGTTGCTTGAAGTGAAAATACTCGAAAGTGTTACCACAAATTAGTCCCACAACGCAAACGAAACGCGCAACGCTGGTGAGTGAAATGGAAAAGTTGAAGTTGCAAGCGCGAAATTCTAACGAAAACAATAGCGCTACCAAGGAGGACAGCAAGGACAACAACAAGTATAACGAGCACAACAACAATAATAACAAGGACGAGAACAGCAACTATTAACAGAGTGCTGACGCTGTTGGCAACGTTGACGAAAACGATGATGGCGTTGACAACTATGATGTCCGTGGAGGCGGGGGCGATGACGGTTACGATGAGTACGTTGACAGCGACGTCAGCACAGGCCAGACGCCAATCTGCATGCAACAAAGCTTCAAACAGTCGATGGCGCCTGCTGTTCGCACTGTTCACATTTGTCGCAATCACAATGGGAAGTAAGTGAACAACAAAAGTTTTTGATTTTGGTTTTTTCCTTTTCTTTTTTTTTTTTTTTTTGTTTGTTAATATTATTATTCCTTATTGCCTTCTTATAGGATATTTTTGATTTAACATATATAAAACCAAATTATATAACATATAAGATGCTTGTCTTGTTTGATTACTTGAACTTTGCTTTATAAGATTTTAATCTAAGGCTCACTGGTTAACTCGTTAATTTGAGCTACTTCACTACAAAAGAAAATATTTGAAAGCTCGCACCCATTTTAATCTAATATAATTTAAATTAAATTTAATATAATTAATGAAGGCACCTACAACGTCAAAAAGATGTTCGCTGTTAGACGCCACTGTTTTTTGCCTCCTTTTTAGGGCAACATTTGCTTAGTCGTCTGTCACTTTGAGACGCAAACTTGTATTTAAGTCATTGTTGCCGTTTTGAAGGTCATACAATGCTCACTGCATAATTAATTCAGACAATTCAGACACACACTTCCATATAAACACAGCTACTCATTGCTTCTCTTATGTGTGTGTGGATATTTCATGTTGGCGTAATTAGAACTTCGCAAAGTGCTTGTTTGTTTATTTGTTTACTGTCGCAACATATTAAATAAATGCCTCGTTTGAGTAGACAAGGACACTTACCCATGCACTCACCCGTGCTGTCACTCATTTATTCAGTCAATCTCTTCCTTCCATTAAAAGAGATTAACTTTGCCGTTGAAATGTCACGTTTGATTTCTTTGCTGTTGAATGAGCTGAGAAGAAATGCGTGTAATTAATTTAATTATAAACACACGAGCCGCCTTTTTTAATATTTAAGTTCAAAACTCACAAAGGACATCGAAATCTGATGCTCTTTATCAGCTCAGTCAGCACAACACAACGAGAGTGTCACAGTGCGGTTGCCTTTTGGCAGTGTTTACTTGAGCGTATGAAATATGCACACAATGCCCAGAAACAGCTGGCCACAAGTTATGCTTGTATACGAGTCCTGTCATAAGTATAAGTAAGCATAAAACATATCTGTTAACAATGGCTAAGCAGGCAATGATGATTTTAATTAATTCAACTGAATCCACCTTATTCTATGTTGTCATGTTTTGACCTCACTTCATACATGTAATTTTGGCTTAATTTCTATGACAACACGAGTGGCTTACATTTCAATTAGTAGAGCACCCCGGGGCAATTATGATGGTGAAAATTACGGCAAACAACAAAACAAAACGTCAGCTGTACTCAGGGCGGCATTTTAATTTAAACACTCATTTAGTATTATATGATTTTAAGACAAATAACAGCATTGAAATTTATTTCTTCCTTATGTATTATATGCTGTGTTGAAAATGCGTTTCCCATAAGACGCCATAATTTATGCCTGCCAGACACGAATTCTTGATTAAACCTTGAGCAGCCACTTCGGAATTATCTAATGTGAGAATAGCCTCCATTACCCGCTGGCCTTTTAACTGAAAATGGAAAAACAAATTGTTGAGTAAAAAACAATTTATTTAAAAAACAAACAAAAAAAAAACACGATACGTGTAAGATGCTCGGTTCCAATGATGCTGTCACGCAGCGATGATACTCGCCCTAATCGGTTTCTGCTGTCTCCTTGGAACGTCCATCATCTTCACCCACACCAGAGCTGCATATAGCACTAGGCACTCTCCTATTGCCATCAATCTTCTTAGTACTGTGTTTGCAGTTCCTGTTTCCTTGCCGATGTACCTTAGGTGTTATCCGGATGCTTCGTCGGGGTAGCTATTGCCTTTTGGTATTAGAACTTAGCGATGAAACTTCCATCATGTGGAAAAAACTCATTCTGTTAAGCAGGAGTTGCACAAATCAACAAAAATTAGTCACATTGTTTTTGAAAGGAAGATTTTTTCCCGCTTTTTGTCGCCTTCTGAGCTTAAGTTTGTTGTCCAAATATCTATCTTGTTCTTCTAGGATCTGACTGTTCCTCTGGATCTTTGGAAGTTCTGCCTTGCTTTCAAAGCATTTTTCAAAATCATCTTCTTTTATAATGTCAACATCACTGTCTTCTAGAATGATTCCTTTTTTTAATGCAGCAGACCTTTTAACAGTTCTGTTTCATTAGTTGCTAGTTGGAAGCTCCTTTATTATTCTTTGTATATCTTGTACTAGTTTCACTAAAACTAAATATAAGTAGTTTAAAATGGCTCACTTGATTTTCATCTGACAAAACTGCAAAGTTACTCAATATCGATAGATCACTAAAAGATATGTCAAATAATAAAAGAGGAGGAAAAGCAAATTTTTTTTATATATGTTTGTTTATTTTAAATAACAAAGTCTTAAAAGAAAATTACTATATTTAATAAACAAATGTATTTTGTAAATGAGTGGCTTCATTTGGACGAAGTCTCTGGATGAGCTCTGAACTCCTTAACTTAAATACAATTAAAAAAATTTATTATGATTGCTATGAAAAATTATAAAAAAACATAGCTAAATGATGAAGAGAAGAAGAAGAAAAAAAGAAAAAAACTAAAACTAAACTAAAACTAAGTATAGGATTGGGAGAGGAATTTGGAGGATGGGAATAGGATGATTGGTATATTTAAGATGTTTTCCACCAGAACTGATTGGTGATAATTAATGACTCCTTTTCATCCTTATCGGAGATTGAGGTGTCAAATCTTCGGTTATCATTATTTCAATTAGTGTCGTAAAATGAATCAATGTTAATTTTTTTATCTGTCGCACGTCTCTTTCGATGATAAGACGTTGGGACACCATTATTATTTTGCATTAGTCCCCTTTTATCTAACTCTACGAATACTTTAGGTGGGGTGAAACCGTTCCTTAAGCACATCTGTAGGCATTGTTCGATTGCATAATATAGTGCTAATATAAGATTATTATTGCCACAGTTAGTGTATTGAATTATATGTTTACGCATTAATTTAATTATAAAATTATCAATTCTATTAATATTTGCTCTATTGTATAGTGTTTTATTTGAGTAATACTTTTTAAATTCGCTTTGTGGTGTTCTGAATAGAGAAGTGCATGCTCTTACACATTTTCTTTCGAAATTCCTAATTTTTTCCATATATGATCATGATATGTTAAACCATATTGGATAGCCATATATAGCAATGGGCCTAATTAATGATTTATACATTATTAATTTGCCGTTACTCTGAATATGCTTAGAAAAAAACAGCTTTTTATAGACAAAAAAAGCATTTTTAGCCTTATACAATTGTAAATTTCAAATTTTAAAATCACTAAAATATAAGAACTTGTCTACGTATAGCCCTAAGTATTTAACTGTTGATTTATTGGGAATTGTTTCATTAAATAAATTAGATTTCAATTGAAATATTTTCCAGTTTTTTTTATTATTAGAGTTACAGTGCTGTAGAGGGGGTCGAAATAGAATAGTTTCACATTTTTGAGTATTAAGTTGAAGTTTCCATTCCTTTTATTATATTCTTCAAATATGTTGAAGTTAGTTTGTAATTTAAAGTTTATATTTTGTATTGTCATGTCGGTCTGGTATATAATTAGATCGTCTGCGAAGACTATAAAGTTGTCTATTTATGAGTTAAATAATAGTAGGAAGTTGACAGTGCCTTGTTGAAGACTATTTGTAACATGGAAGCGTTGAAAACTATTGATATTGTCGGAGCTATTTCTTAAAAAAGCCAGAATTTCACATTTTTCCGGCAATCAAGTCTCAAAAAATCTAGGAACGGCGGGAAAAAAACTGATTTGGCAACACTGTGGTAGAACACAGATTCTGTAACAGACATGACCATTACGGTTTTGGCTACACTTCCTGTGGCCATGACCAATTTGGATCAGGTGGCAGCACTGCTTCTGCAATCTGATCAAACGGCAAGGCGCAACCAGCTGATCCACCAAGGAATACGGTAACTCTTCTAAGCAAACTCTATGCTTTAATTGCATATTGTATTTGTTTGGATTTACCTCAGCACTACTAGACTCGGTAAGTTTCACACGAAAAGTTTCAAGACGGTCGATAGTATTCAACCGATTTAGTTTGTGGATGATGGAAAAAGAAGAACATAACCAACTGGCGAACGGAACCATAACACGTCTAAACAGTGCCCTGTTTATCTGTTGTGCTCGCTGAAACAAATCATTCATATTTAAATGTGTACTGAAGATGTTGTCAAAGACTTGCTCTTTCTAGAATACTTATGTAAGTATGTGTGTATGAACGTAGGTACTAAAGTAAGTGTATATTGGGATGTGAGAGAGACGAACGGTAGTTTGCTTTCAGGCAGCCTATGAACAATATCTCATCATTATTAAACAATATTACCAACTATTTTACACGCTACCAAATGCACGGGTTTAATACAATACTCACCTAGGGAATATTAAATGCTAAGTTTCATGATGAACTTTCAATGAACTTTCACCCATTAAAAGTTTTCAGCCGAACTTCGCCAATTCATTACACTTCAGAGCGCATTTGCAATTAGTGCAAAAAATTTTAATTTCCCAGATGAAAATGTTGGGATAGGGTTTTGTTTTAATATTTTATTTTTTTTACTTTGCAAGGTTTAATATTTGCGTAATTATATGAAGTGCATTGTACATTTTACTAATTTCGACAAAATGTTCTCAACTTGGAAATCTGGAATCATCGAGGCAAAAACAGCTGATGAAACATTCTTGTTGCTCGACTCAACAACAACCTAGGCCAAATAATCCTTTAATGCACCAAATGCGAGTATGTGTGGACGAAACACAAACAAACTGCTGAGTGAGGGTGAACGTGGGCGGTACAACAGAAAACCCTACATGGCCAGGGTCATGTTGCAGAAGGTACAAGACATAAGGGTAAAGTGTTTGCTTACATCCATAAATTTTAAATGGTTGTGTGGACACACAAAACTGAAGGAGATATGGGGCAAAGAGCACAGAGCAAATACCAGAACACAGTACAGTGAAGGCTGCCTGGGAAAGCTGCTACTGCAGGCCAACAACGGCGACATTTTGCGCTCTATTACGTTCGTTCAGTATAGAAAACGAATACAGCGATGGGTATGAGGATGTGATTGCGGATGCGACCACTGGCGAAAGTTAATTTGTGTTCATTAATTCACAGAGGTAAAAAATAATGTTGGCTGCAAACAAGAGCAATGAATCGAGTGGACAACACGCCCACTATGCCCACTGCATACTGTCGCATATATTATGGTTGTGTGTTTGTGTGAGTCTGTGTGTGCGCACGTGTTAGTTCTGCTATTATTGTTGTTGTTACAGTTGGCATAATCACCAGAGAGAGAAAAGAATGTCACCATAATTTGTCACGATGGAGATTTAACTGCCGTTTTCCCTCTCAGCATCCCGCTCCCCAGCACAGTTGAAAAATGAAATCTTAAATTATGAAGCGACACCAGGACACAAAGCAATCAAAATGTGCACAACAAACACTTCAGCAATCAGGATGAAAATATGGGAAGCAGAAGCCAGCAACCACAAGATGGAAAGTCAAAGAGTCCAATTTCGACGCGAAGAGTGCGAAAAAGTGCCAAGACAAAACGAGCGGTAAAACTGAATACCGACCAAACAAAATGGCGAACGAGCACTACAAAAAGGAATACTTGTAGTCAACAAAGTCGTTGTCGTTGTGGGTGTAGTCGGCGTAGGTCTTTGCTTTTGGCCTTTATTTTTCTTTTTTTGACTCGGTCAACGATGAAATTTATGAAATATTTTAGAGCCGCATAAAGTGCACAAATGCCAAGTAGCATGGAACACTGCCTGTAGCGCGGGGCATGCAGCTGAGCAAGTGAAGTGAATAATGCCTTTGTTTTGGCAACTTTCGCTTGTCACCGCTGGCAAAGTACGACCACGAGAACGAGAACTCGTTCAACGTAACGTAGCATAGCGTAACGTAACGCATCGCAACGCATCGTGGCCAGTGTCTGCGGTACTTGCTGTGTAGCCCAACATTTGTTTACGGCCAATAAAATTGTACGTCTTTTGATATACTTGAGCGAGATACACAAGAAGCGTACCATATCGCGAAGCGTAAATTTATCGCGATATGAATCTAAAGGTTTGCCCGCTCTTGTTTCACATTTATTTCTGTTTTCTGTGATTTACAATACTTTGAGTTGTTTAATTTATTGCCAAGAAATATTTTCTCCAACTTCTGATTGGCTTCATTACCTTCAGACATTTAAATTGTTTTTATATCTGCTCGCCCATTTTTTGGTGGCAACCCAATTTCGAAATAAAGGCCTTCCAAAGCGAATAAATCGTATTAAAGAAAATAATTATGCGACACAAAATATGCACAGCCGTCGGTCCTGCGAACAATAATCGATTATCGTTAGGTGCCGTGGCAAAACTGTAATAAATCTAAATATTTACGGTAGCCAATTTCGTTGACAGAAGAACAAGCTAAGCTAAATTTCATTAAGCACACTTTGATTGTGTATTAATGAAAGTTCTCGGACAATATAAGCCAGCATACTTCGTGCAACGGCAGCTGTGGATGCGTGTATCCTGAGGAAATAAGTTGTCAATGTCACCGGAAGCGGAAGTCATTTCGGTATGCTTATAATAAAGCTTCATTAACAGCACACACAAACGAAGAGAGCTTGGTAAATTTATGAAAACAATTTTCCAAGCAAAAAGAAAATTAAAAATTAAAAAAAAGAAGCGCTACTCCTGCCGTCATTCACCCGCTATAAAGGTCAATGGATTTACATGTTGCGTACTTACAATGCGTACTCGCGCCGTGTTCATTTCATTAATGATGTTGCAGCCTGTGGGGAGCTCATGTAATTATTAAAATAATGTAAAAAATCTATATGGCATGAGAAAATGCAAAAGAAAACACCGAAGATACAAACATAAATATATATGTGCGTCTGTAATTTCAAGTGCCCAGGGAAAACGTAATTACAAATCGCATAAAAATTCATGGCAGTTCGGATGGACAAACAGAGGCGAAGCAACAACCATAATTAAAAGCACAACCAACGCTCGAGTACGCCGAGTACGGCATCAAAGTGCGAGCGAGTCTAGCTGTAATTTATTTATCTACACTAAGACCATTCCACGCCTTTGCTCATTTTATGGGCCTTCGCTGCTGCTACCGCTTTTCACGCAAAAGTTAAACCACTCATGTGGGATTACTTTATGAGAGCTGAATGTGTATGGGCGAAGCTTCTTCTTCAAGGGCTTTGCTTAAGATACGCGTAGACATTCGTGCCTGCTTTACGGTGCCTCAACCGCTCTGTGTACGAGCGTGTACTGACGTCTTAATGAGCTTCCTTGGGGTGCGGTTAATAAACGATTTGTACTTGTTGTCATTTGGGTCTGCAAGTATGAGAACTAGCTACAACAATGAAATTTACAGAAAGAAACACTCCGAAACTTATCTCCTTCCTTTGTGTCCTTTGTATGCATGAAAACATATATTTTTCCCACTCTGTATTTTTATCTCTTTGATATATAATTCGAGATACATTAAAATAGCAATAATTCACTTGCGTAGCATAAAATAAGTACAGAAGTTTGGCTCCATTGTAACGATAAATTCACATGTTCATTTTAATTAGAAGTTGGAATTAATATTTTGGTAAACTTTGGCTTGAAGTAATGCATAACAAAATCATTTTGGGGGCTTGCGAATTGAGATTAAGTGGTATAGAAAAATAGGTGGCGCAAATGTTAACTCAGGACTAGACGAAACTTATTCAACTCCCGGAACTACGACAGAAGTTGTGCTCATTCACTTAGTAGGGGTCGCATCATACAGCTTCGTTTTTAACCCTGCTTGAGTAGTTCTTTTAAGAATAGTTAACATAAGAATGCTTAAAATAATTAGCTTGCTTTTATAATCAGATTTCTCTATCAACACATGATGAAAAGTAAGCATTTTTAGAACCGTCTCAGAGTTCGGAACTCGAAACGCACTGGAGGTCAAGGTCAGCACCTCGGTTAGGTAGCGTTGTTCTTTATTGACATCAGACGGCACGCTTTCACCAAGGAGTGGTAGGCTGAAGGCTAAACACATACCTTATCAGACAAAAATTATTCAATTTACTTAACCACTGCAAGCCTTGCATGTGGAAAAACTTGGTGAGGCTCGTGGAGGCTCTGTGCGAAATAAAAAGTAACGTCGATATAGAAACAATAAGAGGCATGGTGCAAATTATAGACTCTTATCCAGTTTAGTTATTGCGGTATGAAATTTGGACACACCGCCCTTTATTGAATATATTAGCAGTTGTCTGGAGCAGAACATATCGTGTGCTGGGTA
Source organism: Cacoxenus indagator (assembly GCA_035041755.1). Classification (NCBI taxonomy): domain Eukaryota; kingdom Metazoa; phylum Arthropoda; class Insecta; order Diptera; family Drosophilidae; genus Cacoxenus; species Cacoxenus indagator. Next base: position 302,548 of record JAWNKX010000225.1, on the reverse strand, counting down.
GTGCATTGATCCTGCGTCAGCCAGCTGTTGGCCAATAAATTAATGCCAATTGTAAATTAGTGCGACCATTTTATTTGTCATTTGTTTGATTTTGCCAAAACTCGTATTGTGCAGTAATTGGTTTTTTGACTACATCACTATACTAGGAATTGCAAACTATGCTCTGCTACTTCCGCTACGGTGTTCAAACTATCCATCAGGACGACTTGTGTTTCAAGTACCCTTAGTCTGTTATCAATCCTTAAAGAAATCTACTGCCTATGAAGTTTACAGTCTTGTGCTTTGTATGTCTTTAAAGACGTAGTGAAACAGTCCCCCACAAGAATCCATTCTCCCAAGTACAACAAGAAGAAGAAACTGAAGAAATTCGTTGTGGTATGTGGTGTGCGGTTCAAGATATGACCATATCATTAGTGCTTATTTATTCATTACAGTACTGCAGAAATACATTCACATTTAATATTATTATTAAGCGATATCTCCTCTGTGACATTTCACTGTGATATTTCGTTTGAAGCTGAAATTTAAATTTGTGTGGACCATCGGTATGAAAATTGCAAATTTCTCGTAGTATTGGTTCAAAGTAGCCAAATAGTTGACCAGTGATCTTAATTTTAATTTTTTTTTAATGATTTTGCGCATTAAATACTAAAAATACATTGTAAAACTTTATTAAAACTCAAGATAAGCCTCATACATTTATATTATGTTTTATACTATGGGTTTTCTTAAAAAAAACTTATTCTTAGGGGTAAGGCACATAACAATTTATGCGCATGGAAACTCTGAAGAAGAAAAATAAGAACGCATTGAAGTCCCACATATAAACACTTACAAATAAAGTGTTCTAAGGCAATCCGATTTTAGCTAAACTGCTTTTATGCTGCAATATAAACGTAGTAATAGTGTTTCCAAACTAGGTTTATAGTGTTGAAACGCATTATATCTTTCGATAGAAACGGAAGACGGATTTTTGTGCCTCTGCTATCGATACCTTACACCGATTCCACAGATTGTATGAAGGAAATTGTAAATTGCTGGCTTCATTTTCGGTAATATGGACACACGCAGGGCGCTTTATATTCCAGTTGCTCTTTTTGAACAAGAAACATTATCTGAAAGAAACAACTGGTGTATACAAACTATCTTCAACATTAAAGTAGTCTAATAATTATTTGAAATGCCCCTCTTGTTATATTATAGACACCCATTTTCATGAAATTCTTCAAAATCCTTTGGATGTTATTTTTCAAGATTGTATTAAACACACAGCATATGTTAACAGCAATTGTTAATTGAATTAACAATCGTCGTGCGCCACAAGCCGAAATTCAAATTGTTATAGCACCACTTAGTAGCATCCTTGTGCCATTTCACCATTTCGTTTGTAGTGGTTTTTAACAGCAACTGTGACCATTGTGCTGCACTAAAATGCGAGTTAAGAAGAGTTTCTGTGCACAACGGACATCACGCCGAGTCTATTTCGGACGGCCGTTCCTTCTAAAACATTATTATTCCGTTAACGTTTAAGCGTTTGCGGCAGCGAAGCCAACTGTTCTAGTTCGTTACTCTGCGCATGGCCACTCTAAAGTGGTCTATGATGCTGCCCTAGCTTAGTTTTCTTTCCATTTTCTTTGCGCACTTAACATTATTAAGTTGCATAACGCCTCCACACCCTTGACGTGCATACATCCGGGATCACAAGGCTCTGCCACAAAAGTTTTCTAAACAAACAGAAATTATTAACTTCACTTGTTGTGGTGCTTTTCCAAAATGTTTTTTGCATTGTGTAGAAATTGAAGTACTTTTCTTGCCAAAAATTACAGCCCTGGCTCACACTAAGGGTCAAGAAATGACAGTAACAACAACTGTTTTAAGTGTTATTGCACGTACTGCTTTCGCTACACTTTGTAGTTGTATCATGCTGAAGTGTGCATGCGTTCGTGTGTCTCTATGAGTGCTTGTGCACATAGAAGTGTTCATGAAGTTGTCTCCAAAAGTCGCTTGGCTGACCAGATTCAGAGTTGGTTGGCGGTTTTTGTTTGCTGTTAAATTGTTTCCTTTTGTGCGGATGTATAAAGAGTATATTGTATATGCATGTATAAAGAACGTAACTATTCTACTCGTACTGTCTGTAGCCAATTTGTTTATTTGTGTAAGTGGCTATTGTAAATGTGTGTAGGGCATTAAAAGCAGCCATCGGAAAGCCCATAAAATTTGTATGGACATCAAAAGGATCTCATAGAGCAAACCATAACGCATTTCCGTCTGTGAATTCGCCACAGATATTAAAATTAAATTTTATACGACATCTTCGTCAAGTTGTCTTCATATTATTATATAGTCTTCAAATATTACTAAAGCTAGACTGCATATACTCGTGTATACACATATTTTTTGGGGCGTTCTCTATTTCTCGAGGGTTTAGGTTCCATTAACGCAGTGGAACTTTTAATAAAGGTTTTTATTCGAACCACATTTCCTGGAAGTTTAAGACTTTTTGTCAACAATTAAAAAAAAAGTGTTATCCAACAGCTATATGAAGCACAACATATACTTTTCAGGGCATAATCTAAAACTACTTATGTACTTTCAGATTCTACTTCCATAACTGGCGTAGACACAGTCTCTACTCCATACCATGTAATTCACCCAACCTGTTCACTAACATGAATCTAATCTTTTTCGTCCCAATCGCCGAATTATATAAGTCTGGTGAAATATGATTTGAGGATAACTTCAGGCCACAAAAAAATATAAATGGGCACTAAGTCGACACGCAGCGCTGTTTAATAAGACGTTTGAAAGAAAGTCTGTATTAAATGTTTCCAACAAAAATATTGCAGTACTGCAAGTTATCGCTATCATCGTTTAAGGTCTCTCTGACAATATTCTTCATAATATTTTCCAATAAAGTTAAAACTGAACTTTTTTTTTTAAGAACACTAATTGAAATCGAATGCAGCTTGACAACACTTACCGAAACTGACACAGAGCACTCAAACGAAAAGCAAACGCGAAGCAAAGGCTCCTGTGAGTTACCAATTTCAATTTGCTATGCTGCTAATGCACATGTATTAATGGTTTTTTTCCATTCTTCTATTTTAACTGCCAGTGAGTTGTTTGAGTTTATCCACAATGAGTACATTTTAACAATTCTCTAACAATAAATTTGTCAGCGCTTGGTTGAGAGGAGTGAAGTACTTTGAGTACTGACAGAGGTAGTTTATAAATCTGTCACCATATATGTGGGGTCTATTTAATACGAGTCTCTCTTAAAAGAGTAGCTACCTCTTTGTTGTATTTATTAATTGATGGGTTAAGATACCTTATCAGTCATGGGTATTCTTGATATCAAATGCCTAGTGAGTCCCCTTGGAAAGAAGTGGTGAATATAAGGTCAGCATAAAAACTTCAGAGCTTCAGTAATAGCACACAAATTAATCACTTAATTTTTTTATATTTTTTTATAAGTGAAAACTTTTTCAGTGATGGTAGGGCAAAAAAGGGTTTTGCGTCGCTGATGTGTTATGGTTTTCAAAATTGAAGTGTTCCATACATCGTTACTGCTAATAGAAACATACAATATTCAAAAAAAAAAATTTGTGTATACATAGAATGCAAATATGTTTAATTTTTGAGTGCATACTTTTCAGCGTCAAAAATTCACCACTAGCTTGAGTAAGAACCTCAGCCGCAGTTTTTCCTAATTGAGTCAGCAGTGAGAGTTGCTGGAAAAGTAAAACAGTTTTACTTAAAATTTCAACATGGCACTTTGAAGCACAAATGACACAAATTACTTCTGTAAGGTTAGCGACATATTGATTTAACAAAATTCTTAAGATGAAACAAGTTATAGGAATTTTTTTGCGGATTAAAATTTTGTGCTTTTGGTTTCGACAATTACTGTAGTCTTTAGAACTCGCTCGCCTTCTTCGTGTTTTATAGTTGCTTTTACATGCACATGAAACCTTCATATTTCATAGAAAACTACGTCTATATGCATTTCATACAAAATAACCAACTGCTTTGAGTTGCAAAACTTTGAGATTTTTTTCATTTCATACAAACTGCTTTATATTACAGATTTTTAATTGAAGCATAAGCTATTGTAATTGGATGGAATATTCTGATTTCCCGGTAGACTTTCGCACCAGACTGAACTAGATTTTGCTCTCCAAACTATTCTATATATAAAGGGACAAATAGCCAGAGCAATTCAGCCAATTGAGATAGCCCACTAAGAGTTGTTCAACGAAATTACTTTTAATTACACACATTTGCATGAAGCTTGATGTGCCTCTTTAAAATGCGGTCGTGGTTTTCTCATTACGTTTTGTAGATACTACCTTACTGTTTCACTGCCAGAGGAAAAAGTAATTTTGTGGCATTCAGAAGCAAAATGTTAAAGTAAAAATTTAAACTTGTACTACCCCCATTGAATTTGAATTGGTTCCAACAGTGTTCGCCGCCTGTAATCTTATCGAGCAACTGAAATCATTCATCAGCTGAAACTCGTGCACCACAGAAATTTATGCGATTTCTTACTCGTTTTTCACTCCACACAGATAGGCCATCACCCCACCGCAAACCCGAGTGGCTAATCCGCTTTGATTGTTGTGCACGATTGTGGCAACACGTAAAGTTGTCCAAAAGGTAAACTTACCTAAATCATTGCCGGACGTGAACGTGCATTGAAAGTATTTCCCAGAAAAATGCAAATTCCATCAAAATGCTAAAATCTGTGCCCGAGTCGAGTAAAGGAGGTTTTCTTAATGCGACAATAGTCGGAAAACGAATCAATTCTGTAGATTTTATTTTGAATAAGATATATTTTGCAAAAGGTGTAATCAACGCACACGACAACGGTTGGATAGCAAGAAAGCGCCAGACCCAAGGATAACATTTGGTCATTTGTTGAGGTCGATAATGGAAGTCCTTTGCATTGACAGATCAAGTTGAATGGTTCAACAGCAGGGGGAAATCGATTTTTGAATAAAACATATTCCTATTTAAAGTTTTTCGATTGGAGAAGTAAGGTGCGCGAATAAGTAGATAAGACAAACAGCTTTTGTGTTGTGTTGTCCACCAATTTCAGTAATGTAGAGCGTGGAGAAAATCCGTGAAATCGGCATGTCTATGCGCAAGATTGCAAAGAATGTCGGCAGAAATGTTTGTCGAAAAACTTCTGAAAGATCCAGAAAACTATGGAAAAAAGCCCACCATTAGTGGATTAGCGAGACATCAGAGAAATTAAATTTCTTGCAAATATCCACCCGAAGAGTACAAAAAATTCTACAAAGCTCGGAAAAGATTAAATATGAAAAAACTTGTTAAACCAGAGCTACTCCCTAGACATAAAACTGCATAAGTTCAGTTTATTGATAGTCACAAATTTTGGGACATGGAGTGGAGTAATGTTATGGGAAAAAATTAATCTTAGATGTTCCAGATGGCCATCGTAATTATTGTCACGACATACGAAATCCTAAGAAAGTCCGCGTGTCGAAAAACATCCATGGGAGGTCACTTATGATTTGGGCTGCGTTCGACACTAATGGAAAGTCTCCAATGTTTTTTATTACTTATAGAATGAATGCTGACATTTTTATTGAGCTCTTGGAAAGTGTTTTAATTCCACATTCGCGAAGTCAATTTTGGAGACGAATGGATCTTCCAGCAGGATAATGCTCCCTCCCATACATACTTCAAAACTCACAAAAGCTCTTTTGTAGCTCCACAGATTGCTCTTTTGGAATGGCTAGCACGCAGTGTAGACCTAAAACCCATTAATAACCTGTGGGGCATCCTTTCCCATGAAGTTTATGCAAATGGAATACAATGTAGTAGTCTAAAAGACTACTGAATAACCTATTCTTATTGAATTGGCCAAATTGTACATTACATTGCTCGAAAATCTAATTAGTTCCTTGTCATGACGTGTTGTAAAGGTGTTTAAACATTAAAGAATGCTCTATTTAAATTATATAAATTTTTATATAATTATAAATATATGTATAAATTTTTTATCATTTTGTCCTATTTACTTATTTCGTTTGATAGTTTTTTTTTCATTTATCATAATTTGTAGTTATGTTTGTTTTGCGGTATGTTATTTAAAGTTTATTTATAATATTATTTTAATTGTTCATTTTATGTTTGGTTGTATAACGAATGGTTAGCTTTTTATAAAATGTGTTGTCCTATTTACTTATTTCGCGCACATTATATCATAACAGAATACTTGGAATCATCACGACTTACACATTCCTAATGGAAGTCCTGGCAGTTACCGAAGACTATTTTGATGTCACTCAAACTACTCCAACTAAGCCAGTAATAAAAACACATTGAACATATAGCATTATTGATGTGATATATTTTCGGATTTCATTTAATTAGTAGAAATTAGCTAATAGCTCAATCAATGCAACTGTTGCTATCTGTGTATCGCAGTAATTGGTGATAGATCACTGTCGGTCTATAATTGTAGAATGTAGAGTATGAACTTCTTAACGTTTTGTATGTTGCTAACAGAAGTTTTTAGGTGTCTGCAAGCATCAGGTTCTGAATTAAGATAGGCCCTGGCCTAATGGTAATTTGATGACCTCTAATAAATTATTGTTGTTCAAACCATACCACAAACAAACTTATAACATGCGATATTTTAGCAGTCTTACCAGTATCTTTGAAAGGTATGTTCGGATATGGCTTATTCTGTCGATAACCTTATTTTTTGCAACACTATTCAGTACATCCTTCGTCTTCTACAATGTGATGTTTAAGTTTCGCCATCACTTAAAATTCCGGTAACATTAACGCATAGTTCATAGTTTTATATAAATATGAAAGCGTTTTGGATCTCAGCATAAATCAAAAGTGTACTCACGAAGGGTGTTAAGTACACTTAAACTTACACTTTTCTAAGCGTAAAATGGGGCTTCAGACATCATAATTGTTATGAGTAAGGTAAAAACATCAAATATAAACTTTCCGATTACTTTCTTGAAAGCAGTACTAATCAATATTCTCATAATGTTCTGCATTTAACCGAAGCAAATAAATAAATGTAATCCGCGTGAAAGCTGTCACGTATGGCCAAACCAAAAACCACTACAACAATCAACCCCAATGGCTCTCCCACACTTTGAAGATATTAGAAGAGACATGTTCGCTATCGAATGCCAAACTCATTAACTACTTAGCTACCAGTTATAGCACAACTTTGCCAGAGATAATAATATTTATCTTTAAGTGATTACAATCTGCACCTTTGATCACCCCGAGTACATATCATACCCATGCCCATACCCATACCCATACCTATACACCGACAGAAAATGACTTCTTCAGCTGAGCTTCCGTAACAACGTTCCACATCATCTTTGTGCATTCAAGCTCTTTCAGAATTTATACATGAATGACTTCTGAGTTCACGCCTTCGTCATTTCGCGTTTGCCTCGCGGCTAACATGTCCTTTAGCCGCTTTATGTTGTGAGGGTCAGGGATAGGAGAAAGGTGGCAAAAAACTTTTCCCGTCGCAAAGTTTCAATGTGTGGGAAGCTAATCACTGGGAAAGCCCTTGTTGGCAAAGCGTTTTACTTTGCCACAAGTACAAAGTATAAGAAAAAAGGACCGAAAACTGGGAAACGAGCATCTAAGCGAACGAGCAAGTAAACGAGTGAAAAAGTTTCAAAGTTATTCGCTGGCAAAAGCAGAATTGGAATTTTTCGTGTGGTACAAAGAAATTTTTAATTTATGACCTCGCATGATGAGCTTGTAATTTTTTAAACAGATAATTTTTTTCTAGTTTTTACAGCTGCAGGAATTTTTTCTCAACGTTTTTTCCGCCTCATGGAATGTTTTACCATTTCTTTAATTTTTTTTTTTTTGGAAAAGGCAACAATTTAAAGACGAATTATTTCAAATTGCTTTAAAAATGAGTTTGTTAGGAGTACGTGTGTATGTTTGAAAAGGTTATATTAAAAACGACTTGTCAGAAAATGAAAATGACTTTAACAAGCAATTCACTAATGAGCTACACAAAATGGTACAAGTACTTTTCGTTTTCTTAATTATTAAGCCCAGCTCTAAGGGGTCAGAAGGCATCATTGTTATTATTAAAGAATAACAAATTAGCCGAGCACCTTCAGAAGAGTAGTCACATACGGAGGCCCACTGAAATCCGTAAATTTGTTTATACTTGTTCCATCATATAGTGAAAAGACGTTCGTATCTTTTATTTTCTTTACAAATCTTGTTTTGAAGCAAATTGAATAAAGTCAGATTGACGAACTTTATTTTGTAGAGTTATCCAAACGTCCAACTGAAGGAAACTATAGTACGTACAATAGGTAATGTAATTGTTTGCTATACCCAAGACACTCTTAAATTGGACTAGCTGTATATAGTAGGCCAACAAAGGAAGTGTTTGGGTTTAATTTGGGCTAAAAGCTGTTACGAAGTGCGCGTACCTCCAAGGTCTAAAGGACCATGTAATAAGTATAGGAATAATTAAACACTAACTCACACAACACCAATAAAATCTCACACACACTTGCATTTTGTTAAATTACCTTAATACGTGTGTTTACTACGTGTACAATAACATACTACAATTCAATATTATTACGACTGTTGTTGAATTTCAACCGCTGGACGGACACTAGTACTATTGATTATTCAAAAATAAACCTTACCTTTTTGTAGAAAGTAAACTAACGTACTGCCTTCGGAGTTCCAACAAGTTTATATAAATACTAAGGTCTCCTGCAAAATATAGTATACATAAATGTATAGATGTATACTAAGATGCCAACTAGGTGATTTTAAAAATAATCTTAGACATGCTTTTGGAAACAAATAAATTAAGCAAACGAAAGGTTAAAGATTTGAAATGCTCCCTTTTGGTGTTGGCATTATATATGATTTAACCCAAAGAATATTGTCTCAAAATACGAGAAATCACTGTAAATCCACAAACATTTATTTCTAATGCCGACTATTATCTTAAAAACTATATATTTATATAAAAAAATAATGTTTCAGTTGTCGCTGTCAACTCCAAAAAAATCTCCAATTCTAACGGACTTCTCCTTCTAGTGCCTCTTAATTATTATAATCGTCCACTTGCCGCAATACAATTCTGTTTTCTTTCTTCACAAAAGAGTTTAAAAAAAATCCCTACAAAAATCTAATTAAATTTTTCCCAAAATAAGAAAAAGAAAATATTACGAAAACCGCAATTACAAAAGTCCACTTCATTACTCCCTCTTGAGCAATTCAAGTGATTTCAATGGCAAACACAAAAAATGCTTCGTGACTAATGAAACTAACAAAAAGAGAGAAAAAGGAAATAGGTACAGAAAAAATAGAACAAAACGGAATCTTTAGAAAAATGCGAATGAGATTTAATTGAAAATTAGCTGAGATAAATAAACGATGCATAAAAGTAATTTTTATATTAATTTTAATTGCAGGTCCAAGAATTAGGAACAAGAGAAAAGTGCGAGCCAATGAAAGTAGTTCTCGAGCCTCTGCGACTTAATTTTTCACTACAAATAATGTGATTTTTTCAATTTATAGTCATTTAAATTTTGAGTATGTTTTCTGTCCTGCCAAATCCAATTGAATTCAGTTGTCGCAAACAGTTTTGTAATAGCGGAATTCTACTGAAACATTTCATAAATTTTCGTTATTTTCCGCGAAAACGGCACACATGAAAATGCGCTAATGGCGACCATTGATGTAAATTTTCTATGCTTCGAGTTTTTGTCAATATTTGCTTTTAATTATTACATTTGGCATTCGAAACTCGCTGAAATGTATTTTCATATTATGAGGGGGGCTGCCTAAGCTTTTACAGTAATTTTATTTTTATTTTTTTACTTTTAGTTTTCAAAATATTCCCCATATTACCCATGATGAGATACTGTTGCATGCGTTTAAACAAATTGTCATAAGATTTTTGACCAACGTTTTTCTATTGAAAAACCTCACGCATCACCGATTTCCTCTGCACTTTGTACGGAGTTTGTTTTTGATGTGCGTAAAGACAATTCAATGTTCCAAATACATAGTTGCTTGGTTATGTGATATGGATACGTAGAAGTTAATTTATTTACTTTATTGTTTCCAACATTCCGAGTAACAAATAACCATTATACAAGCCATAATATGACCTCATGTTCATTCCATTCCATACCACCTGGTCAACTTTTTTTTTTGGGGGGTAATATTCGATTGTTGAATTTTGTTCATCGTAAAATACCAAATAGTTGAATGTTTAGTTATGGTTTATTGTTTAATTTAATGCTCGGATTCTTAAAGCACCGTGATTATATAATATTTTGAAACTTTTTTTCATGTTATTGAAATGTTGTCATGTAGTAATTTGTGTTTGCTCTTGGATCCAACGTCTAAGGAGTCCTCAATCTCACGGGAGATAAATCAAGCGGTTCATCATTGAACGACACAGTGACGGATTCAAACAATTGACGAATCTTGTAAACCAATTATCTTAGCTGGTCAAGAGTCTGTTGTTAAGTTAAACCCCTCGAAATTCGTAGAAAATCATTACTCGAAGGTTTTCACAATTTGATTCAAATTTTTTCCGGAGAAGAAATTTTAAGCGTAACATCATTCAAATAACAAAACGTTCTGAGCGCGTATACCATAAAAAAGTATGACTGGAAATGATGTTGTAGAAACTTAGTAGCAATTCTCGTATAATGGCACAAATCGAAATATCATTTTATTTTAAAATTTCAGAAATCAATAGTTTCTATGGTAAAAATGACACATGACAATACCCATTTATTGTGACAAGCTCAGCGCAATGTAACCAGGAAATTGTAATTGTGCTAAGGTGTCACATGAGAGCCTGTAAGGACTTTGCAACATTAATTTTCGTGTAATTTATGTTTAACTAACGAATCAGCATACAAATCTCATCACGTCACAGGACGGAAGCGGTTACGGATGTCGACATGAATATGTTAATCCGATTATGCACACTTGACGGTTGTTGCTGTAAGATTTTAGCACACAAAGCATGTCAAGCAGATCGGAAAGATTTAAGGCAATAAAAAGTTTGTTCAGTCGAAAGCTTAAGCAATTTTAAGTACTAATCTTTTATAGTTGTGATGTAGAAAAGTAGCTACATATGTATGGTATATATGGTGGTCGGTGGTCAAAATTATAACTTCTGGAACTGTTTGAGAAAAGTTAAAATAAGTGCAAAAGCACCAAGAACTTAACGCCATCAATAAGAAGAGCATTATATTCATATCATTAATGGAACCATCACCCCCTTATCAATATCAGGGGTAGCAAAACCGGGGTATGTGCAAGTGCTTCCGTAGAGTATTGTGCTATCCCAGTTTTTCCGAGGACTTTCACAACCCAATTTTACTTAAACTAAATTCCCTGTGAATTATGCGATTCACGTCTTTGATATTGATCCATATAATGAATGTTTCAAGCGCTAAATCACATCGCAGTTCATACAAGGAAAAGGAGAATAACGCATAATATGGCATATGCATAAAGTGCAAGGAACGGACGTTAGTGAAACTAAAGGGTAGCAACAAAACAGAAGAAACAAACTTTTCACTGCTTACATTTCACTTTTTACATCTGCACTTAACTGCGTCAATTAGTCTAGGGCTGACAATTATGCATTTAAGCAGGCTCAGACCACGTTGAAATTGCATTGGCAGATGGGGTATAGAAAAACCATAAATATTTTTTGAATATGCGCAAGCGCTTACAAATGGATACATTGTTGTTAAGCTAACACCAACATATTTAAAAGAGCTCATTGAAGGCGGTAAGTCTGTAGAATTAAAAAGAATTATACCACGCTCATGTGGTAATAAGCATTTAGTCCTGCTACCACAACAGGGGCCTTTTTTCCGTAGAAAAAGTTTGTAATTCGTTAGATCTTGTGGAGAATTGACTCAATGAATTAAGTATTAATTTTAAAAGATTTAAATTTACTATAAAAATAATGGACAGTCAAGTGCGAGTTGACCCCGCTTGGAGAAAATGACTGTCTATTTTCTGAAATATTTTTCAAATTATTTTAAATTATAAGGAAATATACTTTAAAACTATAAGGAAAAAAATATTTGACACAAGCTCATACAACTTCATCGATCCAGTAGTATCGGAGCACATGGGTTGTAGATGTGGGACAAGCGGACACACGAGTGATCCTATAATGGTTCCGTTTTCACTCAAACGAACGGAACCCTAAAAACGACTATACTTCGTGCTTCCTCCGGACCAAACTCAAACGAAAATCTACTCAACTAGGATATCAATACAGATAATCCTAAAATACTTTTACCAAGGGCAAAGTTATATGCTGTACTCCAAACTAACCGCACAAATCTAACTTAACCTAAAAATTAAAATCACTTATTTTCACTTATATCGCTAACGTCTCTGCAATATATCTTTATTCAAGAATTATACAATCATCTTTAGAGTGTGGTGTGTGATTCGTACATTCGAACTTTTCTTGTTTTCACAGCTGAAGATGAATTGGGCTGAAATTAAAAGATTTACACGAGTACGCTATAATAAACATGGCACGAGGCCTATGTTTGGTTTAAGTGGAACGGCACGTTACAGCCGTCAGCCATTCTAACCTAACCTAACGCTATAACAAACAGATCACAGTCCAGTCCCCAAGAATGTCTTCTCAAACGGACTTCATTTATATTAGTTTTCAAGTATATCTTGTGAGAAATTTTTAGCAGTACCTAATGGATAATCTAGAATATTTCTGTAGCAACCATTGCATAAGACCATTGTATTTTCTAAGGAAAACGTTTACTTTTCTTTTGATATAAACTAACACAATATCAACTTCATTTGTAGATGTTGTCACAGGGGAGTCAAAAATCGCACAACAAGTTTCAACAACTTCAACAGCAACAACAACTACGATGTCAAGTAGTGAGAGGACAACACAAAACGGTCTAATTACAGCTTCAAGCAACGCAACTACAAATGCAGCTACAGCCCAACAAATGACAACAACATCGACTACGACATCGGCATCGCAATTTGCAACAGAGATAAAAACAAGTACAACACAGTTGGCACAAATTGGGGCAACTATAGCAGCCAGAACGACAGACCCGGTGACCATTGCAACAATGGCAGCAGCTGGCAGAGTTGACAGAGCTACAGCACCGGTAGCAGCATCAACAGCAGTAAAAATCATATCAACAATTTATCCAACGACACCAGATTGGATCTCGAATCCAACAGCAACGCTGGGTGAAGTAGGGGAGGGAGCAATATCAAGCTTACCATCATCCTCGTCATCCGGCGAGTTGTATAACAAGTTCATAGAAGAATCAGCGACGCCATCAAGCGATGAAGAAGAGAATTCAATATTTTTGCCCCATCCCGAAGCTGATGTCCTGACAAGAGGGTTCTCAATACCCACATTTTTGCCACCGTTTCCGGTATTCGCTGCAGCGGATTTGCCCGCCTACCGTGCTGCTGCGGAGGCGGCGGCAGCGGCAGCATCGACCGCAGCGCCAGGCCAGATGTTTAATGAGCAGCATTTGTATCTGGATGCGTACAATGCCAATGGCGAAGTGCATCAGCAGTTAAACCAACATGCACCCCGACGGAATCTCTCATTGCCGGCAATGCTTAACATAACCGCACAGTTGGGCAACCACGCCTACATGCCATGTCAGGTAAGCACGATTTGAGTGATTCGAATGAAAGGCAACATATTTTGACTACTTATGTAGCTCGGGGCTTGCCACGTTCGCAGAACAATGTAGGTACTCATAGTAAAGCTGATTATTTTGCTCGTTAAACGGTTTAGCCTGTGTGAATAGTGTTGCAATGTATATGGAGCACTCGCTAAAATGTGAGAGATGCTAATAGAAAGAATATGTCTTAAAATATTATTATTATTATTATTTTTATTGTAGCTTAGAATTAATCCTAAATTACAATAATTTTATAGCCAGAGCAATGAAGGCCTTCAGGCTACAACTTAAATATGTTGAGCAGATTGATACGTGTATATAGGACGAGATAAAATGCTTCTACTTGATTTTCAATTACCTAAAATATTAGTATACAATATTTTTATAATACTACGTACTCTATAGAAACTCACTAGATACCAAATTACCCGTACAGTATTATTTCCGATATTAGTTCCTTTTTTTAAGTCGTTTCAAGTCCGGTCTCTTTTAAGGCTAAACTTGCCCTCAAGAGAGACTACTGTCTAACCATCTCGCTGCAAAACACAGTCAGACCACAACAAGGCTAGGTTGAGCTACACGAGACTACCTGGCGTAATCACATTATCAAAGCGAGGACCCGGGACCTGCAAGTCCCACTGGTAGGTAGACCAACTGTGACATAAGCCGGTGTAATAAGCGGCTAACACCCATGTCAACCGGCTAGCATCCGCTATGGCTACAAATAGTTTAGCAGGAGGCTCAAGGTCCTGGACAATGATAACCACTGAATACAGAGGGGAGAGAGGATTTAGGCTTACTTTCCAAATGACAAATTTTGCTGTCTTTGTTAAACATTTGAACATGAAAGACGTAGGTCAGAATCTAAGTCGACTATTTTAAAATTTTTGTTAAATCCGTATATCCGTATGTTATATCCGTAAGGTCACAGGGGAGTCCTATTAAGAATCAAACTCTACTTTCAAGCTTTTTATTGCGCCTGGTATAGAAATTTAATTTATTCTTTTAAAGCAAACAGCTGGTCAGTCTTATATATATTATACTCGTATGTGTATTTATACCCGAAGCGCATAACGCCAAAAAGCATGGAACGCGTGGTATGGACATCGGCCTGTCGAATTCAATATGAATTTCTCTTGTATTAAAACACCTACAGGCAATCAATATGTTTAGCACATTTTGTAGGTCAAGACGGCAATCAATTTTACGTAAGCAGCCTGCCTAGGCATTTCAACATCAATGCTTAAATGATGATGGTGCTGACAAGCTTGTTGTCGACAGACATGTTAATTAAAACTGATTTTATGGAAGCGTACTCGTACTTGAAGCCACTGGACCACTTGAGTGCTTGAGTTATTTACGATGACTATGATTCAATAGAGTTGACTACAGTTCAACTGACTGATGATTCAATTAGCACATGCTACGCTCATTAAAAGTCCGATTCAAGGAACTGTTTTGGTTAGACGCATATTCTGCAAGGAGGCATTTAATAACTTCAAACAATGAGGTCATGCTCCAGGTGCGCACAAGACGGAGATAAATTTTAATTAAACAGAATCAGCTGTCATAAACACAGAAAAATGCAAATCGCAGAGAAGTAAGCCGCAATTCGTTGCTTTCATTTACGTGCATATCTCGGATTATGGCCAGTCCTTGCACGACTTGGTGGGCGACGTATGGGAAGCAGCTATCAGCACACATCCTGTTTGAATACCTTTTAGGCATTCTTCCAAATTTTGCTCACCAGCATAGATCAGCATAATTTCATTTGCATATCAACAAATTTACTTTGTTTACGTTTATTTTTATGACGTAAACGTACGAGGCAAAACCACAACCAAAGCCAAAGCCGAATCGGAAGCCGTAGCCGTATCTGCTGCTTTCTTCTTCACACAATTTACTTTTTGCGCTTTTCTGACTCGAATGTGCGCGGGCCAACTCTGGGATGCTTTCATATTCATGCAAATATATGGATGTCCGAGTGTGAGTGCTTATGATATGTAAATGTTAGTTTTAAATTGTATTTGCTTCAACCATAAACCAGAGAAGCAAAAAAAAAAATTATAAAATATAAAATAAATAAATAAGTAAAATAATTTGGATAAAAGGGTAAATCACCTAAATTGGAAATATTTATGTGAAATTCTAAGGGAATGTTGTCGGTCATCTTGACCACGGTTCACAATGGGAAAACACCCCGAACGAATTCCGATAAGCTTTCACTCCACTACATTTCATTTCACTTGCAGATACGCCGTCTGTCCGACAAGCCCGTGTCTTGGGTGCGCATGCGTGATGAGCACATCATCAGCGTCGACGAAACGACCTTCATTGGAGACGAACGTTTCCAGGCTATCTATCAGGAGGAGAACGACTACACTTGGTCGTTGCAGATTAAATATGTACGCAAAGATGATGAGGGCTGGTATGAATGTCAAATGGCTACGGAGCCGAAGCTGAGTGCCAAAGTCTTTCTGGAGGTGGTCAGTAAGTAGTCGAGCAAGTCGGGTGGTGCTCTCTTGTTAGCAATACTTATCGAATATTTATACCTTCTCTCAAAGCACCAAAGACCGAATTGATCGGCGACCAGAGTCGATTTGTCAAAGCTGGCAGCAAGGTTGCGCTACACTGCATCGTGCGCGGCACACTCGATCCACCGAAGTATATTATCTGGTTTCGTGGTAAAACAAAAGTTGCGGACACCGACGATAAGACCGGCTGGTATACGCAAATTGATCGAAATATCTTTGGCAATGTGGGCGATAATCAGAATACGGTAAGTGTTTTTCTTCGAAACACCAAATACATACAATCACCTACAGCATCCTGACCTGTCAACAGGTGTGGCAGGTAAATACGCCCATGGACAACTTGTTTTGATGCATGCACACGCTCGATTCGGATTTCCTTTCACGACTATTAAATAATCATTAATTACAGATCGGTTCATTAATTATACCGTTCGTGCGCAAGGAGGACTCCGGCAATTACACGTGCCAACCATCAAATAGCGCTGCCGTATCGGTCGACTTGCACGTGTTGAGCGGTAAGTTTTCCCCATTGCACAGGTGTATGTGAAAGTTTATGGCTCTGCATTATTTTGTCAGTGGATTTAATGATTCATATTAATCGCAACTGTCGCCATTGCCATTGACCAATTCCCTTTAACTTAAACGCATCCCATCTGCTCTTCTCTTTACTTCTCTTTCACAATGGCACGGCGCAACCCCTTGTATCCCCAGGTGAATACTCTGCATCGGCAATTATGTCCGGCTCTATGAGCAACCACATTGACTTCGGCACCGTATTGCTCATGATATCCTTGTTTAACGTACTATTCGCCCCACTGCTACGCTCCTTTCTCGAGACTCTGCCACCACTGCCGTTGGCACTGCTGAGAACGTGACTTGTGACATCGCTCGTTTATTGAATGGTTCGCCCAACGGACTTCAATTACTTTTTAAGCTTTGCGCAGTGTGTGTGTATGTGCAGTTATGTAATTTAGGTTTAAGATTAATTAGTGAGAAAGCCATTATTGTAAATACTCTGATGTGAACTGTACGAAGTAGAAAATGCGGTAAAAATAAATCGAAGCGAAGAAAATAAAATATGAATCAAGGAATTCTAGGAGAACGTTGTGAGTGCAACTTTTTCGATGATTTTCTAAATTAAATTTACTGTTACATACAACATAAGCCTAAAATAACAGCATATTATACGTATATGTACTCAAGCATAAATTCATTTAATGTGTAAGGTTTTTTAAATTAATTTTAAAATTCATTGCAAATACGCTGTTCGAACTAAAAAGAAAAAAAAATATGAGAGAAGAGATAAGAAATTGAAGTTGTGAACAAAATCAATAATTAGATTATTGTGTAAATCTTTAAATTTAATTAAAATCAAAGCATTCACATAAACGTAACAATAAACTTAAACCCAACTTATTCGTTTTTATTATCTGCATGAGGCCACCTTCAGGAAAAATGGGCTGCTTCAAAGCGCATTTCTTTCTTTGTTGGCTCAAACGGTAGGATTCCTGTTAGCATTTGCTACGGTGAAAGTAAAAAGGTTAAAACAAACATAAGAATAAAAAATAAAATAAGTAAGAATCAAAAGTTCTTAATTACTGCTCTATGAATGAAATGAATGAAAAGAGGTTCTGAAAAAAAGGTAAAAAGTAATGCTAAGTTCGAAAGGCTAAAAGCCTGTATAAAAATATTAAAATAACTCTTTTATTGGTAAAATATAGTGCCAGGACCAATTAGTCCTGCTGCAAAGGCATTTAATGAAGCTAAAGATAAAACAAGGTTTCATATTTAATAAATTGTGAGAATTGTTTAAATAGCAGTGTGCCTTCACATGAAATGAGCTTACGAATTCCTGCCTCTCAATTCTATGAATGCTAGGCACGAAAACATTTTGCGAAGAGAAGTAACACCGGGAACATACAGCTTAAAATTCTCACCTTTCCACGATTCGCACAACAATCGTGTCGTCACTCTGGAACCAACCCTCCGAAACTTTCCTTAGCCAAAGATTACCAACCCTGATATGTGGCGCACTGCTGGGATTTTCTCCGGGATTTCATAGAAGAAACATCAATAATGACTCTACAACTACGAGAATATCATTGGAGGCATTTAATTGACCGGCTCACTTTACAATGATAAAACTGAAGGCGAGTATATCATTACTACAGGAGTCCACGATGTAGTTATTCGTTCGGAGTATCGGATATTTGATCTATCGCTTCCAGGTACTTAGTAAACGAAGACTTCAATTTCCTTACAGTGATTTTGCTTAAGTGGCCTAAGCCAATATTATTGTAAGTCCTTCTTTGAATAAGTCAATATTACAAAGCTGTAGGCGTCATCAGCCCTTCTCAATCGAATTTATAATGCTCCTTCTTGGTAGATGAAGTAATCGAGTATGTTATAGTGGAAAAAGGCACTTTTTGAAAAATAGCATGGACATAAGTGAAATTTGTTTTGGTATTTATATGATCTGTAGGATCTTAAAAGTTCCAGACTTTATCATTAAAATAAAATTTAGTTTGACCTCGATAAAAAACTAAAAGTTGTCACATATAAGGACTTCAATTTGACCCATGAGTCTCGATGGGTCTTTGCTATTCAATTGTATCCAGGTTAGTAACATAACGTGTACACAAACTTCAAATCAATACAAATATTGCTATGGGAGATTGGTCTCTCTATTAGACATTTTACTAAACATTTCATTTTAATATCTTTATATATGAAATCATGCTGTACGGATAATTGGGGACTATAATCCTCTAAAACTGTTGGATCGATTTTGATTCATTTTTTTGTGTTTATTTGAGTGATTCCCTAGATGGTACAGAGTCACGTTTGGATCCGGTAGGTAGCGTTGTTGTCGAGATATGAACATGCAGTTTTTTACCACTTTCTCATTTGGCCCAGTCGCTTGGGTATACCTATTTCAATGAAATTTCGGGAATGTATATGATTGTACTCCCATTCTATGAAAGCATAGTTTTGAACATAACAGGTGATGCTGTTGTCGCGATCTAGACATGTTTCTATTTTGCGAACCAATTTTAAGGCTTTTTTTAAAGAGTAGAATAGCTTTCCAAATCAATGTGATTATATATTATTTTCTTTATTTGTCTATCGTTCTTCTACTTAATTATCTGTGTAAAATTTTACTTTAAAAAGTCGCGAAGATGGAAGAACTCACGGAGGAATTTATTTTCCGAGGAACTGGTAGTATCATATTATATTTAAAATAGATATAAAACGAATTATACTAAATTAAAGCAGTTCTCTACCGAAGTGGAATAGTGGATTAAAGAAGTTGAATTGATTGTAGAATAAAAATTTTTTTTTTGTTCCATTTGCTTTCACACAAAAACGCTTCCGACATGAATTTTTTGGCATCTGTTCAATGCTCCACTTGATTTGTGGAGCACTCTGTGTAAGTATCTTTGACGCTGTAAATCAAGTAGTTTTTGCAGATACACTTTTCAGTCAGAAGTTAAAACCCTCTCAGTGGATGAAGTTGGTCTTGTCTGTGTTAACCGGAAATAAAATTTATTAAAATTAATTGATTTTATAAGAAATAAATAAATCTATATATACAGATACATGGGTTTTTCATGTACTTTTGTCAGTGTTCATTGTTTCTCCATCAATTGGCTCTGTAATTATTCGTAATATATTGCGGATGTATGATAATTAAACTAGTGAAAGGTACTTGAGAACCTCAAGTCGAATGACTTCTGTAACGCTTCTCTAGGAATAGAAGACGACACAGCGGCGTTTCTTTTTCAGTGAAACGAACATGACACAGCGGTGTTAAAAAATAAAACATTTATTTAAGTATACTAAGTTGTATACTAAAACACGAGAAATAAGACCCGAAGGAAACACGAGTACAGTTACAGCGAAAACCCAAATGCAAGAAAAAGTTGCCTCGTTTAACTACGAGAAAAAGAAACGTGGCCACGTCTGAATAAAAATTAAAGAAAAATTTCAAATCGCATTTCCTCTTTACACTTCCAAAAGCAACTGAAATAGGACTTATTCACACCACCAAGAACGCCTAAGTAATTTTCAGATATTTATTTCTGCCATATCAGTTAACTCTTTGAAAGTAATGCAGCTATATCTAAAAACCAGGTATGTTTTTGTGATATAAAACTGTAAACATCAATGATACAGGAAGCTTGATTGCATTTAATGTCGAATTAATAAATAATGAATCATTAGATTAGTTGCTCCCGTTCAGCAATTGAATCGATGAACTACATCAAAGGGTAGTCGGCTTAACAAATAACTTGTTTCACGCACAAACTAAACAAAGACTCACGTTTAATCAATAACAAGTTTTAATAGCCCGCGAAAAAGGGCATTACATAATTTAATTAATCGATTTTTTTGGGAATTGCAATTTTAAATATTTATTTACTCACACAATAATTACCTTGTAGCGAATCTGCACAACACGCATTTCAATAGCATTTCGCTACTGTGCCTTCACTGTGTACTGCCTGCCACATATACATAGCACAGTGAAAGGTGGTAACTATGCCCAGACATCATTTATACGACCGATTACCCAGCTGAAGCATTTGAATCCGGAAATCGGCAAACAACAAATTCTGCAAATTCAATGCACTGGACCGCGTGGCTTCCACAAGTGAAAATCAATGGAGGCATATTGAATCGAAAAGAAAAAGTTTAAAGAAAAGAAAAGAAATAAAGTTCATTGTCAAAAAAGGAAGTATAGCGAAATAGAAAAAAGACATCGAAATTAAAAAGAGACCACGAATTAACAGCAGCTCCGAAATTAGAAGAGGAATTGGAATGGAATGGAATGGAAAAGAAAGCTTCGCAACTAAAACAGACTTAGAAAGAAAAAGAGAAACAATACGATTTGAAAACAGGCTTCGTATAGAAAAAATAAGTAATGTCGTCGTCATAAAAGGGTTTTCGAAGTGAAAGAAAAAAAATACTTTAAAAGACGAAAAAGAAAAAATAATTGGAAACAAATGTCAGTCTGTATTCCTGGATTTGAGCTGAACAAAAAAAAAGTAAAACATAAACCAAAGAAATATGAATACAATTCTTCGAATAAATCTATACCGGAAAATGCCAACGAATAATTAAATGTGCATATTATCAAATGAGGCCTATACTAAAGAAGCATCAAATTAATTTAAATTTTAGAAAATTCAGGGTATGGCTCCTATGAGATCAGGTAAACTTATGGCACTACAAAGCGAGTGGACCTTAAAAAGCATTCATCCATATTTTAGCTTATTACATGCCTTACATAAAATTCACCTATATATTTTGCAATTTGTAACCAAATCTTTGAACGAGATTTTCACCCACTTCAAACGTCAGATTAAACTAAACCTTTGCACGCGTATCAAGGACCGATAACAATGCAATATTTTGACAACTTTGTCCCTATGACTTAACCAGAATCATCAGGATTAATTGAAAATTACTCGTTTTTTTACTTCTATAGTTTTATTTCTTGTAAACTTTATATTATTTTTCGTGTAGTTTATATGAGTGATTGCCCTTCTCTCAAGTTCAAATTGAAATGCTACTTTTCTTACATACAAATTAGTGGATTGACAGACCTATGGTAATTCAACCCTACACGTCCAGCTGTTACAAGTGTCATATAAAAGTTATAATAGTATTCACTATGTGCAGGGTATAAAAACTTTGAAATGAAAAGAAAAACTTTGAAAATAAAAAGAACTACGAAAATAAACAAATCTTCAAAAGGCGAAAAGATTTCGTAAAGAAATAAACGTTGTTTTGAGTACTTTCTCTTTTAGATTGCGAAACTTTAATTTGCCGCAAAATTGAAAGTAGCCTAGAGTCGGTATATTTCGACTTTTGGTCGCTTACCACCACCAAGGACTTTATTTTGTGCAAATACACAATGACCAATAAAACATCAGAATTTATTTATACGCTGCAGAAATCAACGAATTGCTGGAAAAAACCACAGAAAAATCACATAAAACTGCACTCGAAATGGGCTACCCAGAGTGATGAGCTAAGCCAGTGGTGACTGAATTATGCCCGTGGGGTCGTAAAATTTGTGCGTAAAACATGCCACAAAAATGGAAATATAAACTATAAAGAAATTTAATCCATGCCGCATTGTTTTATTGTTGACAAGGAAAATAGAATCTACTGGGAGAAGAAAAAATAATGAAATAAGCGCAGTAAGGGGGATAGAAAAGTGCGCAAAAACGCAAGATTCGAATGTCAAAACGACGTCAAAGGTTAAAGCCAAAGTTGACTCTTGCGTAAGATGATGAAGTGGCCAAGTGCAGCAGACATGCCAAAAAAGCCATTTCGACGCTGATGTCAGAAAATTCGGTCAGTAATGCTGGAAAAATGAAAAACAATCCGCTAAAAAAAAGATGAAGCAAAACGGATAAAGGCA
The DNA here is from genome assembly GCA_035041755.1 of Cacoxenus indagator. Lineage (NCBI taxonomy): Eukaryota > Metazoa > Arthropoda > Insecta > Diptera > Drosophilidae > Cacoxenus > Cacoxenus indagator. The sequence goes on along the minus strand of JAWNKX010000225.1, from coordinate 279,836 downwards.
AAAAGAAAATTGATGACGAAGTTAATACAAGTTTAATATTGCAACAAATTTGTTGTTGCCATCGCAGGGTATCAATTTTAACAGAGTGCTGCGAAGCGCTTGCTCGGAAAATTCTCCTTAAATATCCAGCACTTTTTTCGTTTGTCATTATTGTTATTTTTTGTTTTATTATTTTTGTTTTTTTTTTCTTAATAAATGGAGCTACTTCCCTTTTCCTATTGCATTCCAACCAAGACGAAGTTGAAGTATCTCAGTGGAGCAAAAGTGTAACTTTGCCATCAAGCAGCGGTATCGGCAATATCAACATCACCATCACCATCGACATCAACATCAACAGCAGCACGTCATTCCCGTCATCACCAGCAACAACAACAGCTCTGCCATCGTCATCAGTAACGGGAAAAAATAAGGAGCCAACGGCGTGCGTTGTTGCCAATGACTTCCGGCCTTGATGACTTGCTCGTTCGGCCATTCGCTCGTTCACTTGTCATTATTTCTTGTCTTTCCTATCCTTAATTGTGCAAATATTGAAGCATCCTTTTTGAGTTGTATGTCCCGCGTATGTGTTTTTGTCTGTGTGCCTTTGATGTTGTACACGAGTTATGTTCGTCGCATTTTTCTTTCCCTTCTGAGCATTCATCAGAGAATTCAGTGCATCAAAGTGTTCGAGAGCAATTTTAGTTCGATGTGGGCGCCTTGACATGGCTTTGCTGGTTAAGTTGATTTTGTGGTCTCTTATTTCAACAACAGCAAATCACGCAGCCAATATACAGAAGACAAACATTATACACACTTCACTACTCAAATAAACCATTCGTTCATACTTGGGAGTAGAGCAAATTTGATTATAAACATGAGAAGCGCAAGTGCGAGTACATCGAAAAATTCTCTTGGGCAATTTAATAAGTGCAGAGTAATAAAATTTTGGCAACGAAATAAAATAAAATAAATTATTCAATTAAAGTAAACAGTGTTATTTTGTAGTTCGAAGCACCCTTTGGCGGAATTCCTTCCCCCAGATGTTTGTCGAGAAGCTGACTCGACTAGGAAGAGATTCGATTATTTTTGTCGTATGCGGAACATGTTTTAACAAATTTTATTAATTGTCGGAATACCTGGAAAATGTTACCTGTTATTCCTTTAAATTGACCGGAGTATGCTCTGACCAACTGATTCATACGCTACCCATTGTAATGCTTCGTTCATCTAATCTATACTATAAAAAAATTGATTATATGGAAATTGTATGTAACGCGTTGGCGAAAAATATACTGAACCTATTTTAATAATTTGGTTTTAAAACAACCCATTTGCACGATAAAAGGCACTGGCATAGTTACTTCCTTGATTTTTTAAAGGAAAGTTTGTTTTTTAGGATTAAGTTTTTGCAAAACCATTGCAAGGCCAAGCATACAATGATACGAGGAGAAAATAAATTTAAGTCGGGCAATGCCTAATACGAGATATCCCATTTCCTTGAGCAGTAGTTGTAGTTGACAGTCTTGCTAAATGCAAAATAAACTCATTGGTATGCGGTGGACGATGCTAAAGTATAATAGTACATTACAGAAGTCAAGATGAGACCAAGGGATCTCAAGACAAAATTATGATAAAGGCAAGATTTTACAGTACTCGTAAATTTCAGTCATATGACATTACTAACAAAACAAAAAATGTGGCACGCCTCTACATTTTATATATAGGAGTATAGCTTTAAGAGCCTATATTATTCCTGATGTACTCGATCAATAATATTTTTGGTTTTATTTATTTATTTTTTGTTATGGAAAATCACAACAACCCCAAATAATGGTAACCCTAAAATAAAGTCATGCTCTGAATATGTTACGGGCTTCATTTAGATAATCAAACAATTAAATTTTAAGAATATGGAAATCAACTGGATAAATTGATTTATACTAATGATTGAAGATTTCCTGAACTTATGAAAAATATTACAAGATTTTTAAGAACACAAAATAGGACTTAAACCTTAGTTTGGCTGAGATGTGCTGCCCTCGTATTTCCCCACAGTTACATCATTTTCACTGATATCGGCCAAGCCAGAATTTACTCAGTGGGACTAGGAATCATATGTATGTATTGGATTTTTTTCGAGCGACAAGGGATTATAAATAATATTGGAATAAAATGACTAATAATAGAAAATAATATTCTCGAAAGACTTTAAAGCCCGGGGTCTTCAAAAACATGTGTAACTATGTTCCTTTCAGTATGCCAAAAAATAAAAAAATAAACAAACCTATCCATTTAAGAACGCGTAGTTGGAACAGAAATTGATAGGGTATACATAAGTAAATGAACCTAAAATGGAGTATTAGCATCAAGTCGAATCATCGCGAAACAAAAGGATTTTTGACATAACATTTTTAATTTGAAAAATAGGATAATGGAAGGGGGTTAGGATGGCACTATCTTATGACCCCATATTTTACACAGATTATATCGATGGTACTTATATAATAATAAATCTTTTTTGTCTTTGGCTTTCTAGTCTACATAGGTTAACTATTTAATAAAATTTAAACAAATCAAGTACTAGTTGCAATTATATAGAATCGGTAGAATTTCAAGTAACATGATTTTTGGGACAAAATTTATACAGTAGCCATAAGGTTCTATAATCATGAAAAATGTTGCTATTATTTACAATGTCAAAAGTCTTTGGAAGGCTGCTTAAATCTATCACTTCTAGAAACAGGATCCAACCGGGCCCGACACATTTATTTCATCGTATAACTATTTGTAATCGTTAGAACAATGTACTACAATTGCTAGCGGTCTATCACTATTAAAAGATTATGCATGATTTTTTTACCACTTTTGAATATCTAAAGCGAATAAATGATTCTGTTCTATCTTTGCATGTCGAAAGCTAATCCAGATCATAGACAAATCATTAATCTCTCAACTCCACGCAGCCATGAAGGAAAATAGCCTTACACATTGACGGACTAGAAAGTTAATGAATAAAAATCTAAAACTAAATTCAAAAGAACAAAAATCAAATACCAATATGTTGACGATTTTGACAAATTTTTGACATTTAATTTGCCACATTTAGCACCCTCAAAAATTACATCAACAAAATTTCGGTTTTTATTAGCAACAAATAGCAAACAGTTTACTTAAATCCCATTGAAAATCTACCTCGTTTATCAACCAGCTCGGCTGTCAACGCCGTTTAACGTGCACACCCATTCACAATCATATATCATTGCACATTATAGCGCTTCATAGATAGCCAGAGAGCTTGCATTTCAGATTTCCATCGCTCAATTTGTAAAGGCGAAATAATATTTGAAATGTTTGCGAACATTTGTGAAATTTGCTTTGCAACTCATTTCGGCGCCTCTCTCGATTGCAACTCAAACTGCGAATTGTGCTGCGTCAGTCAATTCGAACGTCAGCAACTGGGACTCGCATTGATGCGTTTCGAATGCATTGGCAACATCAGTGTTGCCTATCAAATGCCACACTTTTCAACTGACAACGGCAATCAAACTTGTTGTAATCCGCAAAAGTGCTGCTCATCGCTGTCCAAATCCATCCCAGTCGCAACAGCAGCCCATATAAATTGGATCCACTAACCCAGCAGCACGGCTCAGTAGCATCGCAGCGGAAGCGTACGGCAGGCAACGCATTTGAAAATGTTTTCGTTCTCAGATGCTTTCGATTTTAGTAATGCGTCCACCACTCGCCGCCGCTATCGCCGGCACGGCCACACTGCCTCTGATCTAACGCTGCCAATGCAAATGTTCTGTGGATAATGATTTGCATTTTCGTTGAATTCACGCTCGTTGGACTTAAGCCCCCAACTACCTCCAAAAAAACTGCTCTTCGCCTGGCCTGTTGGAAGTGCCTTTGATGTTAACGCGAAATACTTTAAATTCTTTTGTGGCACTTTGTCTAATTTATCTTCCTCAACCAGGCCGAATTCGCGCTGATAAATAAACACGCCGTGCACTGAAAAAGAACGAAACGCTGCTTACTTTCGTTGGCTGTAGGATTGTATATTGAGTTTATTTATGATACAGCCCCCGAATGGGGAGCCTTTAATGCAATAACAACGGCGTGGTCTAATTTGGTCTAATTCGGTCTACATATATTGTGTGGTAAGGTAATGCACCTAACAGTTAATCTCTTTGAAAATAGACATTGATTTGTTGACCAACTACACATGAACACTGGCAGCACTCTAAACGGTTTGCCTTTGTCTACAAATGTACACGTGCGTATCGGTTTAAAGAAATTGAGTACGACGTAAATTAGTAACAGTTGTAGATAGAGCAACCGATGAAAATGGTCACTAATTTCTCACAAACGAACATCTCACAAAGTAATTGTGATTTGATCTGCTCAACGAAAGTAAGTAGACGAATTTTCTACCACCACTCTGTGGCGGCAAGTAAGGTTCCCGTAGGTATAACGTTCCCAAATATTGCATTTCCATATTCTCTTTTATAAACAAAAAATATTATAACTGAGACTCTGTCGCATTAGTATTGATTGGGGTTGTCAGAGATCTCCTTGGCGACTGTCTAATATCGTACCCACTACGTCATGGATTCACTGTTTAGGGGTCTCAACCAGGTAGCAAGTACAGCGAATAAATTTTGCATTGTCCCATGCCAGGTTTTGCTGGTCTCAGTAGTCTCAGCGTAGAATATTGAAGCTGACGCTGGCACTACGGGGAACCACCGACATGAACATACAGAGACTCAAAGCTAAAACAAGAGCCTTTTAGTTTCTAGGGCTTGAAAATAATAATTAGAAAAAGCTTATTACAAAAAGGACATGCTCAAAGGAATAGTCCTACAAGCTACCAGGAAAACAAATGAACTTATGTGGAGTAAGCGAAAAGTATTCTGTGTACTTTTTTTTTTGTAATATATACATATATTTTAATTTTATTCTTATTAAAGAACAACTTAAATTAAACTTAAAGCAAACGAAGAAATTAACAACAACTACGAAGTGAAGAGTGAACTTAACTACGTTGGAGTGGTGATTGGTTGATTGGTTAGCATAATTAGAGCTAAAATTCTGTTTATTGCGTGTAGTAAATTGAGCACCTCTTTAGAGATGAACAGCTGAAGTTTAAGGTTTCCTTTCTGCATGTGTCTCACCCGTTATAATTTAAAAATCGATGTTCGATTGTTTCATTGTATGCGAGCGTTACGCTTTTAAAAATTTTACCCAACTAAAATCATCAAAAATAGCAATATTAGTATTCACCAGCAGGAATTTCGTATAGTTGTAGAGAGTAACAATTAAAGAGATATCCACTTAGGGACAAGTTTAACCTTAATTTATATTAGTTTTTAGTCACACTGAATCTTAGCAGGTTTTATAAAATGTGTTTTGAGGTTTGTGTACATTTCAATTGCACAAATTAATGCGATTAATAGCTTAAAAATACCATAAATTGTACTCAATTTTAATTAAGTCGAATCCTTTGAATTATTTTTCAATTACATACTCGTCTACTTGAGTTCTTTGAATAAGCAATCTCAGTTTGAAATTACAGCATTCATTGTCTTTTACACGTCAATAAAATTTAATATTTTAATAAGATCGCTTTAATAAACAAAGCAAATAAATGTCTACAATATAAGTTGACTCGACTTAAATTTGTTTTAATTTAGTTTTAATTTATTAGCATAAATTTTGTGCTTTGCTACGGCCGGAAAATGTCTTTCATTTTCACTTTTACTGTGCATGAAAAATGTCTGAATGCCTTTAAAAAATGCTTTGCACAACAGCAATTAGAGAAGCCAATAAGAATATCGCCTCACTTTGAAGATTAAGAAATTTCTGATGGTGAAGCCGTATCAATCGTACACTATACTTCGAAAGCTGGAGTCATATTAAACCACCCTGGTGATATTTTTCTTCCCTTGAATATTGTTATCACTCCCCTGCAACATTGATGTCACTGAAGGCCAACGAATTCCCTTGAATTGGCCATCGGAGGCGCTGTCGAAAGTTGGCTATTTTTATTGGGATTAGCTTTTGTTTTATGTATTGTGTTTTGGTGCTTGTTTTTATGACATTCTTAGGCAAATATTCGACAGTTTATGACTTTCTTTTCAGGTCGTCCCCCACTTAGCTGCTTTTGACTTAAGCCGCACAGCGATTGGATTTGGTTCAGTTCATTTTAGGCAGCTCCTCACAACTGCTGATGTAAGTGGAAAGTATACGAGGCCCAGGCATGAAATGTTCCCAGGGTTATGTACTGCTTATCGGCGAGAAAGAAAGCCGTAAATTGGTTAAACGATAAAAATCGAATTTATTGACTCGTTGCTTGCCGCTCTGCAAAAGAGTTAAACATGCGGATTACGACCCTGTAAGCGCAGAGGTCAGCAGTGTCTTGACTATTTTTGATACGAGACCAAATTTGTGTGCTCCCACTAGATTCAAAGCTGGTTTACTGCAATAAGAAGTGTCTACGGAATTACGGCAATAAGCTTAAATTTTTATTTCTTTTTATGGAATATACAAAGCTATAAATAATATACGAGATTTTAAGGGCTTTCGAAACCAACGCATTCGTTTCTTATAAGCTGAGACTTTTCTTTAGTAGTGCATGAGAAATCAATCCCTTTTTGTAAAGATACGATTCCTCGATATATCCCTAAATTTGTTCAAGTATTATCAGTCGAAAATAGATAATCGATAATGGGTTAATAGAATGAGTATTACAAGATCCTATACTACTACCCCGTTTTTCAAGACCAAAAAAGTCCAAGAATTGTTGATGAAAAAAGAGTGAAAACTGCAATGATGACGTTCTAGCTATTCAAGCAGCCGTGTCACGGTGCTAAAGAACCTGTTTTCTGATGCTGATGAAACTGCATTTGAATCCCATGATTACTGAATTAAGTAAAAAGCGACCTAATACAGACCCCTGGGGGACGCCACCAGAGACTGTATACTGATTCGGTACTTCACTAGTGTCACATATTAGTATGTGTCTCTGAAAGTAGCTCGTAATAATGCTAGTAAGCTGATTAGGCCCGCGAAACTGCTACAGGGCTTCAAGAATCTTATACTAATAATTGAAAGCATTTTTTACATGTAAATAGGGTCGCCACCAGGCAGTATTCCTTGCTTCCATACATCAAGCGGGCATCCGCATTCATATATTCAGCTATGGTTCCAGCCGCTTTGATAGTATCTATAGTCGAGCATTACTTCCTAAAACCCTACTGATTGCTTCATAAGCTTCCATGGCATTGGTTAATGTGGACTCTGTCCTGTTTGCGATAAATCTCTCAAGTATTTTTCCGATCAAATCTATCACGCATAGAGGTTGGTATCCAGATCGGCAGAGCTATTGCCATTTGGTATTAAGACTAGGCGTTGAAACTCCCATCTTTTAGGAGTTGTATAAGACACAATCGTGTGGCATTGTACAGCCCTGGTTCGTAATACCATCCGGGCCAGGAGCTTTTGGTCTTTAAGTAGGCCTGCTGCTGTCGTAACTTAATCCCAAGGTTCATGCATGTAGATGCTCTGGCAGGAAAACAGGACAGTGACAATATGTTGAAGTAGTCGCTGTTCGGTTTTCATTTTGTTTTTCTTTTTTTTTTGTGACCAGCTGGTAGAAAACTCTATGTGACTGACTATAGCTGGCAACAGTGAAGTCAATTATATAGCTCCCTGTACCGCATCAGAATGTGAACGTTGAACCACTGTTGAGTAGCATTATATCCAGTGTTGCGAAGATACCAACCCATAATCTGCCTCTTGGTGATCTGCTGGACATCCGAAGTCAGCGGCTGATGCATTACAGTCCTCTGCCATAATAAATGGGTGCCTTCCTCTGCTGGTATATAGCAACTCTTGCTATTACGAAACCATCATTAGTTCGTACATCTGAAAGGTGTTCTCTTCGACTACCGCACACCCAAGTGGCAGGCTTACCTCTGTTGTCTGAGGCCCAGTTATTTTCTACTTTTAACATGTAATGACTACATCAATATCCTGTTAGCTAGTAGTTTGCGATATAAACTCCTCTATATTTTTGATTTATACTATATAGACGAGGCTTCAGTTTGTTTTCTGACTGGCTCCAGAACGCTTTGAACGGCGTGTTGCAGTTTCTCCATGTTGGGGTCACCAGTCGTAGTTTAAAAAAAAGATTCCCTTTGAGCTCTTTTCAAAACTGGTGGAGCGCAGAGGTTCCTTGGCCAATAATTTGCATCCAGGCATCCCTTCTTTGCACGCGCCTTCTCCATTTGGTAATACCAAGATTTTTCAGCCCTTCAGTCATCTGCTCCTGCCAACGTAGTAGTACTCTGCCTCTCGAAATGACGGAATTTTGTTTTTTTAATTATTTATTTTATAATAAATCTATATCATTAACAATTATTTATTTAATAATAACAACAACAATAATAACAACCTGTTTCTTCCTAGTTCTAAAAGTAGAGTGAAGTGTGTTACATCTAACATTGATTACTTAAGGCTTATCTAAAGTTTTGGAAACGTGTAAAATTAATGGGAAAGAAATAGTAGAGAGATATGCTACATTATTAAAAAGAATTAAGCCTAATCGTTATCGTAATATACATGACCTATGGTACATAACATAAAAACAATTATGAAATATGTACAACAGATATGTATGTTTTATACACACACAGAAATATTACCCGTTATGTAGACGTATTCACGTAAAACGGCCGTGTCCCTGACACAGCTACACACCCCATTTTTTAATTTGAATGAAATGGAATGCGAGGAAATTAGAGAGATATGGTATTCTATATATCTATCGATATTGATCGATGATTGGTACTAGCTATTGACATTCAGGCATAGTATCAATACTCTGCCAAAATATCGATATTCACACAAAGTATCTGGTAGTAGTCAGACGTCTCACAGGCAGTCAGTTGTCCAGGTTCATCAGTCAGTCGGTCATTAATCAATCGCTACATCGTTCTAGATCATAATCTTTATATTATACTAATTATACAATTCAATAAACAATATCGCATCTATGAGTACTCTTAACCATATTCGGCACACTTGACACTTTTCTTGGTTTTTAACGTACACAGCTGAAATTTTGGCATATAGATATCATTGAAATAACGGAATCCCCTAATAATCCGATGTCTGCTATTCGGAAAAGTTTTTTCTTTTTTTAATTATGGAACTGCAATTTTTGGAGACTTTATTTAGAGTGTCGCCCTAGGACTATTGGATCGCATAGTCCCTGTTTAAGGCCATGGATCCAAAGTATACCATAAAGTACCATAAATAATTTGACGCGCAAATTTTTGCAGAAGAAACTAACCTTTCTGCGAAAACTAGAAAGTAGTTTAACGACTTTGGTAAGCCTTGATTTTGCATTGAAAGAGGCCTCGCTGAATTCTTGTAACTGTATTGAACAAATTTTATAATCTGGTTTACTTCCACAAAATGGCTATATCTCTGCAGCCAAGAAAAACAAAATTGCATCGTCAGAAACAAATGTTAAGAAATGGTTCGAATACAACAACAAGTACGGAAATTGGACAATAGATGAGTGCAAGCATTTAGTCTGATCTGATGAATGGATCCGTCCAAGGGAAAAGATTCAACGACACTATGTCTAACAGACTGTAAGGCGCGGTGGAGAATGTTTGGGGTTGCCTCACATGGTGGCACATTTGGACACTGCCTGAAATATATGGTATAATGAAAAAGAAGACTACCTCAATATTTTTATTTTTATTATTATTATTATTATTTTTTTTTTTTTAAAACCCATCTCCTTGATTTTGTTGAGAAGTGTGCCTACAATGAAGCTGATATTACGTAGCAGAGTTGGGATCCGAAACACACTTCTACAGTCGTTCAGAAATCTTTGGCTAGTCAAAGTTTTAAGTTGATGCAGTGATCAGCTCAAAGTCCTGACTTCTATCCGATTGCGAATTTTTGGCCAATCGTGAAAAGACGGTTTTGATGGTACGATTTAGACCCATAACCTCTGGAAGATTTGTAGCAACGTGTGCAGTTGGAGTGGTAACAAATTTCAATGGAAATAATCCAGAACTTAGTGGAGAGTATGCCAAACTGAGTAAAAAATTTAATTAGGAAGAAGGACTAAGTACTAAAATTATATTTTCTAAGAATTTTAGAGAAGTGCAGAAATGAGCACATTCGATTTTCTATGGGTTTGTTTTATTTCTTTCTCTTCTAAGCTTTTGCTCTTTTCTTTTTACAATATTCACTAATTTGTTATGAATTTTTTTAATCTTTAATCTTTACTAATTTAATTTAATCTTTACTAATATTAAAAATGCGAAAGTAACTATGTCTGTCTCTCTGTTACCACTTCACGCCTAAACAGCTGAACCAACTTTTATGAATTTTGGTATAGAGTTAGATGGGACCTTTGGAAACCACATAGGTGGAAAAGGCGCTGTTTCTGTAATTGCTTTTTATGTGGATGAATGATAAAAAAAATTCGATTTTTCTTGCTTTTGCTCCCCATAGTACATATGTATATTAATTACATATATATACTGTTTTTGGAGTAAGCCAACTTTCACCTTCTAAGATCGGAGTCCCTTAAGCAAAAAAAAATGCCATCTTTTGCTCTTTATTCCAAGCATTATGAAGTTTTCGAAATTGCTGTGCTACATTAAACCGCATACAATTGATTCTTTATTGTAGAAATTTAACCAACTTTGTAAATCCGAACATGCAAGTTCAAAATTGAACCAACTCACATTGAGTGCCACACACACTCACATAACCCAAATGAAGTCGGAACAAGAAATGCCGACACTCAACGGGCAAAGAAGCGAAATGAACTTCGATGGACACAAGCGCAACAAATAAATGGCCAATAATAAAAAGATAATGGTATTGGCATCAATCGAATATTGATTTGATGGCAACAAAAGGAGGACCAGAATGGGCACGTTGCCGGGGTCGACGAAAAATGCCGACAAAACCGAAAAAAATGAACCAAAAAAGAAGAAGAAGAAAATTTAAAAAAAAAGCGATTGAGCGAATGAACGAACGGACACAAAAAACCAATAAAAGATAAATGCAATATATTTTTGCTCTATATCAGCGGGTGGTTGAGGGTGCTTGTTGGTGCTGGCAGTTGTGGCAAGTAGTGAACGCGTGTTTTTTCCTGCTATGCTTAGTGTTGCTGCTATTGTACGCTCCCTTGACACGCAGATATACATTCCGGCCGGCAATTTTCCAATTTAAGCAATTTGCGTCAGAAAAGAGGGGCGAAAACCAAAACTAGCACGTTGAACCGATCAACTAACCAAGCAACTACCCAGTAGACCGGACCGAACCAACCGCTCAAACTCAATTTTTGGCAAGAGTTGGCGATAAACTCAGAGTTGCTTGCATGTGTTGCGTGACGGACAGGGGCAGCACGGGTTAGTTGAGTCGAAAAAAGTGGCAGTTAAATTGGTGAAAAATGTACTTTTACAAATCAAAAGGATGTTAGCCGCTTTGACAGCTTGTTTACATCAAGCATCAGACGAAACTAACTGACTGGCGGAGTGACGGACTGAGTGAAGGCAAGGAAAATTCCGTAGCCACTCAAAATGAGTCAAATCATACGTCTACGCATGTAATAGCAATTGTAGTCTTTAGATCAGCGGCAGTTAAAGGCATTAGGCAAACGCCAAATACGTAATGCTTAACGTCGAAACGCACATAACCGCAGAATTTTTAATTAAATTTTCATAGTGAACGTTTGTACTCCCAGTGACTTATACGATACAAGAGCAATTTATAATGAAACAACAACAGCCACAGGCAACATCGAAAACAACAAATCGATAGTGTCCGGAACAGCAATGCGAACCTTTCAATAATTTATACGTGACCCTAAAAACCCGTTTGAGCTCACAAAGTCAGAGTTGGCAGCCAAAACAAACAACAACAAAAATAAAAGAAAAACAAAGTGGCAACCCAAAAAATGAGTGTTGTAAAACGAGCGTGCTCACACAATAAGAGATCAGCCCAATTTAAATTGGGCAGCAAACGAAATTCCCGCGCCAACGAACAAAAAATGACGCGAACAGCAGCGACAACAGCAAAAGCTACGGCTTTCTAGCACCGTAGAAAGCCACCTGCGGCTGCAATGTTGAAACGCCCAGCTTAAAAAATGCTTACAATGCTTTAATAATATGCCAAAACGAGAAACCTTTAAAAAAACGAGAGAGAAAAAATTGTAAAAAAAAAGTTGTAAATTCATTTTGCATATGCGGCTCCACACCTAACGCCCCTGGCATTGCTGGCGCTTGAACATTTTTGGTCAGCACCAATTTAAATTGTTTTTGTTTTATTTTTTGCTTTGCTTTTGTTTTTGGGTACTTTGGTCAACCCCGAGAGATAGGCCATTCTAGCCGCATAACGCCCTCTTTGGTGCCGATGATAACCATTGACACACTCGCATGAGCAGAGTAAGGCACGCAAGATAAATAACAACAACAACAACAACAACAACAAACCTTCTTCTTATCGCATGTGTTCGGCACTTTGATAAGCTGCAATTGGTAAGGCATATTTAATTATATTGCCATTTGCAAACGCTTTATTTCATCATTTACATCTAGCCTCACTTCTACTCGCATATTCCAGGTTTTCGGACTCAGATAACAGGCACTCCGACAACGGCTGTAAAGCAGCAATCCCTTAAGCACTTTTCGTGAAAGTGAGCGCCTTTCCGGCCCCAAAGTTTGCGTAACTTCAAGTCTTTTCACTACCAGAACTTGCCATTGCCCTCCACTTGTTGTATCAGCAACCACGAGTTTTACCACCATGACATCATCTGAGTCGTATTATCAATAATATAGTATTAATGCTGCTGCCATCGAAACCGTTCCTTACCTAACAAAGCCTTACCTAACCTAAGCTATCCCAAGCCCTCTTAAATATGCTAATTATACTTCCATTCTCTTTACACTCTCCTTTTTAATAGGCAAATCAATGAATTTTCTTTAAAAGATTTGATCTAAAAGATTTACTATATATTGATAGCCGAACAACTTCAGGATGTAGTCTCAGACAGAACATTTTCTATTAATTCGAACTTGAAACCCGAATCAGCGGAGTTTTGTGTCCGGAAAGGTTAGATCCCACTTTTGAAGACTAGCTGAATAATTTGTCTGCCTAAAAAGGCAACCTTCCTTATTAAATTGTTATATAAGAGGCCTCTTTGACTTATCCAGTTTTGTTAGATACTGTGATAGTATTTACTTATCCCAATAAGTAGTTTACTGAAGTCACACAGTTATCATTTTTACTGAAACAAGAGACTCTCACAAAAGTCCAATTTTCCTTTAGTTTGTAATTCCAGATTTATCTATGGGACTACCGATTTGCGACACTGAGGGAGTATTAACATATGTGTTATATTTCGCATTGTTCGGGAGATGAACCAAAGACTGATTTTGAGGGTATACAAAGTCGTACTCAAACGAAACACTGTGCCTTGTTGTGTTCGAAGCCAATTAAACTGCTCAGCACCCTGCAGTGAGTTACTCTGTCCCAGTGGGTTCTTCATTGTGGTTTGTTGGTTTATTATTATTTTTACTGGACATTACGAAATGCACACATTAAAGTTTTAAAACGAACAGTGCCTTTCAGTGTAGAAGCTACTTTTTTGTGGATTTTATTGGGCCTATTTACTTTTAATAGCAGCAATTGCCACAATTCTGGTCAAAGTTGTTGATTTGGCTATTGTAGTTGCACAAAAGCGTTGCCAATTATCGATTATCCAGCTGCGTACGGTTGACACTAATTTCGATTTATAAACTTTACGTTTCAACGAACATGAAAATAAAACGGATTTAGTGCAATTCAGTAAGCTCCGAAATATTAGATACTAGTACATATTCTACTTCAATGATTGTTGCTTAAAAGTTATTGTAAACTGTGGTATGTCCTTAAAAAGTCTGCCCTCCGCTATCACATATCCGTTATTCGCCATCACCCGCTACCATTTTATACCACTTGAGTGGTAATTTACGAGTGGCATTAGCGTCGCTGCATTGTACCAAAGGCATTACATTCAAACGATTCAGTAATAAAAGGGAGTATACTTGTAAGGTCCAGGCCAGATAGGTCAGTTAAAGCTTTGTCCACGTAGGACAACGAAAGTTCAAAGGAAGTTAGTTCATATGGTAGACGTTCGGCAAGAAAACCTAATGGATAATGGCTTGTCCGAGACCTTCCAGCTTTAGTAGGCTGTAGCTATTCAATGCCTTTGGGCCAAATGCCCCAAGTGCCATAACAGCATTTCCAGTGTAAGAGCGAACTTATGCATCCCTCATTGAGAAGCATTGATAGGTGCGGCTATGGGATTCATAATACAAGTGATATTTTATATGAATAATTTAATAAAAATTTATAACGAAGAGCTGGCAATAAATTTACTTAAGCCAAATTAGACAAACCAAGGAGAACACTTATGAGTAATGGACACCGTACCATAAAATCTAATTATGCCAATGAAATTTTAGTTTAATCAATCAAATAATTATTACTGCTGAAGCTGAAGCAATGAAGAGAATTGTCTAGATATACAGTGTGGAAAGCTCCGTTCTAGGAATATGGATTGGAATTCGAATGACAACTTGGTGGTGCGACAAACGACATATTGAGAAAGAACGAACTCTTCCTTGGTTTCGCAAAGTTTGTCCTTATCATGCCTTTGGAAGCTTCTTGCTCAACCCTTTATTGCAGAAGACCCACATTACGTTAACCTAACATTACCTAAACCTTGGCTCTTAATCACATTTAAAGACGAGCCCATAGACTTTAATACAATTTTAAACTAAATCTGATAACTTGTTTTCCTCAATTGAGTAAACATTCATGTCAACTTCAGACCTCTAAGGTTTTGTTTATTGCACTCTGATGCATGTTAGCGAGATTAATTAGAAATGTGTACTACAGAATAAACATATATATAAGCTCTACCAGCTACATCACAAGTCAAGCATCGAGCTCTGTTTCAGTGTGCTTGCTAATCAGTGTGCATTCGATTGCGAACCTGATAAGGCCAATGTGAAATTGCTGAGCACAATGAAGTTCTACTACTGCTTTTCGTGTATTGCGTTTGGTGTGCTGTTTATGCAAACATCTGGTATGGAATATTAGCTTAAAGAATAAAATTATATTTCTAAAATATTTTCAAAATTCCACCAGCTCAAACAAAATCCAGAGGCATTGGACCCCAGTGCCCTTTGGGTAGATACATTAACGGTAGTAACTGCACACTGCCGAGCGGCAAAAACGGTGTCTGTGCTCAAATATGTAAAATACCATCGAATAAAGAAGCCGAGTTTTGCTGTCATATCAAGTACTCGCACTCCTTGGATGTTTACTATTGTTGCCACGAGGAACTCAGTGGCTGGGGTCGAGGTGCTGTTGGCGGTGAGAAAACAGAGCCCGATGAGTTTCCATACATGGTGAGCGCGCAGCTCTGGTTAAATAAACTGCTTGTATCAGTGTTCCCGTGTTCCAAAGGTCGCGCTGGGTTGGTTCTCTGAAGACAAACTATTCCAATTTGATTATAAATGTGGCGGCGTCTTGATTAGCCCAAAGTTTGCACTTACTGCAGCCCACTGTGCCAATGTTGATGGGTAAGTTTCTAGACTTCCGATAACATAACAAGTAATAGTGGATGTCATTTATGCACAGTCAAGAGCCCAACATGGTATTGCCGGGCGGCGTTAATTTATCCAATAACACCGCTGAACCGCTTACAATCGATAAGGTCTACGAGCATCCCGATTATGATCCGGATTGGGTGTACAATGACATCGCACTAATTCTACTCTATGGAAACTATACGTGAGTATGAAGAAGCAAAACGCCGTGATACAAATTTTTACAAATAATTAACTCTAGTGGGATCACACTTGGCCTGTGGCGGCGTTCGTATATATCAAACAGTAATTTCACTGCTATTGGCTATGGCGATACAACATTTGGTAACTACAAACAAACCAGACGTTTATCATCACCGCCTCTAATTAACTTCTGCTTATTGCTCAGGTGGCACATCATCCGATGACCTTCTTAAGGTGTTTCTTCAGCACGTCTCGAACAGAAAGTGTCAGCGTTTTTACGAGGATGAGGAGAATATGCCAGATGGCCTCATCGAGAGTCAACTATGCGCCAAGGATTCTAAGAACATCATGGACACCTGTCAGGTATTGCGTTACTAATATGAAAAAAGGGCAATAAAGACATCCGATTTTTTTATCATCTTAGGGCGATTCCGGTGGTCCCCTCATTATGACTGTCTACAATAATAATGATGACAGTGAGAAAGAGTATCTTGTTGGCATTACATCCTTCGGACAGGGTTGTGCCCAATCGCCTCCAGGCGTCTACACCAAGGTATCTTCTTATATTCCTTGGATCAAAAACATTACCAGACCCTGGAGGCGTGCAAGTAAAAAGGCAAAGAATAGAAGTGTTTATTGATCATAAAGTTAATCAAATGAGAATATTGTAAAACCGGTTTCAACACGAGGCCTATCAGAGTACTATGAATAGTGAGAATAAATCACTTCTTATTTCCTGCAGTAAGCATTGCGATTATTTTTGTGCCCTACATGCAAAGGCTGCCGATAGATCATTTTTAATTAATAAAATCAAATTAGTCTGAGCCTTCGACAGAAATGACATCCGGAATGAGATGTATTAATGTAGACTATATTTGTTAACTTTAACTATCAGTTGAAAAGTTCTAAACTTGAATTTCTTTAATGAAGAGTATCTGTGATTCGTGAAAGATCCATAATTTATTGCAATCGCGTTCGTTCATGCATATCAGATTTGAATTCTCGACTTGGGCAAGGTAATACTGCTCATCAATCACACTATTGTCGACCGGTTTGTGTACATTAAGTGTTTGTTAAGTGAACTGGTTTGGCTCCACGTGCTCAGAGCCGGCAACATTTGCGGATTCACTGCCTCAAATGACATTGTTTAGTGATAACTGGGAAAGTAGTTTCAAATAAGCCGCGTCAAACTTCGTTACAACCGTAATGATTATTAATTAATTACTATAAAACTGAATTTTATAGTTGGAAGCGTTTCGCGTTAGATTATTGAAGCAATCGTTAAAACAAACTGTCTTCAAAAATCCGATTCCACGATGTTTGATTTGTGCATAAAATGAACACAGTTCCTAATATTAAGAATTGTTTTACCCGGGCATGAATTTTGACTGACTTTTTTACTAACATTGAGAGTTGACCTGGACATATGAACAACACTTTTACTAGCTCCAATTTTAGACTTTCTACTTCCTAACAATAACTTAAAACAACCACCGTATTCTGCCCGGATTGAGAAGACGAAATTCGCTGAAAAGTTAGTCTGATGTGCTAACTTGGGTATAAGAATCCCGCAATCAGTATTACGAACCTGGACATGGATTTGTGTTTGTAAGCCTGGCAGTTGGCTTAACATCAAAGTAGCTTATTTTGATTAGTATTTTTTGATGTCTGTTGTTGTCCTAACCACAAGAAAAAACTGTTTCATGACTGGTATATCCAGTATGACATGCGCTAAGCAGTACCTGAGGAAAAGGCCTTTAGCACCCGAAATAATGCCTGCAACAAAACTCGCTCCATTTAACCTGTACCCGCAGTATCCAGGACGTTGTAGCTACTTATCTCAAACAGGGCTTTATATAATCCGCTTAGCAAGAAGTATATTATTCACTGTGTGTAGGCCGATAACAATTGCTGTTAGTTCTTAGGAACTTGCGGAAAAGGCGTGCAACTGATTATACTATCGGTATGTGCTCGGGCATAATAGCTCTGTCTCTACAGAAGTCTAAGTTAAAATTAGAGCAAGCATATTCGTGCATATTTGCCTACTTGCGATTATGACATAAGGCTGATACGAGGAGCCTAAGCGCGCTATTATGTTCCTAGAAACTCTTTTTGCTAAAACGACTTCACACTACCGCTTTTCGACATTCATATATAAAGCAATTCAGATCCCATCTGTTGTAGCTTGATGAAGTCAATTTCAGTTTTTTTTTTTTTAATGTTATTCTTTGCCAGGCTCACACTACTACTCCAAACATTTGAAGGGTGTCTGCAAAAATTTCAGAGTGTTTGTGCTATTGTTGGCTTACTTTCTTAGCTTGTTAGTGTAGTTAAGCGCAACAATTTACGAAAGCACAACGACTCGGCTCAAAAAGGCATAAAAGATTTAGCAGTTGTTACAAATCATAAATGAGTTTCTCCAACAGCGAGTAGATGACAGTCAATGCGAATGGCAATCAAGTCGGCATAACAAGCGCAACAACGGCAGCAGCAGCAGGGCGACTAAGTCGACGGTGTCTCTGGGAGCTCGCGTAGACAACGGCGAATCTGCAGTTGCTACTGCACTGCAGTTATAGTCCCAAACTTTATGTAGTTTCTAATTAGCGCACTAAAGATATTCAACACTCAGCGTAATTAAATAGAATGTTAAGCGAGGCGCTTGCCCAGCTTGCTCGAAAGGGAGAAACTCGGGAACTCGGGCGGACGTAGAGGTGCGCCTTTAATTACTCTGCAGAGGCGTTTCGCTTGTAGAAACAGTTGCGGAACCTAATTTCAATGATGGCTTGCAGCAACACCAGTAACACCAACTACAAAAGCAATAACAAGCTTCAGCCAAAATGCAAAAGTTGCCCGCACAAATTAATCATAACTTTGCCTTTACTTTCGGCGCATAGCTTGGGCGGGAACCGGAAAAGCTGTGCTTGCTCTTCATCTTCATCTGCATCTCCATCTTGTTCTTGTTCGTCGACGACATCAACTTCAGCGTCACGCACCGTGGCCCATTAAAAATGTGTTAAGTTCTGTTGCAAAAATTGTTGAGCATATTTTGAAATGCAAAAACTCGGAAAAAATCTATGCATAGACTGTCTTCTTCTTCTTCCTCCACGGTTCTCCGAGTCCCAGAGGCCCCGGTGTGCGTGCGGCATTTTAAGCCAATAAATTTCATCTGTGTTGCGACATTTATCAAAAATGCAAACTTCAAACATGAGCAAGGGAAAGTGTCGAGCTTGTTGGGTAGCGTTGGCCTAGGATGGCTGGAGTGGGCTCGGAAAGGGGAAGTAATTCTTCTTCGGTGCTTAGAAGTATTACAACTCTTGAATCACTGCCTTGGTTGGCAGAAAGCTTCATTGGTTGGTTGGTTGAACAGAAGGTTTCAACGTGGATGTGAAAGATGAGAAATTTGGTGCTTCACAAGGCCAAAAGTTGGGCGAGTTGGTTGTTGTTGTTAGCTTAGTTCAATGGATGGTGGTTGGTTGGGTGGCTCATAAAGCCTGTAGTAGGTTGCTTGGTTAGTTGGTTGGATGCTTTGGGTGATTCTCTGGTCTTTAGTTGGTTGGAACCTTAGTTAGTTGGTTGGTAGATTGGTTGTCTCTTCGGTTGGTTAGTTGTTTCTTTGGTTGGTTGCTTGCTTGGTCGTGATTATTTTGGGGGATGGTGATGAACACTCGGCTCTCTTTCTTTATTTTCTTATACGAAAAAGTTTAAAAGTTGTAGGCAGTTTCAGTCACACGAGCTCATATACACAAACTGCAACACCAGTTGCAGATAGCACTTTTTGAATTATGGCTCTGCAGCGTAAGCTTCGCTTGGCGGCTCTGCGGGCAGCAGATGCAGCAGGAATGCAACTTTGATTACGATTCTGTTTATTTTGGCTTTAAAGTTTGCATTACATTGAAGAAGTTTCTTCGTCGTCGTAGAGAAATAAAATAAAATTTGCAAATTCCTTTGTGCTGGAGGTTGAAATACTCGTCTTTTTCACATATTGCAATTGTCTTGCCATACGAGTGAGCAGCAAAGTGCCACTTGAATGTCGTAACTCTTCTGTCTGTTTCTCTGTGTTTGTCTATGGGTAAATATGCTGGTTATGTAATCAGCAATTCTTTTAGTCCCAGCAGGCAACTTCAAATAAAATGTACTACAATGAAATTTATTTTCTCAAATTATGAAATAATGAAAGAAGGAAAATTTTAACTGCAAAGGATCGTTCATTGAGCCTGTGATATCTGTTGTAAATTAGTTTTGCGAAATTGTTTGTCTACGCACTGTGACCATGTAACAAATATTCTCAGCCTAAAGGACATCGCTTATCATCAAGAGAGAGAGAGAGAGAGAGACATGGTTAAAGGACCTCAGCCATAGTAAATCTGTGGCAATGGTGTTTAAGGACAAGAGACCAGTGGGATGAGAAGCCTACAAACTAAAGTGGATTCACGTCACTTCAGCTTCAGATTCTAGATATTATTCATAAAGCGGGGCTGTTCTTCTGTGAAGAAAACAATGCCTTCTTGCCTTTTAGACAGAGCAAGCCTAAAAACAGACTTGAGGAGATCCAAATATTTTAGAAGAAACAAGTGGTTTATCCTTGTGAAGTCCTCTGTTAAAAAAAAAGGAGACAAAGCCAAAGATTTCAAGGCCAATTCTCTTTATTGACATAGTTGCTACGCAGCGAATGCCCATCAATCCTTCAGTACTTACAAAGTGATGAAAAACGTGGCACTTACAGTTACAGTTCTCGGTTTTATCAGTTGGAATTCGTTCTGCTATCTTACAACTACCATCTGTTCAGAGATAATTATTCAGAGAGCATTGTAATGCTACATAGTCTGTCGATAACTGAACGCCGAACGAGGTAATCCGAAGCCCTCATAAAATTTAATTAGTACTCATTCGCTTCTCTTGGGGGCATGGGACCGCCACAATACTCTTCCCTCCAACTCTAGTCTGTGCTCGTTCTTCCGAGGTACAGCTGGCTGCTGGTTCGTGTGCCAAAATGTCGTCATCACGGACGAGGGTAGGATAACCAATGCTTGTGTTGGTTAATCGTTATCGAATGGTCTGTCTGATATTTTCCTTAGTCATGGGAGTGCCAAGGAATAGTGCCACTACAGGCGGTTGGTTAGTTGATCCTCTGTTTTCTATGTCGGTTTCAATGCGTTCCTTACCCTATTAAAAACGTCGGCACGACATGTTGTCATAAGAATTTAGTGTCGCGGAGTTATCATAAGATATAGTAAAATCATAGAACCCATTAGCTTTAAATATTAATTTTGATTTTATAATTTCCAAAAATTAAACCACAGATTGCTATAAAGCCTCTACATATTCTCATAATATAAACCAGGAACCAGGTTTTCACTCTAACTGAACGATCCACTTATGCTTTGAATTCAATTTGTTCTTATTCTTTTTACATTTTATATGGGCTGACGACTACGTCAGAGTATGCCCACATTCTCTTTCATATCTATAACTTCCCTGAAACACTCAGGCACGGTCACACAATCTTGATAAGCTTCTTCTTCAATATACGATCAAATTAAATAATGGTTGGATCGACTGGAATCGAGCTAAACACATTCGCTGTCCAGTTGACTACTTCCGGTACATCAAACTATTGGAGAGCTACAGGACGTTTGAGTTGACTTATGGGTTCGGTGAAGAAAAATTATACTCACTTTGTTACAAATTTCATATTACAGTTATAAAGCCCATGAAATCTTTAAAAATTATTAAATCGCCGCACGTTGCGGTTTGAAAAGCACCGCATAATTGACTTGGCTCTAACTTCCATTTAGCAGTTGCAAAAGCGCCATCTACGAGTGAAATTTGTGCATGCTACGTATGACTGCAAAAGTTAAAATTCTTTCATACACATGACCGGAAAATCAAATTCTGCTTAGACCATGTCTAACTTTTAATTTAATGTGTTTGTGTTTCTTTTTCCGCTTTGAATTTGGTCATGTCTTCGCCTAAGCCAATACATAGGGTGCCTCAATTTTGGTGCACAACCTTGTTCAAAAAGGCCCTTTAGCTGATAGCAAGAAGGGACTTAATAAGAAAAAAAACCGACGTCGCACTTTTATGACCCGAAGCTGAACAAAATTACTATTTGCGTGCACTTAGGCTTTCCTGTGAAGCCTGAGCCGCGTGAATAACGCAGTAGACAATGCTCTCGACTATTTACATTTAATCCTGCAATGGGCCGGCTAGCAGATTTCAAAAGGTAGGAATACACACAAATGCAGCCATTTAATTACTGCTCACAGTCTTTGGGATCTTTGTTATTTGAGTTTACTAAGAAGATTTGGTTTTTGCAAAATTTCGAGTTCTGTTTATTGCTGTTTGCAGACGAGCCGCAGCGTAATTTTCACAGCGATGTTCTTTTGCATTGGTTGGTTGATTTTCTCATTGAGATTTCTTAGACGACAGACACGCATGCGACGCATTCAAGCAGCCGAATGCATAAATGGAAGGGATTAAATGCCATGGTATCCTGGACACAATAGCTTTGCGGGGAACGAAATGGCAAAGAAGCTTACAAAGGGACGAGCTTGGCTTGCATGGTAAAATCATAGGCTGCCTCACTGCAGATGAATTATTAAGATTTACAAATTGCTAAAAGTATCCTCACAGGTCACATTGCCTAGCCTTACTTCGTGAAAGTTGGGCATATGTCCGGCTCTATGCATATTGCGACATAGGTGAACTCACAATTTTGTCATTAGAGAACATTAGAGAATCCATGTCATTCAAACCCCGGTAAAGATTAACTCGACTGTTATCAACTCATAATGACCTTCACGCAATGACCTTCATTCCACGGCATCACTTGTAGTGTAGTGATACGCAGCCTACAGGGGATCTAAACATCTCAGCCGAAGTACATTTAACCTCGCTTAAATGCTGTTTTCGTCTCTATCTGAATTGAAATAGAGATAGTTTCTCTACATACTCGTATGTACACCCAAACACTGAATACATAGTAACTATTAGTATCCTCTTGTGTGTGAGTCTAGCTGCGACTTTGGCAGCAAGCGATAGTTTTTTCCATTGTAATACTTCTTTGTTTGTCACATCGTCTGTATGCGTTACGGGGTTGGGCATGTGCGAATGAACAAGAAAAAACAACAAAGCGATCGATCGGCTGTCCTCATGTGCGGTGTTTGGTTCGCAACTAACTTCTTATGAGTGTAGAATGTTTGTTGTACTCGCAAAATACACACCTATAGATGAGCTACTTTTTTATGCATGGAAGGAAGCTATATATAAATTTGATTACATTAGACTACAGAGTGTGGTAAAGAGTACAAGCATCTCCTATCCAGTGTGGCCTTCTCCATATATTGGGGCAGTTCTGCGTGGATCAAAGCTTACTAAGGTGCTTCAGGCTCTGAAGCCCTGTTCTGACATGTACTTCACTGTGGCATAGAATATGTTTTGCTACTTCTTCGTATTCATTGCAATAGCTTCAGATATATTCAATGCTAACCCCATTATCTAGTCCTAAACTCTGTTATGCTGTATGTAAAAAGCCCCTTGATGACGGCCATTGGCACGTACGGGTTTTAAGCAGTAGTGAGTGTTTTTTACTGTTGCCATATCTATAATATCTTCAGGGGAGTCTGACTTATGGCTACTGTTATTGGACAAATAAACGCGTGACTGTAACATTTTCCTCTTCCTTTCCACGCTCTTTCATTTCCATGCCTCGGAACCCTAAAGAGAAAGAATTTGCGTCGGCGGTCAATATCGATGATTCCACGTCGTAAGCACCCAAAACTAATTTTGAGCTGATGGTGACAACGTACAGAGTTAAGATTGCGGATCGGAGTATAAGTTTTTTATTTTTGTGAGTGAAGTTTGAGAGAGTAGAGAGCGTCAGGATGAGAGTACGAGTGATGCTGAGGCTGTCGTCATGTTTCACTTCTTTCGTCGTGTTGGAACACCATTGCTTTACAGAAAGTTGGACATTCATCTTGAATTTTCTTTATTCCAAGAAAAAAGCATAGACTTGAGTAATTTTCAATTTTCGTTGGATGTCGCAGTCGTGCCACGTGCAACGTGCAACTAAATAAATACACAAATAATTTAAGCAAATAAATAAATAGCTAATCCTAGGACGAAGTAAAGTACATAAATTAGTTTAATGTTTAAATCCAGTCGCAGGCGGTAGAGAACGAAGACGACCTAAACCTCGTTGCACTCGAGGAACAATTGATGGCAGTCGAAACCGGAGCGCCCCCGACGGCCGGCATCATACAAATGCTCGAAGCTGCTGTCGCTGGTACGGTCCAAGAGATACGACGTGGCGTAGCTAATTGGGCAGAGGAGCAGAGGCGATTAATATCGAGTGGAATTGAGTCAGGTATTATATACTCACGATCCAAGCTGGCAGAAGATGCTGCTGCCGCCGATCTCACGCACGCACTCCGTATTCGCGTCGCACATGTAGCGCTGCATGCACTTGTCCTCGGAGCTGCGATAGGTGCGCACGTAGCCCTTGAGCAGGGAGATGCTCGCAACGGCGGCATCGCTCACCGAGTCACGTTTGCCCAGAGAGCGCGCGGTCAGCGAACGATGTGAGAATGAGGTCTTCAGGGCGTCCAGCAGATTCATAACGATCTGTATAAACTGTAGGGTTGGTCACGACCATAAGGATGAAACAGAGAGCGCACAAGAAAACAAGAAAGAAAAGGAGAAGACGCATAATGATTTGAATTCAATCGTGACTAATTTCTGCGAGTGCAATTCTGTTTGACTGAATGAATGATTGCAATCGCTGCCGCTGCAGCTGAACGTACCAGACTTGTGCAATTTACAGTTGTTAATAGGCGGGAAAGCAAGTAATAAAAACATAAAAATAGCAACAACAAAATGAAAAATCTAATCTAATAAGAATTGAGCAAAACAAATGAAAAATTGAAGTTATTGTTTACCTCGCCAGCTTGTTTGGCCATCGAGTTCACTTGGTCGGGGTCTCTGGTGCCCAGCACGGACGAAAGCACAGCCGCCAAGATGCCCTGTTCGAAGTGAGCGATTGCGGTGAGCGCGCGCACGGGCGAGCGGGCGAGCAGGCGAGAACGTTCAAACAAATCAGAACGCAACACAAAAAAAGAAAGAAAGAAAGAATCCAATCACCATTTGAGTAATGCAATAAATATTAAACAAAAAAGGCGGGAGTAGTCAGGTTAGTTGGGAAGCAAATACAAAATAAATTATGAATAAGCCAAATTAAATAATTCAGATAAGCTTAAACTTTAATTAAAAAAGCGTTTCCCAAAGTTACAACTATGACTTTTTATAATAAATCACAACCTGTTTAATTATGGTTGTCAATCTGGATCAAGCGAGTTTTAAAATTTCAGTTCGTTCGAAATCACAAACTTAACACTTTTGGCCCCTAATAGATATCGGCTTCAGGATCCTAGCAGCGACATACGCATTGACCCAAACTTTCAGTCGCAGCTCTAGATTAAGATCACCTACTTAAAAATGTTAAGCAGACATTTCATACTAGTACCTAGTCAATGGTAGTGGTCTTTCCTATATGAAACCCTCTAAATAAGAATTGGTCATCTGGAACATATGGGTTGAGAAAACTATGGAATTGGTTCATTTTATTATTACAATAAATATTTTGTGCCAAATCGAAACCAACTTTTAATGAAATATATGGAGTATGTGGCAATCCCAGTCGCAAATAATATAGAGTCAAACTTCCCCCCAGCGGATCCTGACGGGGCCCAAGAATCACTTTGTTATACAGAAATGATGTGTACTTAAAATTATGTGCACTCAAAAAAGCTGTGTACTTGAAATTAATTCGTAATAGGCAGAGCTTCATTGTATAAAAGTTCGCTATAGCGAAGTTCGACTGTACAATACTTTTGAGGTACTGGATTAGCTATGCTATTAATAGATATGCTATTAATGAACTGACTCTATTGGCATACTATAATATATACGATAGTATAGCTTAGTAACAAAATAAGATTTTTTGATTCAGAAACCGAAAAAGAAAACCTTCTATGCCTCAGATTCAGGATTCTGCTGGAATTCCAAAGAATTCTACTATGATCAGATAAATTTAACATCATTTATTAGAGTCGATTCCGTAATCCAGCTTTTTTGGTATCTTTTTCTTCTATATGTGTTTCCCCCTGCTGTCCGTAATTTTTTAACACTTTATTTATTTATTTTTTTTAAATGTAGATAATTACCGTAGGAAGGTCGGGGCATACTTTTCTTTCAGTTTTTGAAGACACATATACTTTGGAGAGGGAATACCGGACCCACAGAGAACACATTTATATAGTGTATACATTCAAAGAGTATAAGATATACGAATGAGTTCGCCTACTATTTATATGTATATATTTAATACACTTTGGCATGAGTGAGTCGTGCACCACATGCTAGAGAGGGCAAAATAACGTTTGCCGAGTTTGCTGGTATATTTGCTACAATCGTCATAATTATTTAATATCACATAAACAATAATAACTTAGAATGACTGCTCACTCATACGTAATGCGAAATGGGAGAACTAGGGGGTGTAGTCTTTTGAAGAGTCGCGTTTGCCTGATGTTGTCCAGGAGATTGATTGCTAGGGGGTTGACATATTTCTCCAATCTAATGAAGTCTCTGTTGATGTGCTTGACGAGTTCTTTTTTGATTGTTAAAATCTTCAAGTCACGATAGAGAACAAGGTTTGGGACAAACATAATCCAACTGATAGTTTATCTTTATTTTATTATTTTAATACATATAAATGGCGCCACATTTATGACAGGGAGAGTAGGTACTCGTACCTTAAGCTAATTTGTGTACTCAAATGTAAAGAGTCCATGATGTTTGTCAACCACAGTTAAAACGGCGTAATTCTCTAGATAATTTTCTTATATAATATATCTCTTCTTAAGCTTTGGAAAAGTGCCAATCATAGACTTGAAGTAGGAGAGGTATTTTCTAAAAATTAGCATCATGTAGAGAATTTTGCTTTCGATACTTTTACGGGTATTTCGATTTTCTGCAAAGTAAATTTTTCAAAGTAATGTAAAAAGTTTAAGGTTTCTAAAGCCAAGATTAATTCAACTCTTATAATTATGGATTATAGCTAAAAAAATAATAATTTTGGAATTTAAGGTTTCCAATATTTCCATATTATTAAAAACTAAATTCGAACTGTATTTCCATTACAATACTGATAAAAGTAATATTAATTCGGCTATGGGATTTCAATTAATATAAACGGACAGTAGCCCAATCAATCGGAAGCTCTAATCTCATCACTACAAAGTCTAAAGGACTTTCAAAAATCCCTTATTCATCCTAAGACGTGTTAATTTTTGTACTAACTAAGAAGCGCCAACTAATTAACCATTACACTATTTACAAAATGAGCTAATAAAGTAAAATAGAACAATTTCAGAAGCAGTGCAAAGCGATAGTTCTTAGGAGGTTAAAAAGTTGCCTTTCAATTGTTTACCTGCATTGGTGAGCCGCCATTGTCGACTTTATCGATGCCATCGCTGGGTGCACCACCGCCGAGCAGAGCGTTTATGATGCGTAGACCTGCAGGAATGAGTTGAGTAACTGAGATGCCAACACATTTGAATAGGTTACTCACCCATCGAGATAACATTCGCCCATGGTGAGCCACCCAAGCCGATTGAGTTATCAATATCGTCCGATTTCGAGGGCGCATTTGTGGCGCCCTGGAATAACATTGTCATTACCGTCGATAGCATGTTGGTCCATGAGAAACCGGTGGGCACTTCCTGTATCTGATTCTGGTCTAAATCCTGCTCGACCTCATCTAGGGCGACCTTCTTCGAGGCATTGGGTTTGACAGCAAATTTGCGCGCCGTTGCGCTTTCACTGCGATAGGCCGTTGACGAGGGCTGCTGTAGCCGCTGTTGCTGCACCTCACTCTGGGGATAGGCATAGGTCAGCAGTAGACAGTTTGTGGCTACTATTGAAAGCAGCAGGTAGGCGTGCACTTTGCGTTGGTTTAACATGCTGCAAAAGAGAGGGAGCGTGAGAAGAAAATCTATGAATTGTATCATTTTGTGTAGTCGCTAACCGTGACACGACTTTCACGACTCGTTTGCATCAATCACTTGAACTTATAATCACGACTCCCAGGGCTTCGCTTACTTTTATTCAACCCACTTAGGTCTTTGGCTTTTTGAAAAAGTCAACAACTTCACGGCCTGTGAAGTAGGTGAATTGGGGGTCAACCGTTGCAATGGTTGCCACATGAAAGTGCAACACGCATTATTGCAATCCAAACCAACTTCAACTGCAACTTGCAGACATTCAAGCAAAACATGTTTTTTATTATGGATTTGGTCAGCGTCTCCAACGTTAACCACTTCCAAAAGTTAGAAACTCGTTCGACCACCTTCAATTAATGCCCGACTCCGGTTAAGTTGTAGTGGTTTTCTTTTTTTCAGTGATCATTTCGGTCATCATTCATGGCCCACAAACGTGTAATAACCAAGGCGAGAGCGCATAGACAAAGCGAAAACGCCCATCGTAAAAAAGATTACTAAGTTATGGCTTCATTAAGCTAATCCAGATGTTTGCGTTACTGTGAGAAGTAGTAGTCGACGAGGCAAGCCTGGCCTTTGGAAAGCAGAAGTGTTCAAGACCTAGTGAAGACATCAAGCAATGAAAGCAATTACGAATTTAAGAAGAATTTTCAATTCGTAACGAGCAACTGTTTTACTAGTGCAACTGCCACAAAGCTTCAAGCGAAATGACAACAATTGATCTGTACGAGGCTGAATTGATGCCCCCACATCATGCCGCTTCTCTGGAATGCAGCTTGCTCATTCGACATGGCAACACACGGCTCATCATCTCAGTTGCATTGATTTGTGGCTCAGTTATCTTCGCACGTCCACATGTCGCTCGCTTAGAACCAGCGTAGAGAACCAGTTCCACACGACCCTCTAGCGGTATTCGCTTCGATCTCAGTCAACATGTTACCGTTAAATTAATAAAACGAATGGCCGTGGCAAACAGAAACAATGCCACAAGTCGCTGTCGTTGGCAATGGCTTTTAATGGCTCGTAATACACTGGGTCCAAGCACCGGGTCCACTTGTTGCAGACCAACTTTTTTCCTACTTTGTATTTTACTCTGTTGCTTTAACGGTCGGTCCGACCAGAAGCCAATTAATGGCACTCCTACCTACCAGAGTGAAAGAGGAAAGGAGAGCGACAGAGCGACAGAGCGACTTCTCATATAAAGAACATTTCAATTGAGCTTGGTCAGTGAAATGCAAATTAATTGTTGTTGTTGCTGTTGTTACTGTTGTTGCTGTATTGTGCTGTGGCAAGTGTTTATGGCCGCAGGTGTTCGTGTGGTCGCACCTTTTCCAGCTCTCAATATATTTGTTGTTTTGTTTATTCTCTGGGTGACACAATTTTCTGCTGCCGCTGAGGTCGTTCGAGTCGCGCAGATAGAAATTATTATGGATATGTAAATTTAGAAAGCTCCACGGAGTATGCGGACGTACCGGTTTGCTTCCCCAAATCGTCTTTTCACGTTTTTGAACTTCGATTTGTTCAACTGACTCTTTCATTAGTGAAGTACTCTCAAAGTCGAACTTGTGTTATCTGACGTCAGGGTGGTCAGGGTCATATTGAAGGTAAACATTTTGAAAGGTTTGCTAGACAACTATTTAACAGTGGATACCAGTTAAGTGAAGCCCTGCTTAATTACATTTTCAGTATTAATGCCAATAAACACGAAACCATTCGATTTACGTAGCCGCCATAAGTCTTGGATATACAACTAAAATTGAAGAGGCTTGTGGAAGTCCTATGTTCTCTAGAGGAGTGAATTGAAAATAAACCGACCAATTCAATTTTAAAAAATTGGTCTCTTGATCTTTCAAAAGAAGAGAACTCGTGCGTATAAAAACCAAACAAACTTTGGCTAGCCCTCGCAAAACAGTTTTATATATCCATTCCATTCAACCAAAGTTTACATTCTCAATTCGATTTCTGTCTTTTGGTGGAACGACGTATGTCAAGGTATTAAGGATGCCTAACCTCTAGTATTCGGACGTATTCATTGTCCGCCAATTTATAGATTTAATCAGTGCTATCGCGACAACGCGCCACACATGCAAGAGAACGGGCACAGCCGCAATCCCAAAATCATCCGTGATAGATAGCTGTTCTGGAAAACACCAAGATGACAGCCCTACAAAGATAAATCACACATTTACCTATAGACCCAGAACTGGACAAAGGTCCGGCCTTCGTTCGTCTTAGCTCTCAATAGAGGCGTATTAAGACTGCTTTTAATCAAGGTCTGATGCTTACCGAGAGCTAGCTGAAGCAGTACTCTGCTTTATAATATAAGAAAGTCTTGGGGGACTTATGTGGAGTCTGTGAAAGTTACATACAGCCAGGTAGCACGTAGCCGCGCTCTCATGTATAACTGGGCAAATGACAGCTTTAGGAGGGTAGATGCATGAGCCTCTTATAAATCTCGTAATCGAACAGTCTTTCTTTATTAATTATAAAAAAAAATTA
Organism: Cacoxenus indagator; assembly: GCA_035041755.1. Classification (NCBI taxonomy): domain Eukaryota; kingdom Metazoa; phylum Arthropoda; class Insecta; order Diptera; family Drosophilidae; genus Cacoxenus; species Cacoxenus indagator. The sequence continues at coordinate 249,427 of JAWNKX010000225.1, read as the reverse complement.
AGAAATAAAAATTTACTGTCCGATACTCAGAAGAAGAAGGTGTGTCGAAAAAGCTTTATTTATTTTTAATGTCAACAATATATGACAAGCCTGTAAAGTAGCTTAGATTAGAGGTAAAAGAGCCGTGCGCAAGTCAATTATTGAAATAGAATTCAAGTTGAGTAGCAGAGTAATACTTCGTGTCCATATGCAAGGACAGCTTTTAGAGTATTGTCTAATCCTTGAACTGCCCAGATCAAAGGCATGACTGTTGGTTGTAAAGTTGTAATTTCTTAGGAGATTGTGTTATCCAGCCATATTTTAATTAAGGTGAGAGATACTAACATCATGCCTAGAAAATAAATCGCTAGTGAGGAAGTATTTTTTATCGTAAAATTAAGGATGCCAAAGATTTTTTTTACTTCCACCACTATCCGTCAGAAAACTTTATTTATGGTAAGGCAACTTAATTTTTTTTTTTTTTAATACTTATAAATTTATTTATTTATTTACTATTTTCGTTGGAGTTGCGGAGACTATTCAAACACACTAAGAACCTTAGCGAACTGGAGTCAAACGACCAAAGCTTAACCAACTGAAGCTACCTTCACGCAAATAAATGTCGATGTATGGTTTATCTTGTGGGAAAAATTTTCTGTGCCATGCCAGTGAAATCGGGCTTCGATTTTCATTAATCGCCAAAAACTTTTCCAAATGGCTCGTTGAGCTTGGCGTGTTTCACATATTTCTTCGACACCACTTTTGATTGTTTTGGCATTTTCCATGCCACAATAATTATTTTATACACGCAACTCTTACTTTCCACAACGATTAGAATAACAATGAAGTGTTTAAAGCGATTTTTCATATTTTCAATTCACTTCAATTAAGCAACTTAAGCGTTTCCAATAAAATATAGGCGGCTGAGATCAGATAAACGAGCTGCTACAATGAGCTACAATTGTGTAAATGAAATTGTGAAAGTGCTGGGAAAATAATAAGAAAACTTGAAAGAAAAAGAAAAGAAGTGCAAGAGAGGAAGGCAAACAAGCAGAATAAATGAACAGAAGAATATGAAAAAATGCATCTTTATGAGTTATTCTCGACTGCTTGAATAACGAGATACTTTTATATTTTAATTAATAGATTTTTTTTTGTAAGCTGCTTTTTCTCATATTCATTAAATTCACCTTAAACCGAAATTTGGCACGTTCAAAGTTGTAAGAAGCGAGCTGGTAGCGTGCGAATCTTCGCTTTTTTGGCCGCGTCGTTTCGTGACGCTGTGTTTGCTGAGAGTGAAATTCACAAAATGATTCATTCTTGCTTTCACGGGATTTACGTTTTAATGAAATAAACCGCAAAACCAAAACAAAGAAATTATTTTAAAAAAAATACAATCTTTAAGATAAAAAAAAAATTATGCTATTCCACAACAGGTTTCAGTTTAGCGCGAGAGAAATTGAAATTAATTATTTTTGTATCTCGAATATTTCACTTTCTTTTAGTTAAGAATGTGAAGTTAAAAATGTTAATATAATGTAAAAAAAATTTTTGAGGCATTATTTAAAGCGTTTAAGTGTTCTTCAAACAAAATTTGCTGGAAAACGTGCACTTTGCAAGCAAAAAAAGAATAAGAGAAGCAAAGAAAAAAGTTCGTTTCCGAAGTCATTCGTATGGCTCTATCTTATTTTTATTTTTATTTTTATTTTTTTTTTTGTGTAAGCTGGTCAACGAACTCGTGTTGCCAAGTACTAAGAAAACTTGGCTTAGTGTGTATGTGCTTGTGCCTATTTCATTGACATTTAAATACATAACGGTTTCAACACACGGCGCATTTTAATGCGCTTCAGAAAAAGATACAAAAAAAAAAACAGTCGATTTTTGTTGCAGGTTTCCAATCGAAAAAATTTTGTCTTCGAATTTATTTTGTAATGCGTTTTTGCATATTTTGAATTTTGTATGCTGCCAGCGGAAGTGATGTAATTTTTTTGACAAACGAAACTGGCCTGGAATTTGTGGCAATATTTTTTTTTTTTTTTTATAGAAACTTTGAAAAAGATTTCGTCGAATTAGCGAAAGTATTTTTTTCCTCTTCTTTCAAATTGCCTTTAGCTGACCTCAAAGAATTTCTGTGTCATCGGTTGGCTGCTCATGAAAGCAAAACGAGACTCAAATTTAAAATTTACTTTCAAACGTTTTGCGACAGATAGACCACAATTTTTGCCAGTTCATTGCGGAAAAACGCAGTCAACTCTTTTTTTTCAATGAATGGTTTTGGGTGAGTAGTGAGGAAAATGTCGGAGAATTTGAAGAAGTGAAACCTAGACAAATTGCGCTTAGGAAGAGAAACAATAATGAAAGAGAGTGTTCCAAAGTAATCACTTGAAATTATGGTTATCGTTACTAAAAACAAATAAGATTCGCCTGAAACTGAATTATTTTACTTCATGAGAACAGTGAATACATAACTTAGTATTCAATTTTATTCGGTTTTAAAATTTGGGTTTCAGCTGTTCGTAGTCACCGGTAAATTATAAATTCGCCCATTAAGAATTTAAAACGCCGAATCGAAGGGCTATAAGCTTTTTAATTCAATCACTCATTGAGTAATTAATGATATCAGAGAAAAACCGTAGATGGCATCATATAAAAGTGACATACAAATGACTTATTTTTTATTATGTAATTGACTTCGTATGCTACGGAAATAAGCTCAAAGGGTTTCCAACTACCTGACTATACAGTTCCCATGTAAAAATTTCAAAATTCTATAACCAATATTTTCAAGAAATGAATCTTAGCCCATTCATACATTTTTACAAGCGCATGAATTAAAAAATATCTAGAGACATAATTCTGCGAACTTTTTGTATAATTGAAATACATCTTTTAGTTCAATCGGCTACACAAATCAAAGTACGTAACTGATACGAGGACTATTTTCACGAACTGCTTTAAATAAAAAAAAAGTTCATTTGAAAGCGGCTTTGTTACAAGTCGCTTCCAAATACATATGAAAATACGTACAGAGTTCCTCGTAAATACATACTTCAATATGGCGTTGCTCTAAAGGACGGCGTAGCTCACAACTTGAAATATTTAGTTCATATACTAGTACAGTTAATTATATCCGTATTAAGCAAAGACTTATATCACTTTTCAAATAGTGACTGCCAAGAAGTTTCTAATGGCTAGCAGTTATATTTTAAAGCAGCCTGATTGGTCATGCAGTTGTTCTATATGAATAGAACTAACACCCTCACCGGCCAATAGTTCTTGACCGGCCAATATCGAGGATTGTTCATTCAAACTTTGAAGTGCTTTGGATCACAATTCTTTTACTATTTACTATAATTACACAAGTCTCAACGTATCCGAAAACACCTTTTTATCAAATTCCATTATAAGTAGGTTGAAAAGGGTTCTTGTTATCAATTTAAGAGTCCACTCTACATAATATTTTTATGATACCTTCAAGCTACATTCCTGCCTCAGTTAAGATGCCTACAGCCTCAACCACCTCACGCAATTTTATTCTCCGTTCGCCCAATATCACTCCATGGATTTTACCAACGATTTCAGGCGTGAAAATTTCTTTTCGGCGAACTGAACGTTCACCGTCACTTGTGCTGGTACGCCCACAATGGAATTCAGTTAACTGTTGAAATTGATTGCATGGTCCTCATAGTTTTTATCAGCATTTCCTTAGTTTCGGTGGATATTTTTTTTTTTGTAGAAATCGACGACTTTTTTGCTTACAATGGCTGTCGAACACAGACTAAATGACGCAACATACTCAAATTGTGGCAATAGTCTATTAACAGACGGTAGTTGACAGAAGCAGTTTGCTTCTTTAAAAAGTTACTGCGCGGGAAATTCAAAAGCGCATAGAACAAGGTAGGTGGCCTCGTATAGAAGAACTTGCAAACAATTCCAAAGGGAACATGAAAAAAGTCTAATTTTATTGGGAATGTCCCAATTATAATGTAGTTTGTTGCTAACGGTGCTTCACTGGTTTGGTTTAATTTTTGTTCAGAAAGTGGTCAGACCAAGTGATTTTTCTCTTAACACAAATACAACAAAGCGTATTTAAAATGCTCAAAAAACTATTGAAAAAACTGTGTATTTGGTATTTAATTCACTGTGGCGTGTAACAGTTGGCATGTACATTAACAATAAACAATTTTAACACTTTTTAAATTTTCTTATTTTTATTATTATTATTATTATTAACACAAATGCTGTTAACGCTAATCAAGGCGTATAAAAATGTATAAACACACCAAAAAAAAGAAAAAGAAATGTTCAACCACATTTTAAAGCGCGTGGTGAAAAAAACTTTCACCTCCACACAAACACAGACAAATAAGCAGACAAATAAATGACTGCACAATAGCGACAACTGCAACAACAACGCAGACAATAACGAAGTCGATGATGAAGGCAACGACGTCGACGACGCTGACGCTGACGACAAGCTGGCAGATGCCAAAGAAATTAAAAAATAAGCGTGTGGGTGAGTGAGAGAGAAAAAACATTTTTCAAAAATTCCAAACAAAGCAAGAAAAAAGGCCAAGAAACAAATTCAATTTACGCCCGAATGAAAGTTGAAAAGACTTGGGTTTTTTTATTGAACTCAGCCAAACGCAACACGAATTTAATGTAGAAAAAGAATTAGCAAACAAATCTGTAAAAAATACACAAAACTAATATAAAAAAAATTAATACAAAAAATTGTTTAGTACTTCAGTGAGCGCTTTTAAAGTAATGCCACACAAATCAACACATAGAGAATCTGTTAGTTGGCTCTACGCTCCCTTTCTGTATAAACCTCTTTTGTGTGATGAAGTGTTAATTGAAATACAAGCCAAATCAAATAAAATGTTTGAAAGAGACAAAAAATAAGTAAAAATAATATAGAAGCCGGTCAAAAGAAGATTCGACAGACCTCAATTCGTGCTGCAGAAAAGTTAAAAGGCAAACACAGGAAAATAAGGCAATAAAAACGGCGCAGCGCAGCAGCAGAGAAACAGAGCAAACAAGTAGAAATATGCACTTCAGTTCAGTGCATGTGCGACTGATTGTGCTGAAGTTGCGTTGGTGGTAGTGAAAGAATGACCGCAAAATGAAAACGAAATTCTTTTCTTTAAAGCAAAGGCTGCCAAATATGCGCACACACGCAGCCGCGCACGCCTAAGCCGCGGAAGCAAAACGCACACACGTCAAACCAAACGGTGAGCGACAGCGTTGGCGTTGGCTTCAACGTTAGCGCCAAAGTCGGCAAGCATGAATACAGAATGGGGTCAGTAGTGCTCCGTCGTCAATCACTGAGCGATTTTGCGTTTGTGCCAAAGTATGTTTGTTCTGCTTCTTACTTCTGCAACGAGCATTGAATTTCTTGTTTGAATTTGTTATTATTGCATTTTTGGTTCAATGCGCAAGATAACAAACTTCATAATGGCATTGACAGTGACAGTGACAACAATAACGATGTTAATAATGACTATGATGATGATGTTCCTATCTCCGTCGTCTTCAACGTCGCCGTGTGACGTTTTTAGGCAAATGTGCAAACAGCAACAACAAAGGTGCAAACATATCGCAACTTGTGTGGTGTGATGTGGTGCGGTGTGTGTGTGTGTGCTTAAAAGTGTTCTGTTTCGTTATTGTGAGATTGGTTGTTCTCAATATCGTAAGATGGTTTGAGTTTCGGTTGGATTGAATTTCTGGCATAAAAATATATTTTCAAAATTGTTGTTTCATTGATAATTGTGAACATGTAAGTTTTCGGATTTATTTACAGAATTATTGAAAGATTATGCCAACTTCAATACAAACCGAGAAGTTCCTTTAAATTTTTACAACTTCCTGAATAATTGGAAAGCTGCCATTGTAATTAACCATAAAACTAAACTGGGATTAAGCAGCTTTATATGTATATGTAATTATGTACATTTAAAGTACACTTTTTTGTGCTAATAAAATAAGGTAAATACAAATATAAACAAATGTTGAAATATGTGTTACGCCTCATAACACGCCGCTCTCATTGGATTTCAGGAACACCCAAGAATTTGAATTCGGTCGAAATGGAAGAAAAACCTGACTTGAAATGCGTTTGCTGCGTATTCCGCCGACTTCCCTACTTATAAATGCCGTACTTTTAATGTGTGCGGTTCTCACCTTCTTCACATCTTTTTTCGCTTACTTTGCCTCTTTCGGTTACTGTTCTTTTGCATTGCGCATTTCTATAGGCCCACTAGGTGAATGTCTGTTTATGTTTTTACTTGTATTTGTGTGTGTGTGGTGAATATGCAATGTTGTTAACTCGTTTAAAACGCAATTCGTTTGCGCTTTGTTGTTCTTGATGTTGTCGATGTTGTTGTTATTTTTGGCTTCTGTGTTTCGTTATGTTTAGTTGGTACTTGACTTGACCCCATTTGCAGCAGTTTGCTAAAATTTTTCAAACCTTACTCGCCCCAAATCCATTAACTATAATAGGTTAGATTATTGTTTGTTATTAACAAACTTTGCTTCAAATATTTTTATATTATTTTATTGTTGCTTATTCATATACACACATCTACACAAAGTCGACAATCAACTACTTTCTCATGCAGTGTTATTCTTTGCCAATTTCTTGACTGGTTGGTCACGCAAACGTACTGATTTAATGACCGTTAGATGAGTGAATTATGCGTGATCAAATGATTTTCTTCATTTCTATTAGATTGTTGTTAAACAGTTTGTGAAGATATAGTTTTAACCGTTACATCTTATCAATTTAATCGACGCAATTTAGTGATGAAGAAAGACTTGAAACGAGGTTTGTTGAACGGTTTTGGAGATTACCGATTTGTTAATTTGTATGGAACATTGGCAAAAATTCCTACGTAACTCGCAATTTCAAGTAGGAATTCTTTAGCGTGGCACGCATTAGCGTTGAAGACCTCATCACAGTAAGCCGAGTGAAGCAGAATTACCAATAAAAATCTCAATTAAAAATCAGCTTTGCATATAGACGCGAAAATATCCAGGAGAAGACATTTTATCATGTTGAAAATATTAAGAGTAGAGTGCGAGCCTAACAAATCCAAATCTTTCTGTCTTACGGAGTGAAAAATTCATTAAAAAGTCTTAATACAAGTTGACCAATCATGTAAGAAGATAGCAACAATTTTAAGTTTTGCATAAATTTGGTCAGAGGCAAATGGGCAGTTCATGGTACCGTTCATGTTATCGTTGAAACCAAGTTTAGCTTCAAAAATAAAAGTCTCCAGTTCCAAAAGCAAAACATTTATATTTTTAAAGCAACCAACTTCACGCTAAATCAGTGAACCAACAAAAATCGAAGAGTGGGTCAGTACATTCCACAAACTCCAAGTGATTTCTTGAAACGTCTGGAAATTTTACATATTTAAATCGAACCTATGAAACCAGTTTGGGAGACACTGAAATCAGTCAGTTAAAGGTTTGAAGGAAGAGAAAGAAAGGTGCTCCTTGACTAGTTTGCTGTGGGTACCCAAATCAGTAAAAATAACTCTTTTTAACTTTGCTGAAAGAGCTGTAGGCTGTAGGGATAAGATTGGCAAGTCTTGATAAGATTGCGTTTGTTGGCTAGATTTTTTGTGAAGTATTTTCTTGAAAGCGGCGAATAATAATTGGATGAAAAAAATCCTCACTTTCACTGTTAACGGATTTCTTATACTAATTAGGTTTTTCTTCTTATGTTTTATCCGTAGATTCACATAAAAAGTGATAATTAAAAAATAAAATAAATAAAAAAATAGATAATTAGTATTATTACTATTATTATTATTACTATTATTATTTTTATTATTTTTACTATTATTATTGTTATTAATATTATTAATATTATTATTATTACTATTATTATTATTTTTTTATTATTATTTTTTTATTATTATTTTTTTATTACAATTTTTTATGTGCCTGTTTGAACTCCAATAGCAATGTTAAATGCTTTCATGAATCGTCTGGAAATTTTTCGTGTATGAAGCAAACCTATGAAATGGGTTTCCGAAACACTGTAATGGATTTGTTTTTCTTTTTATATTTTGTTTTTATTGGTAATCAGTTTAGTTTTACTGGTAAAATTTACATAATTAAAAGCCTCTGAATAACAGGGGTTTATTGACATATTTAAAACAAAAAGACCAGGGTCTAGAAAAAGAGTATAATTTGCTTCTGATAATCAACTATATAGGCAGGATTGCTTGAGCTGATTACACCCCATAAACTAACTAAGACTCCACGTCTATAAGATTCCTAAAATTTGAAATTATTTTACAATTTTCGTTTCTGAACTTATTGTCTAAATTTATTGACTTCGTTCTTGGTATATCTTATAATAAGTGGTACGCTTTTCGGTAAAAGGGGCATTTTTACAATTTCACGTAAAAACACTGGTCACGTCCTTCTTACGGACGTTTAAGGACGGATGTCGAGATTTCTCTTCTTCAATGAAATTTTTTGAATTTATTTTTTATTTCTTTGGTTGACACTCGAAAAGTCTTATTTATTAAGTTATCCACAAAATACATATTAAATATATTGTATTAATCAAAGTCGGAGTTTCTAAAAAGTAGTGGTCTTCTTTGCAATAAATATTTGAAAATTAACGAAATTTGCCACACACCTGTTGCACTTAAAAATCTTCCCTTCCACACTTTGAAAAACTTTCGTTTAAAATTTTCTTCTTCTTCTTGGGGTCTTTTCTTGAACTGCTGGAATTCACAAAGATTCGTTGGTACTTTATACTTCGCGTGTTGTCGCAATGAAAGATTTCTTTCGTATGAGGCGGCGATCGCCTTGAACTTGGCTTTATATAGTCTGACCCATTTTTCCGATTGTCTGCAGACATGGAGCAGAAGCAGTAGAGAAAAAAGTCGACGTCGACGGCGTAGCGCGAAATGCTCCAACACTTTGCAACAATACAGACAACAACAACAATAACAACAACAAGAAAATAAGTGTGGTAAAACCGCTCATTCATAGAAGAAATGCAGAAAGCAGCCGTTATTGGGAATAAGAAAGAGAGAGCGAGCGGACAATTTTTCTGTCTCGATCATTGTTTTGTTTGCTCTCGTAACTCTTCTCTCCACTCATAAACACTCTTTAGTAACACTTCGCGCTTGCGCTTTGCAGGTGCACGACGTCAGTCAAAGCATGCGTGAATTTCATATATCTTCCTCTTCTACGCTTTTTTAACAATGATTGCGTTAATGCCTATGTTACCTCTTGCGTACAAGGTCTATCTCTTTCACACACTGACACTTGTCTGGTGTTCTCTTTAATGTTTTTGATTTTTTTTTGCCTTTGCGCGTGATTTACCGTTGCTACCTTTTTTGTTGTTGTTACTGTTGGGCTATTTCACGCTCTTTACCTGTCATCCACGACTTTCGTCGGTGGTTGTTCGTTAACTTTTTTGTTTTGGTTTTCATTTGCCGCCTTTGTTCATCATGGTCGGGCATTCTCGTTGTTTCCTTTAGTTTCGTTTTCATTTGCATTCCGTCTGCATCTTGTTGTTGTGTTATTGTTTGTGTTTCAATAAATCATTTTTCATCTGAAGCGTGCAAATTTCATTTTTCTCTTTTGCTGTCCACAATCAGCATCTTTGTTCACCAGCAATAAAGGCGAGCCATGAAACCTTCAAGGTTCAGGCATGCCTTAGTTCAGGGCTATGACTGGTTAACGGTAAATTGCATTGGGTGTGATACTGAGTTACATTGGAGCGTATGGGGAATAATAATAACATCGAACTACTACTGATTATAGCTGATTAACAGGAAATTTATGTGGTAGGTAGGTGTGACACTGAGTCACTTATACTGGTATATATTCATATATGAATACAAGGTATGAAGGTAGCAATGTTGAAAGGGCAGGAGTTGTGCTTGCTCAAATCCTTCTCACAGTACTCGTAGTCGGTATTAGACCAAAGTTTCCTAATTCGCTGGTAGAAAGGCTAAGTTATTAATCAAATTAAGCAATGTTCGATGTCTCAACAGGTGAGAAGCTTTCACTTCACAATGGACGAGTAGAAATTCTGTCATTCTTCGCAACCAGCGCATTCGAACGATCAGAGAGAAGTACATTAGGCTTAGCACCAGAGACTCTCACGGCTAGAGTCGCACAATAACATTTTAGTTATCAAACCACAGCAACTTATGGCGACGATTTAGTAGGCTAAACATATTGGGAGATCGTATGTAATATTCTTGGATGAGCGATCCACTGCTGTTAATGTTTGTATGAAGCATGCAATCGATTAATTTTTAGCAAACACATCCACTAAATACATGAGTTCAACAAATATAAGCAATTAAATTTTACAAAATGATGAATGATGTAATCCTAAGTTATTGATATTTAAGTCAAAACAACAGGAATATATTTTTTTTATATACAAAATTTAATTTGCCCTTTAGTGAACATGAACAGCGTTTCTTCGTTTAAAATTTCAGGTTTTTGACTGTTTCGTTATCTGTCAATAGCAACTTTATCTATTTAGTATTGGTAAATAGTTTATTAAAGTGTCTGCATAGTATGGCCCAAGTCTATAAGCTCGTCTGTGTATACCAACTAAGCACTACTTCGAAGCTCGCAAAATCAATTTTCATAAAAAATGGTCAGATAGACTATATGAGTATATTAACACAAAGTTATTACTTTATTCAGGTTGTGAGGATATAAAGGAATGTTTGAATGCAGTACAGTCAGACAGACGTACAAGTATGTGGCTATATTTACTTATCTCGTCAAGGTTTAGTACAATTTGGACTATAAAGGAATACGTCCTTTTTCACTAAAAAATAAGATGGCGATGTGGTGCACGACTCATCCTTAATGCTCTTTGCCTGTGCGCTCTGACTGTATTCATAAGAGCGCACTCACTGCCTTAGGAACTATCTGCTCACGTTTTGTTTTGTACAAATCGAAACACAAAAATGAAGAAGAAGCATAGCAGAAACAACGAAAAAGTACATTTGTCTTTGAAAATTAAAAAAAATAGTATGCCCTCCCTATGATAATACGATCTACATTTTAAAACAAACAAAAAAACCTAAATTGATAAAAAATTACGGGCAGCAGAGGGAAACACAGGCTCTTTGCCATTTTGTTTTATATATATAGAAATAGAAGATAATATGTCTATTATGGCTTACTATGTATGAACGACGAACTGTTTGGTGATGCATAAAAACGTATTAGAAGAAAACGGAAAACGTCATATTCGATTATAACATTACATTACTTATTACTCCACATAATTATTCTAATGAATGCCGATGAAATTAAAAAAAGAAAATAGAAAACAGAGCAAGAATTAATCAATATAAAATTAATTTCCTTCATAACAAACGTTTTTATTTATTATGGCTACTGACGAAATAAATGTATTGGATGCAATAAATTATACCAAGCAACAAGAATCAGTTTAAAATTTGTACGTGACAAATAACCGAATACAGAGAAACTTTATAAAAATTAGCCAAATTTCCATTGATTTGGGCAAAATCAGTAATAATGAATAACGCACTATAAAGTTTGATCGAGAACATGACATATTTGTTGGTCAATTATGAACAAATTGGAGCACCTGGGACGGCTGTGAAAATCAACACTTCAGCCCGTCTTGTGCTCAGCGTGCCCTTCCTTGACTACAGCGTTTACACGAGCAGACGACTGGATTTGTATAAATCCCACTAACGCACAGTGGATAGGCGGAATAGAAAATAAGGTTTTCGCTGAGCAAAAACCACGTAATCAGCTTTAAGACCACTTAATAACCAATCTGCAAACATTTAAGGTCTCGCAGGCGTACGCTGTCCGCCGTATTGGCATTGATTTACGTACGTTTAACCTCAATGAAATCCCATATGCAAATCATGCCTAACACAAACTCGACATACACACGCATACATACACATGCTCGTGCGTACGTAGATACACGAGTATTCAGCAAGTGGCTCCTACTAATGCTGCCTTGGCTTATGCCACTCAAAGTTTTACGGCTTCTTTTGAATTTCCCTTGGAAAAGGATTTTAATGCCTCGAATTGGTCGCTCGCATCCTTCTAGTGAACACACACTCATATGGCAAACTTCTGCTTCAGAGGCTTAACATTCGTTTTTATTCTTTTTTCTGTTCACTTTAGTTGAAACTATCTCCAAACGCACATTTGTCCTTTAAGTATCTTCGATTCGCTTTGCCGTCTAAATCTTTCCCCCAATCGTAAATCCTTTAAAATGTTTGTGTGGGTTTTTCCAAGTTGTTGAGGTGGAATCAGTCGAAGTTGTCTAATGTGCTTTCTTATTTATTGATTTAAGCCTTCAATCCTTCATATGTGCCCTGGCTTATTTCCCTGTCTACAGTCGTCGCCAGTTTAATCGTCCGTTAACAAGAGTTAGTCTAAGAAGATTCCATCAATACATGAGACAATTACCAGGAGACCAAATAGCAGAAATTTGCAACAAAAATCTCATCCTTCATTTATATAAAAGTTTTATGTACTTATTATAGACTTGAAGCAGTAGGGGAAATTAACTGCCGAATGGAATGAAGCATAGATCTTGAGTGGCCGATGAAAGAACAGTCCAGACAAGAGTAACCTGGAGAGTAAGTGGAGCAACATTTTGAGTTCTATCATATATCTTAACGAGATATCCAGTCCGTGTGCTGTAGATCTCTGAGAAAAATGTACTACTTCGCGACACATGACTACACTGATTTCTCCATATAAGGACACTGTTGGTATGTCTTTAGTAACCTGTTATTCTCTTTTAGGGAAACAAAGCAATCAGTAAGTGATCAATGAACGCGAAAGTATGAATTCAAAATCCAACAAAACCAATCTTGCGCCATTAGACGAAAACTTCAAATATTCTAGTTCAACTTTATCGAATATGTCATATAAAGAAGAAGCACAGGGGACCTCCATTTGGCTGAATAGCTCTATGTCTCGGCTACAAGTTTTGAATGGATCACCTTCTTACTCGGCATATATGTCTAACTCTTTGGAAAATGGTGAACTAATTTTCTACGATGACTTTAGAATTTTACTTTCTCACTTGGAATTGGAACCGACTCAACTGATTCTGACAAAAATGCAAATAAGAAGAAAGTAGAATTTTACACCTTTCTTATGTTTACACATATTTGATAATCAAATTAACATGAGTCACAAAAAATGAGAGTACAGGTACAATACATACGATAAGTTCAGTGCTCCAATTTTGTATTTTGTATAAATTATTCAAGTCAAAGTAGTTTAATTATTTGTTGATTTGAAATTCGTATATAATTCATTTGAAAATGATTTTATATTAGCCTTTCCCCCCACATCTATTTATTTTAACTTAGATTTAAATATTGTTTTTAGTTTTCATTGGTCCAAGGTTGTTATGCCATGTTTCCTTGGGCAATTTAAATGTAAATACACTAATGTAAATAATTAATTAAGATCAAAATATTTAATATCTCAGCTGTACACAAAATCTAATCCCTAGTTGTTAGTTGCTAGCCTTAAGCAATATTATCAATGTTAATACTTATAAATGGCGAATAAAGCCAATTGTTAAATATACTAAATATTAGCAAACTCAAGTAGCCGAAGTGAGCTATTATAGGAGCTACGGAACTCATAGCAAATCCCTACATTTGTGTTTACGAGGAGAGGAAATATTATTATATTGGAGATTTTCCGATGTAACTCTTAGCCCTTAGTTAAATGGTAAGCGTGTTTTTAGTTGTGTCGTAAGGGCTTGGATCGACAGACTATGTCATAAACTAATTATCCTTATTTCGCTAAAGTAATATCTCCTACTCATGAGCCCTTTGAATGATTGACCCTTTTGCGTCAAACCAATATCCGTCGCTTAGATCTGCATTTAAGAATACGTAAGAATGTCATTAAATTAGTTTCATAACATAAGTCGACTTGAGCAGATTCAATGGCTATTCTTAACGACATTTATTGTTGACTTCAGTAGTCGAATTTATCGTGAATTCAGCGGTGGTTCATAAATCGCTGTTCGTGTAGTCAGTCTTCTGGTGGGTACATACAAACCGTCATATAAGTGAATCAGAGGCAGATGCATTTATTTGTGGCTTTCATTGATTTTTTTTGTTTCTTTTCAATTTCCTTTTGACGTTAGCAATGTCTTTAGAGGCGACGCATAAAGTTTCATTCTTCACATTGTCCTCTTAACACCAATAACTGAGGTGGGGTAGAACGTTAGTAAATGTGGCAAATGGACAGTTAGGAAATGAGAACTATGTATGTGAGTTGATATCGGCAAAGTAAATTTTACTGAGATTGGGTTTCATTAAAAGGAGCTTAAACATATATATATTTTGTTGAGAAGTATCCCTTCAAGTGGCCGGACCCGTCTGTTTGAGACTACTTGAACCAAAAAACAGATTTCCTGCAAGAACGCTTGGAAATTAGGAAAGAAATCTCTGGAAGTGAAAGTGCTTCCCGAAAAGATAATTTTCACACCGACTCTGGTACGAATTCACCACTTCCCCCACAATGGATCCGTTCGGTGTTTATCGTGACCATTAGATTCGCTTTAGAAGTGTACACCGCATATCCTGACGGAATTTAGAAAAAACAATACAGCGGAGCAGTCATTTAAAGCTTTCAACAAGCCTTCGAGGGGGTGTAGCTCGACGCTATGTTGTTCCTCCCGGTGCAAGTCAACTTAAATCTCGCGTCGTATCTTCGGAGACGTAGTCGTATCTTAGTCAACGTAGCTCTAAAGGACGAGAAAGTTACCATCACTTGATACTCAGCGGACCAGCTCACACAAGAAAACAACAATTACTTAATTGTTGCATATGCCGATGATACTGTCGGCATTTTCAAAAACAACTTCAACACATCTTCTTCGGCTGAGTTGCAGGAGTTTTAAATAGACTATGAATTTGGATAGACGGCTTACCTTGAAGGTATATTATCAACACGACTGCAGCCTTCTATTTGAAATTGAAGAAACTGACTTGGCACTTGTGTGCACTTATGGTATTCAGGTATAGAAAACATAGTATGTATACATAAGTAAATACATACATGTATATAAAGTTCAAGAGCTGCAAAACAGCTGACTGTGTATGCATTTCTTTGTTTCGGTACACTTATTTGGTTTTAGGTAATAATATTGGCGTGGGCAAGACACCGAACGGCGGGAAACCTGAAACGAGCGATTCAATGAAAAGACAAAGAAAACAGGTTTACATTGAATTTAGACTGTGTATATTATCTTGAAAAAAACTGTTTCTATTACGATGCTTAACGCGAATTGATCTTTCCCAAGTAACGCGAACCGAAGTTCTTCTTACCTCGAACAAGACTAATCGGCTGCCACTCTACCGTTTGTACAGCAGCCTACCAGCCAATTAAGCCGCTAGTCGAAAATTCTTTAAGAAAATTGTATGGACGAGACGTAAAGAGGTTGCGTATGCCCCAGTGAATGGAAGACATCAACTGGCACATCAGACGTTTTATTGACAGACAGCAGTCTCATTACAACTCACTTGGCGTCTCCCATATGAGCAAAGATCTCAGTAGAAAGCCTAAACATTACTCCCCAACAAGAAATTAATTTGGCCCTTCATATAGCACTATACTCTAGCATTCTTTATTTTATACATATATCTATGCTATAAATGATGGATTGGCTATTTTTGTCGGTTGAGCAAGATATTTAAGCGACTGCCATTCCAAGGCAATGTTTGCGGTGTAGCAACCGTGCAGGTGCTCGATCCAATTACTCTCTTAATGCTTTGTTAGGGTCGCTTAATTCCTAATTCAAATTCGTATTACGAGACCATCGATGTATATCGTTTGAGACTACTACCTGACGCGATATTTTCTCAAATTTTTTCTGAACAACCTAAATTCAAAACTTTTAGGAATACATTATTTTAAAGCACTTAAGTATTTGCGTTGTCTGTAGGCTACACAAACGTTGGCCACCACAAGTAAACTACACAAAATTTATTTATTTTCGCTTTATAATTTTAGTATCTGGATAATTTTGTCTAAGTCTAGTTCTAAAATAACAATGTTGAGCGAAAACACGTACACGTTTTAACATGCAATAGTGTTATTATTATTATTAGTATTATTACACTTATTACACTTTTAACTGAAAACCACTTATACACAAATCCAGAAAGTCATTAATTTCGGTATTCAGCTCAACATCGTGCTTCTCAGCTTTTTTATAATTTCAAAGGTATAGTTTTATGTCTCGCTCTGCGTCTCACTGTTCTATTAACCCTCTGATTTTGTGGAGAGCTTACTAAGTTTAAGGGTACATCACATCCAGCGCCTGCTTCATTGTAACCACCTTGTATGCCGTCAGCGGGGGGAGGTGGACGTGCGCGTGCTCTCCCTGAGTATACAATGGATTTAGCAAGTGTGATTTGCATTGGGCGACCAAGTAAGGGTACCTCATCATATTTTTTAAACGCATTTACTCCGTCTTCGCGACGTTTGAATATGACCTCTGCAGATCCCAGTGAACGACCGAACCTATCATAGTTCACAGTTATATCAAGGAGTTCGCCCATTTCGCCGAAAAGCAAATTAAGTTCCTTCTCCGTAATAACGTCATCTAAATTTTCAATAATCAGTCTCGCTGTACCTGGCCCGGCAGTGCAAGTACTCGTACGTCTGAGCTGGGAGTGTAGGCAGTTCCTCGTACCGCTCACTGTGTATTTTGCCTTTTGTATCCCGCCGCGAGCACCACCTTTTTCCACACCTTCACCAACGCCACCGCCTGAAGCTAAACGTGAAGAATCTGTTGCGGTACTATGTACACCGTGCGAAGGTGCTGGACGGCTTCCACCGGGTTGACCACCGTCGCTTGATGAAATATTTAGGCTGCTATAGGCCTCAACAACATCTTCCAAGTCCATTACAATTTTCTGCCTTTTATTTTTTGTGCGAAATGCCTTTTAATATTTTACGGCTATATCAATTTCATTACAAATGTACATGCACTTCAGTAGAAACGCAACCGAAAGGTTGGAACGGAAGATCACAACTGCAGAAAAAGAACACACCCCAAACTGCTTATACCTGCTAATGACGAAAAATTCAACATGGCGGGCGGTAATTAAGGAAATCTGTTGTTTGTGGTTGTTTGCTATATTGTGTTCACTGTATATAAAGAGATATACATCTCATATATATATCAACTTAGGTTAGTATTGTAATATACACTGTATCAATGAGTAAAACAACACAACTTGGTCTATATTGTTCAATATTGTCCCTTTATTTAGTACATTTACAAGCCTTTGTAGAGCTCTACCTATAAGTAGTGTGGTATTTGATGACAATAGCATTGTCTCTTTCACACTCAGTCCTGTGACCATTTCGTTCATCGACTTACAGTGATCAGAAAGGGTGTGCGACCAATTAGAATATAAATTGCTACTAAAGTATTCAGTGTGGTCTCATCCACTATTTAACTAATACACTAATATTATGATTTCCAGTTATAAGTGCACTAGTTCTGGTCAAAAAGCACTAAGAATCATATGTGTTTTTGTGTGGATAAAGATGGAATACGCACGATACCGCAAAACTAGCAAATCGCTCATCTTTTGTTTTCTTTTGAACTGTGCGCGTACGGCAATATCAATAAAGAAAGGGCTTATGTATGCTTGGAATGCACGAATGCATTTCTAGCACGATACCTATATTTATCTCCTTTTTACGTAGATCTACATGAAGGCGTAAATGTGATAGGTAGCAGTACGCCGCTTCGGACACTGTCAAAAAGGAGTTGACACAAATCCAATGCTGGAATTAAAATAAAAACAATGCCAAGTTTGCTTCAAGGAAATTTGACACGTAT
Organism: Cacoxenus indagator; assembly: GCA_035041755.1. Lineage (NCBI taxonomy): Eukaryota > Metazoa > Arthropoda > Insecta > Diptera > Drosophilidae > Cacoxenus > Cacoxenus indagator. Next base: position 231,552 of record JAWNKX010000225.1, on the reverse strand, counting down.
CCCAAAATATTTCACTAATACTATGAAAGATAAGGTTTTTTGACCGTGGCCAGCAAAGAATATACAAAATATTAAGTTTATTTAGTATGCTGTTTAATGACCTAAACAGTGTCCCTTTAAGTTATGAACCCACTAAACACTAATTTAAGAACAATTTTTAAACACTCTGTACTAAGTGAAACAGAAATTGTATCTATTGTATAAGGTATATTCGTCAAACATTTCCAATAAAGTTTGTTCTAAATTAGGTCACCAGCCCTTATCGTCTGGAGGGGTGGATTCACGTGTCATTAATTTCCTAATTTTCACTCACTTCCAAGCAGACATACCAGTTTTCTTTTAGTGATTTTCAGTTTTCCAAATTATGAGATTTGCCGAGGAGAGACATTTCAAATGTTATGTTATCAAATTAAAATGCTATATGTATTTACTCGACCATAAACTTAATCCTTGTTCCCACCAACATGATTTCTCAGATGTATAGCATTGGAGAAAATGTAGAGAAGACTTTTGAAAAATGATAACCCTCAAGTGCCCATTACCAAGAGTCTGGAAACTGATGGAGCTGATTGTGGTGAGGAAGCAAGTGTTTGTTTGTGGTATGAACCGCACAGTAAGAGATGACCTCTGGCAGAACACTAATAAAGAGGTAGACTTAACAGTCGTGCAGAAGAACCTAGTAAGATAGGGTTTGTACAATTATGAAAGACAGAAACATATGGCGTAAAGTTGGCGTAAAGTGAAATTTAACTACATTTAACTACACTCTTAAACACCTAATTTGTTAAAAAGTTGGGAATGTCTATAATTAGATTGTTATACATAGTATTTATATTATGGAGGTAACATTTCTTTCTTACAAAATGACGTGAGAGATTAAACAGAAACGAGTAGACCTGTGTAGTTCTACAGAGTTATTATCTATTGTTTGCACAAGCAAAGTACCAAATATATCGGCAGATGTAGAACAGGAATATATTTTCTAAGATAATAAATCTTTATATATCTATCTATATATGTTAAAGTTGAAGTATTTTGTCTGTTTGTGTGTATGTTTGAATGTTTATCCGTTATGGAGGCCGGCTATACCGATTTTAATGAAATTTTCAGGGAAACTCTACAACTCTGTCGAGTAATCCTGTGATGTTTCCTGCGTTAGTATACCCCGTTAGTATAGTATATAGTCGGGGAAAATATATTTGTATGAAATCAATATTACTTCATCTGTAAAATTCGAAATCAAAACTCTGTCAAAGAAAAATAAAAAAAAATTTAGCTCATAAAACGGTTTAATAATTTGTACCCGTAACGATGAAGACGTTAGTAAGTTTATTAAATAGAAGGCGTTAAATCGTTCAATTAAATTTAAAATAACCTGCAAAATAGTGCCACTAAAAAAGAATTAATTGTAAAAAACATCCGACGCAAAGCGAATAAGTAAAAATAGGGCACTTGAAACATAAGAATAACGGCATGGACAACAGCTAGCCAAGAGACAGCAACGCGCCGGGCATCTTCTAGCACAAAATAACAACATAATAATAAAAAAAAATTTGATAGAAGAAAAAACTCAGAATTAAATCCCTTATACTCGAGTCCATAAAACTAAGTAAAGTTGCATACTTTCATGCTGGTAGAGAATTCCTTACATCGAGCATCGGTTATATCTTAAAAAATTGCATACTTTTAGGGTTAATGGTGTAATCTGAGTTTTTATTTACTATTATGTGCCAATGTGGTTAACAACAATAGACTATCGTAAACAAATCTTGTGTCTTGGGTTATATCGACTAAGGCATGTAGGTGTAAGATGAACAATGGTCTCGTCGTTCGCCCCATCTAAACAGCTGTTATAGACGTTATAAGTAGAGTCTTGCGTAGTTTGTACAGTTTTTATATACGCAAATTTGACTTATTCAAGTTATGCAAGGTCAATGACTTTTTTGTACTTCCATCCTTTCTGCCATTTTTTGAACACTAGACGAGATTATATTCGTACGCCCTGTTTTCTGCAAGATTCCGAGCGTTTGTGTCTAACTCTCTCCAGATAAGCACTGCTCTGGTATACCGTTGAGAGACATACGACAGATTGTTGACCTAAAGATCACTGAGCTTGGTGACCTTGTTCCTGCCTCACTGTCTGTTTAAGTATTAAAGCGGCTACTTGGAAGTTTCATACTAAGCAGAAATACAGCATAATAATAGTTCCCTCGGGCAGCTAGCAGACCACTTCCCCTCGTCAGTGCCACTGTCTGCCTTGATTGTACAAACGTTCCAAACGTTACGACTCGGGACTAGTGTATGTCATAATATATTTTGTGGAACATTACCAAACTATAATAATAAAATAGTTACGCTGTATTATTATTGAATTATTCCGTGTGTGGTGGTGCCATTTCCCGATAACCGATTCAGTGCATGACAGGGTCTTGCTCAGTCCAAAAGCTGCTCTTGCAGCTGTTTGTCTACAAATTAGATTCAAGGTGTTTACGCCTTTTTTTTACTTTGTTGTTTAATTTTTAACTTAACTCCTAACGACTCTAGAATTTATTTAACAGTTTGGAACGTTTTGAATGCTTTTAAAGTAAGAAGTGGTTCGCTTCAGGACTGGGTCTTCAACTGCAGTGACAATAGCCTTTGAAACGAAACATTTCGCCGAAAATCTATGAACAAGCTAAGGTATTTTGTTTAAAACATTTTCACTACTTGAAGCTTAGTATTTCAAGAATTTTATTTGATTTCCATACAGGAAACATGCAAAATAAGAGAAATTGTTGCGCTTTGCAAGTTTATCGTTGGATTTCAACTTGGAAATAATGATGTCTGCAGTGGAAGTGAAAGAGAAATAGAACAGAAATAGGAACCTGAGGATAAGTGTGCGAGTAACATGGGGTACTCTTCCCAAAGTGAGTAATCCAAATGCTTCTATGGAAACGAAGCTTGTCTAGAACACTGAAACAATTGAAACGAAAGGTTATTTATTATCAGATACAATCGAGAAGAGGAAGAAAAGAAAAAACATGTCGAGAAAATCCAAATAAAATCATTGAATGCGGCAGAGAAGCAATCTCGAGTATCGCAGTATTAAAAAAGCAAGAAGTATCTGTGTATCTGCGACACTCTATGCCATTTGCTTGTCGCAAAATCGAATGACTAAACACGGAAAATTTAAATTTATTTATATTGAAAATGTATCTGATATTTTACAAGACTTTCTGCATGTAGAAAGTACACGACATTCGCGCCGGAGTACGCATAATTATTTACTCGTACACTTGCATTTAAAATAGCTGAGGACAATCGAAGTCAATTAGTATGAAAACAGTTCAGTGAACTCATTTAGTTTATTGAGCTCATTATATATTTTATTTGTATCTAAAACAAGAAGAAAAATTCTTCGTGTGGGTATGGGTTCGAATGAGTGCCTGGATTCGAATCAAGAATCGGGCTTAGCCATTAATATTAAAAACAGTAAAGTCCATAACATATTTATATGATTATTTGATTCATTACGAACATATATTAGTAATACTGCTGAAATTGTTTCGTTCCGGGAATTTGCAATTGCTTTTACTGTTTAATACGTGTATTTTTACATGCATACCTACTCATATGTACATATACGGAATATTGAGTAAAGAATGCTGCCTTAATACTTGATACAACAACCAATCGGCGAACTTCGATATGTGTTGTGTTTTTGTTGCGTCGTCAAATGCTTATCATTATTAACTCATTCACACATAGTCAACGTGTTTCACATAAAAAGGCTCTGCTCATTCCCAATTACGTTAATTACCTTTACCCAATGAGTTCGTAAATACATCGCGTCACTCTACCTCTAAATGTACAAACGTATATTTCATAGTTATATGGATAGACAGATACATATGATATAGACGTATACATATATATGTATACATATAAATAGGTGAGGGTGGGCAATGGAGGTAAGGTCCACTTGAATTCAATAACTTTTTGCACTATACATTTTTGGTAAGAGACGATTGGATTGTAAGGTAGGACCTTTGGTCCTCAAAATGCATTGCACCCTGCTAGCAACTATTGTGGAGTGGTGGTGTGGAACTAATATACAATGAGCTTAGATAAGACAAATAGGTGTCACCCTCTCGTAGGATTCAACCAACATATTCTTCACCTTAAGAAGGAGTGTTCATCTACTTAGGCAATTCTGCGTCAGCATCATTCCTCAGTCTAAGAAAATTAAATATGAATATATATTATTAGATAGATGCTCATAACACATTTGTTACAGCAGAGAGATTACCAGGTTAAACTGGTCGCTTAAAAGCAAAAGCAATGTCTGTCTCAGGAATAAACGATTGCTTTACCCCTAGACCATTGACGTGTATGGAGGTATGACATACAAATTTGTGGAACTTGTTTCAAATTCCACAGACATGCAGTGCATATCTTGTATTATCGTTAATAACGGTATGCCGCGTATCATCCTTACCTTATCCCTTATCATCCGTACACAGATGCTTGACAGTCATTAAGAGCCATACTGTCTTCCACGGCCGCTCCGGCATCAAATTCTTTAATGCATTCAGAAGCATATAAGGCCATTTGACAGACACCACTACCTGTAGTCTAATAGAGTTATACACTTCCTGATTTTAGTAATTTTTATTACCACACTTATTATACCATAGTTATTACTTCTACTGTACAAACATGGCAATGTTGTTGCAAAACTAAAATGGATTAAAAACTCGATCACACAAGGATTCATGCTACAACACCCATATTTGATGACTTTTTGAAGCTACATTTTTGGCTCTTCAGAATGCATGCCTGCATACAAATTAGGACTGTCTCGCATACAAAACTCACTCGTGCACATCTGCATAAGGAAATCAGTCAGTTGGTGGCAGTTGAAGATACTTATGCAAATTGTTCCTAAACTTCGGCATATTGATTCAAGTGCATTACGTTTGATGCGACGGGGCTGGCTATTTTGCATAAGAGCCATAGGAAAGGGGACGTGCACAAATTCGACCATTTTGCCATCATTCAAGCAACTGTGCTTGATTTTTTTGCTGTGCAACGTTGGAAATTTTAGGTACGACTATGTAATACTAATATAAGTGATACTAGTACTAAGAAGCAGTACAGGTATTCGTTAGCTATTGCAGGTATGTCCACAAATTATTTTCAAATGCATAGTTTCCCGTAAACGATGACATAATCATTTGTGGAAACTGCTCAGAGACTAGATAAGAAAAAAGTGAAGAGCTTCCTTACTAAAATATGCGTATTAGAGCTATGCAAGTTATAATTATAAGTCTCTCATCTATAAACCATAATGTCGATGTAGAATGGTTACACTAATTTCTGAACATTGTGAAAGCTGCAACGATGGAAAAGATTCACTTAGAAGCAAAGAGAAATCTGTTATGGCTACTAACCTGGTTTTCAAGGAAACATTTTTTTTTAAACAACAAGCACCTTATATAAGACCGTCAGGAAATTCAGCGATCGTCTTAGATTGATACGCCGTATATCTTTTGAATTTAGTCTCCTAATACAATTAATCAGACTTTGAATCCGCATCGAAAAACATTTTATTGCAATATCCAACACGGTTTGGTTTGTGTATTGTTTAATATTCTGTCTTTTATTTTTTTAAATTGTTTTCAAAGAGGAATGCTGAAACAAAGTTAAGGAATTCTCTAAGAAACAAAACCAAAGTTGATATATAAAGGCTAAAGTTGTTATACAGTCAAACCTCTCTAAGTTGACCACCTTCGGTTCCAGAATTTCTGGTCAACTTATGCAGGTGGTCAGCTTATAAGTGACTTTTTTTTTAATAAAAAATTGTTTTATTACTAATTTTTTATAACTATTATATACAGATTTACGTATTTACTTATAGTTTAATTGAAGAAATCTTTAATAGTAATAGTAATAGAATTTTTTTTTGAATAGCACACTTAATATTTATTTAGTCCTGAAGATGCTCGCAGCAATATTCGGTAAGGCTTTTCACGTGTTGAAGCCTCGTGCACCTTTTCATTTTCAATTTTGTGCACGTTATTGTCGAATTGTTCATTAGTTGTGTCAGTCTAATTACAATCCAAAGGATTACCATAGCAATTTTAGAAACCTGCATGGCTTAAACCCTTTATAATCGTTTCAACTCGCGTATTTTTCTATGCAATCGAAATCCATTGGCATGCTTCAAACACGTCAACCTTTTTAGTTAACATCTCATTTGAATCATTTGAATATTTTAATTTTAAAGTTTGTATTATTCCTTGATCGAGAGGCTGAACTAGTGAAGTACGATTTGGTGGTAAGAATAATATTGTGTTTTTGCGAAATTTTTTGCTCGTTTTATGACTTGTGGCATTACCTAAAATAAGAAGAATTTTGCGCTTTTGCAATTTAATCACCGTATTGAATTTACATAGCCAACTGTCAAAAATTAGCGAAGTCATCCAAGCCTCTTTATTATGAGCCTAATGAACAACACAATTCTCTGCAACTACTTTATGTTTTTGAAATATTCGTGGTTTTGCTGCACGTCATATTACGAGAGGCTTAAACTGTTCGCCTTCCTTACTACAGCACAGTAGAATACTCAAAGGTTTTTTGGCGATTTTACTACCCTTGGCGCCTTCTCCTGGAAAAATCAAAGATTTGCTTGGCATTTGTCTATAAAATAGGCCCGTTTCATCAGCGTTTAACATGTGAGATGGTTTGTAGTGTGACATAAGTCGTGGAGGTTTTTGTTTCCTGTCTGAAGCAGACTGGTAATCAACGTTCTCTGATTCCCCACATCCCTATGTTATCTTAAACTGAAAATTGTTTCGTTTTCGAAATGACTCTAGCCACAGATTACTGGCAATGAATGTTTGAATATTTAGTGCCGAGGCCACATTTTGTGCTTTCGCTTGTAAAATACATTTACATATGTTAAAAATGAAAATACGACTTTGTTTATACTTCAGAATTGAGTCTCTTTAATTTTGCGTTTTCCATTCACAATACTCTCGAATGCAAGCTGTATACGCTTTCTGTCCGACTTAATGTTGCATACTGTGGTTTTTGATACACCATATTTTTCAGCCAATCTGCGCTGTGACATGCCGCCGTCCAAGTCATTTAAAATCTTAATATCTTCACTGATAGCAAGCTCCACATATTTTTTTTTGCCATCTGACATATAAAGTAATGTTTAATATTAAATTTAATCCCAGAAATATAAAATCTTTAAAGAGTAAAGATTTAATTAATTAAACTGCATTGATTCTAACCGTTAAATTTCAAATCGGACGTGTTCTTACAAAACAGTGCCGAAAGGTGTAGTTTTTTTGTACAGTATGGATTTTAATAAGATAAGAAACAGTAATTTGATTGTAACAGAATGTGCGTCGTTGTCCATGTGTCGCGTTAGTTTTCTTCTTGCTCATGCCAGTCGCTGAAGATTGACCACCGCCCGATAGCGTTTTATCGGTCGGCTTCCGATGACTACAGGTTCTTTGCGGTACTTGTGGCGACATCTCCGCCTCCTCTTGGTGAAGTATTTGAACCGTACCGGCCGCAGATAACCTGTAGTCATAGGAAGGCGTTGCTTAATATTGCAGTGGTAGTTTAACACTCTCCCACAAGTACTTCTGTCATTTCGATCGACTTTTTATCAGTCGTTACAGGATTGATATTTACATTCTTTGTATGTGGTCAATTTATCGAAGTGAATTTGCTTTGAATTAATTAAAAAATCCCACAAAAAGTGGTCAACTTACATGCAGGCTCAACTTATGCAGGTTAAAAATATGAACTTTGTACTAAAAAACTTTGGTTCCATGGAAAAGTGGTCAACTTAGGCGAGTGAGGGTGGTCAGGTTGATAGGTTTGACTGTACTACCAAGGGCCCCGTCGTTACTTGGATTTTGTATAGAATGAAGAGGTGAACGGAAATTGAAAACTTGATTGGTCGCGTTGAGCGATATTTTGGTAAGCATTCTCGGGCATTTGGTTCTAGTGAATGGATTACGAGAAATACAGTGACCAGAATTCATGTGCATTCAAAACATTTTAACTTATTATATATGTACCTTGAGCGTTAAATTCAAGTAACGCATTCGGTCATTAGTGCTTTCAAGTAGTCCTACATAAAAGTATTGATGACTTCTAACCTTCAACGACTGAAATAACCGATTTTTCATACTTTTCTGTTATTTCGGATATCCGCTACATTTCTGGTAGAATGGTAATTGCTCAGTCACGTTTTTTTTAATATATATTCAATTCGATGTAAGTTAGTCATTATACCCCAGACCACACTACTAACCGCTTGTCTGTGTGTATATTAATATGTTCTAGTTTGTTGTCTAGTTTGATAGAATACCGTTATAGCCTCTGAAGTGATTAACAGGAGTGATCCGAACTAGAAAAATTAAGACGCGAAAGTTAGGTAGTTTCCCTACATGTAGTACGTAGAGTTCTACTTGTGTCCATCTCAGTGCCTGGCCACCAAAACCACGCCATAACTATATCTCAGTAAATCATAACGACCCAATTACGAGTACTTTTTACCCTCATCTTGTCAAATGGTATTTCAAAATTCGCAGTGAAGACTTGTAGACAAATTTCTTTACGACTGCCAAATCAACTCATGAAATTCTTTTGCAACATTATGCAAAGCATTCATTCATTTTTCGCTCATAAACAAGCAGATTACAGCGTAAACATTTGTGCATGGCCATCCGTGCCACTTGTTTAGGGCAGACTACGAGTAAAAAGTTCGACAAGCTACTGACGACACTGACTGACGAGGGCCGAGCGCATACTGGCCAGCTCGGCCGGGTTTAAAATGGCTAAAGTTTCACGGCTAATGCAAGTTTAATTTTTCTACCAACCATCAAAAACGCAGAAAAAAACGAACAAACATTCCTGAGAATAGCCAATAAATTACAAAACAATATATTTTAATTTTTTTTTAAAGAAAAAATTTAAAAAGAAAAACGACTAAATATGTAGAGTGTCTGTGATTCAAAAAATCTCAGCGGCTGTTGACGCGCTTAGGTGGCGAGTGAGGAATCAAGAAAGCTGGAGCTAAATTCTAACTTATGAACAACAAATAAGGGACAGCAAAATGAAACACGATACAAGTTTCAGTTAGTGCGGCTTATTTTAACGCTTCACGCATGGGGTTTCACGAAACCCAAATTAGATATGGCCACCACTTTTTTAAGTGATGATTTAACCCAAATTAACGTAAAAAATTCACCTATTAATGCAACGCTGCAAGCCCTTGAAATTTTCAATGAGGCTTACTTCATTGTTGGAACCAAACTTGAAGCTTCGCGGGTTAGTTCGTGGTATATTTGACTCCAAGCATTAACTGTAACCACTTAAATATCTTTTAATACAAATTATACAAAAAGCATAATTGGAAAATCGAAACTTGAGGCACCTTGCAGTGAGAACAATTACAAAGAAAATATAAAAAAGAAATTACTTAAAATTTCTGCTACAACATTTGTAGATTGTGCCATAATAATGGATACTTTTATAGTCTGAAATCGAATATTTTGTGTTAACAAACTACCTAAGAATACCTATACCTTAAGAGGCTCGTATGCTTTAGAAACAAAATTTCATCTGAGCTTCACATTGGTGTCTACGTATGCAGGCTGGCGAGAATATTTACCGATACAGCAGATTCTTTGTTATCTGTTGGCTCCATAATGACGACAATGTTGATTATTAATTAACTATCATTAATTGTTCTGTGAATTTTTACTCACCATGCCTCACAACTTCTGTTGAAGCTATTGTACCAACAATAATCACCGAATGCCTGTAGGACATCCAGATGTGTGTGCTGCTCATTCCAGTGGCAGTGATGAATCCATGCCGACAGCTGTTGTAATGATGCCGGCGATACATCATCTCGAAATGCTTAAATTTCTGGTCGCAGATGTTCGACAATATTTGCCTTTGCTCTGATGAATCCTTTGGGCGCCTTTTGCCTTCGCTCTTAGCTGATATTTCAAAATTTCCCTCATACTTCTCACATACTCGTAAAAAGTGCGTAAATTATGGCGTCGTTGTTCGCTTTTCGTGTTCTATAATTTCCAGCATATACACGAAATTGCAACTAAATAATTAAGCGTCGTAGAAATTTCGGTCACGATTCTGTTGCTAGGCGTGTTCGGCTATTGTTGTTGATTTTGTTATGTCGGCTTGAATTCTTTTTTGTGCGGATTCACTTGCCAGTTCTGGAACGCTGATTTCCGTTTGTATTTATGAGTTTTTTTTTAATTGGACATGCGTGTTCCGGATATCTGAAATCTATGTTCTCTTGACTTTTGCATTTAGCATTTTGTTGCTGCAGCTTGCATTTAGTTTAGAAGGGATTTTACACTGAGAAAAATATTCGGAGAAACTGTACCTACCAACAGGAAGTGTGTATGAAAGCAGCAAAACTTCAACTGGAAAGAAGAAAGTGGACATAAATAGCTTTTATATATACAGTATTGAAAGAGTTTAATAGAAAAATTATACATTTGAGCTATTCTTTATCTGATACGCTAGTTCACTGTACCCCTTTCTTCTTCCGTTTGATTTACAATTGCATTCCTTCCGCTCTACAAGTTACTTGAGTTCGATCTTCTTGGAGTCATTTTTTTAAAGAACTATGAATGCAATAAATCAAATACTTTTAAAAAGAAATTGCAAAACTTACGAACTAAATAATATACTATAAATGACAAAATAAAAAAATTATTGACGAAAGCAAAATTTTGTCGCAATGATAATCGAAATATTCCACTAATTTATACATTCAGTGAAAATTCAAAGTGAGTACTGCTTTATAAACACGAAAAGAATTAAACAATTGAACTATGAAGTGCGTTATTTCCCTTTAAAATGTTTTTGAATGTTTTTGAAATTCTTTCTTTACCCATCGAATTCGCCCGCAATTATCTAAATAATAAAAAAAAGTAACATTAAACTGGTTGAAAATTACGGGCAGCAGATGGAAACAACGCTTTTTGTCACTGCTATATAATGTATATACGTATATCATATAACGTATGTCTTACTTCAGTATTTTGGTACCCCTTATGATACTTATAATAGACGTTATTGCTAATGAAGTAGAGTCTTGCATGTATGAATTCACAAGCAATCATTTCCAAATGAAACGAATGAATGTATTTCTAAGTGATGCGCATAACGACTTCCTTTGGTCTATTATACCTGCTGTAATTAGCCATTATCGAACTACAAAACAAATTTGGCCAAGTTGGAATAAAAAATGTTGTTGACCCTTCAGTTGTTAATGTGGATAGAATAAGTCAACCTCATCAAATGTAGTGGGGTACATTACAAGTCCCGTCATTGAATAGATATGCAGAGGATCTCAAACTGGCAGCAAACGACTACTAAAGGAGCTGGACCAATATCCACCAAGTAGGGAGTAACTGCGTTTGGCGATTTCCCGTAAATAATTGCAGAAGCGGCAAGAGTAATAATAAATTCTTGAAGTGATACCTAAGACGTGTATTATTCACTATATCACTTGCGATACTTGGCAAAAGTTATTTTTTTTACATTTTCTTCTTTTGAAATAGGTCCGCTGAAATTTTAACGGAAATTTTAACTCTCACACTGTCTACTTTAACATGAAGTATATCCTTTCATCTGAATACATAAAGAGAGTAGGAGTAAGGATGAAGGTTGGTTGGTTTTTTCTCAATACAACCCTTCCAATCATTCCAATCTTTGACAGCACTACCGTAATGTCTTAGATGGCCGAAATGTACTTGTATGATCATCCTTAGATCAGTGAATTAGAACCAAGAGTAATGCTCACTTTTCACAACAACAATTCTAAAAGTTTGCTTTCTATACAAATTTTTGAAGATTAAATTGGACAAACTCTACAAAGCTGAGATGACAAATGTACTTCAAATAATTCACAATAGAGATAAATCAACATGATGAAACGACAAGTGATTAAATTATTGTATGTAGAAGTTTTATACACTTTGAGCTATGATCCAACTAGGAGCTAGAATTTTTAACAATTGTCGTTTCGAGCTGAGCTCCAAAAAGTTCTCTTACGTTAATTCTTAAATATCTTTAGTGTATTCGTAAACTTCAATATTTTGGCCAATATTTTTGTTCGAATTATTATTCAAGCAACAACTAAGAACTTTGTTGGACATACACACATACATTTTCCCAAAAACGTACATTGGCAGTGTCGTTACTATGTTATAGAAGAAGAGAGACAAGAGCGATTTGTTGCATATGGCGTTTAGTTCACTGATGGATTTTATGTCTGCGCTGTGTATTCCAGTGAAAATCGAAGTTCTTCTAATATGCCACTCAGCTGCCACCTCAGCGAAAAGTTCATTAATTCAACATGCTTGGGGACAACTAAGATTAACTTCATCCTCAGTCTCGATTGCAATCTCATCACGAATATGGCCAACATAATGCCTTTTTGTCCATTTGGGGTTCATGAGAACAAGCACCGGGGAAACGGTGATGAATAATCGTATTTATATGCAGGAATTAGTTAGCTTGACTTATGCGCCGACTATGCCAAGGCCAATGCCGGACAACGTCGATAGAGATGAGAGCAGGAGAAATACGCGGATTTCACGGTTTGGCGTTTCTGCTTGGTATGTTTCGACGAGGAGTCTCTGCTTCCATCTCTAATTTGTAAGTTTGTCTTTTGGCAGCTTTTCCGTGGATACACGTATTTGCTTTGGCAGTTTATCTGATTGTTGCTAAAGTGGGCGTGGAATATTAATTTCTTAAGCTATTCACATCACTGGCGACTAATCTTTGTTAATGAGGGACTCTGTCATTGTGGGAAGAGAAGAGTATTTAGTATATAATATGTACATATGAGTTCAAGAACAATTAATTAATGGACTTGAGTGAAATTGCTTTATGTTAAAAAAATAAATATTTTCTAAAAATAGAAGTTTTTAAAATAAATGCTGCATGTTAAATAATGTACATTTTAATTGTTTAACTTTGGTTTCAGATGAAATCAACCCCCTCGAATACCAATATAAAAAAAAAATCATAATACTTTAATGACAGAATTTATTATGGAGTCTTTTTATTTCGCCGCTTGAGCCGTATGGCTTAAGGTTTATTTACATATATAAAATGAATTGTGAATTTATTAGAAACGTTTGTGCTCCGGATCTATCAGATCAATCGAGTTAAAATGTTTACAGTGGATTCTGTTCGAAGTCTTCTGAGTCCTGTTTGTTCTAAACTAAACTTTAAAGTCCCATTTAAAGATCTATTAAAATTTGAAGTTGTTGAAAATCTGTAATACATCCTCAGCATCGAGTTGTTTTAATGAATGAATAAAAGCAGTCTAGAATTAACATTTATGATAACGTTCTGTGAATTGTTTGTTTTTTTTTTTTTTGTGGTTCACACAGTTGCTTTCTATGAGTACGCGCCGCGCCGTAAAAAAAATTTACAAATAAAAGTAAATCTGGTTGAAAGGAATTGCAAAAGATTCGCACGTACTTAGAACCATCAAAGCGGCACACATGCACATAAAACGGAGCAGAGAGCTAAGCTCCGTGCTAGGGTTACCTGAAATTGCCGCGCGCCATGCCGATTTTAGTGCCGCCGAGTAGCACCCAATTTTCCTTGCTTGCATAAATATATTATGCAGTTTACAACTACTTACCGAACAAACGCTGGCAACGCTGACTGACAATGTAACTGCATCAGGCGATTAGGTTGAGTTGTTAAAGTACAAAAAAAGAAGAAGTAAGGTATCGAGCACCTAGAACGCAACATAAACGCACATTTAAGATGGTAAAACTTTTGTCGATAAATGAGATACAAGTGAGAGCATAGCTGAAAACTTATTCAGGAAGGACGTGTTCTTCAATTCCAACTCGTGTTTAACATTTGCCAAAATTTTCGATGTAGTATGCAGGGGAAATACTTGAATTAGTGAGCGAAACGTAATGGGGTGTCCGCAGTTGTGCTTAATGATTTATTCTCTGACTGTTGGAATCTTCAAGTATACCGACTTACCGACTTGCTTAGATTAAAGGTAAATAAATAATGATAAAAATTTATGTATAGATAAATAGATACAGTGACAATTAGAAGTTTATTTACTTTGGTTTATTATTTAAGGTTTGTGGTGCAATATTAAAATGCCAATGAGGAGGAAAATATGTGATTAAAAAATTAAAGAAAGAGCTTATATCCGAAGTGAAATTCTTGTCATGCCAAAGGAATAGAAATGGAGATAAAGAATGAAAGAATTAAACCAATTGATATTCTTCGGTGATATTCGGCGGTGTATAGCAGATTACGGGCTGGGTATCCTGTATATATATATAAACAGCAAAGTTTCCTACCAGTCTCTAATATTAAGGAAGACGATTGTTAAATTAGTTATTTCTTTGGGTTCTTCATAGTCTTATTTAATTTTATAATACAGCTATTTTTGATATAAGTTAGTTAGGAACAGCATATTACCGCTGTAATAAACGCGGAACCATGGTGAGAAGGCGCGGAACACTTGCATGGTGTTTGATAATAGTATAATTGTTTCAATAGAGACCGTAAAGTTATAAGAGTTTGTCCAGTAATAAAAACCTTAGCTTAGGTTAATAATGTTAAGATTAAATTTATTAAATTATAGCCCCCACTTCAGAACCAATCTTTGATAATTCTTAAAAGAAACAATTCCTGTCAAATCAGCGAAACCCGATTACGGAACACATCCAATACGACATCACTCTTAACAATGAGTTGCTCTTTTCAGTGGCACTTTATCGTGCGAAATTGTCTCTCTGTGTAGTCTGTTGCGAAGTACACTCAACTAGCTACGTGTATGTTGCATAAATTGCTTCGTCCGTCCTGCCACCAGTCTGTTTATAGTTAAGTCTGTTTGCACCTCGAAATATTTGTTGTTGCTCATGAATGTTAAGCACTTCCATAACTTTTGGCATTAATGTGACCCCACATTCCGCATTGACAACATCTTTGCAATTTGCTCACTTTCCTGTTTCCCCGCACGAGACTATTCAATGCTTCATTACGCTAATGCCATGTTTTTCAAATTATTTTATGCACACATAGCTTCACTGCCAACTACAGTAGCACACACACATCTGTATACACACACAAGTTGCGTGCGTGTGATTCGAAAGTTAAATGTTTTGAGCGGAAGGATGCAAACCTGCCTGACATTTTGAACGGAAGCGCTGCATGTGGCGAAATGCATGTTGCCACATCTGGATGAATCTGCTGCAGTGTACATGTATGTGTGTTTAACCGTAAAACGTGCACACCTCACCAGGAAGCCATTTAGTTGTATTCAAATTTAAGGTAGTTTTACGCCATGATGTCGTCATTTTTTTATATACTTATTGTTGTATCTTATTTTTTGGTATGCCAGCTTTGCATCATATTTAAGCAAATTAACCTTAAAACAATTCTAATTCAGTAGTAGTATATTTTGCTCTATAATATATATAAGCCCCAACTAAACATATTGGACTGTGACTTCTGAAGAATTTATTGCTTTCGAAAAAAAGAGATCCATCATTTTCATTCTAATAAAAGTTACCTGACTAGTACCAAAATCTGAAGAGCGCAAACAGTAGAAAGTTAACACATCATTCTATATATTTACAATATGTCACATAAATAGGTGGCGCCAGTATTGACAATTTATGGTAGCGCAGGTCGGCCCATCTCTCCCACCACAAATGCAACCGATTTCGAAAATGTATGTATCGCTCATAAATATCGGCTTGTGGGACAAAAAGGGTGATATATCGATATATCGATGCTTTTTCAACAAGCCTAGAATAGACGTCGGTAAACCCAGAAGAGTAGAAGGGTTTACCAACGTATTATACGGAAATCATAGAATTTTCATATGGCTTCGAGCGAGAGAAGTACCCAATGAATAGTTAATTTGTACTGCTACTCCACTCAAAAGTATATGCTAAATGATTTACAAAGTTAACAAACATAATTTTATAGTTTTATGGCTTCTTTTCCAAAGGAGTAGTTTGCTTAATTTTTCGATCCTTTCTAATCTCCTCTTTCCAGAAATCATCATCTAACGCATTGAATTTTCTCAGTTGATAAACTTTTTTAACTGAGTTTTGCAGTAGATGACGGTAAAATGAAGGTCAGAGGATTATTATATGTGAGATAAAGCGAAGAGCTTTTGTTATATAAATCGGAACAGTACTGCATAAGACAAAATAGACCAACTGAGTTTCGTTTATTTGAAAGGAAATGTTTTCGCATATTCTATGCTCAAAGAGGTAAATAGGGTGTCCGAATTTAAAGAGGAGAAAAATTATTGGGTATATTAAAAATAGGGATCCAACTGACTGAGTCAGTTCTGAAACGAACCAAGACCCTTTGTCATAGCAATGGGCAAAATTAGTAGAGTTCTAACGGCTCCGCGGTGGGCCCTAACTCGAAGCTCAGTAGCGTTATTGGTGCGCGTGCGGCCTGGGTTCGTATCACAGCGATTACATTCGGTTCCCAAGTATTGGTAATAAATTTTTCGATAGTCTCATACTCCCAATGGCAATGAAGCGTTAAAAAAATTGGCTTGCTGTTCTCTAACCATTTATGATATGGAAACAGCCTTGATGTCGATATGAATTATACTCTTCTTGCTGGTCCAACTATAAGAGAGCTGTTGAATTGTTAATATGAAAATAAAATACTGTACGAAGACGAAATGACTTCCCAATACCTGTTGTATATGTTATACTCCCAAGGGCCCCGGTACTGCTTGGGATGTGTGTAGTATGAAGATGTAAAATGCAAGTGAACACTTTTTCATCTTTTGTTAGGGTAAATTCTTATGAGTTATTGTTTATGTTTTTTGTGTTCATTCGCTCGCCTTCTTCGTGTTATCTGGTTGCTTTTATTTATATAAATGGACATAAATACAAACTTTGTTACTCCGTTTCTTGTGGTAAAATGAGCTTTTCTCTTGTCAATTTTTATTCGATTTGCCACAAACGCTGACAACGCTGTTCCTCAGTCTTATTTACTCTACGATCGTGTTAGTGCCTTACTGCGCGTGTACGACGACCAATATCTTGATTGCGACGCCTCACTGGTAATTTTTTCCACACCAAATTTGGAACGCACTAAATTGATATTATAGATTTTGTTTTAAACTTTTTTTATTATTTTCCATTGGCAGATTTTCATCTTCGAAGAAGGCGTGACTATCAATTCTATCAAATAGAAGGCGTATTAATCGATCAATTAAATTAATAAAATGCCAAATAATTCCACTAAAAAGTATCATTTGGAAGAAAAACAGCCAAAATTTTTTATCTTAAATTTTTAAAGGCAAAAATATATTTGTTTTAGTATCAATTTTAAAACAACTACAAGACCACAAATACAAAACATTTTTTCGTTGTGTTTGTGTTTGTGAGTTGCTCGCAAAAAGTGCGTGGTTAGATATTTGCTAAGGCAGTGAGTGCGCTCTCATAGAGCATTAAATGTGTTCTCTCTGGCGCTCTTTCGAATACATGAGTCAGTCGTGCACCACATACTAGAGAGGGCAAAACAACGTTTGTCGGGTTTGCTAGTATATATATAAATAATATGTATATATATGAAAGCATATTTTTGTGTGTAATAATATTCTGAGCTAACGCGTGAACGAATTCGAAAAGTTATTTTCGTGTGTTAGAGGAAGTTTTTTTTTTGTTCTTCCGTGGTGAAGATGGATATGGATGGATGGATAATTTCAATATTAAAATGATCTATCCATTAAGTGGTAATTATTATATAATATTTAATTTATATTGAAAAAAATTTGTTTCTAAGATTTAATTTATTTCTCATAGTGTCTGACACATAAAAAGGTTAGCGCAATGAATTATTATTCATATCGTTTGATGCTGCGCCAAAATGAGCATCCCATTTTGTATTGTCGACGACTCGTCCATCAATACAGAGTCGATATGTCTGTGAAAACATTTAAATTACATCAGATTCCACCAGAGAGAGTTACATTCATTTGAGGCATGCCATTAATAATGACGGCAATGTGAATGATGTCGACCAATTGATAATTTTATCATCACCGTATACCGGCAGTCCACGTTATATGCACAAATACGCGCAATAAAATATAAGATTTTTGGTACGTAATACGAAATCACGTCCGCCCTTTCATTTGATTTATCAACTTGTGAAATGTGGGAAGACATACGGCAATTGGATATTATGCAATCTGTAGTTAGCATACTTTTTGTTAATAATATGAATGAGCAGATTATTCATTGGATACCGAGTACCTATTCGAGAACTGTTGCCTCTCGGTAGTCGGTTCCAAAGTATCGATTATATAAGTACTTCGATTTGAAAGGAACGTATGGCATAAGAACTTCATTTATTCGTATCGCTTTATACTTAAGCGCAGTTCAAGCACTTTAATAAATTGAAAGAGAGTACGAAAATCATGTTTAATAATTTAAAACGTATGTATATGAGCTTGGACGATATAATACAAGCCGACAGAGGTTTGGAGACATATTCAGCCGTAAACCGTGGCACCCCTTCGCTTGGGGTACCTACCAGCGGCTTAGTTCCTTGGCGTTCAGGCGAAACTGCTGGCGGTGGCGTTAGCGAACGTGTACTAAAAGGTGGAGCTCGCGGAGGCATACAAAAGAAAAACGTCGTACGGATCAACGTAAAAAAGGCCGCTGGGCGACGCACGAGAGTTATTGCTACCTGGGAGCAGCTAACAGTTCGGGAACTAAACAACGAATTAGATGAATATATGAAGTCCACCGTTACTAACAATCGCCATGGCTTTAAACAAACTCATCTACGCGACAAGTCCGCCGATGGACCCATGGCACATTCTGCTGGCTTTAAACAGTACACAGTTCAGGAGTTAAACGACGAATTACATGAATATATGAAGTCCGCCCCTGTTAAAAATCATCATTGCTTCAACAAACCACATCTAGACGTCAAGCCCGTTGGCGGCTGCTCAGAACTCTCCGATCGATTGAAGTTTCCAAGAGTTGCGGAACTCAACGCTTATGTACCATTAAATAGCCGTCTGATGCGTTCTCAACAGAGTGTACACAATTTCCGTATCGTCTCGGCGTTCTCCGATAATGACCAAGTGGGTCTTGCACCCAGCGAACCACATTCAGTTTTACGCGATAGCGTCTATCCACATGGATTCAATAAAGCACGCCTTGCACTCAAACCAACTGGTGACCGTTCAGCACTCACCACTCGATTGCAGTCTCCAAAAGCTGGAGAGCCCAACGGTTCTATGGATCCCAGTATGAATAACATAGTAGATTAGAAGCATAACTGTATTTACACATACGAGAATAAGTATCGTATCTTGTTATTTAAATAAAAGGTGGATCCAGACAGGTCATAAATAGTGGTCTGGGAAATAGCAGGTAAGAGCGATATCGATATCAGAGTACGTATTTGTAATTCAAGATCAATTAAGCATCGGCATGCGTCATTTGGTATTATACGATCGACCCTAATAAAACGATAAAGTAATTAACCGAGAGTTAATTACTATTACTACTTTCATTGCAAGCCATATTGTATTTTGCCTGCTTAGATGGTATAAATGGCTTAGCTGCTCAATTTTTCCGCACATTTCGGTTGTGTTTATACGTAATTCTCGTACATTCGTTATGAAATTTATATATCCGTGAAATATCAAAAGATATTTGACTTTAAAACTAAAAACTTTTTTCATAATTAAATTATAACATTTATCGCAGTAAACCGCATAACACATTTGTTTCATTAAAAAAAAAAAATAATGTGAAAAAAAAAATTAGACATACTAAATTAAAAACGATGTAAATTGCGCCGAAAAGGCAATGATATAGAAGGCTGTATCCTTCTTTGGGGGCGATCATGCGGGCGTAGCCTCTTCAGTCTACGCCTTGTTGAGATACGGGTGAGGGAGGAAGCTAGCGGATTTGGGTGCGACAAAAGTCTGTAGTGATAGCGGCAGATTTGAGAATTAATCACCTCCATAACAGTTGGCACGGCAAGATCCCTATGCAGCGTGGTGTTGCGGACGTACCAAGGGGCGCCCGTAAATCTTCTGAGAGCCTTGCTCTCACACGCCTGCACTCTTCTGATTTTCTAGGCAGCAGTAGTGCCCCAAATTTGTATGAAACTAGTCAACGGCAAACTGGTGAAGTAATATTGATTTCATACAAAAAAGTGGTCACATCATAATTGATTTATTTATTTATTTTTTTAATCAAACAAATGTGTTATGCAGTTTACTGCGTTAAACCTTATAATTGAATTATGAAAAAAAAAATAGTGGATGGAATTTCACAACTTTCGAGGTATACTAACACCAAAGTTAGTCACAAACATTCTCAATGATGACATGTACCAATTGTATCAATTTTCCTGGTGTTCGGTCAAAGGGTGTTGGAGTCTATAGGACCCCGAAAAAGAGGCAAACATCGAATTTTATATATGTATATTAATTTTATGTTTATTTGTATTAATTGTAGTAATACTAATCCACATCAAAATCAAATTAAAAGCTGATTCCTAAAAATTACACCATTTGAATAATAAAGCCATGAAACTCTGTAATCATTAAGCATCCTCGTATAATCTTAACACTATTTGGAGCATTGAAAATTATTTTGAAAATGGTTTTCCTTGCGCATTTGCATTCGGGACAAAAATTAATTTACATGAATTCCAACAAAAAACACTCCTACAACAAACACACATGGATGTTTGCGTAGAGATATTTTCACACACACGAAAATATGTTAATTTGAGGTAATGGCCAAACATTTAGTTTTTTAATACGACCGACCGCCTGGATAGGTAAACTTTTGCCTCAGTCCACATCCTCACAGCAAATAGTGGGCAAAATAAAAATGTGAAAGTGCTGCCAAATATTGTGCCGTGCCATGAATGGAATTTTGCAACGGTATGCAAATGAAGTCAAATGTCAACGCCATTGCTAGGATGGGGAAACTGCCTCCTTAGCTGTTGCTGCTCCTGAATGGAATATTTAAAACGACAAACGCAGACTTTTGCAAAGGAAATATTAAAAATAAGAGCAACGAAAATTCTCCAAATATAAACGGTGTTAAAACTAAAAGGAGAACAAAACAATACAATAACTGTGTACGGCTATGATGAAGTTGTAATAGTCTTCACGCTCGGAGAATATAGAATTCAAACAACGTTATGTCCTTCAGTGTTTACCTGATTATTGTCTTAGGGGATTGCATTTGCTTTTTTTTTTCTAATTACTAATTTTTTAAGTGTCCAACTAAAAGAAAATGGAGCTCCCGAATACAATGCGCAGAAATTTTTCGGTGAACATAAAAATAACTATTGTTGACCATTGGCTAAGACAGCCACAGTAACCATAATCTTAAAGGAATTGGTGTTTTACGAGGTTAATCTATCATACTGCATAACACGGTGGTAAATTGCAGCTAGAGCATATCCCCAATAATGATAAAATACTTTCCTTATTTTCTAAGTATGTTCAGAACAAAAAAGTGCTCATACTTACTCAGTACACTTGATAACGAAGCACAGTGTCAAGTATTAAAAGTCCATGGTTTTTATTATTTTATTTATTTATTTTTTGTGGGAAGAAACTTTTGGAATATCAGGTTAAATAAGATATGTTCAAATATTTATACGATTATAAGAAAAAAAAAGATTTTTTTTTTTTAATATGACTTTGGAATATGGTTGTGTACCGCGATACTCCCCTAGTTTCTGAGAAATATTCATTCATCAAGAATTCACTGCCTTCGTTTCCCAGTATCTCCGCCACTGTTTTGCAAACTTGATGACAAAGTCAAACAGCACTCCATGAGAGAAGAGTATAAGAGTAAAAATGGATCTGCATACGTCAACAGGATTTTTATTTTTAGTTATTCGCTTTATATGCCCACCGCTCTCCACACTCACTCATAGCTGATGACAATGATGCTAACTAGAGTGTGAAGGATATGCTTGGGCTGCAAGTGAGCGAGTTGAATTGATTTGACTAGAGATAAGCTCTCGGTATAACGGAAATATGTATAAGTGGTGAATATTCATTCAACAGGGTAAATTCGATGTCAATGATAGAAAGGCACGTATATGGGCCAATTTGAAAATACCACGACTGAAGTGGCGCCTTACATTGGAATGATTCTTTAACATATTTATAAAGTTAAAAATTTGTTTATGTTATGATATTTGATTTGCATGGGCATCAATGAAAATAGTTTTTTTCGCTTCCTTCAAAAACCTATCATTTAGGTGTAAAATGAACGAGGAGTTGAACTTCAAACAAGCAACATAATTTCACGGTCAATATCAACATCTCGTTTAATTTCTACCAGTTACACAAAGCGTTAATCATAAAATCAAGAAAATGTGCTCACTATTATATAATAAAGCCGCTTTATTTCATCACATATTGGCATTGTTATTGAAAACATCTTTTCGTTATTTTGCTAAGATCATCGTCTTCATTCTTTGTTTCGGCGCAAAGATACTTATAATACTGTATGAAGCAACATATAACGGAAGTGTGTGGCGTAGCGTACTCGTGTTGGAATATTATTCGGTTTGTACTGACCAGTTGCGGCCGTTTTTTCTTCAGTGTTTCATTTAGACTTGTTAACTATAAACTTCTGAATTTATCGCTTACTCAACTGAGAGCAGCTCATAATGCACGACTTTTGCAGTCCCACCAAATGCACAGCCTTAATTTTCTTGTATATAGCGTCGGCTTTGAAATGGTTTGAGCACACGGTTTTGTCATATGTTATTCATTTTTCATTGTCAGTTATCAATTTGGGCAAAAAAGGTACCAATTTATTCCGTTTCAGTAAAATTTCTGGTTTATTTATATATTTTTTTTTTTTTCAAACTCAAATATGTAGATTTTTGTGCAATAAGGTGGATTCCAAGCGATGACATTTATTATTTTGTTCGCTTAAACAAAGGGGCGCCAGAGAGATTGCGGAGAACCTTCGCTTGAAGGACTCTGATCTTAGAAAGGTGCGACGTAACAGCATTGTCATAGATTTGCATTCCAAAGGTGAAATTATTGCCTTGTATATGCTGATCTTGTTTTGCACCGACATCTTGTTTCTGCGGTGAGTAGTAGTAGTAGACAATTTGACTATCCGGCCGCTAAGAGATTTTACCATTTTCTTGAAAAGATCTTTAAAAAAAGCTTATCCAGATTGTGGTATCGGTCACTTAACAACACTAATACTTACTTATTAACGAAGAATTAAGAACTCGACTAATAAAACATGTATTAATAAAGACGTAGTACAGATAGACACCCTCTTTTTCAAGTATTTGGTACGCGTTTTAGGTGCAAGCCCACCAAACAGATGAAGTTCTTTGACATCGACATTTATCGAATGAAATGCTGTAATCTCCGTTACATCTGATCGTTCTGATAAAGTACACATTTTTTATGAGATTTCGCGGCAGTAAAACGTTTTTGAAAAAAATAGTAAATTGTAGTTAATTTTCCCTGTTTCGGCAATTTACTTACCTTTTTCTTTTTATGAGAACTCACAGTTTTTCAAGTGGAAAATTAAGCAAAACCCTTAACTCCGGATATGTCAACGTCGTTATTTGTTTCATTTCCGTTGTCTATCTTATTGTCGTAGTTTTCTACTTCAACGTTCTTTTCGGTTTGTAGCACTGTATGTCTACTCGTTGTCACCCCTTCCTTTGCTTCCTTCGTCCTTGTCTAACACAACTTTGTTGTGCTGAGAATTTTGTTTGTACACGACGTCGTCCTTTGTTGTAACGGCTTTCTTTGAAGTTTCGCCTTTGTCGCAGTTATAGCCCACGTTAATGCAGTTAAGACGCGTAAAATGTTCTCTCAAAATTTTTCTGTAAATAGGAAGATCATTACGCATTGTATCACTACATAAGCCTTACTTTACTGTAGACAATGTACATTTTTGTGAAACTGTACACCACGGGTACTGAATGCTGTCTATGAACACAAAGCAAAATAAAAGAGAAAGATCACACTCGATGACATCTCGTCAGTGGTCAAACATTTGTATCATCTTTTTGGAAATTTGTGGGATGTCATTCCAAACAATTGTTTGTCTTTTCAAGAAAGCTATCCATAGGCCCAATCTTCAAGTAATTCAGTTAGATGGAATTGACCCCCTTTAAGAGTGTGCCATAGTGCTGAAAACAAAGGACAAAAGCGGTAAAGTCTGATAAATAAGCCTCATTGTTCAAAACTTCGCAGTTAAGCGTTTCTATGGGTCCTTGCACTGGCTTTGGTTGTGCATTACTTTTTGTGTATGGTGCAAAATCAGTTTGTCTTGAATCTTAACTTCGAGCACACATTTAGCCACACCGATTTTAAAGCAACGGACAAAATCTTATCGGGCTGGACAGAATAAACATGTATAATTAAAAGACAAACATATATTTTTTTCTTTATTCCTTTATATTTAATTTTTCTGTTATTATTAGAACAACTTAAATTAAATTGTATATACAAAAATTAACAAAACAACTTAAATAATAAGTGGGGAAATGATTTAATAATAATATTATAAGGATCTAATAGGGAGATCGACAGGGTGCGATCTTCTCAGCCGTCTCGCCACCCTAACTCCTCCCATTCTGCGTCGTTTTAGAAGGCGCCTTGCTAGTTTATTTGGATGATTTTTTAACCTCTCTATATATGACTATTTATCACATTGCCAATTTTCGCTATTTTTAACTCGTTTTCAAGGTCCGCCGTTCGCATGAACCAAGGGGCACCAGTAAGCATTCGCAATGTCTTGGCCTGCAGTACTCTCACCTTCGTGATGTTTGACCTCGCTGCTATGCCATACACCTGCAAACCGTATCGCCAAGCAGGAGCAATTATGGTTTTGTAAATGTTCACCTTATTTCCCAAGGACAATTTATTCCTGCTAGTTAAAAGCCAATGCAATTTACCAATCCTCTGTCTTAAGGATTTCGTGATACTTGAAATATGCGTCTTGAAAGTTAGTAGCCTATCCAAATACACACCCAGGTATTTGTAACCTGAATGGTGTTCCAGAAGCTGGTTTCCAATGAAAACTCCCGGACAGAAATCCGGCCGTAAGGCGTACGTCACATTAGCACATTTGTTTTTGTTAATGCAAATGTTCCAACGTCGTGTCCAGTTTTCAAAAAATATGTAGGTATTGCTGCAGTGAGTCCGTGGCTTCGTAAATGCACTTGTTTCTGACGAGGATGGCCGTATCGTCTGCAAACGTGGCAATGATCAGATCCAGAGGATCCTTCAGTGGTATTTGTGACCCAGTGGGCATGTCGTGCGTGAACAGGGTATAGAGTGTAGGCCCCAAAACGCTACCCTGGGGGACACCTGCGCAAATCGCCTTGATGCTAGATTCCACACCATCCAGTACCACTGAGAAGGTCCTATTCTTAAGCTAGCTGCGCACAATTAACCATAGTTGAGGCGGCAACAGATTCTTGAGCTTACTGAGCAGCCCATCATGCCAAACTTGGTCGAAAGCCTGCTTTATGTCAAGATACGCTGCCACCATGTACTCCTTAGCCTTAAATCCTTCGAGAATAAAATTAACCACCCTATTCAGCTGCTCTGGAGTTCCGTGAGATTTACGAAAGCCCAATTAAAAGGAAGGAACTATTTGCTTTACCTTTTTTAAGTCCAGGGGAGCAACCGGGAGGCATAATTAGCCGGCGTTTTACAAGTCTTTTTATTGTTTTGATCTTCGGAGTGGAATTAAAATCAACCACAAGGGGAAGATGATCAGAGGAGAGTTGATACTCAGTCCTGATAGACAACTCGTCCGAACGCAGCCCATTATAAATGAAGAAATCAATAGCGCTGGGTGTGTGCCTTTGGGCGTACGGGAAATGGGTCGCTTGACCAGTTGCCAGGATTTGAGCTGTTGAGTTTTGCACAACTTCCTGTAAGCAGCTACCTCTTGTATCCGCTCTAAAGTTACCACAGAATCTGCTTTTTGCGTTAAAGTCTTCACCTATGAGAAACATTCTTCCAAGATTGTTTAAAAGATCTTCGAAGTCTACAGATGACTATTAACTCGCCCCTACTGGTTGAAATTTGGATGGTGGCCATCTGTAATTTCTTTGTTCTCACTGGCTCTTGTAAAGAATATCAAATATCCTGCTTAATAAGCACAGCCGCTCCTCCTCTAGGCCTATTGCTGGGATGGTCTGCCTTGTGAATGTTGTAGCCATGTATAAAGATCTGGACTCCAGTTTGCAGCCATGTCTCAGTGATGAGCAACACATCAATGTTATGGTCGGTTAGGAAATGCTTAAGCTCCTCAACATGCCCAGAAATTCCATGAGCATTGCACAATCCAAGGCTAAGTGAACGGGTCATCATTTACGGGTATTCACGAAATTGAGGCATAATTGTTTGAGGAACTGATTGCTCTCCTTCAGTTCATTAAACATTAATATAATTGTGTCAACTTTAGCTGTGAGGGCTGTTATTGCAGCCTCTAACCTGCTAATGCTGTCAGGGGTCTGTGGCGATTGCTGTAGATGCACAGCTCTGTTGTTAATATTGCAAGATCTCTTCGGAGGATTAGTTATATGCAAACCAGCACGTAGTGTGTCTGCATATGAGGTGTCTCCCTTGACCATTACCGCCGGGACGTAACTCACTCTTCTCATAGAATCTTCCCTGTTGCTGCCACGCGCCGAAATTGATATATTGGGTTTAGGCTGTTTAATTTCTTTTTGAAAACTCGGCAGTCCTTACTCCAAGCAGCATGTTTCTCACCGCAATTTATGCAGCAAAGCTCCTCCACACCCAAACATTGGGTGGTTATATGGGGTGCCCACATTTTCCACAAATCAACAGTCGCAGGCAGTAATTTTTGGTGTGCCCAAATCCAAAGCATCTATAGCACTGAATGACAGTCAGGTTCTTTTTTGGAATTTTCACCAGGACACGTTGCCTGCCTATATGCTGAATTTTCAGAGCCTCCTTATTGTTAGGCGCTTTGGCAAGGTTGATGAAGAAGAAGTTGTTTGGTACCATCTTTTCAGTGTCTGGTCCATTAACCTTAGTGATTAACTTGCGGGAGTTGGGATTAAACACACCGGTTACATTGTGGCCTTTGGTATAAAAGGCTTACTTGATAATATTGTGGGGGGTGGCGCTAGCCAGGTTGCGAACAACTACCCTGAAAGCTTTGTCCTCCTTAAGCTGTTATGTGTAGTGTTTAATGTTACGCTCTTTTAGGTAACGAACCAGAATACGATACGAATCAGAATCCTCAGTATAGACCCTTACAGTATCATTTATCATAACTTTAAGTGAGAAACTGTTTGGTCCGGAGACCAGAGCCAGCTCCTGTTCCAAAAGGTGAGCATTGCTCACATCATCAATGTTGATAGGGGGTGGTTTTCTAGTCCTGCGAGTGGTTTCAGTATCAATTCCCTCAAGCAGAGCATCAGCGTCAAGGACCATTTTCTCGGCTTCGGCAAGTGTTTCAGTGGTCTCATCCTCATTCCCGAGCACATTTCAGGTAAGGCGCTTGAATGCGTCACTATATACTTGGAGACATTTGATGTTGTTGTTGTTGTTGTTGTCGTAGTTGATGTTCAGTTGTCATGTAGCCATGAGGTATCATTAGGAACCCGCCGCAACTCGGAGTCAGATAGAATTGAGTCATCTCTGTTAGAATTGCTAACACCCGAATCGTCGCAAAGATTCCGGCGAACCGAATGGCGCTTAATTTTACCCGTTCTTATTTTTAATTTTATTTTTAACTGAGGTTATAGCAAAAGGAATTTCCTTATTTAATTTATTTTAATTCTTCACTTGACTTTTTTGACACAAGTTACAACGAAGAACTGAAGAAAACGATATTTTTGGTGGTTAGATTTCCTGCTTAAAGTACTGAATCGATTTTCATAAAAAAAAAAATTAATTAAAAAAAATACCAATGGAAGGTATTCTTCGATAGATATGCATAATTAAATAATTAAATATAGCCGCGTTACAACAGCAATAACAGAACACAGCCGTTGATGTTGTGTACGCAGTAGAATAGGACAATATAGAGTTGCGTGTACCTCTCTTTTCTGTTCCAACAGTTTTGTGAAGCTGCTTTATTGTTGTTCTTCTATTTTCGTTTCACATAGAACGTGGGGAGAGATAAATTTTGTGTGTTTGTGCTCTCTTTGCTCTCATTAATGTAATAGTGTTGGGTTGCTCACTATACTGTGCAACTGAACATGTTCCTTCCCTCTTGTTCTATTTTGCTAAGTTCTTCCGTTTGTTCTTAGAACGAACATTGTTTACAGGATAGTTCTTCGAACTTAAAAAAAAAAACAGAAGTTTTTTCTAGATTGTGTCAGCCGCGGGTCCCCTTCGAATATGTAAAATGTATGAAGTCTCACATGTTTCGTTCGAAGTGTTATGAACATCATGACAAAGCCATAGGCTCTAAAATATATTCCATTAAAATTGTTTACATAGGAAATATTGGTCACAATTTGATAAGCTAATTGAAATACATTTAACCTTCCTAAATCTGGGTAGGTTGAAACGAAAAAATTTTGACAAAAGGACATTTTAAACTGGGTTTTTGGCTTCTAGATGTTCGAACAACTTTTCGACGCATTGAAGGACTTTTTGGTAATCGGGCTGCTTTTTGAGACATATAGCACTAATGCTAAACTCTAGGGACACATCCAAGTGCGATAGCACAGAATCAATTAACTTGAAATTAGTTTTCGGATCGTTGGATTTGAGGGTTCCGTAGCTTATTAGATCCGGACGATAAGAGTGAATCAGCGCACAAAATGCCAAGCCATCCGACCACGAGCTGCTAAAGTCATTGATTTTTAAGTTGTAGTTGGTTATACGTTCACGGGCCCTCTTGAGCAGGTTGTTGCGCAAATCACCGAATGTTTTACCCAACATATCAATGGGTCTGGTTTCCATCAAAGTCTTTAAGTTTAACTTATTAACAATTGTTTCTCGGCCTAGAGTTACGTTCGAGATGAGTTCCTTCTTCTTCTCCTGTTCTAGATGAAGCTTATATCGTTTTAACTCTATATTCTCAGCTTCCAAAGTCTTTTTGTGCCATTCCAAATCCGGTAAAACTTCCTGATATTGCTCGAGTTCTTTGAAATGTTCCGCCATATTTTTTTGGTATTGAATTGAGAGCACATTTAATTTTTCTTCTTCCAATTGAAGCCTTTTATCATTTTCTTCTATTTTAGACTGCGACTCAGATAACCGTATCCGCAGACTCTCATTTTCAACGGCCATTTCATCCAACGCTTTTTTCAGGATGATGAACTTGTCTGTTTTAGTTTGCAGTTGTAGCCCCACATCCTCGAGTGTTTTCTCTGTACTGCGGAGAGAGTTTTCTAGCAAATCGTTGTTTTTCTCGAGTTCAATATTTTTCTGAATTGTTTTGAATAGATTTTCATTCTCGAGTTTTAGCCTTTCATTTTGCTGTTTTAGCGCCTTTTCTTCTACGCTTCGTGGATGTTCTTTAAAAGAAATTTCAGCATCTTGGGCCACATCATTGAATGACAATTTTTCTAATTTTTCCAATAGGTTTTGGACTACATCGCTATACAAGTGATTGCCATTTCTTGTTAAAAATAATTCTTCCAACATTTGAAATGCACGTTTCACATCGCTGCGGACTGTATTTAAATGCATTTGAGTGAAAAGAAAAAAATCAATTTTACCTAAACTTACCATTGGACAGTTCCATCAATAATTCCTTATTTTTCATTATTTGGGCCTTCAAATCAATATAATATAGTAGAAACATAATCTGATCCTTGCATACCGCCGCTAGATTATTAAGTTTTAATGACTTCAAGTCTTGTGTTCTCTGTACCGCTTCACTGTCATTGGAAGTGCTGATACGACAAACCGATTCCGAATCATTTAACTGCGCAATGCTATTAAGCAGCCCTCGTATTTTGCTTAGTCGATCGACAAGGCAAAGCATGATACAAACTGAATAAATGTTATGGTAAGTTTTATGTTATACACTTCATATATTTGTTATTTACCTTTAGTGTACAATTAATAATGTGATCTGAATAATTTCTAGAGGAATACTGTAATTTTTTATTTTCCAAAAACCTGGTTGCTTAGATTGGTATTTTTCTCTACTTAGCTGATTCACCCAGATGTATCCGTGTTGAAAAATAATGCTACTACAATGCAAGTCATGCTGTTGCTCTATGTATTTGATATTCAGTTCTATCATTCCAAAGACAGAATGTCGGTGCAGAGAGGCAGAATGACCGATTAGCACTTACTCTGCAGTACGTTTATTCAGAAAGGTCTGATAAGTTTACTGAAGTAGTCTGTTTGGTAAACAGGCCTGAATCTTTGACAGTTAGGTGGCCCTTTACATTCAAAGAGTATATTCCGGAAATATATAATACGGGACTATAAACAGTGGTGCTCTCGACTCTTTATATTCATCTAACGTAACTAAATTTTCGGAAGTTACTTTTCCACCAAGCCAATACAATAACACTGCTACTTATAACAGAGCCAAAAAACAAAACATATAACTTGACGACTAAGTAAATGATGCCGTATGTCCCAATTACTAATCTCGAGTACACCAAAAAACACATTAACACTGCATCTACATAATAGGCAAAAAATAAGTTGTGAGGGATCTACAAAGTCGACGTAACTAACATTAAATTGCATCGGACTACCTGGCATTTCCATCATGTTGAGCTGTCATTTCAATCCTAAATTTAGTATTCTCGTATGACATTGGCTGAAACGCATACAACAAACATTCTTTGTGCTCTAACCTTGTACGTAAATTGTAAATACGTAAATTGTTTTCATTTGAAGAAAAGTACAGCTGTTGGGTTGATTTTGGGATTGCTTCAAAAGATGCTTGAAAGATGGGGAAGAATATTATTTTACATTACCATTTTATCATACTCTTCACAGAGCGAATAAATTACTGTATATTACTGTCTTTTTTAGGCTTTAATTTAGAAGTTCTAAACATTCGATTCGTCTCATTTTGAAGAGTGTACACAACTGGACTGAACTGTATATAAGAAAGAACTGTAAATATTGTAAAGGCAAAGGTTCTTAACGATTTGCTTTGATTTGCATCCGACAATTCTCCGAGCTGTAATAAATCAGTAAACGCGACAAGTCGTAAGTATAGTTTTGAAGAAATTTATTTTTATTGATTCTTTTCTGGGCTTAAATAGTAATGAGAACTCTACATTTATTTTTATTTTGGCATTAGTTACATGTGTGGCTTAAATTCAAACCACTCGAGGAGCGATTAACGAGTATGCGAACTGGTCGTAAATTTTTTAAGAACAGCTTTCCAGCTCATTTGATACAGTTGTAATTTGATAAATTAAACTAAAGTTTAGTGACTATATACAAAATTATTTTTATAAGTAAGTTTTGAGTCCATGTGATACATTTATGTATACTACTTTTCAATATTTTCCTTGCCTCTTTAATCTTGAATCTTGAATCTGTTAATTAACATTGGAAGGATTGTGAAATCCAAACGTTAAAATTTCCATTCTTATTTACACAACTCCAATACTTTCGTCAATTACGTAGGTTTCTTTTTAATACTTGTGTTTTATATTACTATATATTCATATTCCTTTATATTGATAAATTCCAAGAAGTAAAGTGGAACAATTTCTTTACTTTAGTGTTGATATTTATCATTGAATTTTTTTTTAAAACACTGCTTTCCTTCATTTATGTTTTAACCATTATTAGTTTGGTGGAGAGATATATTTTTTCATATTTAATTTTTTATAATTTTAGAAACTATTTTACAACAGCACAATATCATTATATGAAAACGCAAGATATCACGAAATGCACAAATTATAAAGTACCTGCAAAGTGTTGCTTAGTAGAGCATTTCTAGTGTTCACTCCGCCTATATGAAATGCTTCTTTCAGTAGGTTCGTGATTTCAGTAGGGCAAAATTTTGCATAGCGTCAAGTTCGCCTACAGTCAAATTATTTGCCTGTCCAATCGATAAGTTAAATACAAACGTTGTTGTTGTAATTGCTGTGTTTTTTTTATCTTCACGTTTTTCCTTCAAGAGGTTTAGTATTGAATTACACTATGTTACCGGTTCTGTTTAGTCATATGGGATAAACCAATCCTCACATTTGAATATTTATGAGATGTAATGAGGGAGCCGAGAGAGCAAAGTAGATCCAAAGTGAACGCAACATCGCCCACAGCACGTTGAACAAACGGAAAGGGAATAGTCGTGACTCATAAGCGATCGATAATATTAATTTGTCGTATGTTACATACACTTAGCAACCAAATTCGTTAATTGTTATAAAAAATACAATTTCATTGTCAATATATTTCACATAAGAAAGTCGTGTGTACTAAGCACATTCGCATATGTTTCAGTTTGTTTATTGTTGGCTACTATGTATCAGTCAAACAGATAATTTTGAAAGCAGAATATAAAAAAAATCACAGTGGTGAATTAGCCGTCCACTGATCTGAAAGGGAAATCCAGTCGGTGTCTCATTTTTAGGTGTACGACGGTTGTGAGTTGTCCCGAAAGTCGTAGACGAAATCATTTGAAAATAAAAATGGCACACAAGTAGAAATGATTTGTAAACCCACAAATCGCAGAATCAAAGAAATCAGGTATGTATGTCCCATATAACTATGTACTGGTCACAAATGTCTCATAATTTCCTCATTTTGTTTATCATTTATTTCAGTTCTACACAATCTACTCGCTATGGACATTTTCGATCTATTTGGAATCGGTTGAAATTCTGCCACAACTCTTCTTGGTCAGCAAACTGACAAAACTGGATCTACCGTTACATGGTGGAGTCGCACTACGATCTGATTGCGATATTCGCGGGCATCGTACAAACCATCCTTTATTGTGATTTCTGCTATTTGTACATTACCAAAGTGCTCAAAGGCAAAAAACTTCAATTACCGGCATAAAAGGCGCGGTGTAAGTCTCTACTGGCTGTTGATGGAGCCACCTGGTGCGGCACTACGAGTGCCGCGGACTGGGAGTGTAAAAGAACAGGACTGCGCAATAACTATCAACCAGCATAGACACAAACATACTAAACACAAGCCAAACAGAAATACATATAAAAAAGAAGTTAATCGAGGGGGAGCAACAACGTAGAAGCTACAAGAGTCGATGCAATCTATTATTTTTATTGCCCAAAAATCAATTCATGTGGCTCTTTCCTCTTACTCTTACTCTTCTCACGCAATGGGACCCATATATTGGTAAGTTCAAAAAATAACTTTCCTCTTTAACGTATTAAGGAATTTTGTTTATCATTTCAGTTCCACACAATCAAGGCGGGGTTATTTAACTACCTACTTCCGCCTGACCTCTTCCTCAATGGAGGATTGGATTCAAGGCACAGGGTACATTATGACTACCCAGTGTTCCTTAGAAACTATGTGGCCGGCCAAAAGAATAAGAAAACTAGTAGTTAGCAACTCAATAATTCATTCTTGAAGATACTCGTATAGCCATTTCTCGCCAAAGCAAAAAGTGTCAAATTAAAAGGGAGCTCCGACATAAATTCGCTACAAGCTCTTTTTGATCCAAACAGGGCAAGAAGATAACCTTACCACAAGCTGATAAATCAGAATGCATAGAACATTTAGCATATTATATGGTATACATATTGGTATGTTTGCATATGTATGTAGAATCTTTATGCATATACGGTTTTATTTTTAAGTAAATATCTAATATAGCTTATAATTTAGATATTTCAGTGTGTCATATTGAAATTATTTAAATACTCGTAGTTTGTGTTAGAAGATGCCGCCTCGCAGAATTCCACTTCTAGAGCTGTTCAAGTTTTATCCTCTTCCACTTCGGTAGTGGTAGTGGCTCTGCCAATGAAATCATTTTTGACGTAACTCAGACCGAAACTGGGTGGGCTGCTATTGTTGAAGAAGTGCGAGTTCAGTGTTTCCATCGTTAGTGTTTTGTCGTCATTGATGCATGCAAATTGCATTGTGACAACCGTGTTGTTCTGCGCATTGTTGTTGTAGGTAGTTGTGCCGCAGTTTGTTGATGGCTCTTTAGCTGTAGACCCCTGCGGCGAGGTTACCGGTTCAAAATGCAATGGCGCCACCCCATTGCAAAGACATCGCTGCGTTCGTCGAAGCCGTTGCAGTCGGTAGTAGAAAGACGCGCCACAATTGTTGCGGTGGAAATTTGCAATATTTCGAACAAACAAGAATTTAATAATCCATAGAAGTGTCCAAATTGTTGCGACGTGGCAGCATTGCTGGTAATAACACTGTTGGCCTCGACTGCCTCTTATGGGATTCCAACGGACGCCCGCTGATGTTATGGCCGATGCGGAGTATTCACCTGAGTGGATATAAGAGAGAAATAAACTTGTTTTAATGTTTTTATAAGGCACGTGGAAAAAGGATTATTAACGAAAATGTATGTGTCTACCCTAATTGTCTGAAATTGACTTGTCAAAGACTTCAATTTCTAGTTTGTGCTGTAAATTTTTAATATTCGTTAAAATTGGATGGAAATAAAAAACCTCACATATAACATGAGAATAGGGCTGTCAGCAGTAATAGGTGCAACACATATCCGGTGGAAATATTTACTTAAATCTAGTGGAATAGTTAGTCATATAATTAAATTAACTAGTGTTCGCCCCTCGGTTGAAAATCAAACGCTATAGCGACAATGAAAAACAATTTAAATGTCATAATATCACACAAACCCACAGAAAACATCTTATCAATGAATTTTCTTGTGACAACTTTTAACTGCAAACAATAACTAAAAAATTCCATTAAAAAGAATATTAGGCACATTTGCAAATGGAAACAATTGAATGGTATATTTATTTATCAAAATCGGTTATATGGTTTAGGCGTAAAATTATGGTAAAGAAAATGTCGGCCATTTATATATGCTGTCATGTGAATGCAACCATCCTGTGTCTTCGACTTCTTTGATTACCAACTGAAGTAGCTCCATTGCTAAAAAGCAACCGAAAATTTGTTACTTTTGGATTAATATTAATAATTAATTTATTTTGATTGCACTACCACTCTTTTCTTACTTATTGGTATGTAGTAAATGAGGATTTGAAGAGGACTGATTTGAGAATAGTAAACAAAGTGAGGTCGTAAGTTACTTACAATTTGGATCACGAAATAGAATGGATTGCCTTTTCTTTGGAACAATTCATAATTCACAAGATACTATAAAAATTTAATGAGATCTAGGTTCGAACTTTTGGGAATGTATATAAATTGGTCCCTAATACAAGGTAGGGTAGTATTGAACATGAAAGGTCGTGATTTATTTTGAACAAAAAAAAAAAAAAAATACATAATTTTGAATAATTTTTAAAAGAGTAGTAACCAAAGCGTATCTAATGATAAATGATTATCAATATGATTATTTTTATTTCAATTTCATGGCGTTGTGTAAAATATTGTGTTTGGTTGTGGTATATAATATTTTGTGTAAAATGCCGGCAAACAATATTGTACCCAGCAACGAAGCACGATGACCACGAAATAAACTATATAACGCACAAACAAATTAAGCAAATAACTAACCAACATAGAACAAGGGCAAGGGAGCGACGTACGCAATATTTTCAAGGACTTGCTTCCAAATGACGTCGTTTGGAGCAAGAAAATTTCACGATCACACTTCCGACGGACCCAACATTCAACATACAAGGCCAGGTGAGGAGCTGAAGTTTCTCCAAATCTGTTTTATTTAAATCAATGCTAATAAAATTTCTTAGAACGGGCAGAAGAGCCAGCACTTGTGGAATTCGAAATAACTTAATGTACAACTACGAGTATAGCACGTATCTACTAGGCGTTTATGGAAACAGTACAAGGAATAGTATCTGCAAAAAGAATGTATGCGGTAATAGGAGTATCACAGCAATCTAGCAATTAGATTCGGGTTCTGCAGGAACCGCAATATTGAATCACATCCGGTAGTCAGAGCAATCTGCTTTAACAGTAAAGGCGGGAAGTATATTCCGTACTGCGTGGAAGCCCGCCATCGTTACAATGATCCATAAGCCTGGTAAGCCAGAAAGCGAACCCGCTTCCTACAGGCCGATC
The DNA here is from genome assembly GCA_035041755.1 of Cacoxenus indagator. Lineage (NCBI taxonomy): Eukaryota > Metazoa > Arthropoda > Insecta > Diptera > Drosophilidae > Cacoxenus > Cacoxenus indagator. Next base: position 195,323 of record JAWNKX010000225.1, on the reverse strand, counting down.
AGTCTCCTGCCTTCGATCTCGAAGGTTTGCGAACGACTGCTTGCCACCAAGTTGATGTTTATCGTGGAGTCCCGCGACTCATCCCCGAACATCAGTTTGGTTTCCGCGCGGGCCATAGCACTACTGAACAACTGCACAGAGCCGTAAACCATATTCTTATGGCATTTGACGCAAAACAGTTTTGTAATGCTGTTTTTATCGACTTCGAGCAGGCATTCGACCAACTATGGCACCTTGAGCTTCCAGCGAAGGTGAAGTCGCCGCCCTACTATCACCCTACTTTGGCCTCATCTAGTCCTACCTAGAGGGACGCACTTTTTGCGTTAAGACCCGAAGCGAGCCATCAACCGCACATCCGGTCATGGCGGGATTACCACAGGGCAGCGTACTTGGACCAATTCTCTGCTCTTTATTTTTTGCGGATATCCCAGTTCCTCACGCTGATGAGATGGGCATAGAAGGCAATAAGATGTTGTTAGCCTCTCACTGTGAAGACGTGGGTTTCTTTTACTCCTCCCATTGTGAGTACGAAGCCTCTGACGGAATTCAAGAATACCTTCATCATTTAGAGACATGGGCAAAACGATGGAATATCAAAATAAATAGCTCAAAATGCACCAACGTCTGCTTTACCTTGAGAAGAAGCTCTCCACCGTCTGTTTATCTCTGCGGCGACATACTCCCCCAAACCAACACACTAAAATACTTGGGTCTAACCCTTGACCAGAAGCTCACATTTAGCAAACACATCTCCTCTGTAATACACTCTTGTCTCAGCACAGATCATTAGGTTACACTGGCTGTTAAACAAAAGAACTCACTATCCCTCTCTAACAAACGGACAGTCTACGTACAAATAATTATCCCTAAATGGAGATACGGAATAGAGATCTGGGGAATCACGCCAAATCTCAGAAGAAAAGAGTGCAAGTCCTGCGAAACAAGACTCTGCGACTAATGACTGATTGTCCCTGGTACGTCAAAAACTCAACCCTGCACAGACCCCTGGACCTACCTGTTGTCGAGGACCAGATCGCCCGACAAACCAGCCGATACAACGACCGACTTTTGGCACACTCAAACCGCTTAGCCAGACCCCTGGCTGAAGTTTCACCCATTCAGAGCCTCAAAAGGCTTCACTTCCGCGAGCTCTTCGAAAGGAGCAGGACTCGCCTTAGACGGAGAAGACACTAACCTTTTCCTTGAAATTAAATTTAAGTAATACTAAACCTGACAAATAATTAATGTATACGTTTGTAATAGTAGTAAATAATTGTTCAAACCAGGCGATAAGGTTATGACATAGATGCAAAGCACATTATAAGGCCCAATTCGCCCGGTTTGGTGCTTATTAAATAAAATATTTAAAAAAAGCAATTATTATTATTTTGATTTCAAAGTTTTTGCCGAACATGTTTTTCGGACGAATAAATTTTGTAGTCTGGAACCTTTCAAAACCGAAGTCCACTTATTCAGATATTTAAAATAGTGTCACCACAATTGAGAAATGGCAATTGCCAATTCTTCATTAAGGTCGACAAAAAACTATTAGAAAACACGATCGGAGATCCAGTTAAGGGCCGAGCTATTAAAGTTACACGTCAAACAGCATTACGAATACGATATCGGACATAGACGGTTCGTAAGACGAAGAGAAGGAAGGAGGTAGAGGATCAAATCAATATCAAATAGAGAAGTCCCGTTAGCGGTAAATGAAAAATTGTTTAAATATCTAAAACTGTTTTTTTTTGTAACTTCTCTAGTGAGTCCAAAAAGAGTGAAACAAAATTCAAGTTGACTGCACTTGAGGAGACGTAGGGGGTTCAGCATTGGCTTTTTCGTCCGAAATGCATATAATGAATATATAATATTTGTGCTAATGGAGAGAGCGAATTTCCTTTATCCGTTGCATTTGTATGTGTGCCCTATACTCCGCCGGTCTTCCATATTAATTTGCTTGCAAGTTGCTTAAGCGGGCTATCCACGGCGAATGTATTCGTCGAATCTGTTTGTCGAACAAAAATACGTTTTGCTACCAACGCAGAGCGAATGTTCAGGCGAACATCATTTTCTTGATAAAGTTTTCAACAGTGAAAAGCGTAACATGGCAGCGGAAAGTGATACGGCCTATGCATTATTTCTTTCATATTTATTTTTTTATGCGCCGCTTTTAGTTTGCCATAATGCCGGATCATTTCTAAAAGAAATAATGAACTGTTCTAAAAATTTCTTAGGCATGCTACATAGTACTATAACATTAATAACTTGATCCCAACCATTTTGTTTAGCAGTTTCACTTCAATAGTGTGGTTATATAGGTAAGGCCACATTAAATTTTTTAATTTCGGCAGGTGTCGAAATAAACAAAAAGTCAGCTATGTAAACTACTGAGCCTACAGATTGATGATTAGATGAAATCAGGACAACCATATCTTTCGATGTCGCCAGCTTTTCTATCTTTCCATCAATATGTTGTGGATATGTACGATAAGATAGAAAGCGTTTAAAATATTCTCTTTAATTCTTTTAATGGAAACATCGATGTAAACTCAAATATCCAGGACATAGGTAATGTATTTATTGTACCTCCAAGCTACAGCGGTAGTCCACTACATCTGCACGCATACATACAAGATGCAGATTTATTCTTAGAATTTAAATGTAACCCAAATTGGAAGGAAGTCGAACATTTGTTGTTGCCTGGCCAGAAACCAATGCATCGTCATGATATAACTGCAGGTGTCTTTAAGCAAAAATTAAAATCATTGATTCATTTAATCGTAAAGTATTAAATTTTCCGGAAAATATTTTGCTGTCTATATTCCATACAGTGGCAAAATCCATTTATTATCATTTTCCGCGTAACCTACCGGAAAGGAACAACGATTGCCAGGTTAGCTAGTAATTATGTAAATCTGAATAATCAAAATAACTCAACTCTAAGGTCATCTACTAGGTCAAACTCAAAGACTAGCTCGAAACGAACCCAAGATAACAATTTTACCTCGATAGCTGTTATATATCCGAAAAACACGCATCTCAAACAAACGCACAAATGCTTTTATATACGATATGTTACTATTAAATAACGAAACTAACGCTGCTAAAGATGAAATGTGCATGCGCCAAACCCCAGCCTGTGTTGCGTAGAGCCTTCTCTTTTGAATGCAGTGTCTCTCACTTTTACAAACAAATCACTATAGCCATAACCTTCGTTTGAATTAGAGTTAATTTTTAGTTTGGCCGGAAAAATATTGTATGTAACAATAGAGCAACGAATTGATTTGAAATTTCACATGAATCTGCTACTGGAACTTATAATTTAGGGAAAGAAGTGTATAGCAATGAATATTTATCGCGTACACAGGTTTTTGAGAGGTTTAACCGTTTTTAAGAGGATGTTCCAGTGGTCGACTACACAGAGAACTAATTGCCGAATCGTCATCACCATATTGCCAAAAAGTAAGAAGGAGAAACAGAAAACAATGTTCACCCAGAACTGCTATATTGCGTGCGGGAGCTTCGCCTATCTCTTTTGCGCTCACTCCCCTTTACCCGCCCTCTCAATCATACTATATTCACACTGTCCATCACGCATATCTACTTCTCTCACACTCTACATAACACTCACTCTCACTCACTCACACTGTCTCTTGCATTTCCAAGCTGTTATATTGCCAGCGTATCTATGATATTTAGTTGTTGCAATTTCGCTGTTTTTTAAAAGTCTTTTTAATGTGCTTAGACATAACTTTTTAACACTTAAACTATTTTGTGCACATCTACACAACTATAGCTTTCCATTGATGTATGTTTCATATTACTACGTTGTGTCTTTAATAGCGTTAGCTTGATTTCAAAAAATGTGTTGCCGCATTTATTTATAGATTCCAAGCTTCTCATAGGCACGTGTAGGTAGTGATCTTTCATTTCTTTTGATGACAGCCCTCACTGATCTCACAGATTTTCTCACCTGTCATAATTTTCAAGGGCTTGCCAAGAAGGCGAAATTATTTCAACCACATAGTAGGATCCCACAAAGTTTGATAACAAAGTTGGCGATATGCTCGTAGAATTTACTCCAATTTTTTTTCGTTAGGCTTAATTCATTTCAGTTATACGCAATACATAAAAATTACTTTTGAAATTCATTTAAAACCGTTCAGTATTTTCCTCATTATTGTTTAATATATTTAATTTTTCGTGTGTGCAAAATCAATTAATTACATAAATTTGTAGTGATAATAGGAAAATATGAAATAAAACCGCTCGTACGACCACAGCGCTATTCAAAACAATTATAAAATGTGTTTCGCATAAAAACTCATTAACCTAATTTGGACTGAGTACTTAGCGCCACGAATTTCGCGGTAATATCGCCAATCATTGAACAAATTGGAGAGTTGTGTGGATGCATATTCAAACTCAACGATTTTTAACGGGCGTAGACAAGCAAATTGTAATTAAATGTTTCTATTGCATAATCAAATAGCAAACAGCAGCCGAACAGTAGTACGTACATACATACAAAACAAACAACGAAATATACCATGTGCATTCGTAAGTAAATAAATGAATAATGTATACAATTGTATGGACTGGAAAATGAAGTATGAAAAAATTTTGCATTTGTGCCAAAATGTATTAAAAGGAAAAAAAAAAACAAATTGCAAATGAATGAACTGCAACCGGGAAAGAGTTATTTAAATTGAGCAATGCAATACGTCTAATTAATTTAATTAAAAACAATTTGCAAAAAAGAAAATTATAAAAAGCATGAATCCATGAAAACTTATATCAATAAATAAATAAAAAATTATAATGCAAAAAAAAAATAAATAAATAAATAAAATAAAAAAATATTTATTTGAAATGATTAAAATTAAAAATTTCACTGACATGTGGTTGTGAATTTTTTGGGAAAAGTAAAATAATGAAAAAAATAAAAACATAATTTAAAATAAAATAAAACCCTTAAAAAGCTGCACGCATGTTAAGTATGCTGAAACGTTCGCACACATGCGTGAAACGTGTTGCTAGTGGTAGCCAACGAAAGGTGCAGCAGGAGAACTTTAAAAAAATTCAAGCAGAATTGTCGTAAATCAAGCAGTTTTTGCAAAAGAAAAAGACGGACAATAAATAATGATGATATCATTAAATTATTAATAGTCATTTGTCATTGTTGCCACTCGTGTTATTACATATGCCATCTCTTTTTACTCAAACGCCGTCTTTCGACTAAAATGACACACGTGCCATTAATGAAAATATGAGTGCCATAATGAGAAAAAAGTATTTTAAAATGACAATAACAACATCGAACTGGTCAGCGGATATTTGTTAAAAGGCTTCCGTTCCCATAAATCTGTGAATATAGCACTGGTGTGAAGTTATCGAATATCACCATGTTTTATTGGATTAATTTTAATAATCAAATTTTTATCGCTCGTACAAAAAATTATGAATTGAAATACATATTTATAATGATTTTCCCTTTATTTATTAAATCCGTAGAATACCGACATTTAGAAAAAAAAAGTACGAAATTGTTACAATTAAAAAAGTGGAAGAGTATCAAGTTCTCCATACCAACAGAGGTGCTCTTCTCTATTCTGTTCATTCTACAAAATACCTACAATTAAAAGTTTATTTATTTATTTATAGCAAAGCTTAAGTTTCAATTACAAATTGGACTCAACCTGCCTTATTTGTAGCTATAGCAACAAAGGCCTTAAGCTATCTTACTTTATAGTAAGATTGTGGTACTTTTATGTTCTTATGTTTACAGTGGAGATTATGTTTACTTAAAAATAAGAGTAATGCTAAGATTTGAGATGTTGTGGTTAGTAGGGAAGGTAAGGTTGTCTACAGGGTTCTTGACGAGGAATTTTGTTCTGCTATCTTTGTATTGTGGGCAGGTTTTTAGAATATGTTCTATGGTTAGTTGTGTATTACAGTGGTGTGGCAATTGCTATTGCTGAATAAATGCACATGTCTGAGTTTTGTATGGCCGAGACGAAGTCTTATGAACTTTGAGATGTCTTGGCGATTAAGTGTAATGGGGTTTGATGTGACGTATTCCTAAATAGTGGATTATTTTAAGGTTTGTGATTTGGTAGTGGTAGTAGAAGAATATTGCCATGTGGCTTGTTTATCGCTTAAAAAGGGTTTTAATGTGATTTTGGATATCCGAAAGATTGAAATTATTTTAGTATATAAGAGGGTAGGTGTTAGCCATTTTTGCTGCTCTATCAGCCTTTTCGTAACCTGTGATGCTGTATTGTACCTGTGATTGCTATATTATATTGCGGTGGTGTTTGATGAGTATGTCTCTTATTGAGGAGATGTAGAAGTTTTTGTTTTGAATATTGGTTATTGATTTGATGGCGGAGCGTAACTCTGTGCATATGGCGTATATTTTTTAATACTCTAGGCAACTTGACATGGTGTTTAGATGGCAGAAATTGCGGCTGTATAAATTGAACTGTATGAGGGAAGTAGTGCCATTCGAAGAAGTTCTGTTTTTGAGGTTACACCATATGAGACGGGGATTTAGATCCGTCCGTGTAGATAAAAGTGTATTGTTTTAAGCTTTGTTGGATGCTTAAGAATTTCTGTTAGTATATAATTGCTGGCCTGTCAGGTTTGTTATATTTATGTAAGGAGGTATTGAATGCCTATGGTGGAGTTTTTTGGTTTATAGGTGGTTAATTGGTGTGTGTGCAGATCTAGGAGAGTCGATAGGTTAAGGGTGTTATGTAGGACTGAGGAAATTTTAGGGTTTCTTTTGGCTTCTTTTACTTTTTTGTATATAGAATAGAAGGAAGTATGTTTTGAAAGCATAATTGATTTGATGAGTTTCGTAGTTGTGAGGTTTATCCCATCTTCTAGTGGCATTAAATCGGATTCAAACCAGAGGTTATTTATGGGGGTGCTTCGATAGGCTCCGAAAGCCTTAGGGCAGAGTGGAGTATTGATTTGATCTTTTTAATTGACAATGTTGGTGAGTTTCCGTAAAAGGGGGACGTAGCCGATTTTTGACATAATTAATGATTTTGTAACTGATATTACAGAAGAAGGGTTGCTATTGAACTTAGTACTGGCTAAACATTTTATTATGTTTAGTATGTCTGTTAGTTGGAGCATTAGCGACTCTATGTGTTTATTCCATCTGACCCTGTGACCGATGGATAGGCCAAGAATCTTTAAAGTATCTGTGTGTTGTAAGTTAAAATTGTGTGGTTGTATTTTGAGTTTGCAGTTGATTTTGTAGCATATGTAAGTGATTAAACTTGGTTCGTGAAAGTACAGCTCCTGAGTAGTTGCACCACGTCAGAATGTCGTGGGTTTATGTTCCAAGTACGGGAGTTCATATTTATTTTTTTGAATATTGTGAAATCGTCCGCGTAAGCCCAGAAATCGATGTCTTCGTGTTTAAGGGGAGATGGGTCTGTATGAGTTTAGGAATGTTTTGTCTGAGTTTGGTTTTAAAATGAGTATTATTTTGCTTATTTTAAATTGTTGGGGAATATGGTTGTTAAAAGTTTTATTGTATAGATTGAGAATTCTGGAAGTCATTGGGATCGAAAGATGTTGTAACCTGGGGTAACTTATTGAAATTCCTAAGTGCGGATTTTAGTTCTATTAGCGTAATTTTATCTTCTAGGATTAATGGTTGGAGGGTGGGTAATAGGCTTCTGTGTTGATAGAGTTAAATTGTGCTGAAAGAGGATCGACAATTTGTCGTCGGTTGATGAGTCGGACCAGTGTGAGCAAGGTGAATTTGCTATTTCAGTTTTTGTGAAAATCTTTAGTGCCGCAAAACGCATTTATAGTAGCCCATATTTTGGAGGGGGACGTGGTAGGTTTTATGTCAGAAGTGAAATTGTAGAAAGAGTTGCGTTTTTGGTTTTTAGTTTTGTTGTTAAATAATCTTTAGCTTTTAGTTCTGCTGTGAGGTTTCTACTTAAAATTCTGTTTGATGAACTGAGTTTTATTTCAGATGATTGCTGTAATCTACTCTGCTTCTCTCTTTCATAGCGATAAGTATCAATTTCAATGTCGTCGGAGGTAATAGGTTTTCTTTGTTGGTCTGTAGATGTGATGCTGGGCATTGTAATAGTGGAGGTGGTAGGATTGACAAGTTTCGATGACGTGGTTGGGTGGATATCAGATTTCTTTGATGTTTTTGACGGTGTTTTGAGGCACCGGAGGGTTTGAGGCAATCTTTGAGTATTCGGCACTTAGGGGAGGACGGCGACTGTGATAGATGCTGACTGCTTGTGATCTACTTTCTGATTGATTTTAATTGCAACGAGCTCCTGCTGCTATAAGAACGAGAGGCATTTTTTGTCCAGAGGGTTATGCTTGTTGGTGACGACGGCGTTGTTCTTACAGTTTCTTAATGATTTAGCATTGAGTTATCTTTCATTTTCACACTTGTTGCTTTTGCATACCGATGCTGGGTGTGCAAATCTAAGACAATTTTTGCATCTGAGGAGTAATGGAATATATGGGCCTACGTGGACCCCTTCGTAGGCTATCATAATTTTCTCGGGTAAAGAATGTGAGGCGAAAGTAAGTATGATGAGGCCAGTTTTGATATGTGCGTCGTCTTGTCTTTTCATTATTTTCCTAATTTCGGAGACATTCCGTGATTTTAGTTCTTCTAGAATTTCATTTTCGGGTATGTTGCGTAGATCGTTGGAGTATATTACGTCTTAGAAAAGTTTAATGTTTTATGTCGTTTGCAGTGATTGGAATAATTTTGAAAGCTTTTGCTTTTAAGAGCTTAATTGCATGGGTGTGAGTCTTTGTTTTTACGAGTAGAGTGCCTGTTCTTGTTTTTTTACACAACTCAAACTTGTAGTTTACCACTTTTTTATAATGAACGGATAAACTTTTTGGAATGTGTCTTAATCGGTTCTTGTAATTATGAAGTATTTTGGTTCGTTGCGCATATTATTTGGTGTAGAGAAAAGTTTGTTTATGTCTGGGGATTCAGCCATTGTTGTTGGATTTGGGCTATCGCCTAGAGGTACCGTTACAACGGTACGCCCAAGGCGACTTTTGTTGAAACCATGTTGATTGTTGCTATTAGGAGGTGCTGAATACGTTACGCTAGGTCTGATATCCACTTGCTCATTTTCGGGGAGAGCCGAGACCATACGGGTTTCGTGAGATGTCTCTATCGGAGAGCGCTGAGCGACCAGTAGTTAGTTTGACAATAAAGCGTGCATTATTGGATCCATATTAATTTCTGCAATCAAGAGTTGAATATAGTCCGCTAAGTCTGAGATCCACTTGGTCATTATCGACGAACCACGAGACCATACCGAATTCGTCAAAATTGTGTTGAAAACCCATTGGACGACAATTATTTTTCACATCAGAATTGGGATCGCTAACTTTTGTAAACTTCAATCGACCTGAAGTACTCAAGTAGAGTACAGTACTCTAGGGAGTACTGAGCTACCAGCAGTTCCTTTGACGCCAAGGTTGTTTTGACATCACGGCGTGCTGTATTAAAACCATGTTTATTATTGGTACCAGGAGGAACTGAATGTGATCCGCTAGGTCTGGTATCCACTTGATCATTATCGGCGAGCTGTGAGACCATAAGGGTTTCGTATGATTTCTGTTGAGAATTCATTGGACGCCAATTTACTGGTAAATCAGAGTCAGGTTCGTCAACTCTCGGAAACTTCAATCGATAGGCGATGGCTGAGCGGCCAGCAGTTGTTTTGACGTCACGGTGTGCTTCATTAAAATCGTTTTTATTATTGGTACCAGGAGGAACTGAATGTGATCCGCTAGTTCTGGTATCCACTTGATCATTATCGGTGAGCTGCGAGACCATACGGGTTTCATGTAATCTCTGTTGCGAATTCATTGCATGCCCACTTACTGGACTATCAGGATTTGATTCGCCAACCCTTGGAAACTTCAATCGATCTGAGATTGCTGAGCGGCCAGCAGTTATTTTGGCACCAAGGCGTGCTTTATTAATGCCATGTGTATTATTGGTACCAGGAGGAACTGAATTTGACCCACTAGGTCTGATATCTACTTGCTCATTATCGGCGAGCCCAAATATTACACCGGTCTCGTCTAAACTATGTTGGCAAACCATTGTACGCCCATTTACTTGTACATCAGAGTTGGGTTCGTCAACTCTTGGAAACTTCAATCGATCGGAGATTGACGAGTGCGAACCATTGTCACCGGTGCACCGTTTGGAGTCATCGTAGTCGCCATACCTCCAAGCTCTAGTTTCATCATTCCGGGTTAGTTTCGCCTTTCGTGTGCCGTCGCGAGCACTATTTTTGCCAATGTCTCCCCCAGCAACTTTGCCAAATCGCGTGGAAACTGATGCTCTACTGCCTAAATCAGGTTTCCCACGAGGTTCACGGAGTAAATAATGTTTTTCACCAGTTGACGATATCTTCAGACTATGGTAGGTCTTAATCATATCCTCCAAGTTCACTGTAACTTTGTTAGTCATTTCTAAAACCCTTTATTTTGGCGTTTTAATTTACGTTTAAAGTTGTTTGTGTGTGATATTTTACAACTGTAGTGTTCTGCGTTTTACTATATAGTTTTAATGTCAAATGTCTTTTAATAATTCACGGATATATAAATTTCATTACGAATGAACGAGAATTTCGTATAAACACAACCGAATTGTTTGAACTGCGGAAAAATTGTGGATCTAAGGCATTTATACTATCTAAGCAGGCAAAGTGCAATATAGCTTGCAGTGAGAATAGTAATTAAGTCCAAACTCTCAGTTAATTACTTTATCGCTTTATTAGGGTCGTCCGCATAATAATAAATGACGCATGCGCGATGCGTAATTGACCTGGAATTGCAAATGGGTACTCTGACAACATCTATATCGCATTAACTTGCTACCTGGCATGTTCACTGAACAATGTATAATCTATTTCTGAGTCAATTATTTATAACTTGTCTCGACTCACTTTTAAGCTGAGCAATACGAATAGATTGAGACTTCAGTATTTTGATTTTCAAAAAAGGATTTTTTATTCTTGTTTGTGTAATTGTGGTAAAATATAATTGTACGACTATCTTAGTTTAGTTGTCAAATACTGTTATGCTAAACATTCCTACAAATCTTAACTTATAGGTTTTTTTTTAATCTAAGTTACTCTGTTATTCATAATAGCATCCAGCTATGCGTTGGATCCTTCAACGTTTTGAAATTTCAATCGATTGAAAAGTGCTGAGTGCTGAGCGGCCAGCAGTTGGTTTGAGGCTAAAGCGTGGTTCATTGAATCCATGTTGATTGTTGCTATCAAGTGGAGCTGAGTATGGGTAGTCTGATATCCACTTCATCACAATCGCCGAGCTGTTTGGCCATAAAGGTTTCGTGTGATTTTTGTTGAGAATTCATTGGACGCCAATTTACTGGTACATCAGAGTTGGGTTCGTCAACTCTCGGAAACTTCAATCGATGGGAGATGGCTGAGCGGCCAGCAGTTGTTTTGACATCACGGCGTGCTGTATTAAAACCATGTTTATTATTGGTACCAGGAGGAACTGAATGTGATCCGCTAGGTCTGGTATCCACTTGATCATTACTGGTGAGCTGTGAGATCATAAGGGTCTCGTGTGATTTCTGTTGAGAATTCATTGGACACCAATTTACTGGTAAATCAGAATCAGGTTCGTCAACTCTCGGAAACTTCAATCGATAGGCGATGGCTGAGCGGCCAGCAGTTGTTTTGACATCAAGGTGTGCTTCACTAAAATCGTGTTTATTATTGGTACCAGGAGGAACTGAATGTGATCCGCTAGGTCTGGTATCCACTTGTCCATTATCGGCGAGCTGTGATACCATAAGGGTTTCGTATGATTTCTGTTGAGAATTCATTGGACGCCAATTTACTGGTAAATCAGAGTCAGGTTCGTCAACTCTCGGAAACTTCAATCGATAGGCGATGGCTGAGCGGCCAGCAGTTGTTTTGACGTCACGGTGTGCTTCATTAAAATCGTTTTTATTATTGGTACCAGGAGGAACTGAATGTGATCCGCTAGTTCTGGTATCCACTTGATCATTATCGGTGAGCTGCGAGACCATACGGGTTTCATGTAATCTCTGTTGCGAATTCATTGCATGCCCACTTACTGGACTATCAGGATTTGATTCGCCAACCCTTGGAAACTTCAATCGATCTGAGATTGCTGAGCGGCCAGCAGTTATTTTGGCACCAAGGCGTGCTTTATTAATGCCATGTGTATTATTGGTACCAGGAGGAACTGAATTTGACCCACTAGGTCTGATATCTACTTGCTCATTATCGGCGAGCCCAAATATTACACCGGTCTCGTCTAAACTATGTTGGCAAACCATTGTACGCCCATTTACTTGTACATCAGAGTTGGGTTCGTCAACTCTTGGAAACTTCAATCGATCGGAGATTGACGAGTGCGAACCATTGTCACCCGTGCACCGTTTGGAGTCATCGTAGTCGCCATACCTCCAAGCTCTAGTTTCATCATTCCGGGTTAGTTTCGCCTTTCGTGTGCCGTCGCGAGCACTATTTTTGCCAATGTCTCCCCCAGCAGCTTTGCCAAATCGCGTGGAAACTGATGCTCTACTGCCTAAATCAGCTTTCCCACGAGGTTCACGGAGTAAATAATGTTTTTCACCAGTTGACGATATCTTCAGACTATGGTAGGTCTTAATCATATCCTCCAAGTTCACTGTAACTTTGTTAGTCATTTCTAAAACCCTTTATTTTGGCGTTTTAATTTACGTTTAAAGTTGTTTGTGTGTGATATTTTACAACTGTAGTGTTCTGCGTTTTACTATATAGTTTTAATGTCAAATGTCTTTTAATATTTCACGGATATATAAATTTCATTACGAATGAACGAGAATTTCGTATAAACACAACCGAATTGTTTGAACTGCGGAAAAATTGTGGATCTAAGGCATTTATACTATCTAAGCAGGCAAAGTGCAATATAGCTTGCAGTGAGAATAGTAATTAAGTCCAAACTCTCAGTTAATTACTTTATAGATTTATTAGGGTCGTCCGCATAATAATAAATGACGCATGCACGATGCGTAATTGACCTGGAATTGCAAATGGGTACTCTGACAACATCTATATCGCATTAACTTGCTACCTGGCATGTTCACCGAACAATGTATAATCTATTTCTGAGTCAATTATTTATAACTTGTCTCGACTCACTTTTAAGCTGAGCAATACGAATAGATTGAGACTCCAGTATTTTGATTTTCAAAAAAGGATTTTTTATTCTTATTTGTGTAATTGTGGTAAAATATAATTGTACGACTATCTTAGTTTAGTTGTCAAATACTGTTATGCTAAACATTCCTAGAAATCTTAACTTATAGGTGTTTTCTTTAAATCTAAGCTACTCTGTTATTCATAATAGCATCCAGCTATACGTTGGATCCTTCAACTTTTGAAAGTATCAATCGATTGAAGAGTGCTGAGTGCTGAGATGCCAGCAGTTGGTTTGAGGCTAAAGCGTGCTTCATTGAATCCATGTTGATTGTTGCTATCAAGTGGAGCTGAGTATGGGTAGTCTGATATCCACTTCATCACAATCGCCGAGCAGTTAGGCCATAAGGGTTTCGTGTGATTTCTGTTAAGAATTCATTGGACGCCAATTTACTGGTACATCAGAGTTGGGTTCGTCAACTCTCGGAAACTTCAATCGGTGGGAGATGGCTGAGCGGCCAGCAGTTGTTTTGACATCACGGCGTGCTGTATTAAAACCATGTTTATTATTGGTACCAGGAGGAACTGAATGTGATCCGCTAGGTCTGGTATCCACTTGTCCATTATCGGCGAGCTGTGATACCATAAGGGTTTCGTATGATTTCTGTTGAGAATTCATTCGACGCCAATTTACTGGTAAATCAGAGTCAGGTTCGTCAACTCTCGGAAACTTCAATCGATAGGCGATGGCTGAGCGGCCAGCAGTTGTTTTGACGTCACGGTGTGCTTCATTAAAATCGTTTTTATTATTGGTACCAGGAGGAACTGAATGTGATCCGCTAGTTCTGGTATCTACTTGATCATTATCGGTGAGCTGCGAGACCATACGGGTTTCATGTAATCTCTGTTGAGAATTCATTGCATGCCCACTTACTGGACTATCAGGATTTGATTCGCCAACCCTTGGAAACTTCAATCGATCTGAGATTGCTGAGCGGCTAGCAGTTATTTTGGCACAAAGGCGTGCTTTATTAATGCCATCTGTATTATTGGTACCAGGAGGAACTGAATTTGACCCGCTAGGTCTGATATCTACTTGCTCATTATCGGCGAGCCCAAATATTACACCGGTCTCGTCTAAACTATGTTGGCAAACCATTGTACGCCCATTTACTTGTACATCAGAGTTGGGTTCGTCAACTCTTGGAAACTTCAATCGATCGGAGATTGACGAGTGCGAACCATTGTCACCGGTGCACCGTTTGGAGTCATCGTAGTCGCCATACCTCCAAGCTCTAGTTTCATCATTCCGGGTTAGTTTCGCCTTTCGTGTGCCGTCGCGAGCACTATTTTTGCCAATGTCTCCCCCAGCAGCTTTGCCAAATCGCGTGGAAACTGATGCTCTACTGCCTAAATCAGCTTTCCCACGAGGTTCACGGAGTAAATAATGTTTTTCACCAGTTGACGATATCTTCAGACTATGGTAGGTCTTAATCATATCCTCCAAGTTCATTGTAACTTTGTTAGTCATTTCTAAAACCCTTTATTTTGGCGTTTTAATTTACGTTTAAAGTTGTTTGTGTGTGATATTTTACAACTGTAGTGTTCTGCGTTTTACTATATAGTTTTAATGTCAAATGTCTTTTAATAATTCACGGATATATAAATTTCATTACGAATGAACGAGAATTTCGTATAAACACAACCGAATTGTTTGAACTGCGGAAAAATTGTGGATCTAAGGCATTTATACTATCTAAGCAGGCAAAGTGCAATATAGCTTGCAGTGAGAATAGTAATTAAGTCCAAACTCTCAGTTAATTACTTTATCGCTTTATTAGGGTCGTCCGCATAATAATAAATGACGCATGCGCGATGCGTAATTGACCTGGAATTGCAAATGGGTACTCTGACAACATCTATATCGCATTAACTTGCTACCTGGCATGTTCACTGAACAATGTATAATCTATTTCTGAGTCAATTATTTATAACTTGTCTCGACTCACTTTTAAGCTGAGCAATACGAATAGATTGAGACTCCAGTATTTTGATTTTCAAAAAAGGATTTTTTATTCTTGTTTGTGTAATTGTGGTAAAATATAATTGTACGACTATCTTAGTTTAGTTGTCAAATACTGTTATGCTAAACATTCCTACAAATCTTAACTTATAGGTTTTTTTTTTAATCTAAGTTACTCTGTTATTCATAATAGCATCCAGCTATGCGTTGGATCCTTCAACGTTTTGAAATTTCAATCGATTGAAAAGTGCTGAGTGCTGAGCGGCCAGCAGTTGGTTTGAGGCTAAAGCGTGCTTCATTGAATCCATGTTGATTGTTGCTATCAAGTGGAGCTGAGTATGGGTAGTCTGATATCCACTTCATCACAATCGCCGAGCAGTTAGGCCATAAGGGTTTCGTGTGATTTCTGTTAAGAATTCATTGGACGCCAATTTACTGGTACATCAGAGTTGGGTTCGTCAACTCTCGGAAACTTCAATCGGTGGGAGATGGCTGAGCGGCCAGCAGTTGTTTTGACATCACGGCGTGCTGTATTAAAACCATGTTTATTATTGGTACCAGGAGGAACTGAATGTGATCCGCTAGGTCTGGTATCCACTTGTCCATTATCGGCGAGCTGTGATACCATAAGGGTTTCGTATGATTTCTGTTGAGAATTCATTCGACGCCAATTTACTGGTAAATCAGAGTCAGGTTCGTCAACTCTCGGAAACTTCAATCGATAGGCGATGGCTGAGCGGCCAGCAGTTGTTTTGACGTCACGGTGTGCTTCATTAAAATCGTTTTTATTATTGGTACCAGGAGGAACTGAATGTGATCCGCTAGTTCTGGTATCCACTTGATCATTATCGGTGAGCTGCGAGACCATACGGGTTTCATGTAATCTCTGTTGCGAATTCATTGCATGCCCACTTACTGGACTATCAGGATTTGATTCGCCAACCCTTGGAAACTTCAATCGATCTGAGATTGCTGAGCGGCCAGAAGTTATTTTGGCACCAAGGCGTGCTTTATTAATGCCATGTGTATTATTGGTACCAGGAGGAACTGAATTTGACCCACTAGGTCTGATATCTACTTGCTCATTATCGGCGAGCCCAAATATTACACCGGTCTCGTCTAAACTATGTTGGCAAACCATTGTACGCCCATTTACTTGTACATCAGAGTTGGGTTCGTCAACTCTTGGAAACTTCAATCGATCGGAGATTGACGAGTGCGAACCATTGTCACCCGTGCACCGTTTGGAGTCATCGTAGTCGCCATACCTCCAAGCTCTAGTTTCATCATTCCGGGTTAGTTTCGCCTTTCGTGTGCCGTCGCGAGCACTATTTTTGCCAATGTCTCCCCCAGCAGCTTTGCCAAATCGCGTGGAAACTGATGCTCTACTGCCTAAATCAGGTTTCCCACGAGGTTCACGGAGTAAATAATGTTTTTCACCAGTTGACGATATCTTCAGACTATGGTAGGTCTTAATCATATCCTCCAAGTTCACTGTAACTTTGTTAGTCATTTCTAAAACCCTTTATTTTGGCGTTTTAATTTACGTTTAAAGTTGTTTGTGTGTGATATTTTACAACTGTAGTGTTCTGCGTTTTACTATATAGTTTTAATGTCAAATGTCTTTTAATAATTCACGGATATATAAATTTCATTACGAATGAACGAGAATTTCGTATAAACACAACCGAATTGTTTGAACTGCGGAAAAATTGTGGATCTAAGGCATTTATACTATCTAAGCAGGCAAAGTGCAATATAGCTTGCAGTGAGAATAGTAATTAAGTCCAAACTCTCAGTTAATTACTTTATAGATTTATTAGGGTCGTCCGCATAATAATAAATGACGCATGCACGATGCGTAATTGACCTGGAATTGCAAATGGGTACTCTGACAACATCTATATCGCATTAACTTGCTACCTGGCATGTTCACCGAACAATGTATAATCTATTTCTGAGTCAATTATTTATAACTTGTCTCGACTCACTTTTAAGCTGAGCAATACGAATAGATTGAGACTCCAGTATTTTGATTTTCAAAAAAGGATTTTTTATTCTTATTTGTGTAATTGTGGTAAAATATAATTGTACGACTATCTTAGTCTAGTTGTCAAATACTGTTATGCTAAACATTCCTAGAAATCTTAACTTATAGGTTTTTTTTTAATCTAAGTTACTCTGTTATTCATAATAGCATCCAGCTATGCGTTGGATCCTTCAACGTTTTGAAATTTCAATCGATTGAAAAGTGCTGAGTGCTGAGCGGCCAGCAGTTGGTTTGAGGCTAAAGCGTGGTTCATTGAATCCATGTTGATTGTTGCTATCAAGTGGAGCTGAGTATGGGTAGTCTGATATCCACTTCATCACAATCGCCGAGCAGTTAGGCCATAAGGGTTTCGTGTGATTTCTGTTAAGAATTCATTGGACGCCAATTTACTGGTACATCAGAGTTGGGTTCGTCAACTCTCGGAAACTTCAATCGGTGGGAGATGGCTGAGCGGCCAGCAGTTGTTTTGACATCACGGCGTGCTGTATTAAAACCATGTTTATTATTGGTACCAGGAGGAACTGAATGTGATCCGCTAGGTCTGGTATCCACTTGTCCATTATCGGCGAGCTGTGATACCATAAGGGTTTCGTATGATTTCTGTTGAGAATTCATTCGACGCCAATTTACTGGTAAATCAGAGTCAGGTTCGTCAACTCTCGGAAACTTCAATCGATAAGCGATGGCTGAGCGGCCAGTAGTTGTTTTGACGTCACGGTGTGCTTCATTAAAATCGTTTTTATTATTGGTACCAGGAGGAACTGAATGTGATCCGCTAGTTCTGGTATCTACTTGATCATTATCGGTGAGCTGCGAGACCATACGGGTTTCATGTAATCTCTGTTGAGAATTCATTGCATGCCCACTTACTGGACTATCAGGATTTGATTCGCCAGCCCTTGGAAACTTCAATCGATCTGAGATTGCTGAGCGGCCAGCAGTTATTTTGGCACCAAGGCGTGCTTTATTAATGCCATGTGTATTATTGGTACCAGGAGGAACTGAATTTGACCCACTAGGTCTGATATCTACTTGCTCATTATCGGCGAGCCCAAATATTACACCGGTCTCGTCTAAACTATGTTGGCAAACCATTGTACGCCCATTTACTTGTACATCAGAGTTGGGTTCGTCAACTCTTGGAAACTTCAATCGATCGGAGATTGACGAGTGCGAACCATTGTCACCGGTGCACCGTTTGGAGTCATCGTAGTCGCCATACCTCCAAGCTCTAGTTTCATCATTCCGGGTTAGTTTCGCCTTTCGTGTGCCGTCGCGAGCACTATTTTTGCCAATGTCTCCCCCAGCAACTTTGCCAAATCGCGTGGAAACTGATGCTCTACTGCCTAAATCAGGTTTCCCACGAGGTTCACGGAGTAAATAATGTTTTTCACCAGTTGACGATATCTTCAGACTATGGTAGGTCTTAATCATATCCTCCAAGTTCACTGTAACTTTGTTAGTCATTTCTAAAACACTTTATTTTGGCGTTTTAATTTACGTTTAAAGTTGTTTGTGTGTGATATTTTACAACTGTAGTGTTCTGCGTTTTACTATATAGTTTTAATGTCAAATGTCTTTTAATAATTCACAGATATATAAATTTCATTACGAATGAACGAGAATTTCGTATAAACACAACCGAATTGTTTGAACTGCGGAAAAATTGTGGATCTAAGGCATTTATACTATCTAAGCAGGCAAAGTGCAATATAGCTTGCAGTGAGAATAGTAATTAAGTCCAAACTCTCAGTTAATTACTTTATCGCTTTATTAGGGTCGTCCGCATAATAATAAATGACGCATGCGCGATGCGTAATTGACCTGGAATTGCAAATGGGTACTCTGACAACATCTATATCGCATTAACTTGCTACCTGGCATGTTCACTGAACAATGTATAATCTATTTCTGAGTCAATTATTTATAACTTGTCTCGACTCACTTTTAAGCTGAGCAATACGAATAGATTGAGACTTCAGTATTTTGATTTTCAAAAAAGGATTTTTTATTCTTGTTTGTGTAATTGTGGTAAAATATAATTGTACGACTATCTTAGTTTAGTTGTCAAATACTGTTATGCTAAACATTCCTACAAATCTTAACTTATAGGTTTTTTTTTAATCTAAGTTACTCTGTTATTCATAATAGCATCCAGCTATGCGTTGGATCCTTCAACGTTTTGAAATTTCAATCGATTGAAAAGTGCTGAGTGCTGAGCGGCCAGCAGTTGGTTTGAGGCTAAAGCGTGGTTCATTGAATCCATGTTGATTGTTGCTATCAAGTGGAGCTGAGTATGGGTAGTCTGATATCCACTTCATCACAATCGCCGAGCTGTTTGGCCATAAGGGTTTCGTGTGATTTTTGTTGAGAATTCATTGGACGCCAATTTACTGGTACATCAGAGTTGGGTTCGTCAACTCTCGGAAACTTCAATCGATGGGAGATGGCTGAGCGGCCAGCAGTTGTTTTGACATCACGGCGTGCTGTATTAAAACCATGTTTATTATTGGTACCAGGAGGAACTGAATGTGATCCGCTAGGTCTGGTATCCACTTGATCATTACTGGTGAGCTGTGAGATCATAAGGGTCTCGTGTGATTTCTGTTGAGAATTCATTGGACACCAATTTACTGGTAAATCAGAATCAGGTTCGTCAACTCTCGGAAACTTCAATCGATAGGCGATGGCTGAGCGGCCAGCAGTTGTTTTGACATCAAGGTGTGCTTCACTAAAATCGTGTTTATTATTGGTACCAGGAGGAACTGAATGTGATCCGCTAGGTCTGGTATCCACTTGTCCATTATCGGCGAGCTGTGATACCATAAGGGTTTCGTATGATTTCTGTTGAGAATTCATTGGACGCCAATTTACTGGTAAATCAGAGTCAGGTTCGTCAACTCTCGGAAACTTCAATCGATAGGCGATGGCTGAGCGGCCAGCAGTTGTTTTGACGTCACGGTGTGCTTCATTAAAATCGTTTTTATTATTGGTACCAGGAGGAACTGAATGTGATCCGCTAGTTCTGGTATCCACTTGATCATTATCGGTGAGCTGCGAGACCATACGGGTTTCATGTAATCTCTGTTGCGAATTTATTGCATGCCCACTTACTGGACTATCAGGATTTGATTCGCCAACCCTTGGAAACTTCAATCGATCTGAGATTGCTGAGCGGCCAGCAGTTATTTTGGCACCAAGGCGTGCTTTATTAATGCCATGTGTATTATTGGTACCAGGAGGAACTGAATTTGACCCACTAGGTCTGATATCTACTTGCTCATTATCGGCGAGCCCAAATATTACACCGGTCTCGTCTAAACTATGTTGGCAAACCATTGTACGCCCATTTACTTGTACATCAGAGTTGGGTTCGTCAACTCTTGGAAACTTCAATCGATCGGAGATTGACGAGTGCGAACCATTGTCACCCGTGCACCGTTTGGAGTCATCGTAGTCGCCATACCTCCAAGCTCTAGTTTCATCATTCCGGGTTAGTTTCGCCTTTCGTGTGCCGTCGCGAGCACTATTTTTGCCAATGTCTCCCCCAGCAGCTTTGCCAAATCGCGTGGAAACTGATGCTCTACTGCCTAAATCAGCTTTCCCACGAGGTTCACGGAGTAAATAATGTTTTTCACCAGTTGACGATATCTTCAGACTATGGTAGGTCTTAATCATATCCTCCAAGTTCACTGTAACTTTGTTAGTCATTTCTAAAACCCTTTATTTTGGCGTTTTAATTTACGTTTAAAGTTGTTTGTGTGTGATATTTTACAACTGTAGTGTTCTGCGTTTTACTATATAGTTTTAATGTCAAATGTCTTTTAATATTTCACGGATATATAAATTTCATTACGAATGAACGAGAATTTCGTATAAACACAACCGAATTGTTTGAACTGCGGAAAAATTGTGGATCTAAGGCATTTATACTATCTAAGCAGGCAAAGTGCAATATAGCTTGCAGTGAGAATAGTAATTAAGTCCAAACTCTCAGTTAATTACTTTATAGATTTATTAGGGTCGTCCGCATAATAATAAATGACGCATGCACGATGCGTAATTGACCTGGAATTGCAAATGGGTACTCTGACAACATCTATATCGCATTAACTTGCTACCTGGCATGTTCACCGAACAATGTATAATCTATTTCTGAGTCAATTATTTATAACTTGTCTCGACTCACTTTTAAGCTGAGCAATACGAATAGATTGAGACTCCAGTATTTTGATTTTCAAAAAAGGATTTTTTATTCTTATTTGTGTAATTGTGGTAAAATATAATTGTACGACTATCTTAGTTTAGTTGTCAAATACTGTTATGCTAAACATTCCTAGAAATCTTAACTTATAGGTGTTTTCTTTAAATCTAAGCTACTCTGTTATTCATAATAGCATCCAGCTATACGTTGGATCCTTCAACTTTTGAAAGTATCAATCGATTGAAGAGTGCTGAGTGCTGAGATGCCAGCAGTTGGTTTGAGGCTAAAGCGTGCTTCATTGAATCCATGTTGATTGTTGCTATCAAGTGGAGCTGAGTATGGGTAGTCTGATATCCACTTCATCACAATCGCCGAGCAGTTAGGCCATAAGGGTTTCGTGTGATTTCTGTTAAGAATTCATTGGACGCCAATTTACTGGTACATCAGAGTTGGGTTCGTCAACTCTCGGAAACTTCAATCGGTGGGAGATGGCTGAGCGGCCAGCAGTTGTTTTGACATCACGGCGTGCTGTATTAAAACCATGTTTATTATTGGTACCAGGAGGAACTGAATGTGATCCGCTAGGTCTGGTATCCACTTGTCCATTATCGGCGAGCTGTGATACCATAAGGGTTTCGTATGATTTCTGTTGAGAATTCATTCGACGCCAATTTACTGGTAAATCAGAGTCAGGTTCGTCAACTCTCGGAAACTTCAATCGATAGGCGATGGCTGAGCGGCCAGCAGTTGTTTTGACGTCACGGTGTGCTTCATTAAAATCGTTTTTATTATTGGTACCAGGAGGAACTGAATGTGATCCGCTAGTTCTGGTATCTACTTGATCATTATCGGTGAGCTGCGAGACCATACGGGTTTCATGTAATCTCTGTTGAGAATTCATTGCATGCCCACTTACTGGACTATCAGGATTTGATTCGCCAACCCTTGGAAACTTCAATCGATCTGAGATTGCTGAGCGGCTAGCAGTTATTTTGGCACAAAGGCGTGCTTTATTAATGCCATCTGTATTATTGGTACCAGGAGGAACTGAATTTGACCCGCTAGGTCTGATATCTACTTGCTCATTATCGGCGAGCCCAAATATTACACCGGTCTCGTCTAAACTATGTTGGCAAACCATTGTACGCCCATTTACTTGTACATCAGAGTTGGGTTCGTCAACTCTTGGAAACTTCAATCGATCGGAGATTGACGAGTGCGAACCATTGTCACCGGTGCACCGTTTGGAGTCATCGTAGTCGCCATACCTCCAAGCTCTAGTTTCATCATTCCGGGTTAGTTTCGCCTTTCGTGTGCCGTCGCGAGCACTATTTTTGCCAATGTCTCCCCCAGCAGCTTTGCCAAATCGCGTGGAAACTGATGCTCTACTGCCTAAATCAGGTTTCCCACGAGGTTCACGGAGTAAATAATGTTTTTCACCAGTTGACGATATCTTCAGACTATGGTAGGTCTTAATCATATCCTCCAAGTTCATTGAAACTTTGTTAGTCATTTCTAAAACCCTTTATTTTGGCGTTTTAATTTACGTTTAAAGTTGTTTGTGTGTGATATTTTACAACTGTAGTGTTCTGCGTTTTACTATATAGTTTTAATGTCAAATGTCTTTTAATAATTCACGGATATATAAATTTCATTACGAATGAACGAGAATTTCGTATAAACACAACCGAATTGTTTGAACTGCGGAAAAATTGTGGATCTAAGGCATTTATACTATCTAAGCAGGCAAAGTGCAATATAGCTTGCAGTGAGAATAGTAATTAAGTCCAAACTCTCAGTTAATTACTTTATCGCTTTATTAGGGTCGTCCGCATAATAATAAATGACGCATGCGCGATGCGTAATTGACCTGGAATTGCAAATGGGTACTCTGACAACATCTATATCGCATTAACTTGCTACCTGGCATGTTCACTGAACAATGTATAATCTATTTCTGAGTCAATTATTTATAACTTGTCTCGACTCACTTTTAAGCTGAGCAATACGAATAGATTGAGACTCCAGTATTTTGATTTTCAAAAAAGGATTTTTTATTCTTGTTTGTGTAATTGTGGTAAAATATAATTGTACGACTATCTTAGTTTAGTTGTCAAATACTGTTATGCTAAACATTCCTACAAATCTTAACTTATAGGTTTTTTTTTTAATCTAAGTTACTCTGTTATTCATAATAGCATCCAGCTATGCGTTGGATCCTTCAACGTTTTAAAATTTCAATCGATTGAAAAGTGCTGAGTGCTGAGCGGCCAGCAGTTGGTTTGAGGCTAAAGCGTGGTTCATTGAATCCATGTTGATTGTTGCTATCAAGTGGAGCTGAGTATGGGTAGTCTGATATCCACTACATCACAATCGCCGAGCTGTTTGGCCATAAGGGTTTCGTGTGATTTTTGTTGAGAATTCATTGGACGCCAATTTACTGGTACATCAGAGTTGGGTTCGTCAACTCTCGGAAACTTCAATCGATGGGAGATGGCTGAGCGGCCAGCAGTTGTTTTGACATCACGGCGTGCTGTATTAAAACCATGTTTATTATTGGTACCAGGAGGAACTGAATGTGATCCGCTAGGTCTGGTATCCACTTGATCATTACTGGTGAGCTGTGAGATCATAAGGGTCTCGTGTGATTTCTGTTGAGAATTCATTGGACACCAATTTACTGGTAAATCAGAGTCAGGTTCGTCAACTCTCGGAAACTTCAATCGATAGGCGATGGCTGAGCGGCCAGCAGTTGTTTTGACATCAAGGTGTGCTTCACTAAAATCGTGTTTATTATTGGTACCAGGAGGAACTGAATGTGATCCGCTAGGTCTGGTATCCACTTGATCATTACTGGCGAGCTGTGAGATCATAAGGGTTTCGTGTGATTTCTGTTGAGAATTCATTGGACGCCAATTTACTGGTAAATCAGAGTCAGGTTCGTCAACTCTCGGAAACTTCAATCGATAGGCGATGGCTGAGCGGCCAGCAGTTGTTTTGACGTCACGGTGTGCTTCATTAAAATCGTTTTTATTATTGGTACCAGGAGGAACTGAATGTGATCCGCTAGTTCTGGTATCCACTTGATCATTATCGGTGAGCTGCGAGACCATACGGGTTTCATGTAATCTCTGTTGCGAATTCATTGCATGCCCACTTACTGGACTATCAGGATTTGATTCGCCAACCCTTGGAAACTTCAATCGATCTGAGATTGCTGAGCGGCCAGCAGTTATTTTGGCACCAAGGCGTGCTTTATTAATGCCATGTGTATTATTGGTACCAGGAGGAACTGAATTTGACCCACTAGGTCTGATATCTACTTGCTCATTATCGGCGAGCCCAAATATTACACCGGTCTCGTCTAAACTATGTTGGCAAACCATTGTACGCCCATTTACTTGTACATCAGAGTTGGGTTCGTCAACTCTTGGAAACTTCAATCGATCGGAGATTGACGAGTGCGAACCATTGTCACCCGTGCACCGTTTGGAGTCATCGTAGTCGCCATACCTCCAAGCTCTAGTTTCATCATTCCGGGTTAGTTTCGCCTTTCGTGTGCCGTCGCGAGCACTATTTTTGCCAATGTCTCCCCCAGCAGCTTTGCCAAATCGCGTGGAAACTGATGCTCTACTGCCTAAATCAGGTTTCCCACGAGGTTCACGGAGTAAATAATGTTTTTCACCAGTTGACGATATCTTCAGACTATGGTAGGTCTTAATCATATCCTCCAAGTTCACTGTAACTTTGTTAGTCATTTCTAAAACCCTTTATTTTGGCGTTTTAATTTACGTTTAAAGTTGTTTGTGTGTGATATTTTACAACTGTAGTGTTCTGCGTTTTACTATATAGTTTTAATGTCAAATGTCTTTTAATATTTCACGGATATATAAATTTCATTACGAATGAACGAGAATTTCGTATAAACACAACCGAATTGTTTGAACTGCGGATAAATTGTGGATCTAAGGCATTTATACTATCTAAGCAGGCAAAGTGCAATATAGCTTGCAGTGAGAATAGTAATTAAGTCCAAACTCTCAGTTAATTACTTTATAGATTTATTAGGGTCGTCCGCATAATAATAAATGACGCATGCACGATGCGTAATTGACCTGGAATTGCAAATGGGTACTCTGACAACATCTATATCGCATTAACTTGCTACCTGGCATGTTCACCGAACAATGTATAATCTATTTCTGAGTCAATTATTTATAACTTGTCTCGACTCACTTTTAAGCTGAGCAATACGAATAGATTGAGACTCCAGTATTTTGATTTTCAAAAAAGGATTTTTTATTCTTATTTGTGTAATTGTGGTAAAATATAATTGTACGACTATCTTAGTTTAGTTGTCAAATACTGTTATGCTAAACATTCCTAGAAATCTTAACTTATAGGTGTTTTCTTTAAATCTAAGCTACTCTGTTATTCATAATAGCATCCAGCTATACGTTGGATCCTTCAACTTTTGAAAGTATCAATCGATTGCAGAGTGCTGAGTGCTGAGATGCCAGCAGTTGGTTTGAGGCTAAAGCGTGCTTCATTGAATCCATGTTGATTGTTGCTATCAAGTGGAGCTGAGTATGGGTAGTCTGATATCCACTTCATCACAATCGCCGAGCAGTTAGGCCATAAGGGTTTCGTGTGATTTCTGTTAAGAATTCATTGGACGCCAATTTACTGGTACATCAGAGTTGGGTTCGTCAACTCTCGGAAACTTCAATCGGTGGGAGATGGCTGAGCGGCCAGCAGTTGTTTTGACATCACGGCGTGCTGTATTAAAACCATGTTTATTATTGGTACCAGGAGGAACTGAATGTGATCCGCTAGGTCTGGTATCCACTTGTCCATTATCGGCGAGCTGTGATACCATAAGGGTTTCGTATGATTTCTGTTGAGAATTCATTCGACGCCAATTTACTGGTAAATCAGAGTCAGGTTCGTCAACTCTCGGAAACTTCAATCGATAGGCGATGGCTGAGCGGCCAGTAGTTGTTTTGACGTCACGGTGTGCTTCATTAAAATCGTTTTTATTATTGGTACCAGGAGGAACTGAATGTGATCCGCTAGTTCTGGTATCTACTTGATCATTATCGGTGAGCTGCGAGACCATACGGGTTTCATGTAATCTCTGTTGAGAATTCATTGCATGCCCACTTACTGGACTATCAGGATTTGATTCGCCAACCCTTGGAAACTTCAATCGATCTGAGATTGCTGAGCGGCTAGCAGTTATTTTGGCACAAAGGCGTGCTTTATTAATGCCATCTGTATTATTGGTACCAGGAGGAACTGAATTTGACCCACTAGGTCTGATATCTACTTGCTCATTATCGGCGAGCCCAAATATTACACCGGTCTCGTCTAAACTATGTTGGCAAACCATTGTACGCCCATTTACTTGTACATCAGAGTTGGGTTCGTCAACTCTTGGAAACTTCAATCGATCGGAGATTGACGAGTGCGAACCATTGTCACCGGTGCACCGTTTGGAGTCATCGTAGTCGCCATACCTCCAAGCTCTAGTTTCATCATTCCGGGTTAGTTTCGCCTTTCGTGTGCCGTCGCGAGCACTATTTTTGCCAATGTCTCCCCCAGCAGCTTTGCCAAATCGCGTGGAAACTGATGCTCTACTGCCTAAATCAGCTTTCCCACGAGGTTCACGGAGTAAATAATGTTTTTCACCAGTTGACGATATCTTCAGACTATGGTAGGTCTTAATCATATCCTCCAAGTTCATTGAAACTTTGTTAGTCATTTCTAAAACCCTTTATTTTGGCGTTTTAATTTACGTTTAAAGTTGTTTGTGTGTGATATTTTACAACTGTAGTGTTCTGCGTTTTACTATATAGTTTTAATGTCAAATGTCTTTTAATAATTCACGGATATATAAATTTCATTACGAATGAACGAGAATTTCGTATAAACACAACCGAATTGTTTGAACTGCGGAAAAATTGTGGATCTAAGGCATTTATACTATCTAAGCAGGCAAAGTGCAATATAGCTTGCAGTGAGAATAGTAATTAAGTCCAAACTCTCAGTTAATTACTTTATAGATTTATTAGGGTCGTCCGCATAATAATAAATGACGCATGCGCGATGCGTAATTGACCTGGAATTGCAAATGGGTACTCTGACAACATCTATATCGCATTAACTTGCTACCTGGCATGTTCACCGAACAATGTATAATCTATTTCTGAGTCAATTATTTATAACTTGTCTCGACTCACTTTTAAGCTGAGCAATACGAATAGATTGAGACTCCAGTATTTTGATTTTCAAAAACGGATTTTTTATTCTTATTTGTGTAATTGTGGTAAAATATAATTGTACGACTATCTTAGTTTAGTTGTCAAATACTGTTATGCTAAACATTCCTAGAAATCTTAACTTATAGGTGTTTTCTTTAAATCTAAGCTACTCTGTTATTCATAATAGCATCCAGCTATACGTTGGATCCTTCAACTTTTGAAAGTATCAATCGATTGCAGAGTGCTGAGTGCTGAGATGCCAGCAGTTGGTTTGAGGCTAAAGCGTGCTTCATTGAATCCATGTTGATTGTTGCTATCAAGTGGAGCTGAGTATGGGTAGTCTGATATCCACTTCATCACAATCGCCGAGCAGTTAGGCCATAAGGGTTTCGTGTGATTTCTGTTAAGAATTCATTGGACGCCAATTTACTGGTACATCAGAGTTGGGTTCGTCAACTCTCGGAAACTTCAATCGGTGGGAGATGGCTGAGCGGCCAGCAGTTGTTTTGACATCACGGCGTGCTGTATTAAAACCATGTTTATTATTGGTACCAGGAGGAACTGAATGTGATCCGCTAGGTCTGGTATCCACTTGTCCATTATCGGCGAGCTGTGATACCATAAGGGTTTCGTATGATTTCTGTTGAGAATTCATTCGACGCCAATTTACTGGTAAATCAGAGTCAGGTTCGTCAACTCTCGGAAACTTCAATCGATAGGCGATGGCTGAGCGGCCAGTAGTTGTTTTGACGTCACGGTGTGCTTCATTAAAATCGTTTTTATTATTGGTACCAGGAGGAACTGAATGTGATCCGCTAGTTCTGGTATCTACTTGATCATTATCGGTGAGCTGCGAGACCATACGGGTTTCATGTAATCTCTGTTGAGAATTCATTGCATGCCCACTTACTGGACTATCAGGATTTGATTCGCCAACCCTTGGAAACTTCAATCGATCTGAGATTGCTGAGCGGCTAGCAGTTATTTTGGCACAAAGGCGTGCTTTATTAATGCCATCTGTATTATTGGTACCAGGAGGAACTGAATTTGACCCACTAGGTCTGATATCTACTTGCTCATTATCGGCGAGCCCAAATATTACACCGGTCTCGTCTAAACTATGTTGGCAAACCATTGTACGCCCATTTACTTGTACATCAGAGTTGGGTTCGTCAACTCTTGGAAACTTCAATCGATCGGAGATTGACGAGTGCGAACCATTGTCACCGGTGCACCGTTTGGAGTCATCGTAGTCGCCATACCTCCAAGCTCTAGTTTCATCATTCCGGGTTAGTTTCGCCTTTCGTGTGCCGTCGCGAGCACTATTTTTGCCAATGTCTCCCCCAGCAGCTTTGCCAAATCGCGTGGAAACTGATGCTCTACTGCCTAAATCAGCTTTCCCACGAGGTTCACGGAGTAAATAATGTTTTTCACCAGTTGACGATATCTTCAGACTATGGTAGGTCTTAATCATATCCTCCAAGTTCATTGAAACTTTGTTAGTCATTTCTAAAACCCTTTATTTTGGCGTTTTAATTTACGTTTAAAGTTGTTTGTGTGTGATATTTTACAACTGTAGTGTTCTGCGTTTTACTATATAGTTTTAATGTCAAATGTCTTTTAATAATTCACGGATATATAAATTTCATTACGAATGAACGAGAATTTCGTATAAACACAACCGAATTGTTTGAACTGCGGAAAAATTGTGGATCTAAGGCATTTATACTATCTAAGCAGGCAAAGTGCAATATAGCTTGCAGTGAGAATAGTAATTAAGTCCAAACTCTCAGTTAATTACTTTATAGATTTATTAGGGTCGTCCGCATAATAATAAATGACGCATGCGCGATGCGTAATTGACCTGGAATTGCAAATGGGTACTCTGACAACATCTATATCGCATTAACTTGCTACCTGGCATGTTCACTGAACAATGTATAATCTATTTCTGAGTCAATTATTTATAACTTGTCTCGACTCACTTTTAAGCTGAGCAATACAAATAGATTGAGACTCCAGTATTTTGATTTTCAAAAAAGGATTTTTTATTCTTGTTTGTGTAATTGTGGTAAAATATAATTGTACGACTATCTTAGTTTAGTTGTCAAATACTGTTATGCTAAACATTCCTACAAATCTTAACTTATAGGTTTTTTTTTTAATCTAAGTTACTCTGTTATTCATAATAGCATCCAGCTATGCGTTGGATCCTTCAACGTTTTAAAATTTCAATCGATTGAAAAGTGCTGAGTGCTGAGCGGCCAGCAGTTGGTTTGAGGCTAAAGCGTGGTTCATTGAATCCATGTTGATTGTTGCTATCAAGTGGAGCTGAGTATGGGTAGTATGATATCCACTTCATCACAATCGCCGAGCTGTTTGGCCATAAGGGTTTCGTGTGATTTTTGTTGAGAATTCATTGGACGCCAATTTACTGGTACATCATAGTTGGGTTCGTCAACTCTCGGAAACTTCAATCGATGGGAGTGGCTGAGCGGCCAGCAGTTGTTTTGACATCACGGCATGCTGTATTAAAACCATGTTTATTATTGGTACCAGGAGGAACTGAATGTGATCCGCTAGGTCTGGTATCCACTTGATCATTACTGGTGAGCTGTGAGATAATAAGGGTCTCGTGTGATTTCTGTTGAGAATTCATTGGACACCAATTTACTGGTAAATCAGAGTCAGGTTTGTCAACTCTCGGAAACTTCAATCGATAGGCGATGGCTGAGCGGCCAGCAGTTGTTTTGACATCAAGGTGTGCTTCACTAAAATCGTGTTTATTATTGGTACCAGGAGGAACTGAATGTGATCCGCTAGGTCTGGTATCCACTTGATCATTACTGGCGAGCTGTGAGATCATAAGGGTTTCGTGTGATTTCTGTTGAGAATTCATTGGACGCCAATTTACTGGTAAATCAGAGTCAGGTTCGTCAACTCTCGGAAACTTCAATCGATAGGCGATGGCTGAGCGGCCAGCAGTTGATTTGACGTCACGGTGTGCTTCATTAAAATCGTTTTTATTATTGGTACCAGGAGGAACTGAATGTGATCCGCTAGTTCTGGTATCTACTTGATCATTATCGGTGAGCTGCGAGACCATACGGGTTTCATGTAATCTCTGTTGCGAATTCATTGCATGCCCACTTACTGGACTATCAGGATTTGATTCGCCAACCCTTGGAAACTTCAATCGATCTGAGATTGCTGAGCGGCCAGCAGTTATTTTGGCACCAAGGCGTGCTTTATTAATGCCATGTGTATTATTGGTACCAGGAGGAACTGAATTTGACCCACTAGGTCTGATATCTACTTGCTCATTATCGGCGAGCCCAAATATTACACCGGTCTCGTCTAAACTATGTTGGCAAACCATTGTACGCCCATTTACTTGTACATCAGAGTTGGGTTCGTCAACTCTTGGAAACTTCAATCGATCGGAGATTGACGAGTGCGAACCATTGTCACCGGTGCACCGTTTGGAGTCATCGTAGTCGCCATACCTCCAAGCTCTAGTTTCATCATTCCGGGTTAGTTTCGCCTTTCGTGTGCCGTCGCGAGCACTATTTTTGCCAATGTCTCCCCCAGCAGCTTTGCCAAATCGCGTGGAAACTGATGCTCTACTGCCTAAATCAGCTTTCCCACGAGGTTCACGGAGTAAATAATGTTTTTCACCAGTTGACGATATCTTCAGACTATGGTAGGTCTTAATCATATCCTCCAAGTTCATTGTAACTTTGTTAGTCATTTCTAAAACCCTTTATTTTGGCGTTTTAATTTACGTTTAAAGTTGTTTGTGTGTGATATTTTACAACTGTAGTGTTCTGCGTTTTACTATATAGTTTTAATGTCAAATGTCTTTTAATAATTCACGGATATATAAATTTCATTACGAATGAACGAGAATTTCGTATAAACACAACCGAATTGTTTGAACTGCGGAAAAATTGTGGATCTAAGGCATTTATACTATCTAAGCAGGCAAAGTGCAATATAGCTTGCAGTGAGAATAGTAATTAAGTCCAAACTCTCAGTTAATTACTTTATCGCTTTATTAGGGTCGTCCGCATAATAATAAATGACGCATGCGCGATGCGTAATTGACCTGGAATTGCAAATGGGTACTCTGACAACATCTATATCGCATTAACTTGCTACCTGGCATGTTCACTGAACAATGTATAATCTGTTTCTGAGTCAATTATTTATAACTTGTCTCGACTCACTTTTAAGCTGAGCAATACGAATAGATTGAGACTCCAGTATTTTGATTTTCAAAAAAGGATTTTTTATTCTTGTTTGTGTAATTGTGGTAAAATATAATTGTACGACTATCTTAGTTTAGTTGTCAAATACTGTTATGCTAAACATTCCTACAAATCTTAACTTATAGGTTTTTTTTTTTAATCTAAGTTACTCTGTTATTCATAATAGCATCCAGCTATGCGTTTAATCCTTCAACTTTTGAAAGTATCAATCGATTGAAGAGTGCTGAGTGCTGAGCGGCCAGCAGTTGGTTTGAGGCTAAAGCGTGCTTCATTGAATCCATGTTGATTGTTGCTATCAAGTGGAGCTGAGTATGGGTAGTCTGATATCCACTTCATCACAATCGCCGAGCAGTTAGGCCATAAGGGTTTCGTGTGATTTCTGTTAAGAATTCATTTGACGCCAATTTACTGGTACATCAGAGTTGGGTTCGTCAACTCTCGGAAACCTTAATCGATCGGAGATGGCTGAGCGGCCAGCAGTTGTTTTGACATCAAGGTGTGCTTCACTAAAATCGTGTTTATTATTGGTACCAGGAGGAACTGAATGTGATCCGCTAGGTCTGGTATCCACTTGATCATTATCGGTGAGCTGTGAGATCATAAGGGTTTCGTGTGATTTCTGTTGAGAATTCATTGGACGCCAATTTACTGGTAAATCAGAGTCAGGTTCGTGAACTCTCGGAAACTTCAATCGATCGGAGATGGCCGAGCGGCCAGCAGTTGTTTTGACGTCACGGCGTGCTTAATTATTTTTTTTGGTGTAAGATGAACTAAAATTAAGATTACATACCATAAAAATAAAAATTTAAACAAGTAAACATGTATGACTAAGTGTGAGTTCATTGAAGAGAATATAATTTTCTATGCGTTGAGGTAAGACAATAGGATTGATTTTAAATGATCAGAAGATTTATAGATGTATGGATCATGCAGCAGATAAGAAGTTGTACAGAAACCAATAGAAGTTATAATATAACCTCTAGTAACCCGAGAAGGAACGTTAAAACTTATGCTACCAAGCAAAAAAGGAGTACAGACACTACCAACAATGAAATTATGTAGAAACATCACACCGAGAGTAGTTCTACGACTGGCCAACGAAGGTAGTTGGATAAGCTTTAGCCGGCATCGATAGTATGGAACATTTTAAGCCCATGTTACGCAGTGCAAATATTAAAAATTGTTTTTGTACTGATTCAATGCGATCGCTATAAATTCTAAACCTGGAATCCCATACACAAGATGCATATTCCAAAATATGTCTAACTAAGGATGTGTACAGCAATTCAGTTTTATAAGGATCATTAAATTCCTTAGACCACCGCTTAATGTACCCTAACACACCCTTAGCCCTTATAGGTGGAAGAGTGAATGTGGCATCCGCAATTGAGCTTTGGTTCCATCAATACCCCTAGATCATTAAATTATGAAACACGTTCTAGTAAGTGATCGTTGATACGATAATTATTTACAATTACATTTTTACGATAGAACGACATAAGCTTACATTTTTTACAATTAAGTGAAAGAAAGTTTATAGAGCACCAACTAAATAAAGAGTCAAGGTCATCTTCAAGAAATTTTAAATGGACAGGAGATAAAATAGATGTGCATAATTTCACATCGTGAGCGTACATAAAAATTGGTCGTAGTTGACCGCTCTTTAGTAAACCCATGTTGAGAAGTACTCAACAAACGAAGAACGAAAGGCTGAATATAATCGGTAATTATATGTTCAAATAACTTTGGAATCGCCCACAGTTTAGCGATTCCTCTGTAATCTGAAATATCAGCCTAATTACCCTTTTTATGGAGAGAAATAATGTAAGATTGTTTCCAAATATTAGGAAAATAGAGTTGTTCAAGAAAATGTCAAACAGTTTGCAGATTGGTCTATGAAAAGCTTTAGAGTAGAAATAGGTACACCTTCCTGACCCGATAAAAAATTTAGTTTTAAGACTTCTAAGTAATTTAAAACTGTATCATATTCGTTTACTGGCATATTTAATTGGTTAAAATTACTCAAAGAATATGGATAGTGATTATTGAAGTTTTTATTAAAATTAAGGGTTTCGTGTGATTTCTGTTGAGAACCCATTGGACTTACTGGCACATCTGAGTTTGATTCCTCAACCCTTGGAAACTTCATACGATCAGTGAGTGCGGAGAGTTGCAATTCCAGGTCAATTAAGCATCGCGCATGCGTCATTTGGTATTATGCGGGAGACCCTAATAAAGCGATAAAGTAATTAACCTAGAGTTTGGACTTAATTACTATTTTCACTGCAAGCCATATTGCATTTTGCCTGCTTAGATGGTATACATGGCTTAGATGCTCAATTTTTCTGCAGTTCAATTCGGTTGTGTTTATATGAAACTCTCGGACATTCGTAATGGAATTTATATATCAGTGAAATATCAAAAGACATTTGGCATTAAAACTATATAGTAAAACGTGGAAGACTACAGTTGTAAAATATCACACACAAATGACTTTAAACGTAAATTGAAACGCCAAAAAAAAGTGTTTTAGAAATGACTAACAAAATTGAGTTGAGTCCTGAGCTTGGAGGATATGATTAAGACCTACCGTAGTCTGAAGTTATCGTCAAGTGGTGGAAAACATTATCTACTCCGTGAACCTCGTGGGAAACCTGATTTAGGCAGTGGAGAAGCAGTTTCCTCGCCATTTGGCAAAGCTGCTGGAGGAGACATTGGCCAAAATAGTGCTCGCGACGGCACATAAAAGGCGAAACTAATCCGGAACGCTTGGAGGCATGGCGATTACGTCGGCTCGATTTAAGTATCCAAGAGTTGACAAACCCAATTCTGATATACTAGTAAATGGGCGTCCAATGGGTTTTCAACATAGTTTAGACGGGACCGGTATAATATTAGGGCTCGCTGATAATGATCAAGTAGATACCAGACCTAGTAGATCATTTTCAGATCCTCCTGATAGAAGAAATCAACATGGCTTCAATAATTCACGCCTTCGCGTCAAAACAACTGCACACCACTCAGCACTCTCCATTAGTTTGAAGTTTCCAAGGGTTGAGGTACACAAATCTAATGTACGAGTGAATGGGGGTCCATTGGGTTCTCAACAGAAATCACACGAAATCAGTATGCTCTCACAGCTTGCCGATAATGATCAAGTGGATATCAGATCTCGCGGATTATATTCAGTTCCTCCTGGTACCAATAATAAACATAGTTTTAATGAAGCACGCCTTGACGTCAAAACAACTGCTGGCCGCTCAGCACTCTCCGATTGATTGCAGTTTCCAAGAATAGGTCTAAGTCTGATATCCACTTCATCATTATCGGGGTCCCTGTGACCAGACGGGTATCATGTGATCTCTGTTGAGAACCCATTGGACTTCCACTTACTGGTAAATAAGTGGGCGGTTCCTCAGATCTTGGAAACTTCAATCGATCGGATAATGTCGAGCAGCCGTCAATGTGTTTGGCGGCTAGATGTGGTTTATTGAAACAATGATGGTTTTTACTAGGTGTGGACTTCATATAATCACCTAGATCGTCGTTTGGCTCCTGAGCTGTAAGCTCTTTAAAGCCAGCAGAAAGTGCCATAAGGCCACCGGCGGTCTTGTAGCGTAGATGTGGTTTTTTGAATCCATGGCGGTTGTTAGTAGCGGTGGATTTCATATATTCATCTAATTCGTCGTTTAGTTTATGGACTGTTAGCTACTCCCAGCTAGCAAAATGTCCATAAATGGATTCGCCAACGATTCTAAACAGGCCTGACAATTTCTGACGGTGTTGCAAGGTTTTTGGTTGGAAATTGCTATTTTTAACAGTCTTCTTCTTGTTTTGTGTGCGCCAAGACAATAAATCAAAACAATGATCATGGCACAAAACAAAGGTAGTCAAAAACTAAAGTTTAAAGTTTTTTTTTCACTTCTCACAATTTGCCGACATTTGTATAACCAAAATGATTCGGGATTGGCAGTCTGAACGCCAAGATTCGATTCAGTAAATCAGCTGCACTGTGAACAGTGCATAAAATGTAGAGATTAATTTCAGAACTTATAAAATAATTTGGTTTGTTATTTATTTGGCGAACTTTTTGTTGGTGTTAACCTTATATTGAGGGCAAGGTTTGATGCAAAAAGAAATATTGAGTAAGAGCTTGGGAAGAGGTTTTTTGTTCTGCTATGTTTCTTCTTCATTTTTGTGTTTGGCTTTATGAGTGCGCACTTATGTATACAGCCCCAGCGAATTAGGGGCGGTTACTAGCTATCTGTGTATGTAAAAATCTATGTTTGTCTGTCTATCTGTCTGATTGTCTGTGTGATGCCTATACCCTCCGACTAGTAAATGTCATCATGGTGAATGTTTGTGGCTAGGTTTGGGGCGTTAGTGTACTGGGAAAGTAGGGAAATTCGATCCAATTTTTTTTTTTTGATGAAATTAGTATTGCGTCCTCATTTTGCTATTGTAAAATATGTAAACTTTCAAATCGAAAGTCTGTCAAAGTAAAATAATAAAAAAATGTTTAATTCAAATCGATAAAATCAAATTAGTGTGTTCCAAATTTGGTGTGGGAAAAAATGCCAGTGATCCGTCGAAGTCAACATATTGGTCTGCATACGCGCCCAGCAAGGCAATAACATGATTGTAGAGTCAGACACAGCGTAGTCAGCGTCTGCGGCAAATCGAATAAGAATGGACAAAATGAAAGGTCAAATTACAACAAGAAACGGAGGAACAAAGTTCGTATGTGTGTTCATTTATATAGAAAAAAGCAGCCAGATAACATGAAGAAGGAGAGCGAATGAACACAAAAGACATAAACAATAGTATGGCGCGAACTCATAAAAATTTTCCCTACCAAAAGTCACTCATAGCGACGAAAAAGTTTACACTTGCGGTTTACATATTATTTTACACATATTGCGAGCTACGCCGGGGCCCCTTCTAGTTTTTTATTGGTACAAGTAGAAGTTTCGAGGGATTTTAATATAATCACCATACCTCTTTAATTCTAGAGCCTATCTTTACATAGCACTCATTAGGATTGTATCAGATCAAAATTAACCTGTTACTCACATTAGTTTCGAGAAAGCTCATTTTCTAGGTGATGTCCACAAATAAAGGCTCTGACACTTGGAGCATCTTGCTTGCTTGATTATTGGTGTTAAGACTAAAGTTAGACTTTCTGATGAACCGAATGAAAAGTGGGCATTCGAAACCCTTTGGCACACAGTCTGCACTGAACTTTGTCAATGCACCTGACCAGAAAGACGTACAGCCGCCAGGTGCAACGGTAACCATTTTTGCAGAAGGCCTAACCAACATAAATGCCATCACCTCGCCCGCAGCTATGTCTTCAATACGGGCTGTGAATCACTTGTTCATGTAATTACCAACACTTCGGAAGCATAAAGAGAAGTTGCCGCAATGTTTTTAGCCAAGGCAATTCGTTATTGTTCCCCGACACAGATGAGTTCGCAACATTCGATGGCAACACACGAGGATGAAGAAACAGCGATCGCTCTTAAAACATACTCGGCTCGAAACATTTACGATACTTATCAAGCACGCTTCAAAGTGGGTATGTTCCACCTTACTTGGAAAATAGAAACAATTCAGAAAAATCAAAGACTCCCAATCTCATATCACAAGCATAGGAGAGCAAATAGCAAAAAATAGATATAGTCGAGTTTCAGACAGATAATGGATTGAGCTTATTTTATGGAGACGTAAAAGAACCCGAAAAAGTTAGAAACATAAACCTATGGTGGCTTACTCATACTGCATAATCAATACATAGTTTTTTGCTTTAATTTTTGGTAATTATAGTTTTAGTTGTAGTGTAGTTACCAACTAGCGTTTATTGTTGTCCAAGAAATTATAATGTTTTCTTCAGTAATAAACACAAAAAAAACGTTTACGAGAGGGGTCGGCTTACATACATACGTTGAATATCAAACCAATAATGTGTTAATGCGGTGACATTTTTATCAGAAGTGAAATTGAATCCCTTCACGAATGAAGAAGAGCGATATGGTACCGTATATTGGCTTTTTTTACGTTTTTGGCAAAAGAAAAATTAAAAATTAAATTAACTGATCGTTTTATTTTAAAGTGTCCCTGAATTTCACCCTTCCTCAGTAAAGACGTTAACTGTTATTATTTATAAAATGAACGGATTTGTTTCAAAACGCATACAATTTCGACGATCGTACATTGATATTTTGGGTTCTAGAGACCGCTATACATCGGGTTAAATCCCTTAACGAACTTTTTCAGACGTATTCCGATTTCGTCTGAAGATTCGTAATAGACTTCCCGCAACGCCAACGATGTTAATGTTAGAATGGCTAGAACAGCTAATCTTATAATGAATAAAATAAAATTCTTATAAAATTTTATCCGCCGGTTAGAGGGGCGAGTTGTCAAACACATCAACTGCAATATTAGAAACGGTATTTGACGAAGTCAAACAAAAAATATCGAACAAATGTGCCTGCTTCAAGGATTTGCTATGAGACATCTTCAAATAAAATGAAATCAAATAGCCGTTGCCGGTTAAAGCAAAATTTTTCCAAATGCTTTCCTTCCTACACGTCAAGTCAAACAGTAGTCACATAAGAAAATCCCAATGAAACAAGCGGTGTATTACTGATAATGACACTGCAGCGGCTTATGGTTATAAGTTGAAGGGCCGGTTCACACCTTTTGTTCTTTTCTGAACAATGACATTGACACGGTGGGATGGATGGTAGAGTTCCGAAGGCCATCTTGGTGTTGCTTTTTAGGACCATCACATCCCCACGCAATGGATGATTCCAAAACCTCAAAAGACGGCTAAGCTTGTCGCGTCATATCAAATAAGTTGCTCCCGACTTTTTTTAAATTATTCGAAAGAATATTTCTACGACGAATATTGACAGTAAATGGCAATCAGAGTGCCTCAACTGAGCACAAATTTAGCTTCAGTATTTCCATGGTGCACTAGAAGATCATTTAGTTCTACAATATGTCCTTGAGGCCTTTCAAAATGAACAATACAGCTCTACCATTTTTCTGAATGTGCAGCAAGCTTTCAATCGTAGCTGGCCTGAAGGCTTGCTCTTCCAACTCAAGTCCCTCCTAACAGGTGACCAGGTTGAGATTTGAGACGAGCGATCGATAACCCACCACATTGGTGCGGTAGTGGGCCTGTTCTGATTTGCCTGCATCAGTCGCCGATAGCACAGATCATCCAGTGCTAGCGAGTCATCCAAACTCACTAAATAGTACCTGGATGACTTCAGCAGGTGGGAAAACCGCTAGTACATCGTTGTCAACCGTTCAAATTCGGAACCCTGCACGTTTCCGCTCAAGAGAGACTAATGAGCAATCATTCGGCTTCATAACTCAGTCATACCTAAGGTAGGCTTATCGCGATACCTGCGTAGGATATTGGACAGGTGGCTTAACTGGCGCAAACACCTGGACAAAACTGCTGCATCCTGTCACCAAATTTCGGAAGGTGAACTACGTCATTCGGCCTAGGATTCAACTTACACTACATAATAAATAAATGAATTACAAGGCAATAGTGGTGCCGTCCTGGACATATAGTATTCCCCTATGGAGTACTGCTGCTGGGTTCTGTCTGTATCTCATCCAGAAGGTGGAGAACTGTGCTCTTCAAATCATTAATGCATGATTGCATAAGTTTATGGAATTCCGTTTGATTAATTTGTTAATTTAGTTGAAAATATATTTTGACTTCCATATATAATAGATCTATATACAATGCTAATCTAGGAACCATCGAGATGCATAATTGTAAATGATAGTATTAACGGATCATGAGAGTCATCCTCATTCCAACATACCCATAATACAGTTTGATACAGTTTGAGCGTACAAACAATTTTTTTTTCAGCTTAGTCTTAGTTAATAGAAATTAAAGCTGAAAATTCGTTAAATTTAATTAATTAATTCGTTAAGAAAATCTTTATTATATTAAATAATGTTGATTACTTTTAAAATAACTTGAATGGCACAAAGCTTTATTCCATATTGCGTCGTCCAATTCAGTGGATTGTGTTCAGTGTGTGTGGCTTAATTAAATTTATTTACTGCAACATTTAAACTGCACAACAGAAATGACAAAAAAAAATGCTTTTATGCAATTAAAAATGCAAATCATAGAAGCGTGCAAAAAAATTAACAGGATTTCAAACCACCTTTACTGTTCACTTTATGAATAATTAATACCTGACAAATTGATGCAAATTAAAGAGTATTAAATTCTGGTAAACACTCAAAAAGCAAAGGTTCGAAGGGGATGACCAATAAAAAAGAAAGAAGAATAACAAACAATAATATTTCGCTTCGAGATGTCAGTAATGTGAGGTATGCGAACTCTTATCCGCAGCTCAAAGGATGTTCTTTACAATTGGAAAATATTACGCAAGTTGAAGCACTAGAATGGTAATTTTTTTACGAGGGCTTAACTGTACTGTTGAGATCTTAAACTTTTTGTATATCTATGTATATATATATATATATATACATATGTGCGTTTCAAAAAGAGCTTCTTTGGGGTTAACAGCACACTTTATTTATTATACAAGTGAATATGGCAAGTCTAAGTGCTTGACTACAGCAGAAGGAGAAAACGACTAAACAAGGAAGTGACAAGAGAGAGTGCAGTAGCTAGGTAATGAGTGAGAAGATGTGACTAGCGGAAGAATTGTAGTGGACAGTACGGTACTCTTTACACAGAAAATTAATATGGAGCACATGGAGACTATACGATCACGTAACCCAAGAGTCCTTGAAGGTTTGCAAATATTCTGACTTCCAAAAGATGCATGAAATAGAAGAAAATAAAACTTCATACAAAATTCCAAAACTGTCGCAGAAAAAATTTTATATTAGCGTGTAACTGAATTTATGAGGGTATGTATATAAGTTATTAGGTTCTTCACTCTGTTATAAAGGGCTTTCATCGTCAAAGTAAGCTTCATTTGATGATACACAGATATTTAGCATATCAGCTCTTCTAAATTAATAAGATGGCTTGCTAGAAATCTATATCTATATATATAAAATTAGAAGTATGTTTGTTTGTCCGTTATGGATATTATCCGAAACCGCGGTACCGATTTTGATTAACTTTTCAGGGAACCCCTAAAATAGCCTTTAGATGGTCACTGTGAAGTTAGGTACCAAGAAATCGTCTAATTCGCTAAGTATTAAGACCAAATCAGATGAATTCAGATGAATCTCAAACTGTACAGATACAGACAAATCACACACACAAAGCAGCAACGGAGAATTGAGCTTGCCTGCAGTGCTGGTCAAACTGCACAAAGCCAACAAGAAAGTCGCTTCAGTAGAGCTAATGAAGCATCCGAAGAGAGAGAGACGCACGCGAAGGCAGTAAGAAATAATTTGAAAGAAAATATAAGTATACGGGTTGGGTTATATATTAGGTGAACACATTTAAAAGACATGAAAGAAACTCTTTCTGTATAAATGAGAGATAATTTAATTTGATTATTTGAATGTGAAATAGAGCAAATGGTCTCCATTAACTTGAATGACGTAATGTGTTCGTCTTTGAGCTATTTCTATTGTATTTGCTAATGTTTGGTACGATATGGCAGCTATTCCTTGGCATATGTTGGCCTTAAGTTCGTCTGGGTTCCGTGGCTTATTAATGTAAATCTTCGATTTCAAGTAGCCTCAGAGGAAAATGTGGACCGGTGACAATTCAGGCGAACGCGGAGGCCAGTCAAAATCTCCATTTTATGATATCAAGACCCATTGTTCGCTTCAATAAATTAAATACCATTTTCATAAACATCGGTATCAAAAAATAGTTTATCATAGCCTGATAACTCTCCTCATTTGTAGTTGTTGCGTTTCCACTGTTGTTTTCGCCAAGGAACAGTCCTTTGATGTCCAATGATCATATCCGAACAAATTCTACACCAAACCGACCCTTTTGTGTCATAAAGAGATAACATAATTAACAATGTATTTAAACATGATTTTATTTAAATTTCGATGCCGATCGAAGCAAACGTTAATTTTGTTTTAAAATCTATAGCCCAGTGGACGCAATTCTACCAACCGCAAGAATATAAGAAAGGTACTACAAAAATCGTAATCTCGGTATTAATATATAGATACTGTCTGTACATTTGATATGTAATATATACATATTATGTATAATAGATTCGGTTTCTAAGACTTCGGTTCCTGCCGTCTATACATTACAGTTTGAGTCGCACGTGAACGCATGCGATTTAGCATGTGCCATTATCTGTATTGGCGCTTTCCCAAGAACCCGACTAAAGTCGCAAGCTCAATCAAATCGGAATCAATACTTGTTGATATAAGTTTTCTCACCTGTTTTTTCCTGCATAAAAATCACTATATTAGCATAAAAGAAGCACAGCTTCAGAACAATACCTTTCAAGCCATATAATTACCAGTAACATATATTGACGTTACGTAGGTTAAAATGGTACAACAACCATGTCTCTGTATTAATATAGAGAAGATAGCGGTGCAATTGCTTCATAAAAAAAATAATTCTCAAAAAGTTTCGTTACTTAGTAGATCTACCATCGTATCATGTAGAAATAAGCAAATCGAAAGAATAGGAAGAGGTTGGTTAAGTGCTATCCGATCTCAACGGACAGTACATGTTGATTTGTACTTTGCTGAATTTTACTTCGATTATGGTTTGGAATTATTTCTTGGCGTTGTTATGGGTATGTCTTTGTATATTATTTATTTTCTAAAATGCTGTTTCTTATAAAATAATTACTACTACGTCTCTAGTCGAGGTTTCAAGATATAAGAATCATTGAGTCATTTGAATACATGAAAAAAACAACGGTAAGGCATTTAACTTAAACCACTCTTAAATCTAATCCTTCCTCGCACTCATATAGGCATCTAGCTCAACGTTGAGTTCCTCAACTGTTGGCGGCTTCAAACGACAAGAATGAGCCGAGCGTCCACCAGTGGATTTGACGCCAATTCCATTTTTATTGGAACCGCGTCGATTTCTTTCCAGAGGAGTAGTGTGGTGTGTAGTATCACGTGAGACCGCACTGGCCTTGTCCAAATTGTGTTGAAAACCCTTTGGTGCCTTAGCGGTGAGTTCCTTCGCTCTTGAAAACTTTAAGCGAGCAGAAAGTGACGAGCGGCCACCAGAGGGCTTGACGCCTACTTGCGGTTTATTAATACCATGTTGATTTCCTCTAGCGTAGGGAGCTGAATATGTACCATTCCGTGCAGGGGTTGTGGGT
The DNA here is from genome assembly GCA_035041755.1 of Cacoxenus indagator. Lineage (NCBI taxonomy): Eukaryota > Metazoa > Arthropoda > Insecta > Diptera > Drosophilidae > Cacoxenus > Cacoxenus indagator. Next base: position 151,995 of record JAWNKX010000225.1, on the reverse strand, counting down.
GAGGGTACACTGAATACATCTGTAACTAGTTGAATTCGCATTGGACGGCCATCTAAGGGAACACCATTATAGTGCTTAATCGCCTTTAATGCGTCCGTTTTACGATCGAATATGACATCAGCAGTTCCTAGTGAACGACCAGAACAATCATAGTGCACAGCTGACTTCTTAAGTGCTCCGAAGTTTTTGAAAATGGTCTTAATATCTTCGTCCGAAACACCATAATCCAAATTTCCAACCAATAGTTTCGTTACACCTGATCCAGCGCCTGTATCACGTTTGCGGTCGTCGTAGTTGTCATGCTTCTTGGCCTTATTTACGTTGTTCCGTGGGAATTTCTCCTTTTGTATGCCACCGCGAGCACCACCTTTCACTACACGGTCGCCAGTGCCTCCGCCAGAAGGTTTACTTACGCGCCACGAAACTGATGCCTTATGACGTACACCAGGCGATAGTTTCCCACGACGAGCACCGGCCTTAATCATATCATTCACGCTCATTGCAACTGTGTTAACCATTTTTAAAATGATTTTTATTCTCTTTTTAAATTTACGTTTAAAGTCGCTTGTGTGCGTTAGATGTACAACTTCTGCCTTTTATTATAATATTTTGGTGCCAAATTGTTAATATTTCACGGATATATAAATAACAATACAAATGTACGAGAGTTTCGTATAAACACAACCGAATGGTGTGAAGCGAAGTTCGGATCTGCGGAAAAATTAAGCAGCCAGGCCATTTATACCATCTAAGCAGGAAAATTCAACATGGCGGGTTGTCGTTGTTAGTTATGTTGAATTGAGAGATGTTATGAGGCAGGCAGCATACTCATCACTTTAAGATAGGTTGTGGAACTATTTAGACTGTCCATAATGAAAATGTTTGTTTGAAATTGATACAATGATTTGTTTCAGAGCTAACCCACTCTCTTTTTCAGTTTATTATTATTTTCTGTTATTTGTGGTTTTTGCAATATTTATGACTCCATTAGAGATTTCCGTGAAGTTTTTGTAATTTTGAAAATTTGACCACACTCGCAATTACATTGTTTGTTTATTGAAGCTAGCCGTTGTTTGATTGGTATTCGTGAGTTGACTATTTTGCACACCTCAACAACTGAGAGAGTAGATTGGCTACATACAGATAGTCTTATAATAATATCTATAGCAAGTCGTCTCGCTTGGTTGGTCGACAATAATTGTATGGAACTTTCAATGTATTTTTGGATGTGTCACAAACCTCACGGCAATGCTTGGAATTAGTAGAGAGGTTACCTGTATTTTTGATCGAATTAGGCTTCTTCCATGCAAAAGCCATTCCAGACAATGCTAGAAAACAGACATATCACATTCGACCAGATCAAAGTTTAGCGTTTATCATCGCCCAAGATGATATAGACTATCTTTAAAGAAATTAAGTCAGTTTTGTATGTATTACATATGATTTTAACTGTTTTTAGCTTAATTCGCTGATTCTCATATCGACGTTAATAAATTGTAAATGAAAAAAGGATAGAAAAAAAGAATAACCTTTAATTTCAGTTGGGTAGAACAGTTACTCTTTTTCTTAAGAAAATTAAATTGATACAATTCACACTAGTTTGCTAGATAAACGATCATGTAATTCTAGGAACCTTAAATTTCCATTAATTTGTTGAGTACTATTTCAGTAACAATACCAATAATCCATAAATTATTTAGAAGACGGTTTATTGTATATATTGGACAGAAACGGGTTGATTCATATACACATTCTAATTTTTTGCCGAGTGCGCCAGTTAATAATAATCGACGTATATCAGAAGTAGTGTTAATTCGTTGTATACCTGCCATCAAAATCCTCGGTTAATTACTATTTTATTGCCTTTCTCGCATTTCAAGCGCGTATTCTGAGAAGATATATAATATATCGATTGCGCTTGCTACCTGACGTACTATTTTGATCCCACGTTGACGCTAATGAATTTCTTTTGAACAACCGTAATCCATAAATCCAGGGAATACATTTTTTAAAGCAAAGCGGGAAACCACTGCACACTGTTCGGAATCTACTCCATTTTAAATATATATTTTTCACTTATGAATAAAGTTTATTTTAAGAGTTTCTGTGACGCCTACTCAATTCAAGTTCTGCAAAAGTACAAATTTAAAACTTTTGATATCTTTCGCGTTCAACAGCGTATAACCGAGAAAACCAAATCGTGTTCTTGTCATTTAGGTCGCGCAATCATTCATTCACGCACGCTCCCTTGATTCAACTATTCAATCCTTCAACATTCATTAGCCTGGAATTTCCCGCCGTCGGTTTCGGTTTTTTCCGCCATGTCGGCTTCGAGTGTTCGCTGTCAGATGACGCAGCCGCGAAATCGCGTTTAAGTAGCATCCTTCGAATTGTGCATAACAGAACACATGTCAAAGTTAATGTGTGCCGGAAAAAAATGTCGAGTGAGTGGCGACTCCCGATACCCATAGCGACAACGAAGGCGCCGGAGGTAGCTACCGTAAATTAAACCGAGCGCTTACAATAAATATGTATGCCTGACAGTTGAATGACATTTAGATGGTACTTAGACTACTTGGCATTTTAGACTGTGTCCATTATACACACAATAAAAATGTACCCACGAGATACGCATTCGCGTTGCGAAACTCCGAAAGGAAAAGAAATTCAATTTTATGCACTGAATAGTTAAAGAGTGTGCCTTTAAAATGGCCTCGGAAATCAGAAAATATTATGGGGTTTTCAATAAAACTCTGGACTCACCGTTTAGCACGTGCAGGACGACGGTCCGTGATGCGCTGTTCGATGGGCTACATGTGTAATTGCCCGAGTCCAGTTTGACCACCGATGATATTATTAGCGATGCGATCTGTAATTTAAAAATTTTTAGCTATACTTTTTGGTATTATTCAGATTCTTTTCATTGACCTCTTCTGACTGTTATCTCAATTTCAACTTCTCTTTGTTAGGCCAACTTCAACAATTTGATTGAATACGGAGAACAACAATTATCCAAATAAAAGCAAAACGAAATTAATTGACATGTCCAAATTCAATATAAATTCAATATACAAAAGAAATCAAAACCGAAAATCATGAGCCAATAGTTGCGTGTCAATCAAAAGTTTCACACTTGTCGCTTATGTCTCCAAATGGTCTAGTTGAGTTTTCACAATGAAGCACGTTGGATTGGTGTGAATTGCTCCACAGAAAAATGCTGGGGATGGGAGCTTCAAACCTGGACACAGTTATAGTATTTTCAAATAGGTCCGTCAAATATGACCTACCATGTTTTTCCCAATGAGAAGCGATTCGGTATTTTGCGAATCCCAGCAGTCCAACGAAACAAAAACCATAATGTGGAGGTGAACCTATTAGTTGTTTTGTAAGTCTTGAAAATCGCTGGTGTTCATTTACCCATCGATGACACGCGGAATTACTCAGCATACTTGGACTACGATAGCCACGCCATGAAAATTTCATTTTACTGATAATGACTGAATTCAAAATTAAATAAAACTTGTTCGCATTTATGGGCATTTATTTAATATGAAGAAATAGAAGGCATTCAGTGGGGGTAAGTGAAAGACAAGAATGGCATTGCTGGCGCCCACAATGTACCACTTACCGTCATCTGTTTAATGAAAGTGCTGCTTGGCATCATTGTTGATGTTGTCAATGGCGAAGACGACGTCGAGGACGAGTATAAAAATGAGGGCGATGACATTGTGGAATACAAAACGGCCAAAGTTGTCGCTGAAGAGCTACCAGTCGTGAATGGTGCCGACGTTGTCGTTGCCGGCCTAGTAGTGGAAGCCCCCACCATTGTGTGAGTGGCTAAAATAGCCATTGTCGTTGGCGAGGACGTGCCCAACATATGACCTGTCGCCGTGCCACTACCGTTGAATGCGACTGATGCATCTAATGGGTACGGACGCGTTACCGCTGCAGCACTTCCGGTCGCTGTTGACGAAGCTGATGTGACCGGTGTCGTTGTCGCTTCCGTTGTTGGTAGCGGCAGATCGATGCGCTCAATTTCCGTGCGCCAGCCTCGACGATTATGCAAATAGATTTGCTTCTGATTGTAAAACCAATTAATGAAAAGTGGAGGCTCCAGTGCCTGACTAATTATGCAGCGCAATTTCACTTGACTTCCGGCCTTAACGTGGCGCGTTGACTCGCCGATTAATTCAGTTTTTGGTTCTACAGCAGAAAAGAGAAGGATAAGAGGTTAGTTGTGAACTGAAATTAGGTCGAAATAGTTGCAGTGATTTAAGGCGATACATATTTTGATTTACTAACGGATGCCAACATGAATTTCAGGAAATCGTTGTAGTAAATCAAGGCGTGAATTTATAGAAATGGAAACGAATTCCATTGGAAAAAGATGTGACTCCACTCACCAACAATTCGTAGGTGAACAATTGCACTCGCTTTGGGCTCTGTCGATACTTGGCATTCGTAAGTGCCTTCATCCTTCAATTGCACGTACTTGATCTGTAGAGACCAACGTTCAGGATTTGGTGAAAACACCGACTGAAATCGTTGATCTGCTATAAATGTGGTCTGATCGACAGTTAGAATGTGACCATCACGTACACGCAACCACGAAATTGGTTTTTTGACCAATTGCTTTACCTGGTAAGATAAAATGGTGAAATCATTAAAAAATAATTGCATTTTAAAGATATATGATAGTAAAAAGTATTAGAAGCTTAATCAATCAACAGAGTAATAATAATAATAATAATAATAATAATAATAATAATAATAATAATAATAATAATAATAATAATAATAATAATAATAAAAATAATAATAATAATAATAATAATAATAATAATAATAATAATAATAATAATAATAATAATAATAATAGTAATAATAATAATAATAATAATAATAATAATAATAATAATAATAATAATAATAATAATAATAATAATAATAATAATAATAATAATAATAATAATAATAATAATAATAATAATAATAATAATAATAATAATAATATTAATAATAACAATAATAATAATAATAATAATAATAATAATAATAATAATAATAATAATAATAATAATAATAATAATAATAATAATAATAATAATAATAATAATAATAATAATAATAATAATAATAATAATAATAATAATAATAATAATAATAATAATAATAATAATAATAATAGTAATAATAATAATAATAATAATAATAATAATAATAATAATAATAATAATAATAATAATAATAGTAATAATAATAATAATAATAATAATAATAATAATAATAATAATAATAATATATAGATACTGCCTGCACATTTGATATGTAATATATACATATTATGTATAATAGATTCGGTTTCTAAGACTTCGGTTCCTGCCGTCTATACATTACAGTTTGAGTCGCACGTGAACGCATGCGATTTAGCATGTGCCATTATCTGTATTGGCGCTTTCCCAAGAACCCGACTAAAGTCGCAAACTCAATCAAATCGGAAGCAGTTTTTCAATACTTGTTGATATTAAGTTTTCTGTTCACCTGTTTTTTCCTGCATTAAAATCACTATATTAGCATAAAAAGGATCCTAAGCACAGCTTCAGAACAATACCTTTCAAGCCATATAATTACCAGTAACATATATTGACGTTAAGTAGGTTAAAATGGTACAACAACCATGTCTCTGTATTAATATAGAGAAGATAGCGGTGCAATTGCTTCATAAAAAAATAATTCTCAAAAAGTTTCGTTACTTAGTAGATCTACCATCGTATCATGTACAAATAAGCAAATCGAAAGAATAGGAAGAGGTTGGTTAAGTGCTATCCGATCTCAACGGACAGTACATGTTGATTTGTATTTTGCTGAATTTTACTTCGATTATGGTTTGGATCAAAGTATCGGGAAAATATCGGGAAAAATGATAAATGGTGTGTCAGAGTTTCGTTTTCATTTCATTGTCGATCAAGATGACTCTTTGAAACAATAATTCCACAATTATTTCTTGGCGTTGTTATGGGTATGTCTTTGTATATTATTTATTTTCTAAAATGCTGTTTCTTATAAAATAATTACTACTACGTCTCTAGTCGAGGTTTCAAGATATACTGTCCTATACTTAAACATCTATGTTTCCTTTTCTGAACATTTATACTATAAATATTATTCAATATTTATTCAGTTTAATGCAATGAGAACTATGTAAAAATCGTTGAGTCATTTGAATACATGAAAAAAACAACGGTAAGGCACCACTCTTAAATCTAATCCTTCCTCGCACTCATATAGGCATCTAGCTCAACGTTGAGTTCCTCAACTGTTGGCGGCTTCAAACGACAAGAATGAGCCGAGCGTCCACCAGTGGATTTGACGTCAATTCCATTTTTATTGGAACCGCGTCGATTTCTTTCCAGAGGAGTAGTGTGGTGTGTAGTATCACGTGAGACCGCACTGGCCTTGTCCAAATTGTGTTGAAAACCCTTTGGTGCCTTAGCGGTGAGTTCCTTCGCTCTTGAAAACTTTAAGCGAGCAGAAAGTGACGAGCGGCCACCAGAGGGCTTGACGCCTACTTGCGGTTTATTAATACCATGTTGATTTCCTCTAGCGTAGGGAGCTGAATATGTACCATTCCGTGCAGGGGTTGTGGGTGAGGGTACACTGAATACATCTGTAACTAGTTGAATTCGCATTGGACGGCCATCTAAGGGAACACCATTATAGTGCTTAATCGCCTTTAATGCGTCCGTTTTACGATCGAATATGACATCAGCAGTTCCTAGTGAACGACCAGAACAATCATAGTGCACAGCTGACTTCTTAAGTGCTCCGAAGTTTTTGAAAATGGTCTTAATATCTTCGTCCGAAACACCATAATCCAAATTTCCAACCAATAGTTTCGTTACACCTGATCCAGCGCCTGTATCACGTTTGCGGTCGTCGTAGTTGTCATGCTTCTTGGCCTTATTTACGTTGTTCCGTGGGAATTTCTCCTTTTGTATGCCACCGCGAGCACCACCTTTCACTACACGGTCGCCAGTGCCTCCGCCAGAAGGTTTACTTACGCGCCACGAAACTGATGCCTTATGACGTACACCAGGCGATAGTTTCCCACGACGAGCACCGGCCTTAATCATATCATTCACGCTCATTGCAACTGTGTTAACCATTTTTAAAATGATTTTTATTCTCTTTTTAAATTTACGTTTAAAGTCGCTTGTGTGCGTTAGATGTACAACTTCTGCCGTTTATTATAATATTTTGGTGCCAAATTGTTATATTTTACGGATATATAAATTACAATACAAATGTACGAGAGTTTCGTATAAACACAACCGAATGGTTTGAAGCGAAGTTCGGGTCTGCGGAAAAATTAAGCAGCCAGGCCATTTATACCATCTAAGCAGGCAAAATTCAACATGGCGGGTTGTGCTTTTGTTTGTCGTTGTTAGTTATGTTGAATTGAGAGATGTTATGAGGCAGGCAGCATACTTATCACTTTAAGATAGGTTGTGGAACTATTTAGACTGTCCATAATGAAAATGTTTGTTTGAAATTGATCCAATGATTTGTTTCAGAGCTAACCCACTCTCTCTAGATAGAAGAAGATTTTGGGTATGTATTTACTCAAATGATATAAAAAAATTATACTTTTAAGTGTTTTGTACTGAATTTGATGTGTACTTTGTTAGGTTTTCATACTGTAATTTATTTCTTGATAATATCTCATTTAATTAAAGTGTAACTTTGAAGTTATTATTTTTTAGCTTACAATTGAAAGGACCAACTAAAAAATAATGTATTTCTTTTTACTCTAACTTATACTAAAATACAAATATTGCAATATCAGACTTCAACATCATTAGCACAGTATCATTATAATCATAGAATCGGATTATCCCCTTATTCCCGATCTACCTATTGCTATATTACAATATAAACTCAGTTAATATTTTGAAAATATTTATTTCAGAACTTTATTACACACCTATCAGCGCTTGTTTTCAAAATATAGTTGTTGTTAAGCAAATTTATTTTTTGTCGGTTAAAGAGCGATATTGGTAGTAGATAGTAGATAGCAAACCCTTTGTATGTTGGCCCTAAAGTTATTACTATAAAAAAGCAACCACAATATAATAATTTGTAAATATTAAAACACAAGCTCTGAATGGTAAGGGTAATCTGCCGACATAGATTATGTTCTCATGGTTGACAAGATTCACCTCATCATATCGTCAATTAAAGACATTATAATCATTGAGACAACTAAATGCCTCCCTGACATTGTTCAATCTTATTGCAAGAACAAATATATAGGACGAAGCTAATGTTTTTGTTCACAGCGTCAATTTGGTGCTGTTACAATTTTTTTTAGTATTAAAACTATTGTAATATAACAACCGCGCCGACTTCATGTTCCAAGTTCATTTGTATGCATCTAAGTTGTTTTCCACACAGCTTCCTTTTACTTTGCTCAGAGGAGTTGAAGTAAATACATATCAACGCAATGCGATCTTATAAGGAAGATACACCAGAGTTCCCACAAATTCCTAGTAAACCATAATCATGCTAAAAATCCGGGAGAGGGGTCGGAGGCGCTTTCATTCGATATGCTTATGCCGCATTCTTGCTCGTGCCTTCATTTTACTCATTGCTCCTCTTGTTTCGTTTTTTTTTTTCATTTTTATTTTTAATATAACGATAAGATTTTTATAACCTTACATCAAGCAGCAAGATTCAGTGCAGTCCGGTGAGGAGACTTTATTAAATTTTGCCGAGCGCACAGCGACTGCGGCAATGGTGGCGACAGTAGCAACACAGGCAAGGCTAGCTTTTCAAGTGTCGCACAAGGATAAAGGACATTATTATCAGCATCAGCATCGACATTATACTCAGTATTAAGTGAAGATGCTTATCGTTGAAGCGCTCAAAATGTTCCGTGGTGCCCGACTGCACCACCTCACTTTACTCGACTCGATTCTATTTCAATCTACTATACACCGCACTACTTACTCAGCCCAGTTCGACTCTACTTGTTATCCCAGAACTCTGTCTGAGCAATGAAAAACGTGGTAAATCTAAGTTATCGTTGTCCCATATCAAACTCGCTTACTCTTTCTGACACACCCTTTCCCTGCTCACTTTCCTGTTGCCTGGTCGTTGTCCAGGTTGCCTCTTATGTTGTTAGGTGACAAATATCTGTGCGGTTAGATTTTAAGGATTTTGTTGGTTCAGGTTGGTTCACATTTGCTAAAGTTACTCGTACTTTGCGTACTTTGTGTGCGACATTAGATAATTTAACATTTCTTGGTTATGGCCCAAAATATCCTCTTTTGTAAATTTTTGGTTAATTTGCCAAAAATAAAGGCCTGATTTTTCTTTACTGTTGTCTGTATTACAACCTATATACTTATCATGGCATGCCAGCTGCAATTTCGTTTATTTTGTTAATTAGTTTTTAAATAATTTGTCAGAGCCCACAGTTGAATGAATGATTTTTGCATGAAATTAAAATTTGTGCCTCTCAACCTCTGCTAGGTTTTGGTTGTTTGGTTGTGGTTTTGAAATGAATGCTATCAGCTTCGCAGTTCATTGATGTCACCACATCACTTTGTGTAACGTATTATCAGGATTCGCTTATGTTCTTGCAAAGTAATACTAGGGCAACGATGGAAACAAGTACTTTGTGCTGTAACAATTTTTGTATTTCTTTTAATCATGGCATCTTTTTCAAGATCTTCAAATTCAAAGCAGCTCGATATCTTATTTGAAGTTTTCAGTAGAGAAGGGAATTTTATTTATAAACATAGCTTCCTTTTTAAGTTATAGCCGTAATTGCTTAGGTTAAGAATTGATTTCTAAGCAGCAGTTTCTTTTTGGGGTGTTAGTAGTCACTCATTAATCTTTATGTAGGGAGTTCGCCATACATTAAAATAAGAAAGGGCACCAAAAACTGATTTTTCATTCGAAAAGTTTATTTCATCAACTTTGGGCCATTTTAAAAATCAGGAACGCATACAAGTCTAATAATTTAGGAAAAAAAAATAAGAACTTTAAATGATTCTTTGAAAAGTAGTTAAACAGGTAATCCAATTAACTTGTGATTAGAAAGTGATATAGAACATTATTTACCGTAAAGATAAGAGTGTGCACGTAAATTAGCTGAGTGATTACTCCACTTCTATCTAATATTACAGTTATTGTCGTAACGCTTCACAATAAAACAAATAATGCAGATAGTCTTGAGACGAATGCCCACTACAGAAATTAGTAGTAGTAGGGCTGGGGAGAGTGTGCTGATGCACTTTCGAGCCCAGACATGTTGGCATGAAAGGTTGAGCGAGTGTTGGTATTTTTAAAGTTTAATTAGGCAACTGGAGAGGCGTAACAAACTCATGAGCTGCTTAAAGCAGCACCATGTCGGCACCAGGTGATGTCACGTTATGTAAATGGATAATACTGGTAGCAACCATTATACCAAATAATGCGCACTCCTAACATAGCATATGCGAAATTTTAGTTTGGGTATTTGGAGCTCTGTCAGGTCTCTAAATTTTCTGCTCAGAAGACCATTAACTTCATATTTAACCTAATCTACCACATCCTACAACACTTTATAACAATTTTGTCAAATTCCATATGGCGTCTTCTTTCTTTGATAATATATTTCAATAAATTTCTTACGAATATCTACCATAGATTAATTCAAAGTTAAGTAAGCGAAAGCAGAACAACTTTTAAGTCGCTCAAATACTATTATAGTTGCGTTGAGCTTCGCATCAAAGAATATCTGGTTTCCTCATAAATATTTCCACTGCAAAACACAGAATTCGGCTTTTCATATAGCAACGACTACAAATATACGAAATGGAAAAATCGACAAAATTTCAGACAATTGCAAACTTTAAGTGGGCCCACTCATCCTTGTATGCTTAAAGAAGCTAATGTTGTACTATTCCTTGAAATATAGAAATATCGAAGACATGTGCATACAGCGTAAGATACAGAATGTGATGCGAAGTGTCTGTTTTTATGATTTTCTTCTTCTTTTTTTTGTGCTGTTGTCAGCGTTTTTTTGGCATTAAAAAAGTTTCCTCATAATGTTGAGTAAGCTCCTCTGTCTGAACTTGTTTGAAAATAATTTGTTTTATTTTTTTTCTCCTTTTTTTGTTTTCATTTATATTTTTCGTCGTTGCTTATCTTTTACATAACAATACACCTCACAATATTTGTAGCTACTTATAACTTGTATCGCGTATCTTAAAGCGAACTTATCGTTTGCGTCACGTCAAGAAGGAAAAGAGCTTGAAGCACGATTTTTCTTGATTTATTTTTCTTAATTTTTTATAAAAAATCTTTTTTGGCATTGTTGTTCTTTCATTATTTTCATTTTGTGTATATGCCCTCAAAGCTAAAATTTATTAATTGATTAAACTTAAGCATATATAAAAATTATGCAAAGTTATTTCAAGGAAACAACGCCTATGGCAGTTCGCCTTTTGTTTGACTTTAATACGCTTATACGCTTCGAAAAAGGCATGAAAAAAATTTCTAATCGAATTTTTTAAGATAAAAATCTCTCATTACTTATGGATAGTATCAAGGCAAGAAGTTATTGCAAAGTTGAGAGCGCATTGTAGCGCAAATATTTGCACAACATATTGTATTTTATAATAAAATGTAGTGCCCTTAAATTGTTTTAACGCAGATACTTTGCTCTCTTATCCTTGTTTGCAGTCTCCAGTTGACATTTACGTCTCACACAGATTGCTGATTTCCGGCCAGCTTTCGTTCGGTCGCTTTGTATCTGCAACTAATTTAAACTTGGCTTTAGTCACTTGGCAATGATGATAAAGCAGCTGAGATCAGCAGAGCAGCGCAGAGTCAACAAAAACGGAAATTGCCCCATTTTACTGGGCTGAGACGCGCCGTGTGTGCGACAACTGACTGCAGAAGAAGACGCATATTTCGAGGCGTTTACTTCACCATACACTTGGCGCACTTTTTCAACAGATACAGATACATTATTAGGCGTCGCATAACTTACAAAGTTGACCTAGTTGCGAGTTGCGAGTTGGGCGTGACTTGGGTGGTTAGCACCATATGCTGAGTGCCTTTTCAAAGGTCACTGCTAAATTTGGTGCGGATTTTTAGACTTTTTTTTTTTTACTTTTCTTCCTTATTAAAGAAATTCGTTTATTTTCGCGCTGTGTTCGTTTGCTTTTGCCAATTATAATTGGCGCACTTTTGTTTGCACAGGAAATTACACTAAAAAGAATGTTTACTTTAGAAGCTAAAGTAATAAATATCGGCCACGCTGTAGCTTTTTGCGCTATGAAGGGTGTTCTCGTCTCTCATGCAGAGCAAGTGTTCGTTAAAAAAATTCAAATACTCTAAGGGATCACCAGAATTTGGGTGCTTTTAGAAATACTGACGCGAAATAATTTTAACGAAGAATTCAATGCCGGCAAAACTTTATTATGGTTGAGTATTTTTGCCGCTTTCACTAATGAATTAAAGGAAACAAGAAATAACAGACCATTTGAAGGCACAAGTTAATATAATCCGATGTCCAAATTTTTCTCTCTTCCTGATAGTTTTTTTTTAAATCTCTGTTCAATTGGTAGAACCAAAATAAAATAACTTTTTAAAAAACTTCAAAAATTGAGTCTGACTTTTTTGGATATGACATAATAATTTCCAATCCTATCTATTATCTCTACCTACTTAACCATTTGAGTGAGCTGATATTACACACTTATTAGTTTCTGCTACGAAGTAGCCAAAAGCCATCTTGAGTGTAACCATGTAGCTCTCTAATAGAGACTACGCGATCTAGAGATCGGAGATGTTTGATGAAAGAAAATTTCGAGAATAATTTCAGTTGTTGTACATTGCTAAAAAATGAATGCAAGTAGCTTACTTTCATATAGTACATACATAGAATTGTTTATGTGTTATAAGATCTCAGATGTCGCTTTAAGTGTGTCACAGATTCCCTGACAACATTGTAATATTCTATTCACTGCGTGTAGTCTATAAAATTGTCATATTGATCATTAAAGTGACTGATGATTTTGCATCGCTTCAGAGTCAGAATTTCCAGACATTTTATTTTTGATCTTTTTTAGTTTTATCCGAACTCTTAGGAAAACCGCTTTTTCAAAATCGATCCGTACCTTTATCAGGTTAGGTTCGTTCTTACATCTGTTTCTTACCAGGCCAACCTGATTGTGAACAGATGACGCCGTCTAGGCTAAGCGATTGCTTGCGCGATAAAAGAGAAGTTTAATTTAATTTAACTTAAATTACAGTTCAACCCGTATTCTATAGTCACAATTGGTAGCTGATTACCCTTTAATTGTACAAAGACATGACATAAAATAAATTCAATAATATAAATATGTAATACAAAATAATTTAAAGTGTACTCACGTTGCATGGCAGATACGCGTGTGTGCCTGCCTGACTGACAATTGTCTGATAATCATCGATGGTGGGAGGTGGCTTCAAAGTTGTCGTTGGCTTCGGGCGTCGGGTGGTTGTTCTAATGGTTGTTGTCGTCATCGTTACTGACGTGCTACTGACATTTGTCGACTCCGGCGTAACAGTGGCAGCAGCAGGTGACGAAGTCGTTGCTGTAGCAAAATCGGATTTCACATTATTGCCATTCAATACGACACTCAATTCATTTTCTTCAATTCCAGCATTCGGGCTATTGCTCATAATGAGATTTGACTCGACTGCAGCTGTTGCCGATAAAATATTGTTAAAGGGCTGAAATGCAGCAGTTGCTACTCCTACTCCTGATGATGTAGATGACGTTGCTGCTTCAAATGCTGCAGCTGCTGCTTTTGGCGCTGCTGTTGTCATTATGTAAGTTTGATCACTGTTTTGACCTTCATTGTTGAGTTGCGAGCGCTGCTGGTTCATTTGAAAGTTATTGCCAGCATTGCTGTTGTTGTTGTTGTTGTTGTAGTTCTTACTGTTGTATCTACTGTTGCTAATGTTATTAATGAGGTTGCTTCTTTTATTGCTGCTCAAGTAGTTGTTGTTGTTGTTGTGTTCGTTGTCATTTTCATTGTGAATTTGTGCAAAATTGCTTCTCGTGGCCGCATCCGATTCATTGCCGTTTGACTCTAATGTTGCAAGCAGCTTTGCTGCTATTGTTGCCTCCGTTCGGCTTGCAATTGTTGCCGCTATTGTTGCTACATCCACTGTTCCCGGTGCTTTGTCGGTGATGTTCTGTACTCTATTTGCTGTTGTATTAAATGACCCTTTTGTCGATATTGACAAACTTGTATTTACAGTTTTGCTGTTGCTATATCCAGCATCCGTATTTGCTTTTGTAATTTCTGTTGACGCCGATATTAATGTCAGCGATTTTGCTTCTCCAGCCAGTTGAGCTGTCCTTAGTCCCCTCTTTGATTGAGTCCTTAGAAATGCTTTGTCATTTATTGTGTTGCTCTTTAATATCGTCGATTTGACGGCTTCCTTTTGGCCTTCCTGTACAGCTTTTTCTGACTTCGTCTCCGCTGTTGCTGTTGAAATTGCTGCTGACCCGAAGATGGGTATTGATGTTGTCGTCGTTGTGGCTGCTGTTATTGTTGTTGTTGTTGTTAATGATGGTTTTGTTATTGTTGTTGTTGATGATGGCAACGCGGTTGTTGATGATATTGTTGTTGTTGGTATTGTTGATGGTATTGCTGTTGATATTGCCTTTGGTATATTTGATATTTTTCCCTCCGGACTCGTGACCGTTAAACTGGCATCAGTCGAGAATTCCGAACCTACGACAAGATAAAATTGACGTGAATGTAAATTAATGGCGTTTATTGTACTTTCTCCTTCTATTGCTGTCTTTATTGCTGTATATTGTCATTTCATTTCATTTTATTTTATTTCACTATACCTTACTTTCCTGGTTCTATCGATTACAACATCTTGAATATTTCAAAATGTGTTAATGTCGTTTGTCTCATGCTTGAGTTACAATTAAAACCATTTACGAAATAAATGTTTGAACGGCTCTTCTAGTTTAAGTAAATTAATTCCTCTATATTAACAATGACAACTCAAAGCTTGTGCCCTGCACCTATCTCTTTCACTTAGTCCCTCATCTATTCATTCGTTAATTTAATCGATATTTTCCTTCAATCGAATTATCTGTGAAAGTATTTCATTGGAAACGACAGCTCTTCTATGAGTAAACTGTTTAATTAGCTAATTACCTTAAGAGCAATCACAAATTAAGACTGCCAAATGTATTTTTCCTTTCAAACCATTTCCATTTCAACAAAGCAGAATTCTGATTAATTCAATGAGAGCCAGAAAATGCTCTTAACTTTTCGAAGTAGTGAATGTTTTACTTAAATGATATAATAAAACTTTTCAATGAATAGACGCATTATTCATTCATTATATATACATTCTTTCAACAAGCTTGTATTGCGTAGTAAAATTCAAAAGAAATTTAGATTAAAAAAAAGAAATTGAAAAAACTTATAAATTACTAGATTTGAAAATTTATTTATTCATTTTTTATAGAATTTCTTCTTATATAGTCTCGTGCTGAGTGAATGTAGAAGCATATAGACAACCATAGAGGATGACTAAGTACTTTCCCTAATGTTTCCTTGAATTCAATTCTGTTTCATCCAGGAGTGGTAAGGTCGGAGCTTTCCTTTTGCATTCCTAAGTCCGGCGATTAAGTTTTCAGCAGAAAGTCGGCAGTGAAAGAGTTGCATATGACTCATGGCGTTGTAATGAATGCAACTTCTATAACCAGACAAGTGTAAGTTTAATAAAAATGTGTACCGTGCCCACATGTGATTTGCATATTAATTATAAAAGTTAATGTTTATTTGTGAACCAGCGCTCGCTCACATGAAAGTGGATATGCAACATCACTCAGCAAATGAACGACTATAGGAGACTACCTAAAATGAATGCAGTCTGCGCCGCAATAATTTGGAACTGTTGAATTTGTTCATCGGAAGTAGTGCAAAGCAGTGACTGAAGATAAAAACATTAGGCAGCATGCAAAATACACAAAATTCAAAGTAAAACTTAGACCTCAAAAATATACCCAACGAATGGACTCCTTACTCTACAATAAAAGTCTGTTCGATATAATGAAACCTCATATAAAAAGGAAAGTGAGTGACGAAATAGAAAAGACGATACTCCGTTTGTTGACATTTTTATTTACAACATGATTTGCAATTTGTGCTTTGGAACTTCATTAAAAGTTCATTGAGATAGCAACACTACATTTTATTTTAAAGCCTCCACAGAAATGAATTCTTCGCGTTTCAAAAACTTAAAAATGAGTCAATGAGTCATGAATGCCAGAGGCCGAAAATTGACAGAATACAAGAATTATGCCCTTACACGACAAAGAGCTCCTATATAAACTAACGTTTCATTGCTAACTCAATGCTAACTCTTTAAAGTAAGTAGTGTCAAGGGAACATAACGCTGCCACTGTTTTGTAACACGTATGATTCGCAACATACGAAGTAAAGATACGAGGACGGGAAGACAGCGATCGATGAACAAGTCGTTGCTAAACGGTAACGAGCCTAGCTGTGGCCGTCCTGACAAAGATTTATGTAACTTTTATTCTCATTATGTAATCTTAAATATCGTGAACCTAATTTAAATAGATCTATCTATCTATGTCAAATTCAAAATCGAAATTGTCAAAGAAAAATAAAAAAGTCTAAGTCACAAACCGCTTTAATAATTTGAACACATATTTAAATTTATTAAACAGAATGCGTAATAGTCGTTCATTTAAATTTCAACAAAGAAAAAACTGCCGCTTAATGCCACCCAAAAAATCATCAGTTGGAAAAAAAGCATCCGAAGCAAAGCCAAAAAGTAAAAATTAAACACTTGAAACAGAAGAATACGAGAATCTCGGCTAGGACAATAGAATGCCAAGAGGCAGCAATGCGCCGGGTATCTAGTATCTGCTAATATGGCAAACATTGAGGATCATACCAAAAATGGCTTAGTGCGGTGACAGTAGGATGTGTAAGTTAGGACACGAACTATTTAGTGATTAATTAACTAATTATTTAAATACTCAGTTATAATTTAGTAGGCAGAAATTACTCCATTAGTACAAAATGTGATATTTAAATTGTCGAAAAAAAGTTTCACCCCTGAAACTGTAAACAAAATTATGGGGCCTGTTGGGTAGTTTTTATTGAGAAAGACAGCATTTGTCGTTTGTAACATTGCTTTGATTATCAGAACTTTTCTATATTTTGAATCTTCAAAAAAGATTCTATAAATTTCAAGAGGCTCAAAAAAAAACCGCACTTAAGCCCAATAGATGGATTAGGAATTTAAATCTTTTAAATTATTTCACAATCGCAGAAAACTACATATCATATAAGACAGTTTTTAATTTTTTTAGTTTTCTTATTTTATTTATTCCTTGACTTGAGTGATTTTAATCATAAAAGTTTTATTTAATTAAATTTTCAATTTCGGGAAACGTAGCCTATTAACAATTTAATATTTTTTATTCACAAGGTGTCTAACGGCATACATAACTGGATATAAAGCGCTCACATCACATAACCATTCGAAACTTTATGAGGAAAATATTGGGTGCAGCATCTTTTATGTCGGAGTGTGAACATTGAACAAGTTTTACATTTGTCAACCGATTCACTTAAGTAGACATGATTTTGAAATATTAATTCACAATTTTAACCATGAATCGCTTCATACCGAAACAACGCCCCCAAATAGTGACATTGAAATTAGTCGTTGATTTTTGGAAGCAACTTTTGATGACCGACAAGGTCCATTTCACACTCTCTGGCGGCGTTAATCAGCAAAATTGCAGCATTTGGGGAACAGAGAATCACACGAGATCAATGAAACGCCATTACATAACCAAAAAGTCACTAGTGTCAAAAAGGGGCGCTTTGAGTGGCCACCCAGATCTCTAAATATGAGCCCTTCGGACTTCCTTTCGTGATGTTATTTGAAAAGCAAAGTGTACGCCAGGAAGCCTGAGACCATCAAAGAGAGCTCCAGCAAACATTTGTGCCGAAATCTGTGCTATACCGGCCGAGATGTTCGAAAAGGTAACGGAAAAAGCAGCAAAACGGTCACATTTTGCTGTAGTCAACAAAGACAGCCACTTAATGGATGTTGTATTCGAAAACTAGTCCAAATAAATTGCAAAGGACCAAATTCAATAAAAATATCTTATATATAAAAACTACTTATTTTTTTCAAAGTTATTCAGTGTTAATATACCGACATAAAAGATGGCGCACTTTGCTTAATCCCTGTTTCCCAACTTCTGGGTAAAGAGTCGTTTCTACATTCTCAAACTTTATCAAAATCGAAAAATCTAAAATCTAAATCCAACTTTATCTCTGTGACTTGTTAACTCCAACATTAACCTTTTTAACGGTTTAAATCCTTTTTGCTTTACTGCTTGATTGATTTCAGGTATAAAAAACTCTCGAACATTATATGCCAACAAGCCAATTAAAGCCGAAATAAAGAAAATTGAAAGTGATTTTGATTACCGTCTCTATTATTACTAATTAATTAGTCACATTTAAAAAGGTACACTCAGCCTGCAGCGCAGAAGTTCTCTTTATGGTAATAATTTGAAGTCTATAAAGTTTCAAACTCAATGGGCAGCACTGTTTGGCCTTGGCCTTTTGTCATCATTCATGGCACATTTCGGCAAATGGCCCAAAAAGTGGTAACAACAAATCCGAACAGGGACCGTGGTCCCCTCAAAAATTACGAAATTCAATAAAAGGAACAACAATTAACCAAACAGCAAAGCATGAAAAAGTAGCAGGTTACCTACCATGCTACCTCTGCCCATTCTACCGACGCAGCGGTCGTGTTGAAGTTTAAAACTTTCGCTTTTATTTAATCAAATTTTGTTGCAAGTTGAGGCAAGCCACTGAATTTATGTAGGCAGACCCCGAGAGCACTGCCAGTGAGCGAAAAAAACTTCGATTGTTGCGCATTGTTGAGCTTGTTTGTGGTTACGATAAGTTGCTGCTGAGTTGGTTGGCTGCTTCTCTTGGCGGCTGCCTTGCTCCAGTATTTTCCCAAGAGATTTCTCTGTGCGCGTTGGTTAGCCAACTGTAGGCCTTGGCCTCCTCGCTTGACTTAAACGCTTCGAAACAATTATTCGAGAAGTTATGGGTGTTGCTCGCCATATCACGCCGCAGGCAGCAGCAAAAGACACGCAAGTTTGCAGTCTCTGGCCGTTGCTCCTTGCTGTCGCGTTTAGTGGACAGATTATAGGGTGCCCCTGGGTGAGCCAATTTTCATCAGCATTGGCAACAGCATCGCCATGCCTAACATAATTATAGGAAATGACGATTTATTGTCAGCATGATGTTGACGATGATGTTGATGATTATGAGTTGAGGGAGTTTTGTGAGGAAAAAGTCAGAATGGTTGACGAAAAATACACGGAGAATTTATTTGCACAACGTGATTTTTCTGATTTTTATTGTGATTTAAATGAAGAATTTTTGCAATTCAAGGACATAATTATTTGTTTAGTTGATTAAAAGCTTTAGGTTTTTAAAGCATTTTCAGATTTAAAGTGGCTGCTGTGCCCCAGAGCCGTATTCCATAACTCGATACCGGCTTCAAAATATACTTATTATATTAAATAATTATTATTATTATGGCGCACATTAAGCTTTGAATGCGGACTGAGGAGCCAATACATTTCAAATTCAGCTGCTCCTTTTTCGTCACGGTATGAGGTATCCAGATCAGACGTCTGTCTATCAAGCGTCAGTTCCACGTATTTCGCAGGGGGACTGCTGGAAATGTTATCACCATTTATGTATACGGAATGGCACGTTGTGTGATTTAGTGTGAAAGTTAAGAGTGCAGGTTTTACTTCATTGACACAGATGTCCCACCTTTTCAACCCAGTTTAGAAAAGATCCAGCTGTTCTTGCAGAAGAGCTGAAGCTGTCATGGGATCACTATCCGGATTGGAAAGTCTGCTGTGTAGGGGGCCCTAACATTACATATTTTGGAACTCCAGATCGAATTATCTTAATGTTGGATTCATTATTTGCCCTCGCACCTATCGTGTCTTCTTATGGCGGCAGAACCTAAACAGCCTAAAGAATGGTGTTGGCCGATTTTATCTGAGTTTAGACAGAATTCCAGGGTTCCAGACAAAAAAAGAAAATAAAACTTAAAAATAAATTAATGAAACAGTGAATCTATTAGATTTTTCTTCCATCCATCCAATCTATAAGCCTAAAAATAATTTTTAGGTACTGCTGACAAAAAACTGTTCATGTTTCCTTTAAAGAAGGAATGCCCTTAGAACGGCATTGTGATTGAGTTTGCGGGTGTTGACACAATGTGATTCCTGCCCAATTCTCCGACTGTCGAAGCGAATACATTTAAGTAAGCTCTGATCAATGGCATCAGTAAGCAATGCTTTCCTTAATGCGCAAATGCGAGTATATGACTAATAAATTAGTAGGGGTTAAGTGAGTAAATAATTAATATTAAAATAAAACACTACTTAGTTTAGATTTCAAATAAGTGAAATATAACTGAACTTCTAACCTCCTTTTTTCTACTCCTAAAATTCTAAGGCTCAAGATATTAAAGTTATGTGAGAAAGTATATGGGAAGCGATGGCATTACTACTCTGGGCTTTAATAATAATATTGTATACTATTTACTCTCTTTAAAGCACTGTCAAGTTTTGGGCTTGGTCGGATTCTATATATTATCAAGTATATATATCAAGTAATCCTAAATGTCCAAGATTTTCCATCTGTTTATCAGTTTTTTTGAGTGTTCGCAGTAAACAGCTCTTTTGGGTATTCACGTTGACACGTAAAGTCTAATATACTGTAAGAGACATCATAGACTGCATAAGACATATCAGTACACATTTTTTATGATGTTACGCGTACATCTGGACGACGAGCGTCTGCCCAGCTGTGCGTACCGTAACTCAGCGCTAGGAGGAGTCGTCCAACGCAAGATTATATATAAAATACCTAGAAGGTAATATCAAGAAGTGATTTCCAACTTTTAAGCTATCATAAAGGGTTACAGATAAATAGACTGATGCAGCTTTGGGCAATATATATTATTTACATATGAAAAAGAGAAAACAGAAAATTGGGATATGTAGCCTCTCATAATGAGATGCCACTAAATAAGGCATTAAATAAAATAAAAAAAATGTATAGCCAATCTCAAAATCTAGCCTTGTTCACTACATACACTAATATACTGGATGTCTTACTAAATCTAAGTTCTTTGGATAAATTTGGTGGAGAAAAAGCTACCAGGGCTGCTATTAAATTCAGCGAGACAGTGTTTTCTAACTTAGGGCAACAGTACGTGCCTGTGTCCATAGCCATATGAATCTAACGAATCTTGTTTTGTCTAAGAAGCATTATCACATTTGGAAGTGGATTGAAAGATATTTTGATATTTGTGTCAAGAGCCAAGTATTATGAGTTTATGAATTTTACACTGCTTAGGAACTTCTACTAAATGAATTAGCAATTTCTTAAATGACACCTCAGTAAAAACTTTCAAGTTGCTAAGAAATACGCATCTCGAAAGTAACTCAGCGACGTTTCTTTTCAGTGTACAACAACATTAGTTATCGTCTTCTTGTGCTTTATGAAGTCATTTCTAAGAAGATTCCCTCGAGAATTTTGCAATTTCATTTTCACATTTCGCCACAACACGCGTATATAGACTACACTTGCATTTATCACACATACGCACGCACACGCACTGGCATACAATTGCGTGCACACTTGAGAAATGTGCGTATGTGAGCAATGCCAATGCCAATGAAATGTTGCATGATGATGAGACTCATTTAATGCCGCACTTAGCCAGAAATGCTTCAGTAGTTTTGTTCTTGTTGTTGGTGTTTGCACAGTTGGCAACACAACTGCACGCGCTGGCTTAAGTGTTTGGCGGGGATAGCGATGTCGATGGAAGTGGTGGTCGCACTTTTTGTGGGTGTGAGTAGCTCTTGAGGAGTGTGTTGCAGTCTCGCGTAATTGGCGTTGTGTATATTTTACAACTTTAAGTTGTTTCGACTTTGTTCTTGTTATTCTTTTTGCTTTCGCTTTTTTACATTTCATTTTCTCTTTGAATGAATTTGTATTTTATTTTATTATTTTTTTTTCTCTTTAGTTTATACGTTTAATTTGCTCTTTTTCTGGGCTCTGAGGGTAAAGCAGATTTCGTTGTTGCCACAAAAATGGCAAAATAAAAAATCATTCCAGGCGCGTGCTCAACTTTAGAGGCCTCTTCCTGCTACGTCAACTTGCCGCGTTGGAAACATTTGCCTTTTCTTCATTTTTTTATTTCTTAACATTTTTTTTACCAAGTTTTTTTCCTTAGTTCATTTGCCGCCTACGCCGCACAAAACTGAGTCGAGTTGGCGCACCAAAAGAACCCAGCCTGGAGTCAAGTTCACAGCTTTGCTGCGAAAGACGGAATTTTATTGCAGTTTCCTACTTTTTACGCCATTTTGATTTGGCTCGGCCGCATTGTTGGCGCAACATCTGTCTTCAACGTCAGTGCGCTGCCACATTTTGTTCATCGTTATATATTTGGTGTGTAATGACTTTGTGGCGCGTGGTATTTGCAACTTTATTATAAGCGGCAACATTGCCTGCCATTGCTGGTTGTGGTTGTGGCGAGTTCTTTCGCGCTCAGTGCATCATTAGTGCTGGCAATTGAAAAGTTTTTTTATTTTAATTTTAATTTTTATTTTTTTCATATTGTGAAATCACTTTATCTTTACTGCAAGCATAAACACTCACACATATTGTGCACTTGCAGAAACAAGCATAAACCACATAACACACGCCTTTATGCCACACCCTCAATATTAACATTGGACAAACGGCCGTTTGGCTTTTATTTGTTGGCTTTTTACATAAAATAAAGCTCGCCACTTGAGATTAGCAACACTCATCGGCATACACGCACATCATCTTGCAATTTATTGAAACAGTTATATAACCCTGGCCAACTGCACTCATTACAACGCATTCAATAAACAAACTGAATGGCTCATTATTCCGCTCGGACCATTAATTAGTGAAAGTTTTTTCTTCCGCTCCCACTGCAAAATGTGATTACTCATACGCCAAGTGGTGCACTTGATTGGAAACTTTCAACATAGCAATGCAGCACAGCGCACTGCCAACTCGTACAGCTCGCTTCCATTCAATTCAGTTCAATTCAATTCAATTCCATTCGATTCGAGTTGCAATTGTTGCCAATCAGCAGAGCCGCAAAAATATTTCAACTTTCAACTAATAAGAAGAGCGTGCGTTGTTCAAAAGTTGCTCACTCAATTTTAATTAAATTGCATGAAAAATGTGCGCAACTCTTATCTCAAAAGTTTTGTTAAAAAAATATATAAAAAATGTTTTTTTATTGAAAAAAAAAATTAAAATAAAACCGCTAAAGTGGGTGGGATGGCTGCAAAATTTTCAAAAGTACTTTTTACAGAATTTATTGCCTTCGTTTTGACAAATTTACTCGGTTTTACAGCGTTCACAGCACACTGGAATTGGAGGCGGGGAATCTCGCCGAAGCTAACAAGTGTCGTATGAGCATAAATTATTGCTAACTTTGTGTGCCTTTCTCGTATTGGAGATACTCGTATTAAAAGTGCAGAATTCTTTTTGGGCGTTGCCAACACAAGGCATAAATTTTTGGTTAGATAGCCGCCGAATTAGTTGGTTAGTCAAAACAAATTGTCAAATGGGTTTTCCAAGAAAAGTTGTTAGTGCTGCATGCTCGTTTCTAGATTTATTATACAAAATAAATAAATATGTTCATATAAATAAATACTCCTTAAAAGACTCCGCCTGTGAAATTGCATATTTAATCAAAAGGAAGAATGCACACAAATTCTTAAAGTCGGAGGATGTTAATTTGTAAATTTCATAATTTTTTCGGTAAAGAAAAAAAAAATTGAAAAAACTCGGAAATTTACGCTGTACCCAAGTTTTACTGCTGTTCAGACGTAGCCAAATAAATCCATAAGTCTATAAGTGGTTTAAATTGGTTTGGCCTTGAGTGTTTCAGATTCTAAGTGTATTTGAAATAAATAGTGCTCGCACAAGTCTCGGATATTAGAAAATATGCAAAAGCCTTGTACAGGCTGTATGCGTGTATGCTCCTAAGAGGAGTGGATAAAAAAATTAATGTCAGTAGGTTTAGGGCTTTTTATTTTAATTACTTGTGTATATTGAATAAACTTTGTTTAAATTTCAGCTCGTGGTCAAAAATCTAAAAACGGAGTTTTTCTAATATATTTATCGGTTTCTAAAGGATGTATCCTCCTACAAATGGACATGGCCAACTCAGCGCGTCTCGTCACGCTTATCAAGAGGTGATCTAAGTGTTCTCTTTTGTAAAGCTAACTAAACTAATTAAACCAGAAGCTAATACTTGCTAATTGTTATAAGAGAATAATGTAATGACTTCTTTGATGGCCTTGTCTCCTTAATATTATTGAAGTGTTGAATTGTTGATTGTTAAGGTAAAAAGTTTCCAAGGAATCGTGAGTATTGCGATCAATTAATCATAGAATTTAAATGAAAAAAAAAATAGTCAACTCAGGTACTAACATCAGTAATATTTTTGCAATTATTAAGGGGAAACAAATATAAGAGAAAGTGCTTTTCTTATTTCAGACCAACCGGCGGCTTCTTCTATGTAAACTCCTTTAACTCTCTCATATAAAATTATTAAATGAAAGATATAAGGAACAAATGAATACACTATAATAAAAAAACAGTTTTTTTTTCTTGACATGAAAAATTTTAAGCGCAGTAAGCTTCATGACATATTATTGTGATTATTATAACAATGACGTGTATATATAGACTTAAACTATAATGATGATAATGGTGGCGCTGTTAAGGCATACAAAAACAAAAGATTTTGAATAAAAGAGTACATAAATATTAAAAACAATATGAGCCATCGAATATTTAAATAGCCGACCACATTTATTTAACCACTGAAAAAACTGGGCAATGTTTAAAGAAACGAATAAAAAATTTTGAATCTCGCCAATTTGTAAATGATGCCAACTTATGACATCAAACTGAACCTTATTTTCTGGCAATAAATTTGAAAATAACATGAAAGCCCATTGAGGGAGATTTCACACGAACATCTACTTACTTACTGGCACCTCACCCCAGCTTTGTACGTGTGGTGAGACCTAAGCCACCGACCACATAATGGTCAGTTGTAAAAATTTGACGAGGTTTGAGCAAAAATTTTTTCAAACTCCAAAACCATCTGATTATTAAGCTTACCTATCAATAAAAACTTAAACTTCATTTATGAATTCATCAAACATTGTTTTATAGCCGACCAATAATTTCCACACTCAATTAAGCAACGTACTTAATATTAATAGGAAACAAATTTGTGTCCGGTCCAAATAAAAATAAAAAAAACTCAGAAGTCTTCAAACCGAACACAAGGAAAACATTTTAGCTCAATAGGTCTGATAGATCCGGAAACCAAGTGTATCTCTCAAGCAAATACACAAACGATTTCATATATAAAGATAATTTAGTCTAATTTAATAAATAAATAAAATAAGTAATTTACATATTTTTCTAGAGGCACGCTTCAGACTCTTATTATATAATAACAAATCATATTTTTAAAGGCAATTTTGATTCCTTAGAAATAAAATAAACATGAAATACCCATCACAATACGACATAGAACAAGTAACTGTCAAAGCAGTGCACTTCACCGTGTGAACTTGAACAAAAGAAGGCCAAGGGATTGTCTGCTTTTAATGTCGGTCAAACACAAACTA
Source organism: Cacoxenus indagator (assembly GCA_035041755.1). Lineage (NCBI taxonomy): Eukaryota > Metazoa > Arthropoda > Insecta > Diptera > Drosophilidae > Cacoxenus > Cacoxenus indagator. Next base: position 126,107 of record JAWNKX010000225.1, on the reverse strand, counting down.
CATGAGGCAGCATACTCAAAATTTTTAAGTACTCTAGTTACAGATGGTAGTTTGCAGGAACAGTGTTGCATTTACAATGCGTAAGTTGGAAATTAAAAAACGCACTGCCTTATCAAACTGCATGATGATGCTATGCTAATCAATCTCCCTTTACTTGAGTTACTTGAGTTCTTTTGTGTGGATGTTATATTAACATATTATTATTGTCTGCACACTTCTAATTTCACTTGAACCTAATGCGATCTACTACATCAAATTCGAATTCCTATTTAAAAGATTTTTCTTAAACTACTAATGTATTTTTTTTGGTAGTTGGGCTACCATCTGTGACTAATCAGTTGATATGCCAATTGATTCGCAACTTAATTCGCTCTTGACGAAGTGTTCAGCAAAAAGCAAAATTTGTGGTAACACTCACCTGACGAAAATATCAGAAAACTGAAGGCGATCATCCAAAGATGAAGTAGCATGCTTAGAAACTCCATTAAAATCCCGGGAAAATGTTTAATCCTCGGCGGTGGCGGCAGATGGTAGACCAGAACACGTATAAAGCAACGTGCGCAAAATGAGTGGCACACTTGGAGTGATGTGAGTGCAATGCTCAATGCTGATGCCGCTGCTGTTGTTTTTGTTGTTGTTGCTAATGCATTTGTTGCAAACACGCTTGTTGGCGGCACATTGTAAGTTGGCGTATGTGAGAGTTTACATGTTGAAAGGTGCCGCTATTTTTGGAAAGCATGAAAAGTTATCAAACCGAACTGAGGGGTATGTGAATGCACATAGAAATGCACGTGTTGTTGCTGCTTGTTGTTCTTGTGGCTCTTGTAGTTTTGCAATTTAAGTTAGCTGCAGCTGTTGTTGTTTTTTTTTTTCTTAATTGTTGCGTCACCTTAAATGTTGCAATTGTGTAGCTTACGTCAACAATGTTTGCTTTAAAGATGCCACAAAACGTGACACGCTCTCACGCCCAAGAATCCAATGTTGTAAAATATGCAACTTTTTTTATTCCTTTTTGGATCTAATTTTTATGTTTTAGAGTTTTCTTCTTTACAAGTTTATTCTTTTGGTTTCCCACACACCTTGACTTTTTTCGTTGACAAAAGAATGTTATATTTTGAGATGTGAGGTTAGGTTTAAGTTAGCTTAGCTCCACATCATGGATACGCATGTGTTGTGTGCATGTGTGCCTTGTGTGTGAGTAGGTGATGCCGTATTTTCTTGCCACATTTTCGCCACTGTGTTTGGCATCGTTGTTGTTGTCGTTGTCCTTACCGCTTCGTTCTGTCTGTTTTTTGTCTGCTATCTCTTTACGCTCGAGGCTATTTGGCATTAGCAAAAATTTATTTATGCGGGTGTTTAGTCAAGTGTAAAAGGACTACATATGGCCAACAAACAACCACACTACACCTACATTACACACACACAAATACACACACATGGCGTGAAGGATTGAAAGATCTCACGCTGTCGGTGTGTCATCGTTCTTGTAAAGGTAGGATGGTTGGTAGGTAAGTAAGTGAATAGAACGCCTCAATGGGTTCGTTCCTTCGTCCGCTTGCTTGTTTGTTTGTCAGTTGACTTAGATACAATTGTGCAGAAAATGATTTAAATGTTGCTATTGCATGTAATCGAAATAAATAAATAAAAAAAATCAGCATCAACACTGGTAGGAACCAATGAAGCGTCAATGAGAATGTTAAACAAATGTAATGTTCTGGATGAGTGAGCCTTGCTTAGGCGAAGCTGAATACAGATTAGTAGCACAGGATATGGCTTAAATAATATAACGTTGATTGGATAGGGTGGAAGAAAAAAGCAGCAATGTGTATCAACTAAGGCTAGGAAGTGTGAATGATTTGACACAAATTGTATGCCAATCTTCGAGATCCTTTTTTTTTTGTAGCATATAAAACAAAAATTGAGAAGGTCGAAGGAAATTATTATTATAAGGAAATGAGTAATTTTATACTATTTTCTGTCATTGTTGAAAATTGAATTAGTAGATATTTTATTTGCTTTAATGGCTATCAATATCCGTAGTGTTGAAAAATAAAATTACTTGTCTATTAATCAATCCACAAAAGTGTCTATAATGGAAATTATTTAGTATTTATTTAAAAATTATTATTATTATTTTTATTATTGTGAATATATAATTACTATCTATGTAATTTAAGTCATAAATCTTTATATTGGAATTTTAGGCAACACGTAGTTTATAAACCACTACATTAATTAAGCATACGCATAATTTATTTTACTTTATTTTATTTATTTTATTACTAATTCATTTATTCAGTTATTTATTTACATCAAATTACTTTTTTTTTAATTTCGATAATTTTTTTTATTATTATTTTGAATTAAAAAATTGTTTCACACCTTCGTCAGTTGTATTTACGGCGTTTGACAAGCGCTGGAAGTACTTCGCGTAACACCGGCAAATACAAAACTAAACTAGCGACCAGCTTACATTGAATGTCGAACGAGGCCAAAGCAAAGTTGTTACTCAGTGTGTTGCTACATTGGATGCTGTTATAGAGTCCTTTATTCTTGCGTTTCTGTAAGCCAACAGAATTAGGTCTAACAGCGTGGTGAGAGAAATGTTATTGCTCTGAGAGAGTTCTTATGCTAAAGCCACTGCAGAGTTGACAGCTGTTAAAGACTAAAAATCCACTCGTGATAATTATTCAGTTCATTACATGACTCTATTTTAATGTGGTATTTACAAGGTGGGAGGGAACATAACTTTTATTATATTAATATGTACAAATGTAAGTTTCGATAATGATGTCCTTAAATTGATTTAGAAGTCAACTAACGCTTTTCATAATACGACATTGGTAAGCTTGGATAGAAAATGATTGAGCAAATAAACCAAGGATATACGATATCTTACAGAGTAAGATGTGTCTCTTGAAAAGCGCAAAGAATACGAAAAATTTAAAATTTTTAAATTTTCGTGGTCAAGCTGTTTTCATCCGAAATTGTGCGTAATTTTCAGAGTCTATGGATATGGCCAGATTTTTCACTACTTAGATTAGACATATGTAAGGAAATTAACCTTAATCGTAAAACAAAAACTTTTGGGTATTATAAGTGGGACCCAATCTAAGATAACCGCGGAGCTGGTGTAAACGCAGTTGCGCAAGGGTGGGAATAGGCGACCCATGTCGTAGAAAAGCCGCGGGGGTTATGGGACATAAATTCCCTTATAATCTTCCCCAGAATTATGGGTAGAAAGCAGAGCACCCTGCCTGCATTGATAGTGATGGTGTAATACAACAATTGAATAAAAATCAAAAAAGGAGTCAGTCGAGTGCAGATATCTCTTCAAAAATCGTCATGTCTAACAGTGAGCCACATAATGAAAGTATATGACAATACTCAATATGACTGAGATATGAGGTAGCGACTCTAACAATAGAATAAGTTCGAATGATTATGTTAAAATTATATTACAGTTCGAGCATTAAAAATTAACTTACACAGTCAGTGAAGTGAACAGCGGAAGCCGTTCAAGCGATCAAAAAAGCAAATGTCGGCCACAAAGATGAATTACCATGTTCTAGAAGTCATTACACATTAATTATCCACCACAAAAATAAATTTCAAATGCTATAATAATAAATAATGCTATAATAAAAAATAATAAAAAATAAATAATAAATTTCTATTTTGAGTCCATGTTTAAATTTAGCAATGTGTATGTTACCCCTTACGGAGGACGGGCTCCAGTCAATAATTTCTAATGAAACCCCAATCAAATTTAATATTATGTAAAATGTTTCCACTATTTACATGAGCCACATCATAACTTCTTTTAAATCCCTGACTAATTTGCGCAATCAGCTATTTACAGACAATAATCGGTTGCAGTTCTTTATTAACCCAAGCTACGATATTCTCACTAAGCTTCCTGGGAAACGTATATATGTATAAACTAATTTTAAACAGTAATTAGAATACATTTTAATTAATCAATCAAAAATGCAAATGGCCTTAGTAGCCTCAGCTTAACACTCCTAGCTACTCATTTTAACTTATAGCATTATACATATAGATAATAATTGAAAAAAAAATACTACAGCTATTATTCTGAGGAAAGCAGCGATCTACTATGTTGAAAGATAAATTGTTTTAAAAATTTTGCATACTTTAGAAAACGCTCTCGACCACAAAAGTGGTAATAAAGTATCTTTATTTCTATTGTAGCGCACGCAGTTGAGTGCTATCAAACAATGTGGTACAATTCTGTTTAACAGAGAACGCTTTTGTAGTTTTATTTCATACGCATATGAATCACCAGAAATGCACCACGGCATAAATCACATGCTCAGCATACACAAGTAAACTTACGGACGGACACACGCAAGGAAAGCATGTGCACAGTGCAAGTAGAAGGGGAAAGCGTCATATAAAAATAATTTAACAGAGCGATAACATAATTTCTCATTAACGCACTCAAACACTCATGCTAAGCAACAACAAAGCGGAAAAGCGCCAACTAGAAAGTATGCTATAGAAATTGCAAAGAAACAACAACAAAGTTAAACGTAGCACAGTAGAACGAAGCACAGCAAAGCGAAGCGTTCAAGATTGGAACGGGAAAGGAAGTCCTAAAAAGTGGGGGGTAAATGAACAAATAAGAAGTTGGAAGAACTAAGAAAGCTTCTGCAACCTTATTAAAAAAAGAATGGAAAAAATAGCAGACAAGCGTGCTGACTCCACGAGTTTAATGCAACTCAGCTGGAGTTGAGTTGAGTGCCAAGAAGTGTGTACTGACGCCTTTTGGTTTTTTGATCCGATGCGAAGAGCAAAACAAAAGATGGCATTGTTATGCAACACACATGTATCTGAGCGAGCCTCAACACAAACGATATAGTTACGTAGATATATAGATATGTAGATATGTAGATAGACGCATTTGCATGCATATTCATACATTAGAAGCGGGAAACTGGAAACTTTTGCATAAAATTCAATTTGTCGTGTGCAGCAGCCATGAATATTTGTGAGCGAGTGAGAGTGCGTATATCCTTGTTTGTGTCCTTCTGCTGCATTTGTATGCGCGTGTTACGCTTGTCGAAATGAATGAGTATGCATACATTTGTATCTGTGGGATATAAATGCAGCCATCACATTTGTTTTTGGCATGTCGTATGCAGAAGTCAGAAGTTGCGGCTGAAAAAACATATGCGCGAAATTACTTACGATTGCTGCCACTGACACTGGCAGATGGGAAGAGGTCCAAGTAACACTAACGAAAATAAAAATGCATCAGAACAGCAAAAGGTCATAAAAAACTAAGAGCGCATACTAAATAAAGTGTTATAATCGAATCTTTATAAAATGTTCTTGTATAAAACAACTCCGTTGTCTTTTACACAGACTCTCAATTACATCAATTGATAAGTCAAATCGATTTCAATCAATGGTACTAGTAATAATTTTCAAAGAGTTGGGGCCCCTTTGTAATTTTGAGTGGGGACATTTAAAAAAAGCTACAGCAGCTTACTGGTATTCTTGTAGTGATATCAGAGTTGAATATTTACGCAGAAAGAGAAAATATCCAAGATAATTCTATTATGCTTAAGAAGTCTGCCTTACAACGATTTGTATGTAAATGAAATGAATAGACTTTAAAAAGTACTAAGCACGTTTGACGTTTAGTATTTTACCCCCGAAAAGTTTGTAGTTAAGGCACTCCTGGTTCGCTTCTATAGGAAGCATAAGTCCCTTTAATTTGGTTGAATATCCAATAATTGTCTTGGGTGATTAGTCCGCCACTACCAGTCCTTGATCATTTGATGCCACAAATGTTAAAACCACATTCTAAGATTCGTGGTATGGAGCATGCCTCGAACCTTCATTTCTGGGAGGGCAGCCTTAAACATCTTGCACTAAGCTACCGAGCTATTCAATTAATCATTTTTTCCATCCTATGACTTTTTTCTATCCCAGGAACTGAAGTTCTCTTTAGATTCACACTTCAGTTAAATTTATAACGCTCTTGAAGATGGATAGTATAATCGGCGCAATGGAATGAGTACTATCTGTTTACAGTTTTCCAGCACATTTTTGATAGCTATGAGTTACGAGTTTCATTATTAGAATGTTTAGGAGGACTAATATTTAATATTTGGACCACCTACTCTGCCACTGTTTAGCTTTACCTTAGGTATTTAGGACGAAATGTCATAGGTTAAAAATTTAATTGAAAGCGGTGGGATATTTTTGAGTATTAGCAAACTATACAAGATTTATTTTGTTGAGTTCATATCCAAATCGAACTAATAATGTGCGAAATCAATTGGGTATTGGTTGAGTTTAATAAACTTTTGACTTTCTTAGTAAGAGAAAATTCAGAAAATCAAAATCAGCTCAAAGCTTCGCTCACTAACATCATTGTTTAACATTCAACGTACAAGGAATGCCAAAATATCACTACTCAAGCAGGGAGAAGTCAGCTTTACAGAGCTGTCGCCAACTACTTCAATGCGTTCAATCATCCAATAAACACGCGTAACTACCGAGTGAAATCAAAGCAGTATAGTTCGCCTCTGGTCAGTCGGTAATTGCCTCCATACGGTTGCGGCGGACGCAGTCGTGGTTAACAGGAAGGATGCCGTTGCCCGCATAAAGCTGCGACGCTTGTCAACACGGTGACGATGGCGATGAGTGCAGCACTCATACACACTGTTAGCCAAAAGGCGGTGGCCGTCTTTGAGTATAGAGGAATGTTTGTCGCGTAACGGTGAACATATGACTACCTCGTATCGTTGAGTCTATGTACACAAGTGGGATTGTGAGTACGTAAGACTGCTTTCGGTGCTGTCGTTGTTTGTACGCCTCCATTTGCCAATCCAAATGAACCGAACTACAATGACTATAGACACGAAATGGTGGCGATGGGTCAGTGTCAGCATCAAATAAATTTTGTATTAATTGCGTTTATCTCTTTTATGAATGCCTGCTCTTCCTTGCCGACGTGATACAACATTTGCGGCATATGCTGCGCTTGACTGCACTTCTGTATGCGGATCTCTGGCCTTGTGAGTGGTGAACTGGCCTGCAGGGTCGAGCTAGGCCGGCCTGAGCTCAATTTCAAGGAGTACCATGGCAACGGTTAAACAGTTTGTATGTTTGCCTGCCTTTGTCATTGAAAATGTCGACGTCGAGAACATTACTGTTCTGTGGTGAATGACACCATGGCCTTCTCTACCAACAGACGCATTGCCTATATATACATACATCGATATTCTGCAGTGTGCTCTGTCGAGTCCTCTAATAAATGGTTGAAGTAATAAATTTGCCCACATTTTGATCAAGTAAAGGTCGGGAGGCCACATTGCAGCCTAGTTGGTTGCCCCACTGCTTATTTTCCTAGGTGACTGGGTATCTCTCTGCCTGGTCTGGCTTGCTGCCTCGCTGCCTGGCTGCTTTTGGCAATTATTGACTTTGATTTTGCAAATTGTTTCGCATTTTTGGGCACTTTGTCATTTGTATTAGTTGACTTCTGCTTGTGCCCCTGCGTGGGCTTCTGTTTTTGCTGACTCTCTTAGTATTTGTGACACTCAGCTCCTGCACTCTGGTTAACCTGCTCTGTTTTCGACGCGTCTGGCCCCAACGAAATGCACACAAATTAATTAACTGACTTGGCATGTTTGCAGTGTTGGTCGCCTTCTTGCCATTGTCAGCTGTCCAGAAATGTACCGAAATGCTCGTCCATATTTGCAATGCTTAATTAATTACATAAACGACAAGTCAAACCAGCGGCGCATAATCTTACGATGCAATTGTAATCATTGTCTCTTCCTCAACCTCCGCACTACTTACGTTTCTATTGTATCGTGACCCAAGAGTAAGACAAATTTTTAATTCAATATCTTGGAAATAACAAAATTACATGTCAATCCAGTGCAAACATTATTCTTACCTAATTAAACAATACATTTTCTTCAATTTTTATGGCGTCCTTCAAATGCACCACTGACTGAAGGTATGAAGGAAACAGTCAGCATAAGACATATAAGAACTTCATTAGCCTCAAACAAATAAGATGAACTAAAGCTTAGATTAAACTTAGAGTTCATGACATACCATAACAATAAAGTTTTAAACAATTAAAGCTAGCTAATTAAGACGACGTTACATGTGTGAGAACTACAAATTGTATGATTGTCATAAGATTCGAAATGGATGATGCAGCAGATAAGTAGTTCTAGTAACACGAGAAGGCACGTCAAAGTTTATGCTACCAAGCAATAAAGAAGAATAGACACCACCAACATTTAAATTATGTAAAAACATCACACCGAGACTATTTCTAGGACTGGCCAACGTAGGTAGTAGGATAAGATTTAGGCGGCATCGATAGGATGGAAGATGAACATTTGGATCCCAGTGGATGTTACGCAGTGCAAACAGTAATAATTGTTTTTGTACTGATTCAATGCGATCGCTATAAATTCAAAATTGGGGGTCTCATACACAAGATGCATATTCCAAAATAGGTCTAACTAAGGATGTGTACAGCATTTTAGTGGTAGGTGATCCTTATATCATTAAATTCCTTAGACCACCGTTTAATGTATCACAGGGACCGAAAATAACAGTTATGGGGTCGATTTTTAACTAAAAAAATCATTATGATGGAATCGTCGTACATATATAAGATGTATACGAAAATTATTGCTTATTCAATGGGCTATCCAAATAGCGCATAAATTTATATTTTCAATTTATTTGTATAAAAATTAAATATAATAATTATTTTCCATTTTTTTTTAAAAATCAAGAAATAAAAATTTTTTTCGATTTTTATTTTAAATATCGAAAAAATTTAAAATTAATCATGAAAATAAAAATCAAGGCATGTGTTGCTAATTATATATATTGCTAAAATAATAATTCAGTTCTCAATTGGTGTAAACATAATATAGTTCAATGAATCAGAGTTTACGTGGGAATTACGAAACCTCTCCCATAAAAAATCTTTAGAGATCATGATCAGATGATAATCCTTATTGAGAATACAATAGTTTTCAATGTGCATGGCGACTTAAGTTAAAGCTAGTATTAAAAGGACTAAGAAGCAGTTTGACAACTTTATCATTGGCTGTCTTACATTTAATAATGTATCATTTATATGAGCTTATCTCTTATCATAATTGTTTATTATTGTCGGCCAAGGTATTATAGGGTGACCTACTTTGAACCATCTAAAATTCCTAATAATCACCTAGACCTATCTAAACCTAAGCACCTTTACCATCCATCTCAATTATGGAACCTACATATGTCTGTGATATATCTATGAGATATTCCCAACTTATATGACCCTGAATATTGCGCTTAATTGTATCTTAAAGTAAACACTACTGCAGGCTTATAGGAGCCCGCTTTAATTGTTATCTAACTGGGCGGCGTTTAGCTTAGAGAAGTAGTACACTGATTAAAGCATAGCTACATATCAACTATTTAGGTATCACGAAATATTAGCCAGAAAATTGCACAAATTTATTATACAGAAAGTAAGGTACTTACCTAATATAGTAACTGATGATATTATATAATCACAAAAGGCTTACACGCATTGGCTACCATGACAGAAATCTAACTCAGTACTACGTTAGAGACCTTTAACCTTCCGTACAAAGGAACTTCGCTTGAGCGCTGTCTCAATATTATTCCATATTTAAACCTTTACCCCACCAAATGCAAATATGTTGGCACAATAACCTAAAAAGTATCCCTTGCGAAATTAAAAAGTCAAATACCTCAAGCGATTATTCTAATTTTTACCCTTTAGCTACTCTTAAATAAGGCAGAAGTGGCAAAAAAATGAAATAAAATTTCCACATAAGAGAAACGACGAACTGCCTTAGGACGACAGCCATAGAGAACAAAACTGAAATATTGGGTTAAGTCTAATAACATATTCGACAGCCCCATGTCATTCGCCACCTAAGCAGAACAGTATTGCAAAAGGAAGTTCACGCCTCCACCCTCAAAAAGTGTAATTCCCATTCACACATTTGAATGAAGCGATTCGAATAGGAGCCAACGGAAACAGAAGCATACATTTGGCGCACATTCGCCCGTCCGCACGCACTTGCCCAATTATAAATGTAAAATCCTGCAACTTGTCATGTTGTTGTTGGTGTTTGTTGTTTGTTTTTGTAGCTGCTGACCGGCAACAAAAATTGTTCTAGCACTGAGCAGCCAATCTAAACACACACACACACAGACCCACGCTCATGTTTCTAACATAGATACACGTCCGCCGCCTGCTCATTTTTCCGCATTAATATAGGCTCACAAAATGGCCCACAAAAACTAGCAAAGCAGTCAAAATTGTTGGCAAAAAGTCTGCTGGGAATCAGAGCAAAGTGTGAATGTGTAATTGCCGCCTGGAGGATTTGTTGAAAGGATTTTCAGTACGGTTGTTGGATATTTTTTTAGTTCGTTTTTAGTGGTCTCTTTTATTTTCGGACATAAACTGTTTAGTGGCATTTGAATTCATTTGTAAACCGTCCACAAAAGAAATAAATACGAGTACAGGGTGTAGCAATTAAATGTTTATGCCTATTTAAGAGGTGATTATCTTTGTTGAAATACTATCGTAGTTAGATCTATTGTCATTTTACACATTCGCCGTTGATCCTATGGAATGTCAAATATCTGATAACTGTTAACCAAATTTTGTGGTGCTATTCAGGTCTTTCATAGGACTTGTGGTGGTGTGGTTTTACACGTAGTGAAACAAGGGTACTATTTCATATATACAATATACAAAGTGGTGCAAAAGCAATTACATAATGTGACTTGCCCATCATTTTGTTATAAATGAAAAACATATCGCTGTTCTCATGGAAAGTTTATTTGAAGGTGTAAAATTGATGACATTAATTTGAAAATATTATATTGCTCAATTGGCCAACTCCCGAGTTTATACAAAATTGTACTCGTTTCACGGCATTATCAGTTGTTGCTCGCAGAACATCTGGCTCCACACCAAACAGGGGATACCATGGCTCTTCATGTATTTGATGCTTAATATGTTTGTGCCTTAATAACGTAAATTTTGCTCGTTTACATAACCACATAAATGGATATGGACTTCGTATTATAACTAACGGCACACAGTGACCTTGAAAAAAAAAGAAATTATTAAAATTGGAAAGCCCATGAATATAGGGTTTCCAAAATTGCTTGAATCGTCACTCATCTTGTCACTATCGGACACACAGTCTAGCAAAGACGGCGTATAGCAACGTTAAATTGAGTCATCAAATGATCAGTACACCCTGTATTTTATTGAGGCGAGTAATGAAGTATAGGGGAAACTGTTCCTGAGAGTTGTTTTCGTTGCATGCTCTCTTAACAAAAGCAACTTAAATACATCGTCGAAGTATGAGTGAAAACACAAGTTTATTGCGCCAGTTTTGACAAGTAAAAATTTTCAATTTCAATAAAAACCGAAAATTGTGAAAGACAAACAATTTTCTTTTCCCTACAAAAACTGCACTGCAGAACGCTGAGCAAAGATGAGAGCTTCCATTCAACGCGTTCGGCGCACCGTCACGGTTGACTTCGCCCATTGCTGCCGCTGCTGTTTTAACACTTCATCGCAAATGGCTTTCCGAGTCCGGAGTCGAAGCCGAAGTCGCTGTCGGAGTTGGAGTGACGCAACACGCCAAACAAAAACAGTCGGAAGAATAATAATTAATTTTCGTGTTCTACCAAAAGTGTTCGTTGGCAATTTGCAATCCGGCAGTTGGGTGTGACAATCCTTCGTATTCCACTCCGTTGCTTCTCTGGCTGCGAGTGTCATCTGGGAATGCTAATTTTTCAAAAATAAATTGTGCTTTGCTAGCTGAAATCTGAACAATTTTCTTGCAAAAGTTGTTTTTCGAGAGCGTTCCACCTTTTTTCGTTTTTAGTGGGTGCAATTTATTTAGCTTTGCGCACCATAGTCAGAATATTGTCAACGAAGGATTTATTATAGCTTTGCGTGCAAATTTTACTCGCATTCAAAGCCTCCTTAACATTTACTTTATAATTAATCAGGCAGAAGAATTGTGCGCAATAAACAAAAAAAAAATGAGGCAAAATATATTACTTCCTTAGGTACATTTCCGATATGATGGTATAGAAAATAGATCTAAGGAACAACACAGAAAAAAAAAAATATAAAATAAAAATGCCCGAAAAGAGATTGATTTTCTTCAAATTTCATTAAAAGATTTATTTATTACGAACGAGTAGTGAAACAATACTTCGTTTAGATATATGTATGTATTCGAATCCGTAACTCAACATGTTACAACTCCTCAAGAAGCCATCCAAGTTAAACCCCAATAATCTTTTCAATTTCACTTAATCGATTAATAACTTCCTGGTTTCTTCTTTTTTGATCAATTATATTTTCTCCAATGGACTTCAAAATTTCAGCAAGCTCAGGTAGGGAAGTGTCAAGAGTGATCCTTGATTTAAACAATTTTGTAGGAGGATATACTTTCGCAGGTGGCGTTCCTACTGATAAGCTAGGCGAACCAATACATATTGTAGCAGGGGGATCTGGCTCTGAAGGAACTCCTGCCACTGTTGTTGAAGATTCTGGTGCCAATAGGGCAACCTGAGATGTTGGTAATAATATCGTCGCGATTGCAATTGCAATAAGTGGTTCAGATATATCACGTGTTGCTGAGATTATGGCAGTTGTAATCGCCTCTACTGGTTCCGATTCTGGATTATCTGAGGGAGTGTGTTTAACAGCCACGGGAGTTGTCGGCGGTAGCAGTTCTGGTGCTGGAGTTGCAACAGCTACTTCTTCCGTTGGTGAACAAACTGGTGGGACTTCCGCGGGGACAGTACCAGAGCCAGATGCAGGTGATGCCACTACAGCATTTTCTGCTGATGTCGGCGGAGAAGTTATAACCGCCTCTACTGATGCCGGTTCTGGGTTGACTGATGGAGTGTGTTTAACAGCCACGGGAGTTGTCGGCGGTAGCAGTTCTGGTGCTGGAGTTGCAACAGCTACTTCTTCCGTTGGTGAACAAACTGGTGGGACTTCCGCGGGGACAGTACCAGAGCCAGATGCAGGTGATGCCACTACAGCATTTTCTGCTGATGTCGGCGGAGAAGTTATAACCGCCTCTACTGATGCCGGTTCTGGGTTGACTGATGGAGTGTGTTTGACAGCCACGGGAGTTGTCGGTGGTAGCAGTTCTGGTGTTGTTGTTGCAACAGCTACTTCTTCTGTTGGTGCACCAACTTGTGGGGTTTCCGCGGGGACAGTATTAGAGTCAGATGCAGTTGTTGTCCCTACAGCATTTTCTGCTGATGCCGGCGGAGCAGTCGTAACCGCCTCTACTGCTGCCGGTTCCTGGTTAACTGAAGGAATGAGTTTAACCGCCACGGGAGTTGTCGGCGGCAGTAGTTCTGCTGTTGGAGTTGCAACATCTACTTCATCCGTTTGTGTATCAACTGGTAAGACTTTCGCGGGGATAGTATTAGAGTCAGAAGCAGGTGGTGTCACTACAGCATTTTCTGCTGATGCCGGCGGAGCAGTCGTAACCGCCACTACTGCTGGCGGTTCCCGGTTAACTGATGGAGTGGGTTTAACAGCCACGGGAATTGTCGGCGGTAGCGGTTCTGCTGTTGGAGCTGGAACAGCTACCTCTTCCACTGGTGCACCAACTGGTGGGGCTTCCGCGGGGACAGTGTTAGAGTCAGATGCAGGTGGTGTCACTACAGCATTTTCTGCTGATGCCGACGGAGCAGTCGTTACCGCCTCTACTGCTGCCGGTTCCGGCTTAACTGATGGAGTGTGTTTAACAGCCACCGGAGTTGTCGGCGGTAGCGGTTCTGCTGTTGGAGCTGGAACAGCTACCTCTTCCACTGGAGCACCAACTGGTGGGGCTTCCGCGGGGACAGTGTTAGAGTCAGATGCAGGTGGTGTCACTACAGCATTTTCTGCTGATGCCGACGGAGCAGTCGTTACCGCCTCTACTGCTGCCGGTTCCGGCTTAACTGATGGAGTGTGTTTAACAGCCACGGGAGTTGTCGGCGGTAGCGGTTCTGCTGTTGGAGCTGGAACAGCTACCTCTTCCACTGGTGCACCAACTGGTGGGGCTTCCGCGGAGACAGTGTTAGAGTCAGATGCAGGTGGTGTCACTACAGCATTTTCTGCTGATGCCGACGGAGCAGTCGTTACCGCCTCTACTGCTGCCGGTTCCGGCTTAACTGATGGAGTGTGTTTAACAGCCACGGGAGTTGTCGGCGGTAGCGGTTCTGTTGTTGGAGCTGGAACAGCTACCTCTTCCACTGGTGTACCAACTGGTGGGACTTGCGCAGAGACAGTATCAGAGTCAGATGCAGATGGTGTCACTACAACATTTTCTGCAGATGCCGGCGGATCAATTGTAACCGCCTCTACTGATGCCGGTTCCGGGTTAAGTGATGGAGTGGGTTTAACAGCCACATGAGTTATCGGGGGTAGCGGTTCTGCTGTTGGACCTGGAATAGCAATCTTTTCCACTGGTGTAGCACCTGGTGGGGCTTCCGCGGGGACAGTATTAGAGTCTGATGCTGGTGGTGCCACTACAGCATTTTCTGCTGATGCCGGCGGATCAGTTGTAACCGCCTCTACTGCTGCCGGTTCCCGGTTAACTGATGGAGTGGGTTTAACAGCCACGGAAGTTGTCGGCGGTAGCGGTTCTGCTGTTGGAGCTGGGGCAGCTACTCCTTCCCTTGGTGTACCAACTTGTGGGGCTTCCGCAGGGACAGTATTAGAGTCAGATGCAGTTGTTGTCAGTACAGCATTTTCTGCAGATGCCGGCGGATCAATTGTAACCGCCTCTACTGATGCCGGTTCCGGGTTAACTGATGGAGTGTGTTTAATAGCCACGGGAGTTGTCGGCGGTAGCGGTTCAGGTGTTGGAGCTGGGGCAGCTACTCCTTCCGTTGGTGTACCAACTTGTGGGGCTTCCGCAGGGACAGTATTAGAGTCAGATGCAGTTGTTGTCAGTACAGCATTTTCTGCAGATGCCGGCGGATCAATTGTAACCGCCTCTACTGCTGCCGGTTCCGGGTTAACTGATGGAGTGGGTTTAACAGCCACGGGAGTTGTCGGCGGTAGCGGTTCTGCTGTTGGAGCTGGCACAGCTACTTCTTCCGTTGGTGTACCAACTGGTGGGGCTTCCGCGGGGACAGTATTAGAGTCAGATGCAGTTGTTGTCACTACAGCATTTTCTGCTGATGCCGGCGGAGCAGTCGTAACCGCCTCTACTGCTGCCGGTTCCGGCTTAACTGATGGAGTGTGTTTAACAGCCACGGGAGTTGTCGGCGGTAGCGGTTCTGTTGTTGGAGCTGGAACAGCTACCTTTTCCACTGGTGTACCAACTGGTGGGACTTGCGCGGAGACAGTATCAGAGTCAGATGCAGATGGTGTCACTACAACATTTTCTGCTGATGCCGGCGGAGCAGTCGTAACCGCCTCTACTGCTGCCGGTTCCGGGTTAACTGATGGAGTGGGTTTAACAGCCACAGGAGTTGTCGGCGGTAGCGGTTCTGCTGTTGGAGCTGGAACAGCTACCTTTTCCACTGGTGTACCAACTGGTGGGGCTTCCGCGGGGACAGTATTAGAGTCAGATGCAGGTGGTGTCACTACAGCATTTTCTGCTGATGCCGGCGGATCAGTTGTAACCGCCTCTACTGCTGCCGGTTCCCGGTTAACTGATGGAGTGGGTTTTACAGCCACGGAAGTTGTCGGCGGTAGCGGTTCTGCTGTTGGAGCTGGGGCAGCTACTCCTTCCCTTGGTGTACCAACTTGTGGGGCTTCCGCAGGGACAGTATTAGAGTCAGATGCAGTTGTTGTCAGTACAGCATTTTCTGCAGATGCCGGCGGATCAATTGTAACCGCCTCTACTGATGCCGGTTCCGGGTTAACTGATGGAGTGTGTTTAATAGCCACGGGAGTTGTCGGCGGTAGCGGTTCAGGTGTTGGAGCTGGGGCAGCTACTCCTTCCGTTGGTGTACCAACTTGTGGGGCTTCCGCAGGGACAGTATTAGAGTCAGATCCAGTTGTTGTCAGTACAGCATTTTCTGCAGATGCGGGCGGATCAATTGTAACCGCCTCTACTGATGCCGGTTCCGGGTTAACTGATGGAGTGTGTTTAATAGCCACGGGAGTTGTCGGCGGTAGCGGTTCAGGTGTTGGATTTGCCACAGCTACTTCTTCTGTTAGTATAGCAACTGGTGGGTCTGCCGCGGGGACAGTATAAGATTTAGATGCAGTTGTTGTCACTACAGCATTTTCTGCTGATACCGGCGGAGCAGTCGTAACCGCCTCTACTGCTGCCGGTTCCCGGTTAACTGATGGAGTGGGTTTAATAGCCACCGGAGTTGTCGGCGGTAGCGGTTCTGCTGTTGGAGCTGGAACAGCTACCTCTTCCACTGGTGTACCAACTGGTGGGGCTTCCGCGGCGACGGTATTAGAGTCAGATGCAGGTGGTGTCACTATAACATTTTCTGCTGATGCCGGCGGAGCAGTCGTAACCGCCTCTACTGCTGCCGGTTCCGTCTTAACTGATGGAGTGGGTTTAACAGCCACGGGAGTTGTCGGCGGTAGCGGTTCTGCTGTTGGAGCTGGGGCAGCTACTGCTTCCGTTGGTGTACCAACTTGTTGGGCTTCCGCGGGGACAGTATTAGAGTCAGATGCAGATGGTGTCACTACAGCATTTTCTACTGATCCCGATGGAGCAGTCGTAACCACCTCTACTGTCGCCGGTTCCGAGTTAACTGATGGAGTGTGTTTAACAGCCACAGGAGTTATCGGGGGTAGCGGTTCTCCTGTTGGAGCTGGAATAGCTACTTCTTCCTTTGGTGTACCAACTGGTGTGGCTTCCGCGGGGACAGTATTAGAGTCAGATGCAGGTGTTTTCACTGCAGCATTTTCTGCTGATGCCGGTGGCTCAGTCGCAATCTCTTTTGCTGTTCCCGGTTCCGTGGAAACTGAGGGAGTGTGGTCAACAGCCACGACAGTATCCGGCGGTAGTGACTCCTGTGCTGGAGCTGCAAAAGCTACTTCTGCCGTTGTTGTACCCATCGACGGGGTTGCGTCGGGGATAGCAGCGAACGCAGATGAAGATGTTGTAACTACAATTTGTTCTGCTGGTGGTGCTGCGACGGCAGTTATCTCATTTGCCGGCGGTATATCTACACTTTCTGTTTTGGATGCAGCTGATAAAGTGAGGTCAGCTGACACGAGGGTGGCTGGTGATAGTGGTTCTGGTATTGTAGCTGCAACAGATGCGGTTGGTGTAGCAAACGGTGGGGCTTCATTGGGAACATTATCATCTGCTGCATAAGCAGGCAGCGTATCTGACAACATTTCAGCTTGTGCTGCTATTGAGAAAGGGTTAGTTTTTTTGCCGTTTTTTATTTGTTTGTCTTCTCTCTACCTGAATCGCAAGTCGTATTGAGAGGTTCAAGGTCTTGAAAATCGATTGAAGGTGCACACACGTAACTCGACCTCGTCTCTGTTATAGTCAACTGCAAAGAGAAAATGATTGAATCTTTAAGGCTGCTCACCTTGAAAACGTCAGTATAATGCCCTTGATTGAGGTGTCGAATACAATGACCGAAGAAGTACAAAATAACCTCTGGGCACGGAAATTTAACAATAGATAATATTTTTAATATTTCTATATTCCTTTTAGGTGTTTCTTTCTTCCGGTTATGTGGATCGATTGGCTGCTCTAGAAAATTTTTTGTCTTCTTGGGTGTTATTTTTACGTAATATTCCCCGGCGACTTGAAGACGGTTACTAAGCAAATTGATGTCGACAGATGTGTTATGTAATTATTACGGTAAATGTTTAATGGTGTAATTCTTTTCCTTTTCTATGCATTTACTTTTTTTTTGTTAGTTATTATCACATATTAAAAATTCTTTAAAATTGATTCTTTAAAAATCACTATTTATTAAACAAGTTTATGTGTGTATTACATTAATTTGACCGTCAGCCATTTTCATGTGTTGTAGGTGGAGCAAGTAATATAAATATATTTATTTATTTATTTTTCGAAGAAGGAAAGGAAGTTTTACATTTCCTGTAGCACTGTAATTTTTCAGTAAATTATGAAGGAACTGCTTTTAAAATTTTAAAAAGCATATGCACAAGTCGGTGGCGAATCTTCCACTGAAAATAATTTAAAAAATTTACATTTCCACACCTATTTTCACTAATTGTGTGCGTCAAGAAGCCCCTCAAATGTTCATTGAGAGAATACTTAACGAATGACGGTGTTCACACATTACCCTCGCAAACACAACTGCATTGCATTGGATGTTTCATATCTGACCATGCACAACAAAAAAGAATTATCGCTCAACAAGTGTCTCTCATATTATGTACCTCCATTTTCTTACAAAGATTCCAACTGATTGGTGTTTGCGGTAGCTTATTTTCAGTTGGTTTTCCAAAGTATTTAAAGGTAAGAAATGACAGTGAAAAGATGAAAATTTTTAACTACCTTTAAAGCATTAGTTGCTACGTTCCTCTTTTGAAGTCAACAGAGTCACGACGGACTGATGTGATGTTAAATGTGACACACAAATTTCACCCGTTCTAAACGGAAAGCACTCCTACAAGCTAACTTACTAAATAATATAGACGAGATAGTTTCAACGTAGCAAAATTCAAATAACCTTTAAACGTAGAAAAGCTCTGTTATAGTATTAACTCATATTCCCCCCAACCCACCACGTGAGTAAGTATAGAGCCTTGACTTGCAGGCCATGCAATTCGAAACTAAATCCGGGAACACCTAGCAGGCAGTTTTGTTAAGGGTGCGAGAAACTTATTAATTAGTTTGCTTTTGCAATTGCGTACCTAAAGTTATGTGGTATATTGAAAATAAATTAAACAATAATGACTTAACACCGACTATAAAGTAATATATCTTAAATTACTCGTTTTTATTATAATTTAAGGGAAGTAGAGCGTGGCTATTATAATATTTATATAGTTCATAACGATTGCTGAAATAGTGTGAGATATTCGCCATTTGAAATATTAGGAATTTATCTTCTTTCTTATGAACACTAGTTCCACCTCACATAAATAGCAGAAATTAATATCAGCGTATATCTGGGTTTTGGTCAGATCTTGTCATGTTTTACCCATCTATTACGTAAAAATATCTCAACCATTTCACATAAACTAATGGGTAGTGGACCTGGAAGAAAATGTCCTTGAAAGAATATTCTTCGGCTAGGGTACACTCATATGTTTAATACATTTTTCATGAGGTTGGACAATAAATTATTTTAATTTTAGTATCGCTTTAAATAGAGTGCTGGAATGACTTTGTAGTAATCGTACATTCCTTGTAATTCTCTTTACACGTGAAAATAATTACGACAGTATCTATAAACTGATAAAATAAAAATGCGCATTGACTAGAAGGAACCTTGAGAAACCGTATATCTTAAGCGGCTATTCGAGCGACTACAACAGATGAAACTCCAGCAGATGAAGATCAAGCAGAGTAAGCAACCAACAAATGAAATGCTAGGAAACAGTTCCGGTAACGATTCCGGAAACGCAAATGGAGCTCCACATAAATTCAAATGTGGGAAGCTTGAATGAACAACTCCAACGTGTGGGTCCTAGAGATTTCGTAGGTACACAGGAAGACTTCTTATGTTAAATTCTTTAAATATGCAGTTGGGAACACTAATAAAAACAGTTTTTTATTTTACTTGCCATTCGAGCCAATCAAATTGAACAAGTCTAAATCGAAAAAGTTTGAGGTCTCATATTAAAACTTGAAAAGTTGTTAAATTGCGAAAATTTACTCTACTAGCAAACATGAACAGGAAACTGCCCGAAAAAATAAATTCGAAACAACAAAACTGTTCAAAACTAAATTAAATCCAAACACCAAAAACAAAATGCAATAAAATAAATTGCAACAGTATAAGAGAGCAGACGAAAAAAGGTGAACTCGTTCATCGAAAAAAAAAATAAAAAAACAAAAAAAAAGAACAATACAATGAATGAAAGAAAGAGATAAATGATGTTGCTAACCTCTTCGTATTTTAGAGAAATAAGCGCATAAAATAAAATTCCTTGTACTTTAGAGGGGAAGCTATCCCTGAACTTGGCAACACTAGCAAGTCTAGTGGTGCACTTGAGCCCACACGAGAAGCCGAAGGTGACAGCGGCAACAGCGTAGAAATATGGCGAATAGAGTAGGATAAGCAAAGAGTACCGAAAAATTGCTAAACAATAGCGAAAAAAAGAAAACCAGAAAAGAAAAATGGCAAACGAGTGAAAAACTTAAGTGCCCGTTAAATTTCCCAACGGACTAATGATAAAATTCGGGCACAGATCGAGGCGAAGTAGCTACCGCCGTAGCTGGTGAAGGGTTGGTTTACCTTTTCGCTGGCTCTACAACCTGTCTTAACTTATGTTGTTAGTTTAACCCTTCCACTTGAGCCTTTTTGCGTGGTTGGTTAGCGGTAAATACATTGCGGCATTTGAGTTAATTCGCCACAAGAACAAAAAAGACAAGAAAAAAATGCCAAGAAAACACCGCAAAACTCAAGGAAAATGGTTCAGTACGAGGGAAAAAATGCAAGTACCAGGCTAATGTCGAACAAAGTTCGGAGTAATCGCGCTTTATTAACATTTCACTTTGGCCACTCAAATGAACTTTTTAATGCAGTTAATTTAGCGCACTTGAAAGTAAACCTTTTTCGATTTACACGCGAAAAGCTCACTTAATCTGATTGGACTTTTTATACGCTAATTTTTAATGCTCTTAATAAACACCATTTTAATTAACCCGTAACAGTGGAAGTTTTTGATTTAAATTTATAGGAGCTTTGAGTTCAATATTTAAAGAGATTTGGAATTATATAATAAAAAACTAGTATTCAACCAACGTTTGAAATTCAACTACAATAGCCACAAATAAAACAGTTGAATACCATGTATGTAAATGTATCATTTACAGTAATTCCCGCTTAATTGAAACAACAATGTAAGGCTTTTGTTGCAATTAACCGGGGAATTCATTTATCCGAGTATGCCGAGTGTTTTTTTTATATTGAAACTATGTATTTGTATACCACCAATTTTTATGTTTTTATGTTTATGAATTGTTTGCATAATGCAGTAATCGCGCCAATAGCTCTATATGGGACTGAAAGCTTACCTCTATTAGATAAGCACTTAAGTAAGCTCCAAGCTGCCGGAATGAAGTACCTAAGAAGAGTCGCAGGAAAAACTAGAAGAGGCAGAATAAGAAATGAACGAATAATAGCAGAAGTTGGTCAGAGGAAACCCATAATAGAGATAACAGATGAAATACAACTGAAATGGTTTGGACATGTTCAGCGCATGGACGAGAGAAGAAAGGCAAACAACTAACTGAAGTAAAGGTTGAAGGAATTGCACCAAGCGGTAGACCACGCAACACTTGGTATGACCAGACTAAAGCGATAGGAAGAAAGAGGGGTAAGACCCTCACGGAAATGGGGAGAGATTGCACCTAACAGCATAAGGGGCATGAATAAAAAGAAGAAGAGCTGTTTGCAAAAACAGTGTGATCGGATATTTGCGAAGAGAGTGAGTGCGTTCACTTATGGATACAGTGAGAGCGACAAGAATATATACGTAGTGTCGTATCTGACTATAATAAAATAAAGCAAGCGGCAAGCGCGTGAGTCAGTCGCGCTATGACCCTAAGGAGGACTTTACGTCGTTTAGTTGCTTTTTTTTTCTCTTTTGGACAGACAGAGCAAGCCAGAACCACGTCTGCCTCTAGAAATATATATATATTTATATTTATATTTATTATATTTATTTATATTTATATGTACACTTTAAGTGGATGAAAAGAATGGTGTTATTTTTTACTTTACTGGTGTAGTCATTTCTTTTTTCGAAGACTCTGACTCAGCTATAATATGTTCGCCCTTAATAAATGGTCGCATTTTATAAAGACCTCTAAGGTTTTTACTCCAAAATGGAGCAATATATATGTATACATTTCGGACCTTTCTCAACCGTCATTAAATATCATACTATATACATGTAATGTTGCTACTTAATATTAATTTTTTTCTGTGGACATATTTTTTGGCAATCATTTATATGCGAGGATTTTTTCATACATTAACTATTTGACAGTTTTAAATAAAAATTGAAATAAATTTTTATTTTTTGATTTTTAAAATAAAAATTGAAAATAATTAATAATCTTTAATTTTTATACAAATAAATTGAAAATATAAATTTATCAGCTTTTTGGATAGCCCATTGAATAAGCAATAATTTGGATATACCTCTCATATATGTACGACGATCCCATCATAATGATTTTTTTAGTTAAAAATCGACCTCAATACTGTTATATTCGGTCCCTGCTTGAAACATTAGTATTCTGAATCATCTACTTATTCAAGGGGGTTCATCTGTAGTGCTTATACGGTTATATTACAATTTAGAGAAAGACGGGAAATGCTGATCTGACCTTGACATTGAAGTTTAATAATTTTGCCCAAAACCGGAGTTGCTATATTAACATATATTTTCCTAATAAATGTTCCATTTGTGCACTGAAAATTGTTTATTTTCTTGAGGAAAAGCGGGCTGCCAAAACTAAATTCTATATAGAATATATTGCGCCCTACTTTGCCCCTTTATGTTGTACTTTGAATATTTTGGAGTATTTTGAAAGAATAACAGTGTTAATGTTTTGAGCGATGAGCATATATCGTTGAACTAGGGAGTTTCTACCTTCAGCAAAAAAAATATTTCTACGTACTTAGCTGTCGGCTTTTATGAATTCGAAACTTCGTAACTAGGAAACTGTCTTTTTTCTAAATAGCCTCAAAATGAAATGGTTACTTTTCTAAGATTTAATGAAAGAAAAATCATCAAGACAAGAAAAAAGTAACAAATTGTATATGTGTATATGAGTAATGGGTATACGACTATACATATTTTTTAAAATTTTTTATCCAATTGTGATTTGTGATTTTTGTATTTCAAATTTTACAGGATGTCCACATCTTGCACCCAAGTTTTTTTTAATATCAATCGCTTCTAGTGTGTGTAGTGTTATTTCCAAGTAAAGAACCAATTTGGCAATTTCCGACTACTACGCACAACTCATCGAACATTACGTTATTGAATACAGTAGAGCGTTAACACAAAGAACTATAATATGAAATAAATCACTCAATTTTACGTCTGAGTAAAAAAACCCAGTCAAATGTGAATGCGCCAAATCTGAGTTGGGTACATACGTGTATACACTAAAATGTACACATATGAAATGCATCACCACTTCCGCCAAACCACACACCATACTCAGCCACGCACTTGCAAAGACAGACACAGAATCCTGCACAGTTATCACAGTTATATCAAAATGGCAGCTCGCCATGGCAGTAGGAGTCACACGATCCTTCTGCGATTTACAGTCGAACACACTTGAGACTTCAAAAGGCGCTTTACCCATAAAAAAAAATTTAACTTTTAAAAAAAAGTTGATAAAAATGCGAAAAATTGAAATGAAATAAAATAAAGAAAAGATTCAATGTGACAAAAAATAAAGCGAAATATTTGAATGAGAAGCTGAGTTGCAACGCAATCGCATCCCGCTCAGTGCAGTTGTAAAGATTGAGTTGGCAGTTCAATTTCACGTCTTATTGACATTCGAGCCGCCGAGCGAGTGAGCGAGAGATACAACCGAAGAAAGTCGCATCACTTTGCACAATATGTGTAAATGATTCGTAGAGCGCGAAATGAAACTGAATCAAGTGGTTTTGTATTGGGCCATGATGCATGGAGGTTGAGTGGAGGGAATCATATTGAGAGATAGTAACGGTTATTTGCAGTTTTAAATTTAATTTAATTTTTACTCTCTAGTTAAAAAGACGTTTCCAAGTGGTATAATTTATTATAATTTGAAATCTATCTTAATGTATACAAATCACGTGTCACTAAGTTCTTCCACGCTAATCTACGCAACCATCAACAGATTTTAATAAAATTGATAAATGTGTCTAGTCGGTTCCTGAAAAAATTGAAAGATAGAAAGATTTTAATACAGCAGAGGACCGCGTTGCTAAGATCCATATCGGCATCCATTTTCCATACTGAACAGATCTTGATATTTTTGTTTTTAACAAAAAATTAATGACATGTCTCAGTGAACGAGCAATTTTGGCAGCGAAAAATATCGACGTTGATCTAATCACTTTTCGCCACTGTGGCAGATGTAAACGAAGGTGCCATTTACACCACTGTGACCACAAATTTCACTGTGACCACAAATTTCTCATCGAATTTATTTCTTAGCGGTTGATCCTTTTGTTTGTGAAGTGACTTTTGGATGATACTTCTAGTTTATGCAACATACACGGTTCTTTTTTTATCTGTTGATTGTATATCGCTTTCCTTACATAGACCTGGCAATAGTGTAGTATATCGGACATCGTGACTATTAAAGGGCTTACTGTACCATCGTTACACCAGTGTCGGCGTCTCTAGGTCAAATCATAGGTCATAAAATATAATTTAAATTTACTTGTTGGCCTTCAGTGATTAGAGTACAACAGCAAATAACAACAATATATGTATATATACAGAAACTCTTACATAAATGTAGTCACTTATAATTTATATACATGCACATGCGTTAACCAAATGACGCCATATGAAGCGAATAACGAAATTCAAATGGAAAAAAACAGAAACTGTGCTGCCAAGGTTGGAAGCATAATATTTGTCAGTCATAAATAAAATAATAATTAAACTTTATAAATTGTTTAAAATCTATATCGAATCGAATGTTTTCATAAATTCGCTTTTCGCATAAATCAACGCGATGGCGGCAATTTTGATGGCGTGTGATGTAAAGAGAGAGAAGGCGACATGCACAAACGGAAAAAGCCGGGATTCGAGAGCCATAAACTTAATTGACGTCATTTAGCACGCATGCCAAAGTGGACGGACCAACAGTGGGACATCCGGTGCATTTTGCTAAATTGCAAATATTTCGAACGCGAATTCGTTGGCTCAGCAACATGCAAAATCAAACAAATTAAAGACAAACGGAAAATCGCATTTTCGGGTGAGCGTGCGAAAAAAAATAAATAAATTCAGGGAAAAAAGTTGAAAAACAAAAACAGAAAAGCCTTTCTAGCCAATATTTTTGTGCAGCACTCGCAGTTCTTTCAACCGATTTTGGTGTGTTTCCAGTAGAAGTTCACAGCCAAATGGCGGCAGCAAAGGAAAATAATTTCTGGTTTGATTGGTTTTTTGTGCTTAATTGCACACGAAGGCCGCCCCTTCGATTGTCGAATTCAATGTTGATGATGATGCCGATGATGATGCTGATCAGTTGCTGGGCATGGCTAAAAGTATGTACATTTGGTTAGCGGACAATGCGGCGATGCCGATGTCAAATAAAATGTCGTCCTTTCGATAATCCCAAAGGCATATTTCCGTTGCTCATTTCGTCTGTCAGTTTTGGTTACAACCGCATCGCACTGCATTGGCCTAGGGGCAAGCGCAGGGGCTGCTTCAGCCGGAAAGCTTCACAAGCCACGCATTTAGCTGACCGCGCTATAGACCACGTTGCCAACCGCTGAGAGGTCGCACTCATCACGTACTTTAATAAATTATTCAAATTAACATGCGTCAGACAGTTAATGTGCTAGGCGGGTAAAACTTTGCGGTCGCAAAAAAAAGAATAAATAAATAAAATAAATAAAATATGTACTTATAAATAAAATGTATACTTATACAATTTATATACTGAATGTTGCATAAAAAGCGAATGTTCACTTCATATTTTATACCATATTCAATTCTTATATCCACTTGGTGTTAAACACGCATCGAATAGGAAACCTACATAATAACGAAAACTTTTTCGCTTCATTGAAACGAAATATTTTATGGCATAACATAAGCCTTAAATCGATCGATCAATCAAATTTGTTCGATTTGTTTGTAGTGCTTAAGTTTGATTTTTTGCTCACATTTTCAATCATCGTTGATCCAGACAAAGTGTTTTTGCATAAAAAAGTGCATTTTTTGTTACTCATTGACATTGATGCCATAAAGTCAAGGCCTCCCAGGGATTACTACTGTTTCCAAGAAAGTGTGAATTACTTCTATAAAATTAAATGATTTTATGAATTTGTAGGTTGTCAAGTCAGTGCATATACTATGAGTATGTCTAATTTTATTGCACCGGCTCTTACAGCAATTATAATTCGAGACCATTTCATCAAAAATTCAGCGCGTCCGCAAACAACATTTTCGCCTGATTTATCATCGAGAACCTTCTGACTATTCTCTAAACTAAAGAGACCGTTGATACTGCTTAGACTCGACGAAGGAATAAACTCCAAATCAACGAAAGCATTGATGTCCAAACCCGATAAAGACTTTTCACATTGTTTCGAGAGTTGGGATTACTTTGAAGGCGGCGAATTTGATTTAGATGAACAAATGAGAATATTTTTTTTTCAGATACATACAGATCACATTCACAAAGCTGGTTGTTGTATAGGGGATGTATTTCTATGGAGCTTACAGTAGTTCTAAGTCCAGAACATGAAACCATCATATTGCTACAATAGAATTGATCAGAAAGCAAAAAGTAGGGTAGACCTCAGTTGTCTTTGGTACTGAATAGCGCTTTCAATAGTAATAAAATCGGAAACTGTTAAACATATTTCACCCTTGTTTATAAATTATCCATCACAACCAACAATAATAGGACCTCTAAATGCATGGAGTGGTGCGATCTATTGAATTTTTCTCAATGGGGTACTTAAATCCGTTAAACGTATACCAAATTTTTGATTTTCTTAATCTTAGATAAATTATCTGTTAGGCTCACTAGCCGTAGAATTAAGTTTGCATTGTAACACCCTTATAGCACTTACCTGTTTTTTAGTACTCTATTGTTTTTCAATTTCACTCTTTTACCGCTTTATTCATATTCATTTACCTATATAAGCTAGCTAAGATCTCATATCAAGTAACAAGCTGTTAATCATCGTCTAAGGAAAGACCAGTAGTTATTCGTAATAATTCGCATTGTGTGGACCAGCACGAGTTTCTACACACTCGCCTGCTGAAAGACTTCAAACCAAGGGGTTTCTTCATGTAACTATAGCTAAATAAACAATAAACGTATAAGAAAGTGGATTGTGCTAAAAAGAAATAACCTTTATATTTAACTAGCAAGGACCTGGTGCCTTCGCATGCTCAGTTTCGGCTTTGTTCAAGATTCTCGTTGTTCTTCTGTTCCAAGTGCTCTATTTCTACTTTTTCGCGTTGCTTCGGCTGTTTTTCTTCCAAATTATGCTTTTTTTGGTGGCATTATTTTGCAGTTTTTTATGTTTAATTGATCGATTAATACGCCTTCTATTTGATAGATTTGATAGTCACGTCTTCTTCGTTCCGTGTTCAAATTTTTACTGGTTTTATTTTCGTATTCCCAGATGCTGCTTTGATTTTGTGTTTTATTTGTATCTGTGCCATTTGAGAAGCATCTCAAGACTGAGTTGGTCTTAGTATTTAATATATTTAATATTTTTCGCACTAAACTTCACAGTTACCTTCTTAAGGCTATTATAGAGATTCGCTGAAAATTTTATCAAAATCGGTTTAGCGGTTTCGGCGTCCATAATAGATAAATAAACATACACACAGGCAAACATACATATGTGGATAAGAAAATTGTTTGACAATTAAGTAGCAGCGAAAAGGCTCGTTCACCCAACATTATCTTTACAGCATTATGATGTAAAGGTCAGTGGTATTCTAGTGGCAATACTCCGCTGTTTACACTTTTAGATAGTCCACTGTGATCGCACCACTGCAACCATCTTGCCTTCTAATTAAAATGAACAAGTGGATGACCTAAAGTAGAACCGGGATCAGGTATGAAGTTAATAGGTAGGTGGCCTTTTCACTAGCAAGATCTTGAGCATAGCACAGGTGCTATTAGCCCTATTACACACAAGAGTCAGTTAGGACACCTGTCAGTCTTTATACGTGTATATGTATACCACAGTAGTATCGTAGTGCAACATATGATCTATCTATGTCATATCCAATTAGTTTTAAGTTCGAGCTTGTGACTTATTTAGAACTAGCTGTGATTGAGTGTTCCGATATCCAAACCCAAAACATATTATTTTACACCTCTGAAATGTCTTAAAGAAGTAATTCTGTACTTTTGCTAGGTGATTGTGTACTTAACATAGATTTACAGTTACAATTGATTATTAGAAGATACATATGATAATATTAGCTTAGTGCAATGGTACTTATTTATTCAGTTAGTGTGTAGAACTAAGAACGTTATATTATGTCCTCTTTCAGAGCCTGAATCAAGGAGAAGCCTTTTACTGGTCATACACACATATTCGAGTACTCTCTACTTAATCTCCACATTTCCAACAACATGAAAAAAAGGAAAGAAAGAAGAAAATAAATCAAAACGTGTGATACCATTGACATATGTCATGTGACATCTCAGCTAAGGGGGCACAGCATTTGGAGCGCCTGAACAAGAGCACACTTGTCGACATCAACGATACTGTTTGTTAAGCACAATGATACGAGTGCTGACCATTGAAGACCAGCACTGCAGCAGCAGACACGTAGACTAATCGTACATATTAGTATTTACGTATATGCAAGGCTGTGTTTGGGTGTGTTGCAAGCCAAGTTAAAAACAAAGACATAAGCCGGGTCGACCTATAGACCGAACGACAAACAGAACAATTTGATTTGAGCTTTTGACCCGTGCTGCAAAAAT
Organism: Cacoxenus indagator; assembly: GCA_035041755.1. Classification (NCBI taxonomy): domain Eukaryota; kingdom Metazoa; phylum Arthropoda; class Insecta; order Diptera; family Drosophilidae; genus Cacoxenus; species Cacoxenus indagator. Next base: position 97,227 of record JAWNKX010000225.1, on the reverse strand, counting down.
GTCAATTACACTTGTTCCGTTTGGCAGCTCGTTGCAAAAATTTCAAATTTCAAATTTCATTTTGTGGCAAATGTTCGCTTCACTCTATTGAACGACTTAAAATGACATTTGTTGAGTGTCTACATTGCGTGGTACGTGCAGGCACGCCTGCCGCCCCACTCATACTTACAAATACTAAAGACATACCGAAGTCCTTACACACAGTAAATATACAACTGTCTATTCTCGCTGTACATCTGTTTGATTGTCTGTCTGTTAGCCTGCCTGTCCACATATCTGTGCAGCTGCATGGCTTAGTTTTGCAACATTTTCTTCAGCAACTTTCGGGACAAGCACGCATACAATTTATGAGCACTCTTCTCGACATTTCGAAAGAAGAGCGAAACGTTCTGATTTTGTAAACTTGGAATACTTCTTTTTTTTGAAATGTTCGGTGTTCATCTTAATAAAACGTATTTTATGAAAGAAAATAAAATTGACTCAAACCTTTCTTCGTATAAAAAATTGAATACTAGTTTTTACTTAAAAAAGAATTAAATAAATAAAATAAAAAAATATAAAAAAAAATTAAATTAATAATCGCTCTGATGAAGTCCTCAACTCAAAGATCGAAAGAAGGCGGAAAGAAACTATTCCTTCGGTTGTAATACTTTTTCGAAAAAACAAGAAGCTACAAGAAGCATTTTTCATTTCATGTCTATTGCTCTTAATGCTGTCTTGATGATCATATAGCTTTGACCCTTACGTCAATGAAGTAAAATTTACAAAATACGCCTTCATCTTAAATTGCCCATGTACATTATCCATACTGCCCCACTCTACTGAAAGTAGAATTTTCAAAATTTTTTTGAACACACTTTCAATTTATTATTATTAATCATTAGTAATGCGCCTAAAATGTCGAAAGTCTTTGTGTCTTGATTATGTTTATTGAAATATTGACGGTTTCCAATATTGGTTCATAGTACTCTAGCGAAGAAAGTATTTTATTTCAAATAAGAAATAATTATATTGGGTTCTACAATTTGAAGGTGCTTAAGTTGGCTAAATATACGTTGTTCTAGAAGACGGTAGTGGGACCTTTAAAATGAACCAGTTCAGTAGGTTATTAGTACAAATATTGGGATTTATTATAAACGGGTCATTAGACCACAAATAATTAAGGAGATGACGACTCTATAGAGTATTGTTTATCAGGTGATAAATTAAGAACACGTGTCTGGCATAATTAGTTAATTTGTGTAATGCATCATATTCTTTAAATTGTTGATATTCATCTTGTCTTGACTGATGACTAGGGGCAGTACAATATGGTGACGATTATTTGAGGATAAGGATAATTTGTAAATTAAACGATATTTCATAAGGGAAAATATTACGCTTCAATCCTGGAGAGCGTTCAAGGAAGACATGAAAGTAGACGTTAAAAAGTACAAATGGACTTTGATCAGTATGGATAACCCACCCTACAGCCTAAAGCTGCCCAAAACAACTATTATCTATACACAAAAATTAAAAGAGTACTTCGCGAGAAGCCGCTTGGTTTGTCTGAAACTCCTTGCTGTACAGATACCTTACGATGCTGATGGTAATGGAGATAATCAACTCATACAGCAGCCGCTACAGAGAGAAACTTCTGAAGCATCCCAATCCGTTGGCGCCCACCCTCAGCCGCTGACCGACAAGGCTTTGAAAGAAAAGGCTACACCCGTACGATCTAGAGGGAGAAGGTTGCAACAGTCTATATACAAGGGTCATTATCGTATTTTTTAATCATACAAATGTGTTATGCAGTTCACTGCATTTAATATTTATCCGTAAGTATCATTTCAATAAATAAATAAAGAAATAAATAATAAATTTACCATGTTATTTCCCCATTTATTTACTTCATAAAAAGGTAGATGTGTGCTTGATTGACGAAATTTGGCTTAGCTCTATCCACTTTTATTTCAAGAAAATAATTTATTGCACTATCTCTAGTGAGGATCTGTGCTACTTAGGCTAATTCCTTAAATTAGCTTTGGATTGCACCGTGCTCTTAGTCTTAGTTAGTTGTAGTCTTATTTTAGTTTTAGGTTACTTTATATGTAAGGTTCTTTTCTCCACATATTTTGAATACATCTCTAAAACTTTAACCTTGTTAATTACATATCTTAGTAGTGAAATACAAATGTCTATATAGATGTAAAATTAATTTATTACCAAATCACGTGTTAAAATAAAAAAATTAAATTAAAAATTAAATTAAATAGTAATAAAAAAGACCAAAAATATTTTAATAATAATTAAGTGTCGATTTTGTTACAAGAACATACTCTCCTTTGGAGTGAATACCTTCGCAATTACATTGAATTATATAACCCAGATTGATTGGAAAATAAGAAGTTTTAGACCAAATACCTTTAGTTTCGTTTGACCAAATGAAAGCAGTTTAGTTGATTTCTTTGAACTTCTTGAAGTGGTCAATTGCAATTTCGAGAAATATTGTCACGCTTCGATAATTTCCAACTGTTCCGAAGGAATTCGTAGCCATTTCTGCACACAAAACGCACACAAACACCGACACCAGGCTGCGGCCAACACATATGCACACCTGCTCATGAAATCATTTGTCCTATTGCTGCGGTCTGCTAGTTTGTGCTAATGCTGCGCCCCCTCAAATGCACTCATGTCTCGATTGGAATCTCAATTTATTTTATTGAATGCAGCGGTGCATATAAAATTTATTTACCGTTTCCTATTTCTCAGTTGTTTTCACTTCTAGTCAGGTTGGCATACGCTCTGCTTTTGAGGCTACATCGGAATTATTTTACGTCATGGCAATTCCTGCTGTTACTTGCATAGTTACGAGCTGGGAAGAACATTGTATTACTTGTTATTGCATTCGAAATAAATTAACCATTTGCGGCAATTATTATTATTGGCTTGCATTCTTGGTTGCTATGATTTCTTCTACAACTCGAAATTGCATTGCTACCGTTGACATCGGTATCCCTTGCCTTCACTTGCGTATTTTCAGCTGATGTTGAGAAAATCTCATTCAGGAAAGTCGAGCCAATTAAATAATTTTTCTTATTCTTAGTAATGATGTATTTCATTAAACCATACGGAAGAATCTTGATTTAAAAGATTTCAAAGTGGAACGGCAACTGCTCTAAGTACGCAGAATATACTTGGAACGCTCGATTCTCACAAAGCAATTTCAATGCAAAACATACCACGCTATTGAAATCAATTAAAAGTTGCCTACGAACTATCAAATGAGTGTCCTGTTTTTAAGTTCTGAGCTGTGGGAATTCAGTACATTCATTAATCAAAACTGTATGGCGAAAATGTAAAAAAAAAATATAATGAAAAAATCTCCTAGTTATATATTAGCTGATGGCCAAAAAGTCTATTTCAACAATGCACATTGTAGTATATCAACAAAAACAAACTTCTTATAGTTTTTTAACAATTTGTCTAACTTCAAGAATTTCTTGTCTATTGGTCTATTAATGGCGAAAAATGTCAGTGCAACAGACAAAAAGTTCTACGTTGGGGTTTCTTTTTTGGTTGGATTTTGGAGTGCAGCAAGAAAACCTAAAATGGTGCGAACATTTCTTTTGCACTTTGTATATTTGGTATTGTTTTATAATGTCCTTCGGCGCTTCAATATTAAAAGATTTTTAACTTTAAAAATCTTTAAAAATTTTATTTATTAAAAATAATTCGAAATTTTTGTTATAAGGTTTTAACACTTTTAACACTTTAAAACACTTTACTAACCTTAAAAGAACAAGTGGTCAGCTAGAATTGCTGATTCAAAGTGTATTATTAAGAAGATATGTGTGCCTATGTACCTGTCATTTGTCATAAGCAATATATTCTTGAAAATTATACTTTAGAAGACTATTTCATAATATCATACCTGGGTCTAATTAACAAATTAAATTATACAGTACAAATTAAAAAATAATTATTATCATTGTTCCATTCCATAAGCCACCTGTTATTAAAATAATTAAAAATGCGGGTTTAAAATTTAAACAGCATTTTTAATTAATATAAAGAACCAATTATCCTTAATTTTTCGCATTTGTTGAGAAAACGCAATTGTAATTTATTATATTAGATTATATGATAAATTTTTCTGGTGAAAAATCTTTCATTAAGCTTACTTTAAATCTATTAATCTGGGTAAAGTACATTTTTCTTCTTTGAAATTAATATAGCATTATACCTTACAGAACTGACGTAGTATTCGCAAATTGCTTATATGTACATATATTCTATCTTCTGTTTACCTTTTCTCATTAATCTATGAACCATGTAACCTATAACTCAGCAAAAAATCGTTACTAACTCCCACATTGTAACTGGTATGTCCCTATAAGCGATGTAATTGAAAGTGATACATTTTTTGTAATTAGCATAGGAAACTAAACAAGACTTTATAGCATCGCCATCGTAAGATTTATGTCACTATTAGAATTTTCATTGTAAGTGATTTCGACCATAGTTATCTTTACTACCCCCAGATCTTGACTTTTGTACAAACTAAAAAGTATAAAGTGAATAGCAACCATATTTCTCGGCTACGAATTATTATTACGAATTAGACATGTTAATAGGAATATTACTTAAATTTTTTAAATATCTCAACCGATTAAAAACAGAGAGGATTGTAGTCGCATTATGCTTTCTACCTCTTGAAAACTAGACCATATGAAAGAAAAACCAGACGTCATGAGGGTTTTTCAATAAATCCTTAGAAACTGAGGTCGATGAAGATCATAGTTCATCTGTTCCTGTCTCCTGGTTTCCACGTTTGATCTAAGTAAAAAATTATTATGCGGTCTAATGTTTTTGGACAGCTATAAACTTTAACTATTTACAACTATTTAAAAATGTCTCACTTAAATGTTCTTTACTTATTAATATAAAGTTATTCTGGATTAGTTGTGTAAAATATTAGACATCTATGACATATGTAGGTTGTTGTTGACAGTAGGAGAAATGCTATAAATTTCTTTATTTTTATGAATGTCACTCCAGAGGTCGTTCAGTAGACTATCCAAGAAAATGTATGTGGGATTAATCTGGTTTTTATTTAAGTAAACTAATTAAATTTAATAATTGTAACCATCGTATATCTCGAATGTCGTCGTCCTCGATGATCGTCGTCACTGCTTTCGCCGGCGTTGCTCTTCGCCGTCGCTGTTGTGCCTTCCCTTGGCACCGTCGTCATCATTGTTGTGCGTTCTCTTAGCATCGTCGTTGTTGTTGTTGTTGTTGTTGTTGTTGTTGTTGTCGTCGCTGCTGCTGGCTTATGTAGGGAAGGCTGTGCTTATTTATCACCCACATTTATCAAAGGCGCATCAACTTGAAGAATCTTATTCATTACAATATCCAAAGGCCTACTCTACCGGATTATTGATTCATTGGCACATTAAAAGGATAACAGTTAACTAGCACATACAGGAGACCTTTTGTTCTAGTCACTTAATGTTAGCCAGAAGTTTCCTGATTTAATTTCATTTAAGACTAGCATTCGGAGTTTAAAACATTCTCCTAAAATATACAAACGCCGGTATTATTTAATCTTTATCACCGCAAAAAAGTATCTCTTGCAAAATTTATTACCGTAAAGTGCAAGTAAGTCATCATAGTGGCATTTGCACTTGTTTCTTTCCTAACTGCTCTCATGATAGCTCTCTTCTACTCCACGTTCGCGTTTTTCACATTTTTTGCCAACACGAGCGACAGAGCATTGCCAGAGGCAAAACGAAAAATGGTAAACTGAAAATGTGCCACAAACAAAAAGCAACAACAGAATTAAGAGTGTCCTCAGGTCCAGAAGGTTGGCACCTGCAGCGCTGATTCTTGCACTATGCACTCGGGTGAAAAAATCAACAACAAAACTCGGAAAAAATGAAAAATGGCAGCAAGGAGGTTGCTTGGCGAACGCTCAGTTTCAGTAGCTTAAAACTTTGTTGTTAATTGTTTTGAGAGCATAGCACGTGCAAAAGTTCAAGTGAAGTCTGAGTCATGTCGCACATAATAATTACACATGAAATTACAGAGAGCGTATTGAAGTTACTAGTTAACGTGGCTCACTGTGGCTGAGTGGAGACTCGATTTATTTAATTACGACGCCTGACTCTTAGCGCCTGAAATTATGCAAAGTAAATAACTTAGTAAAGTAATCTGACATCCGCACATCAGAGCAAATCTTCGCGATGTGACCTAAGCAAACACACATTGCACGCACGCAGCGAGGCACAGATTGGTTTCCCATTCATTCATCTGTCTGTATGGGTGTCCGTTAAACCGTCTGTGAGATAAATTAAATTACACAAAGCAGCTTTTCTTTGAATAACGCCGAAATTCAAAGAGAGACGCACAAAGCAAAAGAAGTCTTGCTCTGTAATTCAAATAAAACAATGTAATTCGGCTAGCGGCAAACGCAAAACCCACAAAGACACTACTCCACGCACAAGCCCATAGACACTCATACATACACCCAGCCATACATAAATAGGCAGTTTGGGTCACAAATGGAAAGCCAAATGGAAGTCAGCGGTAAATGTGGTTAAACCAATGTAATTCAGCCTCACACTTAGATTATTTAACAGTCAAGACAAAATGTTCGTTCATATCGTATTTTCATGCATTCGACGAATATTTCATGCTACTAAAGCTCTAAATGACAAGAATTTATTATGAATAGAGCAATATTCATAGCACATACTTCCGAAAACAAACCTGCAATGCAATGGTCCTAAGAAGTGTCTACGTGGTGGACTTCTGAGGCTTCACTTACAAAACAATACGGGTAATAATAAAATATAAAGATTTTTTGCAATGATTAGGGGTCTATTCTATATGGTTTATTTTTAATACATATTCCAATAACCTATAAAATGCAACGGAACATACTAATATTTTGACGACAATACTAAAAATAAAAGAAAGATTTGAGTTACGAGTTAACTATTTAATAAGTCTCTAGAATATATCGCTCTATCTTCATTAAAAAAAGAACCTTCACAATATTCAGTGCAAGAAACCTTTATTCGACTCTCCCCTATCATTAGTGCAAGTATTATATTGTTAAAGTGAGAGAGTGTCTAGTTTTCCCTAAGATGTGACCGTTCCAATTAGTAGTTCGTGATGAAAGAGTGAAGTAAAGTCAAGTGAAGAATGTGCTATAGTCTGTAATAAATAATAAAATATGGATTACTGAAGCCGTTATTATAAAGAAGAGTTATAACTTTAATTTGAAGGTATGTTTTCTAATATTGAAGGGCGTATGTTCCAGATCATATTATTCACAGGATAAGTCTGAGTTTACAGTCTTGTGACAGTCTTGTCACTACGGAATATAGCTCTGGTGCACCTGATCACTGTTCTAACACAAATTACCCAAATTCCAACTCAATTGTCTCTACTGATTCTGGAACTTCATTACAATGCTTTATTTTGGTAAAAAATACCAGAAAAAATGATTGGTTTACAAAATTTTCATTTTGGGTGTATGCCATTTATGGCGCATTAAATCTATATTAATGTTTTCGGTACTTACGACAACCACTAGAATTAAACACGTAAAATAAGTCAGATTGTCGTGAAGAAACAACAGTAACTGTAAAAAGAAATGCTTTAATTTAGGTTTCAACGAATATGTTATACCCTTTATAGCGAGTTTAGTATGGATGTCAAAGTTGAACGAAAAAATAATATAAATTCGATTCTAGCTTTGGAACATTGATCCCGAGAAAGTAATGAAATACAAGAACTGAACTTAGCCGTCAACTATACCAATTTTTGCGCTTAGCTGTATGTGATTCTTTCTTTTGTGTATAAAGACTGGGAAATGACGGAAGGATGATCAATAATGTTTGCACCTTCTGAATGTAGTTTTCCCACATTCCATATGTTCTTCAGAGCTGTTTTGAAATAGAGAGAGCAATTGTGCGCCAGATTTCTAGTACCACCGTTTAATTCGACTCTGACTTGTATATCAGCTAACGTGTCCTCACTAGAACATTTCATTCCACTGACTTCTGTCAGAAAATTTATCGGAATTTAAGAGCAACAAAAATTATTAGGTATTCTGAAACAATTGTTCGGGTGTCAGAGAAGTTGGATTTCTTTTACCCTAATGATGATGAACTAGGAAATCTTGTGACATACGCAAAAACCTTTAAAATGACTATAATTCTTACGATATAGGTCGCCGTGGCTAAGCCAACGTAACCAATAAGTACTGCGCCAAAATTTAATCACTTAAAGACCTAAACGCAGACCTGGAATTTCGAAATCAAAGTAAGCCTCGGATATGTAACAACTTCGAAAAGCCTTGTGGAGAACGTATGCTCCCAAGAGGAGTGAATAAGGATATAAAAATATATTGCAGAAGAATAGGAAACTTCTATACAACACACAATAATATGGAAAATATATTAATATGTTATTCTTCTTTAAGTCTGCAATTACCTACCATTCCTATAATATAAAATGTCTCTTACTGGGAAACTTAGTTACGGGTAACTGTAAAATTTTTTTGAATTTCACAAAAAAGTTCTGTTAAATTTAGAGATAGGTTGTTCCGAATAACTGATACAAATGTAATTTATAAAAACAATTGCAACTCAACGGGGATTCTCGAGTAACTGTTAGTATAGTTTTTAAGGCATTATAATTATATTACACAAATTCAAATCTTGCAGTTTTTTTAAACGGAATTCTGAGCTTAGTTCTCTAATCTTAATTTAATTTTCTATTGCAGAAAATCAACCAATCACATAGAAATGTCACCAGCCACACATTCAACTAATTGACTCACTCACGTTTTGTGTGTAGGGTATCGATAAGCGTTTGTTTTTTGATGTTGTGTTATTTTTTCCTCTACTGAAAGGCAAATAATCTTGAAAGAACTCTAACGCAGGCAAAGTCAAACAGATGCAGGCGGATAAACATGGACCCGGGAGTAGCATTTACATTCACGGAGATAGTGCTGTATTGAAGTGAAGGGAACGCACAGAGGCATAAACATCAACGTGCAAGCCATGAAAACAAATCCCTTTGCATATTTTGCGAAAATGAGAAAATGCAAAAGTTTTGCTTTTTAGCTGCCTTGGCGGGACAAATGAACAAAACGTTGGGAAATCGTTTCAGAAGAGAAGCAAATTAAAAAGAAACCTCAGGTTGCCCGTATGCACAAGCCGTGGAGAGGGCAAGCAGAGTGGAACTGAGGCCACAACTCAGCAACAACAACAAAACAAATAATAATAAGAACAACATGACAGGCAAAGCTAGTCTCTTAGAGTCGACTTAGGGCTTTGGAACTCCATTTGCTGCTTTCTGCTTTGGTGCGAATTTGGCAAAAGAACAGAAAAAATGAGAAGAACAAGAAGAACTCAACAAAAATACCCATGCGAGAAAGCGATTAAATGTGAAAGTATTTGCCCATTTTCACTTATATAAATGGTGTTGTAGGCGTGGCATGAGTTGGTGGGCCAGAGTTCGTAGGACCTATTGTATTATAATACGTTCCGCTTTGTTGCTGAATCCTTGCAATTTCCGATTGGTTTGTTTGCCTCTGACTTGCGTGGCCATGTGTATTCCTCGTATGTCTGTGCTTGTGTATGTGGCTTTACCATTTGAGTGCGTGGGTGGGTGTGTGCTTATTTGCCTGTGTGCGTAAATGCGTTAATGTGCGTTGTCGTTGTTTACGCTCGAGTCTTGACTTATTTGTCAGGTACTTGTTAAGTTAATAGGAGGCTCATTTAATGCGTTCGAGTGCAAATCTGTGTCAACATATTATATTAGCCTGATAGGATTCAGGCTCATAAATTGATTTAAGATGTGCTCGAGCACATTGCCTGAAGTGGTTTAGACTTAAGTCTTCCGTGTTATTAATTGATCATCTTAACGGGATTTCTCACCAGACTTTTTTCTTTGTTTTAATGCGATTTAATTGTGCTAAAAATTGTTTTAGTGCAGAACAAGTTATGGTTCTCCTTATTACTAGGGCAGACTGTAGGTTTTACTACCTATAGTAATAGTATATACCTGGTAGTAATAATGTGGCTCACTGATCCAGATCTAGATCTGGAGAAAATAGTACTTGAAACTTTGGAACCAGAGTCGCTACAATTGCAACTGGCCACCTTATTTAGATGTACTAGTACGCCCTCAAGAGAGAAATTCAAAAGCTGTCAAAATAACAAACTTTTCTTGTAGTCCAGTAGAAATTAGTCACCAAAATAGCAAGGGTAATGAGACTGCCAATGGGTGTCTAGTCAACGAAGAACGGTTTAATTCTGGAGGTATAATAAAGGATTTGGAAATTAATTGACTGAGAAAAAATAATTAATATAAAATAATAATAATATAAATAATATAATAAAATATAATATAATATAATATAATATAATATAATATAATATAATATAATATAATATAATATAATATAATATAATATAATATAATATAATATAATATAATATAATATAATATAATATAATATAATATAATATAATATAATATAATATAATATAAATAAATAAATAAATAAATAAATAAAATTTTAACTGCTCCTATTTAAGGATAATAATTAGCGGCAATTAGTGGCTGAGATATCGCCTCTTTTAAGTGGCGCTCCAGTAAACGCGGTATACAGAGCTTTCAATTATATTTAAATATTCTAATAAAATAATGTGAAAAAAATTCTCGTCACTTTTTATGATTAAAGTTATACGACAAAACATTTCCTTTCTTAAGTATAAGGCACATGCAATTTTTTTGTAGTTGTCTTAATCAGCTGGTCAAGATCATCTGGCTCCCTTATGTGAATAAGTCACGGCCTAGTATTGCGTGTTCATTATTATTTGTCGTACTAGTATTGATAGTAATAGTAGGCGTAGTAGTAATAATACCTATATTATTAAGGCCATACCGGGCTCATAATGCCCTAAATGCGTTTTGTATTAGTATCGAATAATCGGCAATTTTGTACAAATAAAAAACATTATTAGAAAAAAAAAGTAGTTATAGTAGTTATTGGAGGTGGTAGAGGTGAACTACAGTCTAAATATTATTAAGGGCCAACGGTCAGCTTTTAATCTGTTGCAGATTCTGTACTTGCTCTTAATATTATATTGTTTAAGTGTTTATGCCTAAAATTGATGTATTCATTTTGTACTTTTCATGACCCCATAATCTTAAAAGGAAAAGTCGATTTCTCCAGGCTATTTATTGGGACTGTATAAGTGGTACCAAAAGGAAAAAAAACAAAAAAATAAGAACATAAATTCACACAAAGTTTCATCTTACCATCGTTAGGTGGTTCGAGTATGGTTTGATCAGAATCGATTACACTCGAAACTATTGTAGCACAACCACTAGAACCATTAAACGATAACTAACATGCCACTAATAGGCCTTCAACATTAGCTACCCACAGGTACACATCTGCTGAATAAATGTTTCATCGAATATTAAACGCAAATAGCTCAATTACACAGATAAACTGACAAAGGGACAAATGTTGGCTATTGATTTTTTTAGATGACTATCACTTTTAACTTAAGATAACCAAAATAGTTTAAAGAATATACTCCCTGCCATCCAATAATCGCAACGACTTGGCCATCAAATAGGACTCACGGAAAACCCGCAAACAGCAGGTAATGCAAGCTATCGGTGCAGTTACATTACTTGTTTGTCTTTGAAATATAATAGTTTCAACAGATTCAACGAATTTTAGTATGAAATTTCTAATCCGAAGATGTGGAAACGAAAAGAAAATAAGTAATGACAACTATATACACTGTAGATCCAAAATGTAATATATAATACCCAACTAAGCCGCTTCACCTAGTGCTATAGTTCGTTTTTCTCATGACCAAACTTCGAGTAAGGCAACACAAAAATATATTATGAATTTTGCACATACATTTTTAATAGGTCCATTGTCCATAGGTTACATTGTTTCTTATTTTTCTTTGTACTTTTTAATTTACTGTTATTATTTTTTTAATGTTGTTAATCTTGTTCTTATTTAAGGTACCAAAATAAGAAATAAACCACATGAAGCCAAATCTGGTGAATACGGTGATTGATTAGTGGTGGTTTCTGCCCTTAAATTCGTTTACAATTAAGCTCTATAAAGTGACACATTATAATTGTTCTTACATCACCTAGTCTGGTTCTGACGGATTTTCAAACACTTCAATACTGCGAAACAGTTAATCTCATTGACAATTGGTTTCTTTCGAACAAAGCAGTGCTATATATTTTCATAAATAGTACAAAAATAATGCTGTCGATTTTATATTCAATAAATTAATAAAAAATCGCATGTTTTCAACAATGCACTCATGCATATCAAAGTACAATAGTATCAAATTATTGATGCCAATCAAAAGAAGAACCTGTTAATAGATTCGTAGTTCGTGTGAATAAAAAAATAACGAAAATGCGCAACACAAAATGGGTATATCATAAACTCGCTTAATAAAGCAGATTTAAAATACGACAAAAAAGTAATAATAAATAAATAAATAAAATGAAAATATGAAGGCAAAATAAATAGGGGCATTCAAACAAAGTGAGGCGATTAATAAAAAACAGAAGTAGTAAAAGAAGGAAAAAATATTTGTCATTTATGAAAATTTTGTAGTCCAGAGACTACAGCTTAATTAAAATAAAAATATTGTGTTCAAAAACATATAAAACTGACTAATAAACACATTGTACAATACACCGTGTGGAAACCCCGAATTTTCACACACAAACAGACGACCATCAATTTTCTGAAGCAAAAAGTAACGGCCAGTGTTGAACAGAGACAAAATATTCCCACAAAAACCACGGCACGTTTTCAGACACAAAAAAAGTGTTAATTTAAATTGCGAAACGTGCTGCGAATAAAAATCTCGCCCTTCTTGTCACAACGTACCTTCCCTATTGTCCGCACACATCATGCAACACCGCAGCGCGACGCTATTCCATTTGCTGCTTTGGACGACGCACGCAAGCACGCACGCACCACTGCGCACAATTTTATGCACGTCCAGAGTGTAAAACACCTAAACGCCGCTGAGGAGCCAACTGCACCCCAACCTCAACGCGGTGGAACACCACACTCCTCTCACCAATATTTGCTACACTTCCGGCTGATTCCGCTAACAGCAACGACGTTAACGTCAATGATAATGACGACGTTTTTGTTGTTGATGACGAAGACAGCGCCATTTTCGTAACTGCCTCACTTCCGGCACCAGTTGCCCGTTCCCAGTTCCAGCGCTATGTGCCAATGCTACTTCCGAAAAAAAGTATCTGCCAATGCTTACGCCTTGTTGCAATCGATTAGTTTTTATTTCGTGCACAAGTTTCCGTTTTTTACTATGGCTGTCCATTTTACTCTGATTGCAGCTTTCAGCGGATTAGCATGGCGCCCACTTATGCTGCTGCCCCTGTAGAGGTGAACTTGAGTGGCTTTCTTGATTTAGTTCACACGGGAATTAATACATTTTGGATGCCGCTATGAATGAATATGTCTATATAATAGGCTTTTGTTACATTTTTATAGCATAAAAAACGCTTTGGCGTTGGTCCATTTCTTCTCTGTTCCATTATTTTTAAAATTTGGAAATTGCATAGTAAAAAATATTATTAGTTCGTCTAAGTTCGTTAAGTTTGTCTAAGCTCCATGGCTTGTTGATTATAATTTAAACTTTCGACTTCAAGCAGCCCCAAAGGAAAAAGTTCGGCGATGCTAAATCAGGTCAACGCGAAGGCCAGTCAAAATCTCCATTTTATGATATCACGCGACCGGGAAACAATGGCTTCAATAGATCGTGTGAGTTGATGCGCGGTCTTGTTGAAACCAAAAATGCTCCATACCATTTTCATAAAGAATAGGCATAAAAATTTCGGTAATCATAGAACAAAAACGATCCTGGCGTAGAACCGATAACTGTGTTCGTTTACGGCACACTATTCACTGTTTTCATTCCGTCCACGCACGTTGAATTTTTATAACTGAGAACTTATTTTGAACCTACAACTGAACAATCTCAGCCAACAAAAATTTTGTAAGATCTGTGCTAAAAACACGTGCTGTTATTTGTTAATCAGGTGTTTCTTTTCAAAGTTATAATATCGCCCGCCCTTTATTTAACATGCGTACACAAAGTAGTCACCGAGTTATCATTCAATGATTCTAGAATGTTCTGAATTGTTTCAAAGTCAATTCAGTCTTTTCAATTTTGTTATTCAACTTGTACACATAAGTAACTAAAGCTGTAACCTTTTCTACCGTTTCCAGTTTTTCCCTTATTTCCCAGTATGAAAAACAGTAACAGTGCAAACAAAATGTTTTCTACCATCATACGCACAGCACTCAGTAAGCAACGTAGTCATAGATATTGAGTACAACAAACATAAGAATAACATGCAGAAATAAATAGAAGAGCAACTACAGGTGTGGCCTAATTACGTTCTACTGAAAATGAAGAACATTGGATCAACGTAACCGAACGAAACAAGCCCGTCAAACATTCCTTGACAGCTAAATAACGTCTGTGTACTTTTAATTAGCGATCACCGATGCTTTAATTTTTAGTTAGTGTTCATTGCGTAAGTCAAACGCTGTGTTAGTAAGGCAGCGTGGTTTCTTTTGGCGCATTTAAACTTATTCCTATCTTACTTTCGCATTACGTTTGTCCGGCAGCAGCTTGATTCTTAATCTAGCTTAGTCACCAGATTTATATAATATGTTCCTCAGTCATTTACCGTGGCGGTTGCCTGGTGGTTCCTCTGTAGCGGGGTGGAAGTGCACTATGGGTGCTGGCTTCATAGTTCGATATCCACTGGAGGCAGGTCATGATCATGCTCTCAATACCTTCAATATCCGGTAAATGGTGTTGCTCCTTGTCGACGGCAGATGGCACTACCATTATCAAGGAGTGGTAGAGGCAGGGACGCATTCGCAAAGAAAAAAGAATAAATAAGTCTATAAATAAAACAAAGTAGGAAAAGGCGTTTATTTTCCTCTGTTGACCATAATTTTCAACTGAACTAGTTGCTTCTTTTTTTTTAAATTTAAATAATTACTGTACCAACTGGATGGGCAGAAAAAATTCCAAAAATATTCAAAAACATTCAAAAGCATTTAAAAAAAGGGAATTGGTACGTTGAAGTTTATGTATGAGGAAATATTTAATTACGTTTCTGCTTATAAAGAAGTACACCAATTCTCTTTTTACACGATAGATACGTTCCTAAAAAAATTGTGAAAAGTAAGAGTGGCTAAATTTTTATATATTTTTTTAAATTTATTTGTTATTATCAACACACTGTGCGAAAAAAGCACAACGACATAAGCCCGAATTTTGACAGACGAAAATTCGACAGAGATAGAATTGCAAAGGGAAAAGTGAGGTGAATAATAATATTTTCCCAGAGAAAAAAGAGGAAATACAGTTATTTAAAAATAATAACTACTGTATAGAGAGCAAGAAGGAAACAGAAAAGGACTAAAATAGCAAAAACTATTTTAAAGGGAGAGCAAAGCAGGAAAATAAACGAGATTGAACTCAATACACAGGAAAGGCAAATTTAAGCGTTGTACTTGCCAAAAATAATTAAACATTGATAAGTACAAAATTTATACGGGTGAAATGAGCCATACACCATATTTTTTTTCATATTGTAGTAATGAAACACGTCAGTTCGGTTTGACTAAATTAAGAGTCACTTAATTTTTTTCGTGCTTAGACATTATAATTCATTACATATATTATATAAAAATAAACTATAAAGAGAGAAATTGTAAAAAGAGAATTTTTTGCTTTTCAACTCATGTTAAATCAAATTAGGGAATTAGGTGTACTCGCCCTAAATGTTATTGTCTGTCATTATTGTTGGCTAACTTTTTATTTTTTTGCCTTACAAAGTGTTTCAAATAATAAATAAATAAGAGGCTCGTCGAGACGCTATGCTGCCTAGAGCAGCAAACAAGGAAATAAATATATCCTGGTGATATATCTGTATTTTTCGTAAAGTGTTCTCAAGTGGCGCACCAGATGATGCTGTACCTTGTCTACAATAATATAGAACTTATATTCTTAGTACTACATCGCTCAACTTATCCTAGACTGATTTATTAGTTGTCTAATTGCCTTAGATAGAAGATGCATATGTTCAAACTGGAATGAACAAAAATAAATGAAAAAATATTTTAAAAAATTGCCAAAAATCACTTCATTTCCAGTACTTGTAGCTTATGAAATAAAATCCCTCAATAAGAAAAGAATATTTGATTTTATATATTCCTTTATAATTGCAACTGTAAACTTCTACATTCATTTGGCAGTAGCGTTACACCAGTTTGGCGAATAAGTTTGTACACACAAAACACATAACACATAAAAATACATGGAATTGGAATTTTGAAATCAAATTTTGTTTTAAACCAGAATCATTGAAAATGGCATTGCGATCACATGCAAGTTCATGTAGAGCAGCCAGCAAATTTGTGAGTAGGTAAAAGTTGTTGAACACGGTCGTAAAATGCCTGCATAAATTCGAACAAATGGACCCATAAAACTTTTATGATTTTATCAATCGAAAATAGGCAAAACAGAATCGCAATAACGGATTTGATTGATTTATGCTACACTCTGATTTCTCGGCCTTTTTCCATATAACAAAAAAAAAATATTTATATAAACAAAACCAAGCCTTGGGTTGAAAAAAATTTGTTGAATTTTTACTGCTCTACTGCAATCAAATATTTTTGAAAAATAAAATAACTAACGGCACATTTGCATAGCCGCACGAACCGAACATATTTCTGATTTAAAACCCTCAAGTGAATCGAAAGTGCACATTTTGCAGTAAATTGTTCGATGCCCAAGCACTTCGGTTGAGCGAAAGAAGTGCTGTGGAGCGAGGGGCTCGTTTAATTACTATCGAAATGCAGGTGTAATTTCGTTGAAATGAAGCAGAAGGGACAGACGTTGAAATGTGTATATGCCTCGGGTAACTGTTTGGGAGGATGTGTATTAGCGTGCTGTCGCTCTCGTAATTTTTTATATATTTTTGGTTATTTTTGCTGTTGTTTTCGCTCATCCAATGCATTTTCGTTAAGCCGCTGCCTGCATTCATTGAATAATTTCTTCGTATTTATTCTCATAATATATATTTTATCACTTACTGGCAACTCATGCATAAATGCCTTCATTTACATACGCACATATTGACACAGATGCACATACGCACAGCACAGCGTATTACGTATCTCATAACGTAACTTGTGGTAGTTGCCTCTCTGCATCATAAAATTACGCCAAAAATCGAAGTCGCACTGGTCTTGCCGTTGCCCACGCACATCTACGGTTCTTTCTCTTTAATTTTTTCGATGGCAAATTATTTAACACTCCATGTAATTGTTCAAATACGCCCAGAAAAAAGATTCTTAAAAAAGAAAAGGTAGCTCACGCAGCATTTTAACAATGAAGTCAACAGCACCAGAAAAAACGGCTATGCGTGGTATATAAATCGATTAAAATTCTATAACCCATACATGTTAAAATTGTAATGTATTTTTTTTCCTAATGTATGAAAAGAATAAATTAACAGAAACAATTCAGTTCAGCCCCTTTATTCAGTTGTTTCATTCAGTATTTACTTCTCTGTAATGGAAGGTTTTTTAGGATTCCAAAAGTACAAAATAGTTATTGATAGCCACAGTTACTAAATAGGACCAACTTTGCAGCCAAATGCACTAAATGAGTTTACATATTTATTTGCTCTCCTAGCTCTTCTTTCCACTTATATGATCATGAATCAGTTTAGTTTGTCCTTTATGTCAGTGAACTCCCGATAACTTGAACCTGTTCATGTCGAAATCCTCAGTAAGTCGAATAAACTGACATTTCCTTGCGCTGTAGCCCGAAATTCACGGTATGTTAAATTTATTAGCCTTGAACAAAATGTCAAAATGATGTATGTAGTACATAATAATATACTATGTTTGTTTATGGTAGGGCTCAATGCTAAAAATGAGTTTAAATATACTGATGCTGCAGATATTAAACAACTAATATCAAATCAATTAACGCACTAAGCTACGTTGAAAGATGTAATAGTATCGATGATCACACATTGAGTGAACTTGAAAAAATTATTGATTAAAAAAAACCTATAATATAGTCTACTAGCAGGGACCCGTTGCGTTGCTGCCTTCGCGTACTCAGTTTCGGCTTTGTTCAAGTCGAGATTCTCGTTGTTCTTCTGTTTCAAGTGCTCTACTTTTTCGCGTTGCTTCGGCTGTTTTTCTTCCAAATGATGCTTTTTTTGGTGGCATTTGTACATTTCACTTTTTTGACTTTTTTCATTCGAATATTTGAACACCTTGACATTATACAGTTTGAGCAGCACTTCCAGGCAAACTCAATTCTCAGATGCTGCTTTGTTTTTATATTTTATTTGTATCTGTACAATTTGAGAAGAATCTGTTAACAGAGTTGGTCTTAATATTTAGCGAGTTCGTGGATTTTTTTCAAACCAAACTTCACAGTTACTTTCTTAAGACTATTATAGGGATTCCTCGAAAATCTCATAAAAATCCTTCCAGCGGTGTCATAATCGGTCCATAACGGATAAATAAACATATATACAGCCAAACAAACATACATCGAATTTTATATATATAGATATAAAAATCACATGAAAATTAAGTTAATATGACTGATCACACATCCGTGATTCGAAATCGGCTCTTCAAGGCGTGCGTTTGGCCGGTGTTATCCTGAAGGTTGATTACTAGGTGGTGGACAAGGTGCTCCAATAAAATGGAATTTCTGTTGCTGTGCTTGACGATTTCTTCTTTTATTCTTGAATGGATAACAGAGTTTCGGACATATGACTCAACAACAACTCAATAAATATTATTAGAAATTCCGCCTTCCTAATCCGAAATTTTAGCAATGAAATCCTTTGTATTTCGGAATTCTTGTTAAGTCATCAACTCTTTAAATTTTTGACATTTTCTTGATCTTCGAGTTATCGGGATTTTACTGTACTACCTAATCGATAATCCTGTTTCACCGAGAGGAATTAGAACTATTAATTAGAACTATATTTCAAACTATTAACTGTATTCTGAAGGCTCCTATGCTCCTTGCTATTCTCGTATATATAATAAAATCCACTCAACAAAGTCGTACACTATATTTTCAATTTGTTCCATCCATATCGTCATTTCTCTGACACAGGTTTAATTGGCTTGGTTAACATTAAAAAATTATTCTGGCACTTACCCCAGCCACTGTACCTGCCAACTTCTGAAGTCTGTTTATTCCCTTATTATTGTCGCTCGAAGGACTTTTCTCTAAATAGCTAGCACATCTTTTTAATCTCTTATGAACAGTATACATTTTTCGTGAACAAGAAATTTATATATTGGGGTTCTTTATACTCTTCACGACTTAAGCGTAAACTTTATCATAAGGTATCTAACACAGTGACACGAACATAGGAGATATTTTTGAGCTACCTACAGTTTCTGGAATCGGCCGTTTGCTGGGAGGGGTACCCATATATACCTAAATTTATTTTCAGCATTTTGAAAGACTGCATTTCAAATACAAATTCACAAACCACAACCCTGAACCACCTAGGATTACTGGATCAGACTACTGGATATAAATGGATAAATGCTGTATTGCAGTATGCATTGTGACAATTCTCAGCGTACAAGCGGAAACCTTAATGCGTAAGAGCATTTTGTGTTAGAAGACAGTATTGTAGCCAAACATTTTATTCGAGTGATGTATGTAGAGTATTACGACTTTGGTATGCTCGAACCTAACTATTTTGATATATTGTATCTATTTTTAAAAAATATTTATTTATGTATTTTATTTTTATATAACGCTTTTAAATGGGTTATATAATCCATTGATTCTTAAATGGAAGCAAAGAGAAATGCAGAAATACTTCAAAACGCCCGTTTAAAATATACACTTCCGCTGAATAAGCGAACAAAAAGTAAAGGAAGAAAGTAATTGCAAAACTCACGCACATTTACTCGCTTCTGTACACACACTGTTGCGATGTGTGCTTTTATGCTTTACATACGATTATTGACTATATATATATATATATATATATATATGGCTGTGTGTGTGTGTATATGTACTGGGAACTTTTTGCCCGCTTCCGGTATCCTTGCCGCACAGTCGTACACAATAAATTTCATTGTTAAATCGCAGCGCGCCATGACACACATGCTGCATACTTTTGGGCGCTACCGATTTTACACTGATTCGTCGCTTGAACTGATTGCCTCTGTGCAGATTTACGCAACTTGAGGCGCTCGTATAGTTTTAAGGCCCATTTTAAAGCAAACGAAATAAAAACTGCTAAGTGTTCTAAGTTCAAACGAAAATCTACTGGAATTGTACAAAAGAGCAAGGAATTCGAAATAACTGCAAAGTATAATTATAAGTCTAGAAGAACAACAGCACTACAGTCCAAGCAATGAGCTCGTCCAAAAAGGGAAAGACTCAGCCTTTAATTAATACTTGCTTGTGAACATTTTCAAATTACATTTGCACTTGGAAAGCTCACCAAAGAAGAAATGAAAGAAATGGCAGAAGAAAATCTGACGAAAAACAGAATCCACACGAAAGTGAAAACAAACACAATAGAACTAGTCGACTTTGAATGCCCTATCGAAGCCAGTAGCATAAAAGTCGATTAAATTGTTAATTTATAATAAATAAATAAGATTTAAAAAAAAAAAATAAACACTAAATAGCCAATTCAGTAACAGTAAACTTCTTCCATTCCACACTGGTAAAGCTCTGTAAGTTATTACTTTCGAGTGCTTGTGAGAATGTTCTTACATCACACTAGCCTTGGCCCAAAGGCATAGTGACAATCGCTAAGAAAGTTTTGGCTTTATACATTCATACTATGCTTACATCATCATCTATCACAGCCGTGTACCAAATTTTGCCATAGCTAAAAGAAGGAAGTGTTAAGATGTCCCTATATAAGTAACAGGCAATGGCTAAACTGACATTAGAACTGGTACAAGGTATTGATAAATGTTTTAGATTTAACAATATTTAATATAGAATCAAGTAAGTAACTGCTTATTGTGGATGCTAATCAAAAGTAGTACAAATAGCAAATATTTATAAAAGATTTTCTTTTGCTTAAATTACAAGTAAATATAAAGCATTGCATCAAACTGCTTATGCTAACAACACAACCTAAACCCATAGAGTTAGAGTGCAGAGTAGTTAGTATCAAACAAAGCAAGCAACATGGCAAAGAAATAAAATAGTTTTGAGCCAGATTAGTAACAGGCAAACTGCAGACTCTGAAGAAGCTCCTGTATCTGGTGAAACAGGGGCGACGATGAATTAAGGAGGCAAGCTGCAAAGCGAAAGCATAATTATGAGAAATTCTCATTTATTTTCGCGCTGAATTAATTAAAAGTTCACTTATGCACGGAATTTGCATAAAAATGACATTTTAATTGCGCGCTTCACTTTAGCGCTCCTGAAAAATGATGAATCTGAGTCAGGTGCCAAGTCGAACGCACAGCGGAAGTTGGAAGTAGTACGAAGTGCCGCCAACGAAATGCTGCAATTGAAGTGTACTTCAAATAGCAAGTATACTCATATTACACTAGAAAATCGTAATGAAAGAAAAGTTTCGAATATTTGTAGGAAAAGTTCAACAAAAACACAAGAACACAAACACAACAACAACAGTGAATTCCTCTACAAATCAAAGTGTTGAATGGACTTATTAAAATTTTTGTTCTTCCTTTTGACGTAAATACGTCTTTGTTTTTTTATGCAATTATACGGTGCAGCTGCTCAAAAAGTGCGCATAACTGTGAAGTGTGATATATTTTGGTGTTGTAGCTACTTAACTATTAGCTATATCCAAAATTAAATTACACCGATCCTTGGGTAAAGGATCAACAAATTCGTTAGGTTAAGTGATGATTTCATTCGCATCGTGGGCGACGGAGGGTTGGCGCCGCCGTTATAATTTCGTTTTTCAATCAATTTCAATGCGCCAATTGTTGTTGCTGTTCCTTTCCGTTTGACTGCGCTCGTAGTTCTTGTTGCAAAGTCATTGCACTTTCGATTTAGTTGACTTTCGCGATTATTCCTATTAGTCCTATTATTATTTTTTTTGTTAGCCGGGAATGGCGTACGCATTAACACGACAATTTAAATAAATTTCATAAAGTAGTGTGCACAGATTAAAACTGTACTTTGTTGGAAATGTTCCCACATTTTCAAATGTCGCACATATATATACTACCAGGTGTCCCGGCATTGCTCGGCATTTGCGTAGAATAAATATGTAAACAACTTCTTTAATTGCGTTGATCGATTTTTGCTAGGGAAAATATTCAGAATTCGCATCACCGACATGCTGATATAGGTTTTTCTTTAATTGTGCACTCGCTCGCGTTCTTCGTATCTTGTAGTTGCTTTTATATATAGTACATATATAGATGCACATCCATACGAACATTACCTTTCTTTTTTTTTGTATTTAGACATTCCGTTCGCAAACGATATATCAGCGAGTTCAACTGATCGTGATCTTGCCTTGCTGTGCGCTTACGCCGGCCGATATTTTGATTTCGCCAACAAATTTGGAACACACTACATTGATTTTATCGTTATGAGGGCACCAAATATATATCTGATTAATTTTCTTTGTCAGACCTTCGGTTTCCAATTTGACATACTTACATATCAACGAAAAACTGATGAGGCAATGAATATTATGCAACAAAAAATAACAAATTTGGACGGATTTTGTCAAAATTTTCTTTAATACAACCCTTGTCCTGAAAATAACTAACTAAAAATCACAACAAAAAAAATAGACAAATGTTACAGTCGTTCTCACGAAATTCTCCCACATACATTACGACAAACGTTTTATAGATATAGAGATAGATAAAAATAGTTCTCACCAGAATTCAAAAAAAAAAAGAATACATCTACCATTGAGATGGATTTTAATGCCGGACTTTTCAACTCATAAAGAATCTTACCAATAGCACTTGCAGTTTTGTTCTTCACAATTACCGTCCTCCGCCATTTTAGCAATAGAAATATTTAATTTGAAGGCTCAATGCTCCAGACTCAACAATAATAATTAACTAAAATGGATATTTATTGCATTGACAATTTTATATGAAAACGGAAGTCGCATTTGTAACTAGCAAACTTTGTTTGATTGTTTATATAATTTTTGGTATGTACACATGGCGTAGACTGAAGAGGCTGCACCCGCATGATCTCCCTCTAAGAAGGATACAGCCTTCTATAATCAATTAATTTAGTATAAGTCTAATTTGTTTTTTTTTTTGTCACGCCATTATTCTTTAAATCCGACAAATGTGTTATGCAGATTACTGCGTTAAATGTTATAATTTGACTTTACTGAAATTGACTTTTATATATGTTACACTTTTATAAAGTTTGCGACTTTTATAAAATGTTGATAGTTGTGATAAACTGGATAATTTTGACAACCGAAGTAGTAGTTAAATGCAGGCTTCTTCGAATGTCGGCAAGCATTCGAGTTTGACGCCAACCACTGTTAGCATGTGTTGCGCAGCCCAAATGCCGGCACGTACGCAGTAATCCAATGGCATGTGTTGAATGTATTGCGATAGAAATGCGCCAACGAAAGCATCGCCACAGCCATTGGTGTCCACAATATTATTCTTGTCAAATCTGGGCAATGGATACTCTTTGATTTTACCCTCTTCAGCAAACACAAGAACGGGACACTTCTCATCCATAAATAAAATTACACGTGGCTTAAGAGTGCACTTCGGACATCCCTGCAATTTTTTCCCAATTATGAAAATGTCCTTGGTTTCCCATCCCTGGGACTCAGCGAATGAGAGTGCCTCCTGCCTGTTGCCAATTATTATGTCCAAGTACGGCATAATCTCTTCGATTTTCTCCTTTTGAGTACTCATAACGAAGGTCGCACTTAGATTAAAGACAAATGTGCGATTTCTTTCAGCACAGAGCTTTCCTATGCGCAGCACTGACTCAGGTGAAACCGCAAGAAAGAATCCGGTGCAGTAATAGAGCAAAGCACGTTCTAAAATGCACTGGTTCTCTAATTCATCCAAGAATTTGTCTTCAAAAAAGCGTGCAGCGCCCAAATTTGCAACAAGAGAATGATTTTGACCTTTAGTGATTACTGCACATGTGCCAGTCTGGTGGTCCTTGATTAGATATCGAGGCTCGACGCCGTGTGCTCGAGCACGCTTCTCCAATATCTCCCCGTACCTATCATTTCCAACGGCCCCGATAAAAACAGCACGTAACGGCTTCTTTACTATCCACTGAAACACTCGCATCGAGTTCTGGCAAGCACCGCCGGCTGCGTACGTCACATCCTCCATTTGCATGAGTTCTTCGAAAATCGGCATATGCCGCTCTTCCGCGACAACAGCCTCGTTTGGAATCAATCCATACTTTTCAAGTAACAGATTATCATCCACTTCAACGGTGATGTCCAGCAGCGGATTACCGAAGCCAACTATCACACCGTCAGGAAGTTCCATAGCTTTCATGCGCTTACCACTGTGCACTGTGCGTCGAATACGTGCTACGTAATGTAGTTAGCTTGCGAGAGGCCTTACCAGCGAATAGCTTCGACCTTAAGCTCGAATCATAAAGAACCGCGCAGTGCTAATTTTGTTGCATATTTTTCTACCCAAACATTGCTCAGAATTAATTTTTTGGAATGATTAAAATATTTTGAAATCGAAATGATTTATAAAGACTAGGTTACTTGACAGGTATTCATATCAATGTAACAAATAATAAGAGTTTATAAAGAATAAAAATTGAAAGAATACAACTGAATTGGTAAATTTCGATGTTGCTGCGACGGCTTTCTTTAACGACTTAATTCGTCTTCCTCTGACAGCGCTTGTGTGTCGTTCGCTGCTTTCGCTCTTCTCTCTCTCTCTCTCTCTCACTTCTTGGTGTCGTCGGCTTTGCCACACTGCCGCTAAGTGTAACGGCTGCTTACATAAATATGTACTACGTCTGAACAAAATTAATTATATCTACTTGAAATTACAATAGGATCCTTAAAATTTTCAACACATTGTGCAGTCTATATCCATCTCGGTGTTATACTTATATTCCATTAGCGAAGTTGCACTTAATTTGGTGTTCACCTGTAACCTGTATTGAATAAAACTTTCTCCGATTTGCGATTTAGTTCCGTCTCTTTCGAAGCGTATTTAGTTTTACCAATTAGTGTTACCAGTATAATCATAGCCCGTACACAGTATGTCAAAAGCCTTCCCCACAGAATAATATGATATCTCTTTATGTCTTATCCGGCTTATACGCCGGTCTATTCGCCTAATTGTCTCTGTGTATGCAAACTAGTACTTCAATTTATGTGATAGAGACCTGCAATTTTACACAAAGGCTCCATTATATCATTCGCTGTGTATTAGTCCGCGCCTATCGGATTCGTCAAGTAGTAGGGATACCCCCACAAGGTAATATATATTTATTTATTTATTTTTTTGAGTAACTTTTTATTTTTTGGAGTATCGAACTGATACCTTAGGCCCATATACTCAACTTCGAAAAGCTTAAAGGCACTAGGGTTACTCACTCGTATAGATCCCATGAATTACGTTATTGATCAGTAGTATATACAATAACGATTCATTAAATACACGTCAGATCAATATTGTAATATTTTTGTTTGCTCAGACAGAAACCATAGAAAAAGGATTACGCTCGGGATCACAGCGTTCAACTCCTGTATTATGGACACGCCTTAAACGTAAGTCAAATCAACATAGTGATATAGTAATACTTTACTAGTTTTTGGTTAAATTATTTCCACTTTTTAACCACAAAATATGCATAGAAAACGAAAGTTTGAAATCGCAAAAACGACCCCTCGTGTGATAGCAAACTGTCATATACCAGCGCCGCTTAGCTGGTGTAAATTTCCTTTGTTAAAATTGGTGATTGATACCGTTTTAAATAACTAAAATTCTGCACACACATTTTTTTAAAGGCAAATAATAAATTTCAGTTACTTATTTTTTTTTTCAGTCAATCTGCCTTTGACCAATAATTTTATTAGTTGGCCTTCGTTTGGTCTTTCTGATTATCTGACTGTCCCTTCATTGGTCTGTCGGTTATTTAGGCCTGCATGCACAAAAATAAATAAAGCAACCGCATTGTCAGATAAATGAATGCATGAACAAATGTTCCACCAAATGCTAGTACCAGTATAATAATCATTTATCAGCATTGAACTGGGCCGCCGGTTTTTGTTCAAAAGTTTTTGTTTGTTTTTCTAATGATGAGTTTTACAATTTGAACACAAGACCACAACAGGACAGATGCATTTATGCAAATTCATTAAACAAGAAAAAAGAATAAAAGAGCCCATATATGTGGTCGGGCATGAATTTACAATTTATTACTTATATTCATGCAAATATTTATTTGGTTACTTATATTAAAACAGATATGAAAGCATTTGCGTTGCTGATGTGTGCCTAAACTGTCGATTAAAATTTACTGTCAAAATTGTTTGCATTGCGAGAAGTTCAATTTTTTTTTAATCAGAAAAAAATAAATAAATGTATGTACTGTATTATGAAAGAATATTCACAAGCACTCTTCAAAATCGAAGAAATTGCGAGGACCTAAAGGTCAAACCAAAAAGCACACATCAGAAGAGCTTCAAGTGCTGGCACAATAATGATATCTGAGGGCTAATACTTTGAAGGGAACAAAATAGATGCCCTACATTGATGAGTTAATAAATATTTTTCGGAAAAAGTAAAAAGTCGCCTTATTTTCTGAAAACACTACTTGTACAGAGAACCTTCTCGGAACCCACGGTTCACGACTAAGTCACTATTCCAGATTCGAATACTAGTCTGGCTGAAAAACGTAGGTCGTTAAGGTAGTAGTTTGATTCATTCGTCGTCGTCGCTACTGCCAATTTCGCGAATTATTTGAACTAACAACTAGCTTACTCCTTACCTTATGGTAAACTCTAGTTACTAAACTACATGTCAGAGTTCAGTTTGTTGAACAGGATGAAAACAACAGATTGAACAAGATCGATTGCAATCGGTATGGGCGAGCGCTCAAATCTCCAAGCACTCGAAGCTGTGAATATTCAATGCATGTGTGATAGCAACTATCTTGTATGTAAATGAAACGTTGCTAGTCTCCAATTTCATCACACAGAGATTACAAACCTTCACTAACAAATGCTTGAGCATCAACTGAAGAATATCCTGGCCAAACACGAGTACCACCATAAAGCTTTGGAGGAGTAAAAAAAAGGGGAAACCAGTAGAGACGATGTTCAAATGGTGAAAATGGCATAGAACAAGAACAACAATTTAATGTTGTGATTGCAGTAGAATGGGAGAATAGAGAGGTTTGTGCGCTTTTCTCTTCCGTTCTATCAGTTTTGTTAGGTGTTAATGTTGTTGTTCCATTTTTGTTTCATACATTAATGTTTGCTATCAATAATGTATTAGTGTTAAGTTTCCCATGAGTGAGAGTTTATTCTAGAATGCATTCGAATGTGTTAGCTCGGTATTTCCCTTCTATGCGTTTCTCTAGGCCGTTATGACTGCTTCTGTGTTTTCTGAGTAGCTTCTTGGATCTCCCTGCTAGAACCCTCTCTTAACATATATTTTTAAATTAAAATGTAAATTTAAATGCATAACTGTTACATTTTAATTGACTACTTTTGTATAGTCATTAGTTTTTTGTTAGTATTTACATATAATTAGTTTAAGCTGCCAATAAAATAGGTAGTAGTTCACTAGTTTAAAAAAAATTTGTGAAAAGTGCAAATAAATACATAATACTTAAACAAAAAAAAAAAGAGTAACTTCTTCACAATCCACTCAAACCTGCTAATTTTTTCTATAATAACTAAAATGAAAAGAAATACAATGTTGTGAGTTACTTCTAATGAACGATTCATGGGCCCCCTAGTATATCCGCTACATCACGCTGTAAAGGGACTTTTCGTTGTCAACGGTTATGGAGGCAAATAATTCTCATAGCAGTCACTAACATAAAAGACTTGTGATGCAAACAAACTCGCTGGCGTCCTCCCTCACCAGCACCATGCAAGGCATGGACTGAAAAGGCTACACTTTTATGAGATCCCTCTAGGAAGGATCTGTTAGACTTCTCAGTCATTGCCTTAATGGTGCAACTTTGATTCCAAAAAATTCACTGTCATCATAGTCAACACCATAGTCCTTAGACTAACTCTCTTAAAAGCGACATAATTTTGTATTTTTTTTTTTTGTGTATATTTTGTTTTTCGAAAACAGTTTTCAACCCCTAATGAATTTCTACGAACAACACCATAGCAAGCATATTACTTAACTAAGGCGGCTTCCAAGTCTTTTCAGAAATTTTGGCATTTTATAGTTTGTTTTGTGTAAGTCAAAATATTTGTATGCCGTTTTTCCCAATCGCCATCAACACATTCAGTCTAATTTTTGTGGCGAGTCAGTGCGCCGCTTTTGACAAATATTTTCCTTATTTTCAGATTTGATATCTAGAAAAGTTGGAAGAAATATTTGAATTGAAAAAGTTTCACCACCGCAATGAGTGACAGAAGCAGCTCACCACCACCATTCCCACCGTTTATAAAACCTATTTTGCAGTACAACCCGATCGGCTGGGGACCAAATGATTTGCCCGATATGGGAATACCCTACCAACCGTTCAGCAAGAGCGATCGTTTGGGTAAGATAAGCGATTGGACCAACGCCTATGCGCCGGAGAAGAAGAACAAATACGTTTCTTCGATCGGAAGTGGCACCCAATACGCGTATTACCACGAGGAGGATGACTCCGCCTTCCATTTGGTCGATACCAGTCGGGTTCAGAAGCTGCCTTACCAGAGATTTCGCTTCCGTCCAAACTTGCGAAATATGCGCTCGGTACGTGGCCGCAATGTGCGCTTTCCACCGGCCAATCCAATGGTGACGCTGAACAGCAAGTTTACGAAACAGCGTGATATGCGTCGCAATGTGGGCAAGAAGTACGGACCACCACGAGTGCGCGAGTCGTCGGTGTTAGTGCGTTCTGATTGGGTCTCCATCGAGGAAATGGACTTCCCACGTCTTCTGAAACTAGCGCTGCCAAACATCAAAGAAGGCGAGGATCTTACCACTTGCGGTGTGCTCGAATACTATGACAAGCTGTATGATCGCGTCAATGTAAAAAACGAGAGACCCCTGATCAGAAATGAGCGCGTAATTAACATGCCGACCGTCATCGACGATCCGGTCATACGTCGTCTCTCGCAGAACATGGGCAATGTCTTTGTGTCGGATGACATACTTGCCACAATAATGTGTTCTACACGCTCCAATTACTCATGGGACATTATCGTCGAAAAGATGAACGAGAAGATATTTATGGAGAAACGTGATAATAAGGAATTTAGCCTCTTGACGGTCAATGAGACCTCTGTTGACCCGCCACACGACGAGGAGGGCTCAATTAACTCACCACACTCGCTGTCAATGGAAGCCACATTTGTCAACCACAATTTCGGTCAGCAGGTCCTAAAAATTGGTGAGATGGAGCAGAAGTACATGCTCGAAGAGACGAGTCCGTTCGACGAGCCCGGAATGCAGTTCGCCAATATCGGCTATCGTTACAAAAAATTTGAACTGGGCAACGATATTGAGCTAGTGGTGCGCTGCAGAAACGATGGCGTAGTGCAAAGTCCCAACGGCGACTTGCAATTCCTCTCGATCCGTGCCCTAAACGAGTGGGACTCTAAGCTGGCGAACACTGTCGAATGGCGCCAAAAGTTGGACAACCAACGCGGTGCTGTGCTAGCATCGGAGTTGCGCAACAACGCCTGCAAATTGGCCAAGTGGACAGTCGAAGCCGTGCTCGCCGGCTCCGATCAACTCAAGTTGGGCTACGTTTCGCGTGTAAATCCACGCGATCATCTTCGTCATGTCATACTCGGCACACAACAATTCAAACCGTCCGAATTCGCAACCCAAATAAATCTTAATATGGACAATTCTTGGGGCATCGTACGTTGCATAATTGACTTGGTCATGAAGCAAAAGAATGGCAAGTACGTGCTGATGAAGGACCCAAATAAGCCAATCATACGCCTATACGATGTACCAGAAAGCTCATTCGAAGACGACAGTAGCGACGAAGAAGAACCAGAGGCATTCGACTATGACTTATTCCCTATAATTTGCGGCGACGATGCCACACAAAAGCCATCGTGAGCACATGCAAATTAGTAGCAACTCGAACTAACTTAATTATTTAATAAGTAGCAACTTGATCCAAACTAATTATTTAATCAGCTTTCCACTATACTGAAAATGTACAATAATACTTATCGAACTCAGCTACATTCAATGGTCAATATACGACCCGGTGACACGTACACTTGACTAACATCAAACAATATGTAAAGCCGTCAAAATTTAAATTGAGTTCTTGACCCAATGCACAGTTACAATAACCTAAATGAATACCTCAATATACACTCTCCCACATCAATTCACATTTCTCCTTCTACTATATGTTGCACTAAGGAGATACAACATCAATCATTGCGGTTTTGAATAGACAAAGAACAAAATAAATGAATTTCACATGTTTTCCTCTTGTTTTTTGTTGTAAACGAAATTGTTCATTTATACAATGAACCATTATTGCGAACACATTCAATCTGAGGGAGAGTCTGTCTGTATCTGGTATCTGCAAGTGGTGACAGATACACATGCTTTGATGAAGTTTATTTGCAATAAATCACAAATTGAATCTATCACATTTTTTGTTTCTGTTGTGACCCAAGAGTCCGTCGTGGTACAAGTTTATTGAAAATCTTTCACAGCTATTGAGATTTTTGCAATTAAGTCAGATATACGTATGCGTGTAGCACGAGTATTCTAAGGCGATGATTCGGAGAAGGGAAAATTGTATAAATTAAGAAATTTAGACAGTGAGCTCATAGTGAAAGTAATAATAGTTTAAATTTAAATGCGTTTCTAGTGGGAACTGACTTCACCTGTATCTATCTGTATGTTACTATCCCTCGCACAAATGGGTGAAATATTTATCGTTCACTTGACTTAGCATTTCTTTCGAATGTAGGGTAACAAAAGTGCCTCACCTTTACTGTTCGAGGCATTTTTAATAGAGAATAGAAAGACATTCAAAGACATTTTGAATAGAAGGAAGTCCCGTCCCTAGTAGTTTGAGTCGTTCAGTATCTTCAACTTCTGATTGCAAAACTTTTACTGGGTTTGATGATGATGACGGTCATCAATTGCCTTCGCGTAAACCTCCTAATATCTTTTACGACAGAAACTGCGGCTTATTTTAACATTATAAAACTCACAGTTGGTGCATTAGATGCACTGATAAGTACTCAAAATAAATTAACACTAAGGATCACAAAAAAAAAAAAAAAAAACTATTAGTGACATTTATCAATTTAATCAGTAGGTCAATTATTATCGATGATTGCCGTCTTTCAAACAACAAGCGAAAGAAAGTAAACCAATGTTGCCGACATGGGAATAACGTGTATTTTTTTAACCTACCAGAAAGCCTAACCTTACCTACTTCAACTTGATTTAGTAAGCAACATAGACTATATAAAAAAGACAAATAATCTTACGAAAGTCCTTCCAAAGAAAGAGGAGACTAACGGCTGACACTAAAGATCATTACGGGTAAAATAAGCTACGTAACTTGCACCTGTAGTGATAGCAGACGCAATCGTAAAAGGCACATCTGTAACAAATATTAGTTCACAATCTGACGGTGGTCAGGATGTTTACAGACTTGTAATCATTGGCTAACTCCGAAAATGAAATAAAAACAGAAAAGGTTATTGGAGAAAACTGATATTTCCAAATAAGTCCAAGACTAATTTAAGCGACAATGCAACATTTGTGCCTTAAATCCTTCTGTTTATTCACTGCATTGAGCACTGACAGTTCTGAGTCCTTGGATCTTGGCATTCGCTAAAAAAAAAACTGTGGTTGCAAGTAGAACCAAACATCCATGGAAAGACGGGTTAGCTCTGCATCTGGTGGGATCAGAAGGGTGGCGTGTACTTTATGACGATTTCAATCAAGCACTAACAGAAAAACTCGAAGAACAAATGGGCGAGCTGAAATGGGAAAATTATTTTGCTTCAACACTATGCCTGGCCCAATGTGAATGTGGTTAAAACCAGTCGAAGAAACAGTGGAAGTTCCAGACTATTACGAACAACCCTCGGTTGTTAAATTATTTTAAAACTATTCATTAGAAGGCAGTTGGATTTTAGACATTTGAAAACAATTCCCTAATGAGTTTTAAGTTATTTTCGAATAAATTTTAAATGCATCACATTTATTGACAATTTCCTAATTGGTCTATTTGAACTTCTGCAAACACTTCATCCAATTAGTTTTTCACTTGTGGTGCAGTTATTTGCATTTCGGTAAAATGTAATTATGTGAAATCATTTCATTGTTTACCTTCGACTCTTGATTGAAGTGTTAGAAAGAATTAAACTATAATTTGTGTGAATCAACATTCGTAAAGAAAACAAAACACATCTCATGGAGACGAAATCAGAAATTACAATGTGGTTGAGACCGTAATTGACGGCAGACCATTAGACGTAGCTATCTCAAA
Organism: Cacoxenus indagator; assembly: GCA_035041755.1. Lineage (NCBI taxonomy): Eukaryota > Metazoa > Arthropoda > Insecta > Diptera > Drosophilidae > Cacoxenus > Cacoxenus indagator. The sequence continues at coordinate 64,435 of JAWNKX010000225.1, read as the reverse complement.
GAATTTCTTAGAAGGGATGCTCATGACAAAATATGTAGAATGTTCAGATTCCACAAGTACTTTTACGGGATTGTAGCGATTTTAAGACTACATCGGGTACTCCGTAGCCCCGCCGAATTTGAATGTATTCTTAGAATTGACTTAATCCTTGTTAATCTTTGCTTGTGTTGCCCAGCGCTCATACGCGAAGCATTTAAGTTATAGAAAACTAATATTTACACAATAGCCAGGTCCAAGACACACTCATATACGCATATACGCAAAGGAAAGCGAAAGCATGAGCACCCACAACGATAGAAAATGTTTCTCATAATTTTATATACAATATTTATTTATTTGGCCATCCGCTAGTATGTATCTTATTGGTTCGCATTATAGATATATATGAAATTAAAACGTGCGTAGGTAAGAAAAAAAAGTAATGAGCCTCACCTATATATGCATACTATTGAAGTGAAATGACTGCACAAAATAGTAAGAATCAAGTTTTAAAATAGTTGCCATAGTAGTGTGCTATAATACCTATTATTCATTTAATTAATTATTTTATAAGACAAACGTTGCGATATGTAGCTAACACAAGCAATACGACCTTCCCCGCAATACACGGCCAACTTAGACGTACAAGAAATTTTAGTTTTGAAACCATATTGCATAAAATTTATAATTTAAATAATTGGGGCAAATAACGTGTTTAATTTTTTATATGATACCAAACAAAACCAAACAGGAGCAACAACAACAACAGCAACAAAGCAGCAACGACACAAGCAAAGTCATTCATCATATTCATTCTAATTCTTTTTCACACTCGTTATCCTACGCTTCAGACGGACAATCCAATGCTTATCCCCTCTACGTCTCTCAAGCGCCATCAATTTGAATTCCGTAACACTTTTTTGGGCTTACAGCTCGCTAAGGAAGATTCACTTAAAAAAAAGAGAGAAAAATGAGAGAAAGGACCCTTTATAAAATATTTTTTATTATAGTTTCTGCACAATACGAGTATAATATAATGATAATAAATTATAATACTTTTCACTATATGTGAACAGTTATTCATGCATGACTTATTCGGAAAGTTAAATATTTACAAAATATATTTTTCTACTGATCTGTAAAGCTGCAGCTGATTTAATTCACTTTGTATGACCGTTAAGATGTCATGTTGTTTTCTTCAGTTCTTCCAAAGCGTAAATTGCATTTTAGGCATTGTTCGATTTTGTTGGCTTTAATCCTGGTAGTCACAAACGATCATTACATAGTGGACCTACCCGAGCGCACTGTTACCCAAAGACGCTACAACTACCATGGTGTGACTCACTTCCCTATCTGGATTTGGCAAATGAATCAGGCAACGATGCAGATGATTCTGACGAATAAGAAGACCATAACGGATGCCAGGAAAGGCTGTGTTTTCAAATAAAAAGGGAGTCAGTAAGAAGTTGTTGGGCTGACCAAAAGTGTTTGTGAACTTTGGCCATAGATAGATTATTATTTTGAACTTCGGATAATATTTATTGCTACTTTTTGTTAAACTTTTAAATAAGAAAATAAACTAAATAATAATTAAAGACCATACTTGACCGAGTAGTTTGCTTATTTTGTGAGTATAGAAACAGTTTCCGTCGTTAGATACAACTGTGGAGGAGTTGAGGATGGTTTTGGATCATTTATGTGCCTTGTTAATATTAGGAACGTACTGTTGGTGTATATCTTAATCATTATTATCTTATATTAGAAAGACCATATCAGCTACCGATATTTAACAGGGGATTCTGCTAATTCATGCCGTTCCACTGTATTTATCATACCAAAATATAATTCGTTTAACCCTTTCCAATAGCCTTTCAATTTGTGCCATTTTAAGACAACGGACATGATAGGGTGAAATGATTTTATATAGTCGATAATGCTTGACAGAGTGGTTCTGCCTTACAGTACTACTGTTCTACAGTAAGAGCAACTTAAAGGATGAAAAGAGGTTGCAATTAATAATATCCTTGAAAACAGCACAATTAAATGTAAATGTCTTAATTGAGAATGGAATCTATAACGTTTGGAATGATAGCACAAAGTTAACTCCACTCTTTCCAACTATTCCATCTGTTCCATCATCAATGATGTTATGTACCTTATCGAGAGAACAATGAAACGAAATGAATAAAAGGTCAAAACAAAGGTACTGTCCAATGTGAGTGTTTCAAATTCAATGCAATTATTGTATTTTATCCCAAGAGTTTTTTAACCAGTGCACACCTTTATTCAAATTTCTGTGATGTGAAATTCCTTTATCAAAAGTATACCCACTCTAATGCCTGACAATATCGCAATAAGTGAATTTTAGCACCAGCAACGCTATCAAATTTCATTTAGCATGCCTTTGGTGATTTGGACCTCCAAATGCGAAGCAGTGAAATTGTGAAAAAATGCTTCACATCGCCTCATCAATTTGCATAGGCATAAAGTACCACCAGCACAATAAATGAAAGCAGTCGCATTCATTTGCAGATTGTCGAGAACTCAAACGCAACACAATGCAAGCCAACTCGACTTCGTTCGACTCGATTCGAATCGACAAAACTTCGCAAATCCATCGAAAATTATTCAAAAGCACCAAAGTCCACATGTGCACCATTGAAAAATCCAATTACGCGCGTTGAACGATCCACAATGGAATATTTTGACAAGTATTCAATGAATTTAATTCAAGATTTGCAACCCAACACAGCCAGTGTCAGGCGACGCTGTGAACTCGAACCGTGTTGTCCGTCCGCATGTACGGAAGTGCAGTTTCCGACACCCACTTCCGTGCTAGTTACACCGCCAACCGGCTTGTCCTCCCTTCTATTATCAAACGAATTAGAAATGAAACAGAAGTTACTCAATTGTTGCCGAGCGCCGGCAAATGTGCAAAAGAATGTAGAGAACTACGGGGAGATGACCAGATTTTCTGCCAGACTGTCCAAGTGTCGTTTGCATGACCTCACGCCTGCCAGCCAAGTGATAATTCGTTTTCTAATCGGGTTTGTAGTGTGAGCCGGAGTCGCTGCACGGCATTTCCGCTGGCTGCCAGTGCAACGATTACCGTTGGGCTGCGAGTGATTTAACCAGCTCGGGCCACAGCTGAGATCCGCCCGAACAACTCGACAAACTACGCATGAATAACTTTTTCGTGTTCGGTATTCGAATTCGAATTTTTATTTAATTCTTTTTTTCATCTTCCTCTTTTTCTTTTTCTTATGAATCACTCTTTTAACATTATTCAAACTTTTTTGCTTGTCTATTTGCAAAGTAATAACTCAAAGCGTAAAAAAGGGCGAGAGAAAATCATACAAATATAAATCTAGCTTAGGTTTAGTAAAATTCGAATACCCTTTTGGAAATGTGACAACCAATTTTTCTGAAAAAAATAAAAACTTTATACTGGCCTAGGGCGTTCTCTTAAAGCCATACCACAGACCCTTACTTTAATTTAACATAAAACTATTAAATGTTTTTTTCAAATAGGTGAACATCTTTTTCTTTATATAAATTATTTTTTCAAATATCTTATATAAAGAAAACTGATTTAATAGATCTTATTAAAGTATACACATCATTAGGTTAAAATTCAAGCATATAAAAACACGCTATCATCATGTGATATAACACGTATGTATATATGTTGCTCAAATACAGTAAATGTACTCAATAATACTTCATTAGTTATTTGAAATCTTAGAGTGGAAGACCAAGCCTATATCTGGCCCAAAATTTAACTGGCCCTACATATAGTAATTAAACGGCAAACACATTTTTCGTGTTACATTTCCTGCTTAAACCACTGAACCGATTTCGATAAAGAAAACTAACAATTGAACGGTATTCTTCGCTAGATGTGCACGATCAAATCAGGCCAGTGGTATAGGTTATAAAATATGCTAAAGATAACCATGTTACAACAATAAAAACAACACACATGGGAACAAAGAGGTTTATGTGACTCCCTCTTTTGTTGTATCAGTTTTGGAAGCCCTGATATTGTTGTTGTTATATTTTCGTTTTATACACAACGTGCGGAGATATCAATTTTGTGCGTTGGCACTCTCTTTGCTATCATTAATTTATCAATATTTAGTTGCTCATGAATGAGTGAACAAGTGTGAGCATATGAACACGTTCCTTCCGTATTGTCATTTCTTGCTCAGCTGTTTTTTGTGACAATTGTTGCTTTGGAGGGGAACTACATACAAACGTCTAGATCGTCTGATTTTGTTTTATTATATCTGACCTTTATGTGCGAAATCACGAAACACCCCGAATAACTGAAGTTGGTATTCATTATTTATTTTTAATAAATGGTACTGAATACCATATTTGTTTGTATGTTCGTTTCCCAATACTATTAATGTCGTGACTGATTTAAAATACCATTTTTCGGGAGCCATAGCATCCAAATATTAAAGTTCATTAGTATTAAGATTCCCACTTAACGTGACGAAGCATAACTCCGATGAAGAATTAGTCGTCTATGTGGAGTAAAAAAATTCGTCTTCATAGATTCGCAGTGAACTAAGTTCAGTGCCCATTACGGTGTTAAAAGGCTTTACCATACACAAGGCGGCATCATCTCGAAAATAATTATGTGCTAGTCATTTACGTCAATCATAATCTCTTATATGTTAAATATAGCTGTTATCGAAAAATACTTCTCAAAGCCATTATGCTATATTTGAATCGTCTTGTGTAAAGTTCAAAGTTTCGCCAATCGAAAGCTTTTTTCCCATGCAAAATTAATTTCCATTCAGAGAATATGATACATTTCAGTTTCATATTTGAATTTTTTTTTTTTGGATAAGGCGAAGTCCATGTACTACAGAGTACATTCTATCGCATTTGTAGCGCATTGAGAAAGCTTACAAAAGTGTTAGCAAAAAGTTTTGCCTAAGTTTTACTAACGGTTTTCTTTGCAAAAAGTGCTTGTTTATAGCTTCCACACTTCGCGAAGAGTATTCTGATTTTGAAGAAAATGAGTTTAATAAGATGGATGAACGGTGGAAGGGAACTAATCTGATCGAATTTAATTTATTGTTAATCAATTGAATAAATAAATTCAACCAAATTTTGGCATAAAAAATATATCTTAAATTTTTTTATTAAATTATACTTATAACATCTTGCTAAGCGCTACCACACATTGAAACTTGCCTAAAGGAGTTACTCAATCATGTGTAGAGTCAGCACAATTCGACCAGTCAATGGCTCTATTCCATTCCATATAATTTCTCACTATTTCTGCAAATCTTGCAAAATAGCACACCAAATTTATTACCCTCGCTGTTGTTATCCAGAACACAATGCGCAGCGTTAAATGAAATTTGAATATTTTTCACCAAAACTGGTCGACAAAAAACTTGCAATTTACATTTGAAATGGCAGCGAGAAGTTTCTAACTCCTTGGCACTTAGCTTGTTCGGTCACAGTTTTGGATGTCGCCATTGCTGATATTTGTAATGAAAAACTTTTTTGACAAATGATATTTAAATGAGCTGCACCGAAAAGTAAAGAAAACATTCTCGAACAAGTGACAAATGACGAACCAAATGTCTGCAGGGAGCGAAATTTATGACAGCAGACGCTAAATCAAGCAAGTACAAAAAAGAAGCAGCAAAAAGGATTGACAAGGTATGTCCAAGGATGAGAAGAATGGCTTGAAATTGTTAACTCAAATAAAAATTTCGAGCTTAAAGTTTTCAATGCTGGGGGCGAACTATACTATTTAACATTTCAACCGTATGGAGGTCCATTGTATTTGTATCTATATATCTGCCTAGCTGTGTATGTGAGCAAAGTTCTGGGTTTAGTTCGAGTTGCTTTTTAGTAAAATTTTGTTGAAAAACCACATTTTATTTCTCTGCATTTCGCTCCTGTTTCTAGTTTTCGACTATTTTGTAAAGTAAATAATAAAATTTCATTTTTTTAAAAAAGGCTTTATCTCTCGCAACAAATTTATTTGCAAAATACGAAAAAAGAAAATTTTTTGACTTTAATTTGCAATTTGTCGCCCTCATGCCGCCTCAACTTTTTACTTAGTACGAGTTTGTGGTGCCAACCAACCACTGAAACACTATAGCCACATGTGTGTGAGTGTGGTTTTGACAATCCTTTTGAATTGTCGGCGAAACAGAGAAGTTTGTTAAATGCCTTTTAACGGCGTGGTCAGCTGCATGCAAACGTTGAAAAGCCTCCAACTAGTGCAGATACTCTGAAAAGTGCCGCGAACGAAGGTGGTCATAGAGTCGCACAACAATCGAGCAAGAGGCAACGATCAACTTTTGTGTTTATACTTGCAGTGGGCATCAACAGCACAGCGCAAACAAATTGTATCTCTGTGTATCTGAATGTATCTAGAGGTCTCTGTATATTAGTCAGTAAGTTAGTAGTAAACTGTTTAATTAAATATTTGTTGCAATTGTTGTATCGTTTACTGACTAGTTTACACCAGTACTACGCACAAAAGGAAATGAGTTTGTGGTAAGAGACATAAGTTTTCCAATTTTTTAAACATTAAAATCTGTTGTCATATATATATATTTTTTTTGGAAAACAATAGTGGCTAACCGACTCATGACAAATTTGTATTAGTTCAACAAAAACTTGCTTTAGGTTAACCGTGAATGAAGCTAAAATACTTTATCACAGCTTTAAAGCAAGATTGCTAACAAAGTTCGTGGCAAGAGGAGACTCAGAACAGTTTTACAAAGCCTCTAGAAATTCGAGGTATGATACTGCTCTGGATCGCGCAGCGTGAGTACTGATCACACTACTAACGTGGTCTAGAAACATGGATATAAGTGGATTCCTTGCTGAGGCCCAATTTTTGGACCTCGGAAAATTAAAGCCCATCCATCCATCCAATTGATTCTGGCGCAAGTCAATGGAAGAGAAAGAAAAAATCGCCAACCATCGCGAAGCTAACTTCACTATCCTCGACTACGTCTCCCCCGCCGACAAGCAAAGAACACTTGAACTGAATTGATGCTGCATGTTATAAGTATGGAGATAAGCAATTGAAGATATAAGCTCACCTCAACCTTATAGCGAAAGAGTATACATTTATATAGATGTTACATTTCTCCCTTAAAAAAATGGCACGATTGGGTTATTTTAAATTTTCAGTAGATTTATAGATTTTTGTCTGTTCCAATCAGGGGGAGTAGAATATTCTCTTGATTTGTAAAATCTTACCTTTACTTTACCCAGGAAAGAAATCCAAGTCAACGCAATCAGCACCTGCGCCAAACCAATACACGTTCCATTTTCGCATTTATTTCCACAACAAACTAATACAATCGAAATAAAAATGGGTGACGCCAATTAAAACAACAAAAACAAAGGTAATACAAAGAAATTCCTTTTCACGCTAATTCACGCCATGTACACGAAATTGGGCAAGACAATAAAAAATGCGCGCGTTCAGTAATTAGCAGAATTAGGTTGCTACACAGCGGCCTACGCTGGTATGTCTATGTTAATAGCAGACAAATAACATAAGCTAATAGCGCCTGACTCCTGGAAAATACCGTAAAAAACTTAAGAGAGTAATGTAAACTCTATATGAATTAGTTCTCCCTGGTTATAGCTATCAACTTGTTGAATAACAGCACACACACTCGACGCCTGAATGAGTGATTGATCCACTACAGTGAATAATTATTATCTTTAGTACGTGTAATATTGTATGAAATTTGTAGAAATAAATGCATAGTTGGTTGCCAGTATATAAGACTTTCTTTTATTCATAAAAATATCCAACCATGTTATCTACAGCATTTGCCATTTAAGCCGAAGAAAGTTCAGGCCAGTTGTATAAAACCCTGGCAGGCGGAAGTCAATGAATTCCTGGAAGGTTAGTTTTACAGCGTTGTCGAAATTAAACTGATTTCCTACCAAAGAGTTGTCCAAACTGCGAAGCAAATGGTAATGCGTGGACGACAGCTCTTGTTAGTTTGGAGGATGTTGAAGAAGTTCCAACTCCAATTCCTGTACTTTTGCCACAGTCTTTTGTGCAATGTGAGATCTGGCGTTATCGTGCATTAAGATGGAAGTCGATCTGTTGACCAATCTAGGCTATTTTTGCTTAAGTATATGCATCAACTGTTCCAGTTGGTTACAGTATACTTCAGCTGTGGTCGTTGAGCCAGGTTTCATGGAGTTTCCAGGAGTCATACTAGTTCACAACTAAAACAGACAACCAAAAAGTTATAATAAGTTTATCTTTATGAATATAGGGCTTATGAATATCGGGCCAATAATTGTGGTTCAACTGATATCCCCTTCCTACGTTTTAATCTATCCCTCCTCTTCCGAATTAACCATAAACTATCAAGCCAAAGCATTTTTGAAAGCTAGTTCATAAAAATTCCATTTGGTGGATTAAGTTTCCAGCTACTTTACAAGTAAATTGGTCAAAATGAAATACATACAAGTAAAATGACAAAAATGTGTAAAGCATCTGCTACTTGAAATAATAGGAGTATCAAGCGTTCAAACACTCGAATGGCAAAATGCCACAGAGCCGCCATAACCAGAATCGGTCACGGAACAATGGCGAAGGGCAAAATGGCACAATGGAATCTCCTCGTAACAACTGCAAATGCAACAATATCAAAATCAACTTCAGATGCATTTTTCTGACGCCAACAAGTGTTGCACTCAATCTCTTTCTCAGCACTTCTCTTAACGAGGACGATGACGACGACGATGATGATGGTGACTGTGTGTGAGTGTGCGTGTCTACAAATATCTACCATTGGTCATTTGCACAGAAGAAAAATCAATCGCATTGACAAATCCTATCCCACAGCTAACAAACACATACACATTGAACCAGGTCGAGTTGATAGAATGATTTTTTGTCCCGGTGCGAATGCTTGAAATAAAGAATCGTTGAAGAAAGAAAGGAAACTTGTAAAGCAAAAACAGCACATGAATTCAATTTGTGCAAAACTTAGTGCAAACATCTGACGCACAGCAACTATAGGAGAAGGCAGCACATATACATACACACACATACACACACACACCATGATTGTTAACATTGTATTGAATACGCATTTATCTGTGGAAGTTGATTGTATTCGTTCAATACTTTCGTCCATCTGCGACACTGCACTTTGACGTCCGTCTGTCCAAGTGTCCGACTAACTGTCATCCAGTTGCTTCGGCTTGTATTTGTTCTATACGGAAGATAGATAAAACCTAATTTGTTGAAAATAATATAAAACAAATTGCAAGAAAATCAACACAAAAACGCAGAACAAAGTAAAAACAAAGCAAGAAATTGAACGAAAATCGACCTGAAATTGCTCCTATCTGACATCTATTTTTTTTTCTTTTTATCTTTTCACTTAGTTTAAAAGAAATACAAAAGAAGAGAAGAAAAAAAACTGTCAAGTTGCACTTCAAATCAATCCTGGCACGAAGTTTTATGAGTTGGCAGTGAAGAGAAGAGGGAGAGTATCTTTTCAAGCGACGCAGATGTGACCAGATGAAGGGTACACCTAAAAGAGCAAGCAGACACTGCTCCTCCTACTGTGGCCACTGAGATCTTTCTAATTTATTTTTCGTCGTAGTATAACTAATCATACCATATTACCCAGAAGCAATAGGAGCCTTGAACCGCGACTTCAGTTTGCTTCTTCACTCTTAAATTCCCATCATCGACAATGGGTGCCTGCTCATTTGCAGTCGAAGTGCATAAAACTTGAAAGCTACAAAGACTTTATCTCAAGTCAAGTCATAAGGTCTCTAAAACTTCATTCTCCTAGAAACCTATATCCTCAAATTTCAAAAAGATAACAACAATTGCAAAATTCAAAAATCTGCTGGGTGTTTATTGCCCATCTTTAATTGAGGATGCCACCACACCCACTGATGAACCCATAACCCATCAGTTTCTTTAGAGCTTAAACACTTTTAAATCTTATTCTGTGGAAAGTGTGAGTGTGTACAATTAAATGTTTGCTTCGCACCCACCAGATATGTGAAAATGAGTTTGGTTTTTGATTTGGGGCCTCAATTGGTGGGTAATGCGGTCAAAAGTGCGATGTGCGTAGCTGCAACAACATCAATATTGTGTGCACTCACCTGTCGAGCAGTCGCAAATCCAATCGGCGACCTGTTGACCCTGATAGAGCAGCTCATGCTCTTATATACGTCTACATCCTTATAATAAATTTGATGCGTTAGGACTTGGACAATGGCATTAGTATAGTTCAGACGACATCAACAACTTTGGAGTAGACCAACTGTGCCAGTGCTATAACGCGCTCCATAGCAACAACGATTTCAGCAACTCAACCCTGACTTGTACACATTCTCTTATGTTGCAGGAGAAGTCAAATTCGCGTGAAGAACTTTCACTTAGCATTACCTCATGTGTCGAACGCCACCTCATATTTCGCTCTGACAATGAATCATTGACCGCTCGAAATAGATTGTGTCATTACCAGCAAATAAATAGTCCATCTCAACAAAGGGATTATTGGATCGATATTACTACACTTATTTTGGATTTCCAACCAGTACAAGTGGCACTTACATAAAATTCACAGATTTCAATTTTAAATTGAAATAGAAAGACATTTTTTTTTACTTATCAAGAGCATAGAATTACTGTATCTTATAAGCGTATACTCAAAAATCTTTCACTTTTCGTCTTCTTCAATTATGGAGACGTTTATTGCAAGTAGCCCGGTATAGCCTTAAGCTCCTTCCTACTCAGAAAAGTTTCCGAAATTTTACCACTTAGTGGTATCCGTTATGAACTCAAATACTTTTCTTCGTTTTTGAAGCATAATATTAACTTTTGGATAGATTTTAGCTTTACTCTGAAAATGTTTAGTTCCTAATAATTCCGGAATACCAACATATAAAACGATGGGTCGCAGTGTTGAGTTGCAGTATGGGTACTAATGTAATATTTTGTTTGTTCTTATATCTAATCTAATATAGTGGTACAATATTAATATAACGGTAAATGTTTGCAAAGTGTGATAGAGTCCATATTTTTGAAGACTACACAAATACGAAGCCACTCAACAATCCAAATGAAATATTGTTATGTCTTGCAAATCCCAATATTTATTACATAAACGGTTTTTGTTCACTTTACATTTAAATAAAGATATTTAAATTAAAAAATAAGAAGCAGAAATATTGTAAAACGGAATCCGTTTAATAGTTATTCGTTCAATTTCTACACGTTTATGCAAAAATTGCTTACAAAACAATCAACCATTTTCCAGATTTTCTTTCATCAACCCCACGACGAGATGTCGAGTTCGCTTGTTTACGTTGTGTTACTTGTATCTCGTTCTTTAAGGTTGAATAATATTCCATTTTGCAAAGGTAATCGATTTTCATGCTTTTGGCTAAATGCGCAAAACTTCATTTCACCTTCCCTCTCTCTTGTTTCATTTTTCCATTTTTCCATTTGTTTGTTTATTTGTTTTTTTCTTCCTCTTCCTCTTCAGCTTTGCTTTGTTTCTACCTTTTGAATATGAATACTCCTCACCATTCTGGTATTGGTTTTTGTAACTTGTTTGCATTTGATTCGTTTTGGACAAAGCGTTTTGATATCGTAAAGCTCTGAAAGCGAGACTGCCTTCATAACTTTCTTTCGATGCTGCTTCTCTCTTTCATCCTCAAGGAAAATAAAATGTTTTCAAAGAGGTTCAATATAACAAAATTGTTGTAACCAAAAGGGAGATAAGTTCTTATTAATATAAAAAGAAAGAATCCTTAATTTATCCTTGAATTTACAAAACGAATGCCAAAACAATGCGTAATGAGTGAAGGATGTCTCTGCTGTAAGAATTCGGATTAATTTTAAATTTTTTGCTGCACAAAAAAAGTACAGAGATTCATTTTTTTATATTATAAGATATTTCTAAATTTGTAGCTAATAGAGTAATGTAAGGTTAGTAGACATTCAGTAAATTCAGACATGTTTATTATTGAACCCAGAAACCAATGGCTTTTTAGGGAGTGCAAAACTTTTGTTAATCAGAGCTACACAGTGTAACATCAAATGATCTATCATCTATCTCAGTGGCTGAAAGAAATCCTTTGCTTTAGCAATTCTGCAGGCCTTACCAGTCTTGTTAAGTGTATATTTCTTATGCAAGCATCTTGCTGGCTTTAATTGTTTGAAGCGGGAGGAATGTTGCCGTAATACAGGATAATAGTGAAGGAAGTCAAATAAATTATTATCGAAAATCTATATTTCACAATAATCTGAAACTTTAACTTAAGCCTAGTCTGAAGAGGTGGAAAACTTTCATCAATATAGAGAAATCTGTACATGTCAGCTTCACCCTAAACCACTTGTCCTGACCTGGTACCTGGGACTGACGATGGACAGACGTCTAACCTGTCAACATCATACCATGACTAAGAAAAAGCAGTTGGACCTGAAACTTCGAAGAATGTGTTCGCTCTTTGGGTGAAGCTGGAAGCTCAACCTACGAACCTAGAAATACTTCAGAGGTTTCAGTGCAGGCTACTTCAGAGAATCTGCAGGTGCACAGTGGTACGACGAAACTCTGTTATTCATGGAGACTTGATGACTTGATGAAATTGAAACCTTTTTCGGAGATTGTAGGTCGCTTCAGGAAGTCTGGCTAAAGAGAGCATATGTTAATTTTATGGAAGATCACTAGCAGCTCCGCCCACAGAGGTGAATATTGAATATTTTATTCCACACCATCCTGTTCTGTGACCGCATTGTGCAACAACCAAGATTCAAGTGGTCTTTAACGCGTCTTTCAGGTAGAGTAGTGTGTCTTTAAATGACTTTGGCTGTAGGCCCACAATTGAAGGCGATCTGTTTGTAATTTCATTGCGTTTTCTTTGTGATATAACCAAAATTCTTTCTCTGAACTTAGATTATTTTTTATACGTCAATAATGTTCAAAATTAACCTAATTACACTTGTAACCTGAAGAATGCTTAAATGCAGTTCCTAATATTAAAGATTGTAATAAATAAATATTTCTAGTGAAGTAAATTTAAATTGGTTTACATTTTGTAACAGAAGGACTCCATGAATTTAAAAATTGACATATTTTCCCTTCCAATCACACAGTAAACAAGTATTCATCGAGTTCTTCTTACCGTATAAACCAAACTTTATATTGACTACTTAGCTGAACTTTCTCTAATTTCGCTAACTTTTATTATTATTGAGTCGACATAGAAATTAAATAAATTTCGCTGGGTAATATTCAAATAATTTTCTGGCTTGCTTTCTCTATGGCTGTCTCTATGCCATACGAGCGAGTCATGGCATTTGCTTAATTGGAATTTAAATACCTCTCTCGAACATAAGTGGAACACAGACCAGAAATACGAAAAATAAAATAAGAAAATCACGCCATAAGTAGATAAATCAAAGGACCACAGTAGAGTCAAAGTGCAGGAGAGTAACAAAAAGAAAAAAAATCAAGAAAGAACTCCAGTGGGAAAATCCTAACAATGTTGTGTCCTAATAGAAATGGAGTTAGTGTGTCCGTGTCTGTGTTTGCACGACTATTTGTGTTAGTTTATATGTGGATGTTGCACTTTCCCCACGACTAAATAAGAAATTATTATGGGCAACGCATGCCACGAAAGGCAGCGCTATGGCGACGGCGTCAGCAGACGTAATCATTACCATTACGACGGAATGCCACGTTTAACTTCCGCTGACGTTGTGGAAAACGGCAACAGTAACAAAATAGATGAGATGAGAGTGGAGCAACAAATATGATAAAACACAACACGAAAAAGGACAACAAACAACAACTAACAACAACAACAACGAAGAAAAAGGTAGCGGAAAAAAGCCGAGTTGGCGTGCCAAAAACAAGAAAATCTACACGTGAAAGGAAGTTGACCGCTTGCCAGTAGTGCCCTGTACACTGACATACGTGTGTGTGTTTGTGTTCATATATTTGTGCTTGTTACTTAATGTATCCTGGATTTATTGTGTTGTTTCCTCGCTGTTGTAGTTGCATCCAATTTGTTGTCATACCACGGACCCCCTCCCACTACTGACCAAGCGAGAGCACGAGTTTTTCTCAATTTTTTTCTGTCTTTTTTTTTGGGCTCTCTTTGTCCTTTCCACGTCCTTGTCGCACAACTTGTCAGTACTGCCCAGTTCGCTTCCGTTTGTTCGAGTTACGTTGAAAAAGTGCGAAAAAAGTTCATATGCGTGGCGCACTATATTCTCGCCCCTGCCGCTATCAATGAGTGAGAGTGTGTGAGTTTATTTTAAACCAAAAAAAAAAAAACAAAAAAAAATTAGTCGCCTGTCTGACATTATTACGCGGCGAGTCCTACCCGTTGGCAGTGACAGTCTACATTGGCCTCTGATACAGACGCTGCCGCTGCTGCTGCTGTCGCTGCTCATGTCGCATCCGTTTCCGGCTGCGTCGACATCTTCTTCTTTACAGTGCACTCACACTCGGCAAGTTGCGTTATGGTCTCGTTTCATTACTTTTTTTTAAACTTTTTTTTCCAGTTTTTTTTTAGGTTTACACTCCCAAAGCGACACAAACAGACTTCAAACTTTGCACGCTGTGAATTTTTCCTCGCTTTTGGACAGAGTGTCACCGTTGCCGTTGATCTTGGACAAGCGGTATATACAAGTACAAGCACACATACATACACAGAAAGCAATAACGCACAATTACAATATAAATAAACATGTGTACACCGCCACACATGCACACGGACATGAACACCTCTTATATGAAGAGGTCACACGGGGCGTATGCTTGATTTTCAAGCATCTCTCGCTCATTTTGTATTTCTTTCACTGCTTATTTGGTATTTACAGGGACATAAAAAACAAAACAACAACACTGAGAAAAACAACAACAATAATCACTGCATTTCTTGGAATGTTTTACAAGTACATTTTTATTATGTTACCACTACCAGTGCATCGTCAAAATGCTATTCCATCTATTTTTTTTTTGTTTTTGTTTTTCTTGTTTTCGAAGTTGTACGAATTTTCTTGGTTTCACAAATCTTTTAGGCCATAAGTTCGGTTATCGAATAGAAATAAAAATTCCTAAAGTTTCTATGATTGTTATATAGACAAGTTCGAGTTTTCCTTGACCACCCACGCGCAGCAAATGGAAAAACTTGCCAGAAATATTATCTTATAACTTGGCTTACCCATTTATTGTACATATATGAGCCAATATGTCACTAATATGACGACTTTTGTAACAAAAATTATAAATAAAGAACGTAAATATAGAGAGAAAATTGTATTGTAAAAAAAGCTTTAAGTTGCTTCGGAGATCAGCAGTGCGAAACAACACATCACTTAACCCAGATATATTCTGTACAAAAGTCAGATATTGTCACAACAATGAAAGTATCGACCAGAAATTAAAAATTGGTGCAGCTCATTGTATTCTTTTAAGAAAACTATATATAGTGAAACATTCTTGAACGGATGTGTAAATGGATAAGAATTTAATATATATAGTATATTAGCTGAGGCATATAATCACCTTCGTTATTAAAAACCTCTTTCGAACTAGTGAGCAAATTATCATTGATGTCCCTGTAAAAATCAATTGGTTTTTGAGTAAAATGTCTGGAGATGACATTTTGAATATCACACACAATAATATAAGTGAGGATGATGTCGGGTGCGTAAGGTGAGCGGGCAATACCTGGCACTACAATTCATTAAAATTTTCCAGTGTGCGTCGCGCCCTAAACGATCTTGAATTATCGTTTTGGAGAAAAACGTTTTGGAGTTGCTTGTAATAGATCGGTTGGCATTGTCTTTATTTTTTTTTTGACAGATGGACTCAAAACAAACTCTGCTTATTTTTCTCCGGTAAAGTATCCGTTTTTTCTGTAGATCACGACGTCTCCTTCATTGAGGTACCAACTTAACAGTCTAGGAATGGTTAAATTAAATATTTTCTTAACTTCTATATAAAGATTAACGGAACCCTAATTACTTTATGATATATCGAATGAAGGCAAAGGGCAAACTACTGTAATAAAGAAACATTAAACGGAATAATAATAATAATAAATTATTGAATAAAAAATAAATAACAGAGCTAAGTTGTAGTGTTGTATCGTTTGCAATAGCTATTTAACAGACATCAAGTTTCAATAACTTTGCATACAAACGTGATGGCAAGATGTTACTATATTCCACCTTCCACCGACAATATTTTGTATGACAGGGCACTAAAGTATTATAATAAAAGTAGCTGTGATGCAGTCTCGCACCAACTATATCACAGACATATGCGTATGTACATTGCCAGGTAAGTATTATTTTGATATTTTAAATATTTAATGTGCGCTCACATAATGTGGCTACTAAAAAGTAATATCGCATGATAATAACATATTTGATTGTCGCTAAGTTCTGAGTTGTTCTAGAAATACTTTAAGATAATAGTGATTTGTTTCGTTGTAAATACTGAAATCTGAAATTTTTTAATTTATTTTTGTTGCAGTTTAAAGTGGAATGGCTGGTCAAATAGCAGAATAGGTACCTATTCGTAATTTTTGAGTTTTTATCAATCATATTTGCTAATTTGATATTTCTAACAGCTTTAGACAAGTATGCAACATTAGGTTTAGTGGTATATGAAGACACTTCTCTCAGCCAGTCATTAGAAATGTAATCAAAAAATGTAAATGCAGGCCCGCCAAATGAATATTTACTTACAACTTTTCAGTTATTATCAAAAAAACTAATACCAAAATATACGGGGAAAAAGCCTTTTCATAAAGACCAAGACTATTCACACTCGAAGTTTAACAAGGCGTTGGTATAGAAGCAATATGATACAGTAATTCATGGAACCTAACATTTAGTGTGTGAGGTCTAAATCCTCTAGTGATTGATCTTTTTCGCTTCTGGCAAAAATATATCTCAAATTTTAGTTATCTTTCTCAAAAACTAAATTACTAGCTTGCTTACAATCTAATAAATAGACGAACATGACCATATCAACTCGTATTTCCAATGTTATAGGATCTATGCTATACGAGTATCAACCGATCTGACTCAAATTTCATGACCAAGTTGAATAATGTTGTCTACGCTCTGTGAAGTTGATAGAAAATATTGTAATTTAAAAAGATTAAAATGCAAAACGTCGAAGTACTCCATCGAATACCGAATGAGAGTGATGAATGGGCTTGCTCAGATAAGTGACAATATAAGGCGCTGCATTCAGGAAAACTTAAATGACCACAACAAACGCAAATGAACAGACAAACACATAAACGGAAACATACATACAACCACAAATGCACACAACGAATACTTGGAAGAACTTCACCAAAGTCAACCACACTTTCACTTTAAGTAGTCGCCGTTTGACTTGCAAAAAGCAGTTGATATAACAGTTGATGCTGTCAACAATTTCAGCCAACCACAGTCTCGAGTAGCACACAAGCCCAACACACACGCATACACACCACCACAAACTCAACCAAACACCACAGCGGAAATAAGTTGAAGCAGTGAAAAGCATCGTTTGTCGTGCGGCGTCATCGTCGGCATCATCAGCGGTTTCTCGTTGATTCCTACTCTGCTGCTGCTGCTGCTGCTGCTGCTGCGGCTGCTGTTGCATCTTAAGCATTTGTGGCTGCCACAAGTGAAGTGATGCACTGAGCTGTCACTTACACTGGTGATTTTCTTGTCCATTGGCACAATTCCCACTCCCTCCACCCACCGACCATCACTCTCATCAGCTATCAACAACTGCTGTCAGTCTTTGAAGAAACTGAAATGTGCCTCGTCTTTATTAAATTGAGTGCTTTGGCTGGCATTGAGTGTGCGTAAAAGCATCAACTGAAACATAAATTAAACCACCCAACTCACCCATACACTACACTTGCACGTATGCCCCAATTGCTTCAACTCACTTTCAAACATTTGCGACACTTTGAACTTAGTTTTCCCTTTCACGCCTTTTGGTAATAATTTTATGTAAATTCAACACTTTTTTCACGATTTCTTTTTTGCGCACTTGACTTTCTAAACTTTTCTTTTGATCCTTTCAAATTTGGCGCTAATGAAAACTAATCTTTTATGCATACACTCTCTCTATGAGCCGTTTGCTGTTGAAATGTCAATGTTAACCTAAATCTGCTTTGGCACTTCAAGTCGTTTGGGCTGCTTTAATTACAACAAACCAGGCTTGTGGTCAGACATTTGTAATGCATTAACCTAATTCAATAGCATAGGAAACCAGTTATTTAATAATTTGGAAATGAGTGTTGGCTTCACAGGACACAAATTGCACAGATTAAATTGAATCGACTTTGAGTTTGCCGAGATTGCTTAAATTGAATAATAGAAAATGTAAGTTTCATCAAATTTTGTGATTTATTGCACTCTTTGCAGTATGTGCATACATTATTGATAAGCTCGGTTGATTTTGCCTACGCTCTACTTTGCATACAAACTAAGTCCCTCTGTTTTTACGGTGCAACTTATATTTTCCCAAACCTATCCGATTCTGTTCCCTCACACCAACCACAGATTTAAATTGAAGTTCTTATTTAATTATATATTAATATTTAATTTTAATTTGTTTAAGGTCAAAAAGTATGCTTTCAGATTTAGGTATAATTTGATACTGAACGAGGTGAGGTTTTCATGTCCTGATAAATTTGATTGTAGTTTTCCATGGCCAGTGCGGTACTCCCAGACTCATGCGTCCGCCTTCTTGTTCACTGTCGCTTTTGCCACACGCCTTCCCAGCTTTGTCATTGTTGCTACACGTTGTTTTTGTAACTATTGTCGTTGTTCTTGTCGTCATTGTCTGTAGATTCTTGTATGCCGTTGCTGGCATTGTGTGCACCAACCCATATTCGTTTTTTTTTTGTTTGACATATCGTCCTAACGATATGTTTTTATTATCACATAGACTTTTATCAGTTTTAAAAATAGCTCATTTGATAATAAACACATTATATTATAAAGAAATTTAAGGTAAGTGGTTTTAGTAATGCCGGTTTTGTTGGTTTTTGAAGCAGCCAAGATTTGGACGGAATTTACCTCTAATCTATAAGACTCTACGCTTACTGGATCATATAGTGCCATATTTTAACAAGCCACCAATCATTAAAACTTTAAGGCTTTCTGGATGGTGTAAACGTCAAACAACCCCTTGGTTAAGTCCTCTTAGTATGGATAGTATTATAACTTTAGCATGACGTGAATTAATTTAAAGTTTTTTTCACAGTTTAAGTTTGATTAAGGAATATATTCTAAATGATTCTGCAGCCAATTACATATAGTAATTTGCCCAGATAGCGCAAGTTAAATAATGAAAGCAACGCTAAGTGCTTGTCCACAGCATACAGACCATGTGTCAGCAACTACTTTCACTACAGTACAATAATTACAATAACAAATTATTTCTGACAAATACAGCTGTACTCAAAAGTATTTACAAAATGCCGTTGTTTACATATTCCATTAAACGCTTTAATTGAAATTGTTACTTTTTGTAAATACTTTTGGTTATGGCTGTACATAATTCAAGCAATCAAGTTTAGTAATTCGCATTACGTTTTTGCAGCTTATCTTATTGTATCCATTATCCACTCCGTAATATTGAATTCGTCCAAAATTACAAACAAAGCACAACTTTTGGCTTCTATAAAATACTTATCATTTTTGTATATGGGTCAAGTATGAAACAAAGAACAATTCATACAGACGAGTTCCCGGACAAAGTTCTGCGTACGCCACCAATCTTTGGCCCGAATAAGGTGCAAATGATTAATATATTGATAAACTGGCATGCATCTTAGTGTGGAATCCAGTTAATCATATTATTGGCTTATATTGCTCATTTATTAATAGTCAATAAATTAACAAACATATTTTGAATCCAAATTAATAAAACTTCGACCTTTAAGATTACTTTTTTCCTTATATATTTAAATATTTTTTTAAGATTAATTTCTGAGATCCCCTCACCCCCGACCCTATAAAAAAAAATTTGTTATCACTTGATGCATCCATTTTTGATTGTCAACAAATTTAGGGCGTTATTTGATATAAGTTTTAATGCCGGTGACAGCATAGAGAAGCGAAACCCACAATTTGCTGATTCCATTTGCATAAATTTTACAAGCATCTAAGCAGATGCCAACCAAGTAAATTCAATACTGAATAATTCATATTTTTTCAATGATGCTGTCAAATAGAAAAAAATGATATTTTGAAACAGCCAAATCAGCTGGCGCACAACAATCGCAGGTAATGACGGCAGGGCACTAACTCAATTCGGTTGTGTGGCGCTTAAGAATAAACAAATTATGTTCAATTAATTGGTGCCGATTTGTTTTATTTTTTGCGCGATTTTCTTTTAATTTCAAAATGGGCGGGACCACTTCTTATTATGTATTTGTACGCTGTCACCGAGTTTCAAAAATCTGCTCACGTAATATTGACAAATTATTAGCGGGATTTTTGATAGCATAGCAGCAGCCGCAATGCGAAGGGCACCATGCTAGAAGAGCTGCCAGCGCAGCATATCTCAATTGTTGTTGTAGTTGTTTCCGTGCCTGTATAGCTTACAGGTACTGCTAAATTTCTGGCATTTACCGGCATCGTCACCACCGGGCGGGCGGATTTTGTTCCTTAGTTTCTTATTGTCGCAACTCGACTGCTTATGGCTTCTGCCCCACCCTATGCGGAATATTTAAATTGATTATTTCGATATGTCTTAAGCAAACAAATTGATGAACAAATATTTGCCGCCTGTTTATTCTATTTTATTTTGAGGATCGACGCTAAAATAAAGCTTTGTGAATACATTAATTACAATAAATCAACGCACATCATTTACATTGAGAGACGTATCTCTTTTTATTAGTTTGAATTCATTTTACTGTATTAAAATGGTTTACAGGGCGTAAATTTAGAGTGAGCAACATATGTGCCACCCAGCAGTGCTGGTATACTTCTGCAGCGCGATTTTTACAGCGTGAGTTTTATAGTACGATTCCTTCAGTACGATGCTTACAGCGCTTCTCTTACAGTGAGTTTATTTTGATTACAGTACAATTCTTACAACACGATTTGGACAGCGTGATTGTTACAGAGCGATGTGTACCGAGCGATTTATACAGTGAATTTATTCCGACCTATTTTCTAGCATTTCTACAGAGCGATTTTAAAAGTGATTTGAACAACGCGATTTTTACCGCGCCCACCATACAAAGTGATTTTTGCAACAACAGTTCTAAAGTTGAAATTTTACAGCGCTGTCTTACAGTGCAATTTTTATAGCCTTAACAGACTCTTGAACATTGAGCACAACAGTACGGAGCATGCGCAAAATGTGCGCTACTAATGTCTGTAAACGTTGACCACATCCAGACTTCTACTAGAATGTTAAAACTATAATGTGTTTCAAAACACAATTTTGCATTAACAAACAAATAATGCAATAAATTTGTTAATTTTTTACAGTTGACAAATTTTCTAATTGGGTTTACCGTTGCTTACATAAACAAGAAAATGTCAATTTGACAAACACGTCACGATAATTTTTAATAGTAAAATGATTAACTGAACCGGCACTTTCAAATGTTATAAAAAGCAAGATCATGATAATAGACACGAATCAGCTTTATGTGATATTCGGCTGATTACTAAAGGCCACCTTTTATTGCTTTATATATCTGGTTGTTCCTTTGTAGATGTCCGGTACCATATGGTTTAAGAACAAGACTTGTCGTAGAACATTTTAATGACGAATCATCCGGAATTAGGAGTATACATCATTTCTTAGTTAATGGAATAGCAGGGAGCTTAAGGATGCTCACTTGCTAGACGCTAAGAAAAAGCTAACACTTTCAGTGTTGGACGAAATCAAGCCATTCGCTAATTAAAATCTTGATGTGATATTTCGAACTACTACGACTAATATGACTTGGCACGTTTAATATTTTAGGTCTACCTTGCTTACACAGAATAGAGAATATCTATTTATACACTTCTTGAACTGAAAAGGAGACGAGACAAGTTTATATAGCCATGATAGTCTATCCATCTGTTTGTATGCAAATTATTGCGTACCGTGAACAGTTATTAGACTGGATTGATACGGTGCATTCACATAATTAATCAAAATATGAACCTACGTTACCTGCCAGTATAAGAAGAGTACACACAAGTGACAGACATATATGCTCACGAGCTTCTACAAGAACATTTCTAAGACCTTTGGCATGTATGAAATTCCTCGTTTCTTATTTACTTATCCGTGTGCTGATCACTGGCATTGATTAAACTCAGACTGACTCTTTGTATCGAAAATGCATGAAAAATTAAAAGCCAATTCATTTATATAAGTGAAAATAAATTTCTTGAGTGAAATTACCGATTATTCAGTGACACACGCCACGAAATAACTTACGCACAATAATACGCTAATAGCACAATAGGCCTTTCTATCACCCTTTAAAGTCAACACGATAAATATTGTAATAAATGAGAAGTGCTACGAACTATTGGAAGCGATCAAAATTAGCGCTTAGATTTCAATAGCCTAGCGGATATTGTAGCACAGATACACACGCTCTTATTGTAACGTGTTTTAGCAACGTTTGAGTGCATATGATCCCAAGCAATCAACTAAAGATACAAATACAAGTGCAATGATACAAAGATACAAAGACACAGAGATACAAATACGCACGCAGGCTTTGTATGATGAAATCATCGTAAATCTCAACTGTGCACAACAACAAAAAGGAGTCGGCAATGGCATAAAGGGTTTACACCAATATTCTAATTAACTCATGCATAAACGAATAATAACAAAGGAAAGTGCTATAAATTTCCACTTGACTTGATTGATGGCCTCTTAATTTTCACTCACACTCACACACACACACATACACACAGCCATACAAAGCAAAGTTGTGTTACAATAAAACGCATGAAAGGTCATTTTAGACCTCTACTTCCTTCAGCACGAACATGTTTATTGCAGTTCGACCTTTTCGCATTTGACTTATGTAAGAAATAACAGAGGCAAACAATATTTTATGACTTTGGCTCTACAGCAAGCTGTTTCTATGCTTTTATTGCTTTTACAATATTTAAAATGGAGAAATTAACTTTTCGCCGCAGAAGTGAGAGTGAAAACGCAGCACCCCAAAAACCCCACCAAAGAAATTCGACATAAAACACACAATAAATTTCACTTCCTATCGCTCGATATGCAACAACGGTACTCTGTAAACATATTTATCTACCTTGGAAAAGGATGTGAAATCTGAAATTCGTATATAGTGTGTTCCGTGAGTTGATGTATAGTAGTGATAAAGAGAGAGAGAGAGAAGATGTATTTTATTTCCTTGGACCTTTCGATACAGAACAGTTCAGAAACACCTAAAACCAATTTATCGCCTTCACGAAAGACACTTGACAGTGGGCTATAATGACGTCCACCACCTTTGATAAAGTGGACCTACCTGATACCTGATACTATTCCGACAGTGAAGTAGCCCACATACCACACTCCCTTAACATAATTCTAAGTTATATTGTAACATCCTTATGTGCGCAAACTTAGGATCATCGACAAAGTTCAATTTCGGGGGTTCTTGGCGATTGACTAGTTCTCTTGTTTTACATTTTATTCTTCAAACATAATCGCCATCAAATCCAATAATTTTCTCACATCACTACTCTAATGCAGAGGCCACATTATTAATTGTCTAAATCTACATCGTTGAGAGCCAAAATTAGTGAATATGTTAGAATAATGGATCAACACAAAGCTTGACTTCTTGATTTCATTCACTCAAATGACATAATATTATGTAACATGCTGCGTGAAGACATTAGTCTTAATGAATCTATTTTTGATATAGTTTACCTAAAAGTGTACTGAACTGGTCTCTTGAAATCTTCTAAAGTCCCTATTCCCTACAGCGATCGAAATTCAGGCCTTTACAATTGTCTATATTTGTAGTAGCTTGCTAGTGTCACTATGTGTGTAACATGATCAATACCGATCTTGATTAGATTGAGATTATACAGTTTATCTCATTTGCGCTTCTAATATAAATATTAGCCAATATTTTTCAAATTCATTAGTCCCTCTTGTATTCTAATCCGGGAAGCGTAATTGTGCTATAGATGTGGCACACTTTCCAAATTAATAAAAACCATATGAACTGAACTGCTTCCAAGATAATATTCGGGCCTTATATCCCCTCATGTGCTTATAATACGATCTCGCTAGTAGCACTAAGTGTGGACTTCGCGCATACAGTTTTCCGATAATTTTGGTCAACAATAACCTGCTTCGAGTAATAAACTTAATTCACTATGCTGGCTAATGGGATAGTTGGGGTTACATTAAAGAGACACACACTAAAACCAAATCATTTTGAAATGCATAATAGTTTTATTAAGCTCTTATTGCTTAAATTAAATTTGATGCCCTCAGGAAAATGTTCCATCAACGAAAGCTGAATTGACATGCTGAACTCTGATTATATTTCAATTCGATCAGCCAGAAAGAGCTTAAAAATTTTCGCTAATGTATTTATTGACAACTCAACAGGCGTGTACAAAGTCAATAAATTTCCCACAGAAAACACGCTAGCGGACAGCAATGAACAAATCGCGAAATTCATGCCATTTTTTTGGCTCCTATCATTGGCATAATAATATGGCCCATGAGCCAAAATGGAAAAATGTATTAAAGTATGAGTCGCCAAAAATGGAGGCAAATGTTTGAGCTGAAATATTAATAATAATAATAAAAAGTAAGACCCACGTTTACAACACATTATCGTAGTGTTTTTCACTTTGTTATTCATAATTTAACATTTGATATCCTTAAAATGAAAACGCACACATTCTGTACTTTTTTATTCCCTTCCTATTAATACAAGTCGCCCACATCTCTGGCCTTTGACTTTGATGTCTGCCTCTATGGTCTTAAATATGTGTGTTACAAGGGTCACCTACTCTGCTTGTTCGTCTGTCTGTTTCTCTGCTTTTGAGCCTACATAAGCCTCATATTTATGCTTGTCAACGTACGTTGGCAAACCACTAACCACAAATACCAACGAAAGTTTTCGTTGCCCCAAATTTGACCAAATAATCGTAAATAAAACGCCAAGGTAATAATTCCTTGATGCCCCCCTAATGTGTACTACGTGAGAACAACGAGAATTATGATTTACTATACAAACGATAAGCAGACAAACTGTAAACTTCAACATACGCACACGCACACACACATACACACTCAAAAGGGGGCATATTCAGCCAGCCACAAACAACAAAGGGAAGCAGGAAGAAAATGTAAGTCGAGATAAAAGTAGTTTATGTATTTAGTATCTTTTGTTGTGAATTATCTGCCTACGACAAATTTCATTCGCTTTAATGATGATGTTCGCATTTTGTTTGTTGTCTTTTGTTTGGAAAGTGCTATAAAAACCGACTTGGCCCGTGCTTCTTACACCTGGCAACTTTTGTCAACGGTACCTTTGCCACTCGTCCCATTGTGCTTGGCGATTTTATTAGCTGAAATGATTTCCTGAGTGTGTACGAAGTAAATAAAGTGAAGGCAACAACACAACATTATGTAGGCAGACACATCTTTAATAGCTGTTGCAATTCAACAGTTTCCCTACATCACAAAATTACTAGAAGCGATAACGACATAACGGTCTTAAATATCTTTCATTCGCCATTTGAATAGCCTAACAGCTTTTGTGAATGTAAAAGGAGACGAAAGCTACATCTTAAAAGAAGCTTAAGTTAGCTCCAGGGTGTACTTGGCTAAGGATTAAAACACAAACAATGTTGGTTGTATAACTTGAGAAGACTTAATAAATTACAACCTTCGAACTTGCGTGTAAGCTATGAGTTCTTGCCAGCCCTGAATTAAATTTCATACTCGAAGCAATCATAGTTTGCTTAAAAACACAAGAACACGGAAGATATGCTTTTCAACTTTATAGATACTCTGTTTGTTAGAATTTTATTATTCTTTTTCTCTTGGAAATTAAAAAAAAAATAATAAAAATTATAAAAAAGATTATAATTAAGAAGATCTATATTATCGATGGGAAAGTGGGATTAAGTTATAATATTTAGAATGACATCTATAAGGTCTAAAAAGTCAACCATACTTTGCTCCCACTTTAATATTTGTAAGTGTATACATGGTGGGCCATAATAGACGAATCCATCTAACAGCACTACAACTTTGACAACAGGTATCTGATCCACCAATAGCAGCACATGTTTAAAGCATCAATCTTATAATATTTTTTCGCTATGGAGCAATATACACCAGCCTAATGCGCTGAAATAATTCAGCTGTACATTCAAAATAACTTCTCAATTGTGCGTGCAGAATAAAATAAAAGTGATAAGTGCGCCGTTAATGAACCTACGCCACCGAAAATTATTGACATATATCTTTATGACACAAAAAAACAATTTGGCGCGGAATGATTATTGGACTGTTCTATTTCGAAGACAACGGTGGAAGCCTAACTGTAAATCAGGAGCATTATTGGGCTATGATAACCGATTTTTTGATGCGAATTGTTCATGAAAGTGGCATGGAGCATTTCTGGTTTCAACGAGTTGGCGCACCGCACACACTTGTGCCACAATCGATCTATTGAAGCCATTGTTTCCCGGTCGCTTTATATAAAAAATTTCAGATTTTGACTGGCCTCTGCGTTCGTCTGATTTAGCACTGCCGGATTTTTTCCTCTGGGCCTTATTGAAGTCGGTGTCTTACATCAACATGCCTCTAGACAAACTTAAGGCCAACATCCGCCAGGAAATAGCTGCAAAATTCACCGAAATCTTAGCAAACACAATGGAAAAACTAACATGTTACGCCATTTGAGCTCAGGGAGACCAATTGCCCGATAACGCAACCAAGAAAAGATGCAATCAAATCTTCTTAAACCAAATAAAGGGTTATGTGTGTTTATTGGGCTGTTGACTCAAGATGTAAATTCAAATTTGAAAACCCCTCTAATTTAAACTGATAAATATATAAAATAATTTTTGTTGCCATCTAAAGTACAATATATGTTTTCCAACAGTAATCATTTTGTAAGTAATTGTCCCAAGTGTAGCTCGTATATTACTAATTCGTTTCTCTGTCGAAGCCGAAAAGAACTCCAAAGGCTGTGTAATTCCCTTCCTCGATAATTTCCATGGTGATCATATGCTTATACAGCTTCCAATGATCCTGCAAAAGACGCCGAAATTAACAAAATAGGATTATGAAATAGAAATAGAGACACCGCACCACTCTCCGAAGTTCGAGTTCCAGCGATGGACAATTTGAAATCTTGATGCTTAGCGCTCTTGTTGCCTTCTGGGCCCTTCGGATGTTTAAGATATCAGAGAGTACACTTCCAGTTAATTGCGGACAGTTTATTAAGACCAACTGGACCAACTTCGGCCAGCCACCGACCAGCGTTGTGAGCTCTTCATCGTCCATATGATACGAATTGGCGATTTTAAAGTGAACTAAATTCTGCGACGTTATCAAGCTCATGTGTGGCTTCCACTGCGAACTCTCATATCCTCTATCATCTAGTTCGACCCTCGTTATTTTGTCCCTCTTCTCAAGTATAACTTCACGGATGCATTCGGATATGTCAGCACTAACAGGGGAAGTGATAGCAAGCACCGAGAGTTCTGGCTTCAAAATTTGGCTAGCGGACTTGGAAAAGTTCTCAATGGGCAGAATAAGCTTTCTGAGGTTATTGCACATTACTATATCACTCAAATCCAAGCTGGGACTACAATTCTCAAGGGTGAACACTTGCAGTTGTGTGCAATTCCTGCACACCGAGGTCAACGCTGCTTGCGAAATGTCTTTGCAGATGCGTAAACTTTTCAGTTTTCGAAATTCGTCGATGAAGTTAATGTCAACATCAATGTCCACAATTAGCTCAGTCACATTTGGAATCAGCTTTGGCAACGCATAGAGTGGCCACTGCGCATTTTTCTGCTCATCTGTCGTCAAAGTAACGCTCGGAGTCAAAATTTCACAAGTATTTATTGAACTCAATGCGTCATTGTATATCTTCTCGATCAAATTGAGGGATTCTTGCATTTTGTCTACTTCGAACTTGAGGGCGTTGCAACGCCTGTGCTCCACGTGGCTAAGGAAGTACTCCATATCGGAGGCAGATACATTTTGCCTCAACATTCGAAAGTCGAGCTCACGGGTGTCATAACTCCTGTACCAGATCTTTTTGCAAATCTCTGGTACTTGTTGATATTGCTGACAAAGCAAAAGTTGCTCCTTAGTGCTTAATTTTTCGACAACGATTTCCAATCTGTAATGCTTATCATCAGGCAAAGTCAAAGCACTGGGATGCACCGAAAGAAATGCTAAAAAAGAAAAATCACAACACAACAAAAAATATTAAAAAAATAACATCTTACCCGGATGACCACTCATTTTTACTGCCACTAGTAATACACCACTCAAATAACAATCGAACGTTGGTGTGCCTAAACCAGCATTGCCAAAAAGAAACTTTTGAATTTGTGAATTTTTAATCCGAATATTCACATTTGTTTAGACTTAACACAATTTTGATTCTGATTTGACGGAAGATGTTGAATGAACTATGACTTATATACTTATCTCAATTTTTATATATACCAGTTCCAAAAACAAAAATAATAATAATAATAATAATTATCATGACGATGCCAATTTAAGAGGAGTTTCCAATTGACCCATGTGCTGGTATGTGTGACATCGGTCATTAACGCAAACCATTTCCATTTATCACAGCCTTTGCTTATAGACCTAGAATAGCTGCTACTGAGTTTTCATGTCGACGCATCAAGAAACAAGAAAATGTTGTTAAAGGACTTGCACAATAATTGGTCTATGGGTTTGTATGGATAGGTTTAAGTAGTAATTTAAGATTAAAGACAAACTAAGGATTAGCTGTAGTTAAATTTTTGTCCATTTTTGAAGTATACTTTTCTCATACAGGAAGTTGGAACCAATGTTGATTGAATCTTAATGAACGTAGTTGAAAGATTAAATTTCGCTCCGACTGCTATCTTATATTAGGAGTTTGCATTAATTGTGGCCATTTTTTTAATGCAAAAGGCATTTATTGAGAAAAATTGGTACAAAATGTATTATTCGAAATATTTTCCACTCTTTTCTACAACCTTTTCCTACAGTTGTAGGTTGTTCTCCACTAACAGTTTCATTCGGTTTTTCAAGTTCGGATTACACTACTCCTTGCTGATCCCACCATATATACAGCAACCTTATGACCATGAAAATTCGGCTTAGGTGTCGATGTGGCTGCCTCTCCTGGGTTAACCTATTTTATTTTGCACTTGGGATTGTTATAGTAGATCGCCGTTTCATAGTAGATAATGACGGAACAAAATAGATATACAAAAGAAAAATATATACAAAAACATTTAAAAAAAAAGAGAAAATATTAAATTCTGTTTATAAAGCACTAATCGCTTAGAATATCATTGATTATAATTTAAGTAAATTATTGAATTTATTAATTTAGTGAAATAATTTGATTTTCATTGTGAAGATTGATCCGCGTTGGAATTAAAATATTTCGTTTGTGTTATGCATTATTACATTTATGCCATTGTTAGTTCAATAAAATAAAGACTACAGGAAAATCAACCTTAAGTTGTCATACTTGGAAAGCGAAAAGAACGCGGAAAGCAATTGCAAATCAAAGAAAGGAAGAAAGGGCTACAGCGAACGAGCAAATCAGACAAAGAATGGCTTAAGGATATAATTTTTCTATTAAACTTTTTCATTGAACTGGAGCGAGGCTGGGTACACTAGTACAGTATAAAAACTTCAATATCACTTTATAGACACCAAATAAACCTGATTTTGTTATATATGTTAAAGTGAGTTATATAAGTTAAAGTGAAGCTCTATTACTGTAAGTGGAGCACATTTTGCACTGAAACTGCAACAGACCCATTACCAAGACCCCATCAAAAAACGTACTTCAATAAGCTTTATTATAGTTTTCTTGCTTGTTATTTTCATAATTACTATTATTCTTGTTATTATTATTTATTTATAACTTTTTAATATATTTATTTATTTACTTTTTACCGAACACGTCTGAATATCAGCTTCAATATCTCAACTCCAGCAGTAAACACCACTTCGAATATTCTGCTCTAAACTACTCTTATTTACCTTCGTAAGGTAATCTGCTTGACAAAATGAATTCAGCTGTACGTGTGCGTCCGGAGTCCATTGCAGTTTATGTCATCATTATGGCTAGCATGTTGCACCTAATGTACATGCGTAATTAATAAAACTGCTCAGAATTCGAGCATCTTCAACAAACGTTCTAAACTTTCTCTTTGCACATACAATGTACACTCATGAATATGACTGCATATCCATATTTAAATATTTGACTCAGTCGACTTAATTTGAATTGAAGACAAGTCAAAATTGGAAAATGAAAATGTTTACCTGGCAGAGCAGAGCAGCCATTTTAATTAAAATACTAAGCCAACAACAAATTCCCCTAGCTCAGACGTCGCCGGGCACGAGTTTACATAAATACAACTGCAACTTCAAGCAGTTACACGAAAATTATGCTCAACAGAGTGTGATCTCGTCTATGTTTGTATGCGTGTGTATCTTTGTATTTGTATTAGACGGGCAGGCATAAAAGACGATTAAGCTCATAACCCAAACAAAGCAGCTCGTTTTAAGTAGAGCAGACAATTTTGCATAGAGATACGCTTGTTAACCAAGCAGCACACAATTCAACCAAAATATGTATTGTACAAACAGGTCAACTGAGTATGTATGTGTATATGTGTGGGGATTCAGTGTAGCCGCACAATATGAGTCAGTTAACTATGAGCTCGCACCGAAGACAAGTGTTGTTGCTAATAAATGATGCAGACGACGACGATGGACAATGGATGATGGCATCGGCGTTGATGATGGTGATGGTAATGAGGTTGAGTGTCAACAACAAGTATGATTACAATAACAACAACAATGATGTTGATGAGCTGGCTTTAACTGTAACATCATTAATAACTGGCTGTGCCAACAACACCTTCATCATCAATAAAATCGAATTAAAGCCAAAAATGGACCGTTCAACCGCACGTCGTGGACATGGATTCAATTGCTTTGTCGTTGGTCGTACGTGATGAAGCATGATTTGTTGGCTTTTGATTGTGGGCGTTTCGAGGATATGGCCATGGACACGTTAACCAGATATTGGCCACAGGCCATTAACGATTTGTGTATTGTATGGTATATTTGCATGTATGAGCACTGCTTAGATACTCGTACATATTTACATGCAGTTGCGTAGTTACACAGTTAGATATTCAAATGCAGCGTTGCATAGCTAAATCGCGTTTGTTGTGTTCAGCAAAATAATTACACTTTTGGGCTACTTTACTAAGCTCTCTGTTTGAGTAACTCAATATCGATTACCTAAATGCGAATATTGCAATTTTGGGCAAAGCAATTTTTCAGCATCCGACGCCCGCTACAAAATGTTACGCATACATCGCCATAAACAATTAGTCCTATTATCTGTGTGCATGAGCGTATATGTATATTCGTGTGTCAATAGTTAATAAACATGAGTTGCATTGCGCTGAGTTTACAACATTATCAACGGAGCTTCTACCGGCCGCCATATTAAAATGCGCAATTATTTTTCATTGGCCAGCGTTGCGTATGATTGTTGTGTGCATCTATGTGTGTCTATGTTTGTGCGCCATCACAAATAATTATGTGCATTTTGGCATATTAAAATTTGCCAAATACACGCTATGCCAGCTGCTGGCAATAGCGCGTATTAGATACAAAAAATACAAGCCAAAACTAGGAAAAGATAAAACAAAAAATCGAAATGAAACCACTTCATAGCTAGCAAATATACACAAAATATCTGCATTAATATTTGCCAATTAATTGCGCCTCTCCACTTATAAGGTTTGCCATGCAATTAAAACAAAAGCCAGCAACACTAAAAAAAGCGAAACAAAAATGTTCATGTTTTCTTTCCATTGAACAAACTATTTGTGCTTGTGTGTATGCGCATATGTATGTGTTTTGTGCTTGTTTGCATTGGGTTTTCGTTGCACTTACCTAGTGCCGCCGAACCTGACCCAAAATGCTTCGAACGGCAATGTGAAACATGAAACAGATACGCAGATACTTTCATTCATCGACGCTGTTTAAACCAAACCAGCGAGCCGGGTTGGTACGTCTGTCTGTCCGCTAGTGTCGGTGTGAAAAGGGTATTGTTGGCTCTGTGAAGGATTGTGTGTTTGAGTAGTTGCCAAAGTGGCGCTCTTTTTGGGTCATTACGGTGATTTTCTTCGTGTGAGTGTTTGTGTATTTCAGTGTCGGTGCGCATTTTAATTGAAGAGTTGCAAATACGCGGTGCCTGTGTAGGTGATATTTGCCAATGAGGATTAGCAAAACAATTTGGATTTAATTTTAAACGGAAAATCGGAAAATTTAATTAATTTTATGCCCCGTATCTTTGCTTAGATTCAAGGCGACCTCCATTATGTAACCAAACTAAAAAATATTGCATTTTCTTTTGTCTACTCATTTTACATCAAGTATTGAGCCGTATTCAAAAGCATAAATGATAAATTAAATCTTAGAAGCTCTTGGTTGACCGAATATACGACGGTCAGTTTTTCGAGTTTAGATGAGTACGTAGGCGTTCAAATCTAGCCCTTAGTTGAGCTATCGTCTACAACTTTTGAGTGGGGTCTGCGAATCACGCATGCTAACTGTACGAGCTTATACTATTATTCGAATGTTACCAAATAATTGTTATGAAAAAAAAAACTACTCTTATAGAGGTTGTTCCACCTGTCCTGCTGTTAAATTTAATGGGAATCCTGTTCCGAAAAGTACTTACCATTGCTATTTAGGTATGCACCTAGATTGCAGAATGACCTGGGTTCATCATATCAGAACTCACTCGAAATGTACCACCAAAATAAAACAACTTAATTGGCTGCTTTATAAAGCAATCATCACCCCTATGTGGTCATACGGAATACAATTATCGGGTACTGCTGCTGCCTCTTATATAAGAAAATTTCGGGTGATGCAAAACAAAACCTTACGTGTGCTAACTGGTGCTCCCTGGTATATTCGCAACAGATCTCCTCACAGAGACCTAAATGTTCATTTCGTGGGTGATCAAATAAATTACCATAGCAGTAGATATAATGACAGACTGTCTATGCACCCAAATCCACTTGCTAAGGCTTTCCTCTAGCAATACATCGCCGGAGGAAAAAACTGAAAAGGCTCTATCCTTACGAGCTTAAGCAACGTTCCATGTAACATTAAGTTATTTAATTTATATTGTTAATATATATTATTTATATTGTTGTATTTGTTATTAAAATAAACAAATAAAGGTTGTTCCAAAATACACGCATTTATGTGGAAAAGGGCGCAGTGTGGCAGTTGACGATTCAGCGGTACACGACAGAATGAAGTATTTCTATGGTTGATCAACATTTTCGCAGTTTTATGCAAAATATATTCGGATAACAACTTACAATTATCAACTGCGAATAGATTAATTAAAAACTCAGGGAACTCCAGCAATAAGTGGGTTTTGTAATTCTTTTTACAAGTCCTTCAAACAAAACATCGATGCAGCTCATTCAGTATTCAGCTGAAAAACATTTCGAATAGTTTTCTAGTCCCACGAGAGATTTTCTACTTCAGATTTATAAAGTTGAATTAACTCGATAACTTAGAAGAGAGTTTATTGAATGGATTATGGTAAAACATCAAGTGGGTGCACAATCAAAAATTGAGATTAAGCGATTAGACTAATTTTTATCTTGATGGCTTTGTTATGCAACAATGTTGTAGCAGAAAATCTTTTCGAAACTATCCTTATAGCTTTCTATTATACTATATTCCTTTTAATCACATCGAACTGAAAATATATATTCATATTACTAATTCCTTATAGAATTACCATCGATTCCAATACAAACTTAATGTTCTTATAGTCAAATAAAAAAAGGGTGGGCAATATTAGGTAAACCCATTTAGTAATACTATAACTTTGACTCGAAACATCTGATCGACTAAGGACAGCACGTGTTTAATGCGCCAGTCTTAGGAGATTTTTGCTGTTGGTGTTTACACCAACTTAATGCATGGAAATAATTCTGCTGTACATTCCATATAACTTCTCAGTTGTGAAAATTCAGCATACATGGAGCAAAAATTAAAAGTGCTTCGTCAGCGCACATAATTGCCGTTTCACGCCACCGAAAACCCTGAAATAATTGAAGAGATGGCTCTTTATAACACAAATGTGACAGTGTGGTGCAGATATGATCATCGGGCCGTGCTTTTTCGAAGACTACACTGAAAATGCCAATTGATGTCAATTGTTCACGAAAATGATTTGGAGCATTTTTGGATTCAACAAGACGACGCACCACCTCACACACTTGTGCCACAATTTATCCATTGATGCCATTGTTCCCCAGTCGCTTGACATCAAAACTGATCTTGACTGTCGTTAGCCTCATTTGTCACCAACCGACTTTTTCCTCTGAGCGTACTTGAAGTCGAAGGTTTACACGGACAGCCGACAAAATACGCCAGGAAAAGGCCGCCATGCCGTCAGACACATTGGTAAATACAATGGAAAATGCTGAAAAACGAGCACATTACGATATTGGTGCTCAGGTGTGACTATTCGCGAGATCACATATTAAAAAATGGGTCCACCTAAAATTGTGCACGCTGTATATCACTTCAAAAATCTGTAGAAAAATGTTTAACTTAAGACTCGACCACGGTAGTATTATAGACGTATAATTACGTATAATTAAATAAAATAAGGAATTTCTTACCTAATAGATCTTCACTAGATAAAGGACTACTCATCTTCATATACGAGAACATATTGGAATGTGGTGTGGCTGTGGCAGGATGATTAAAGTGCTCTAGGTTTTTCCTTTTGGCTTTAGTCCCATAAATATGTTTCAATAAGGCTAATGAGTTACTATCTTGTATTATTATTTTTTATATATAGATTAATGCCTTTTCCGTTATGATACCATGATATTGCATGTTCCATCGCCGTTGCTAAGCTTATTTTATTAAAACGAACCAACTCAGTTACCAATTACTTGGTTACATTAAACCAATAATAATAATAATCGTATATAGTGATGGAGCGAGATTGCAAATGCTAAGCGGTTGAATTTGATAGCTAAGTGTAAATAAAAGAGATGGGAAACATCAGTCGAGTGCTCGGCTCGATGTGCTCGAATCGAATGCACGCACTTATTGACATTAGTAAAATTTCCCTGCAATTGATTTGCCAATTTGGCAAATAAACATTTTCACACACACACACACACACACACACACACACACACAGCTACATACAAGGTTTTTGTTATTTAACAGTGTTTCGCTATACACGGCCAACACGCCACCCACAAATTAAATGATTCACTTGACGTCATTCGCTTGTCAATGTCAACGAAAGCCGACGACGACAAGGACAACGTCATCATCGTCAATGGTGCATCTCTGAGTCTGATTTACTGATGATTTTTCGTAATGTAGTTGAATGTAAAACGACGTGTAAACAGCTGCCATGTGGGGAATGGTGTACTCATGTTATTGCAGACGGGCGTGGCAGTGCTTGCCAACGCTCATAAGAGTAACAAAGGAGTAACGCAGCAAAGCTCAGGAGTCCTATTCAAAAGCAAAAAAAAAAAATATTTTTATTTTTTCTGTTTTATTGAGCTGCAAAGAAGCGTTTTTCTTTCACTTATGTGAACGCACACATACATACAAATTAAGCTTTGCCTTTGTTTGCCACTTCATCATTTTCATATTCCTACAGCTCATAAAAATCGCTGAATGCGCGGTGCAGCGTGGGGGAGTCGAGTAAGAAAGCAGTTTTTATGTGCTACATCTTTGAATTTATTGGCTGCCACCGTCGACGTGCCAACGACGAAATCAATTGAAGTTGATTTTGCGATTTTTATAGATACTGTCTACATGGTATATGGGCGGCATTACTTATGTGCCTGTATAAAGTGCTTGTGTGCGTATTATTCAATCAATGCTAAAATCATATCACGATTGTTTCCTTTTTATTGCATTTAATGCCGTGTCGTATTCCTTCGAGTTTGTTTTGTTAAACGTCGTAACACATAAACATTTTATTTACTTTGCTTACTTCTCAAATGTATCTGAGCACTGGAGTGTGACAGAACCTCGGCTATTTAATGTTCGCACATATTCTTGTGCTTTACACAGTGGTAATGTTGAATTTGATTCATTGAGCGTGTGATTTTTAGTGCTTATAAACACTTTAATGTTCATTTTGGGATGTGCAGTGCTCAAGTGTTGGTACTTTGTACCCGCTCAAAAGCTTTGAAATCATCCAAGGACTTATATGTAATCTACACAAGCCAGTGAAGTGAAGATCTGGATCAGTTATCAGTAATATAAAACCAAGCACAAAAATCAACTACAATAAAGCTGAGATTCTTATACTAAATATTTTTCATAAGATGTCATACAGCTGTCATGCAAACCTTCTGTTAAATTGTATGTCCTTCCATGGCACACTGGCCATAAATCCAAATTTGTAGGCAGAAACTCCAAAAATATAGATACAGACCTAAAACTTGGAGTACTTTAGTGTCATAGCATATATGTAATAAAAAATTTCAGACCGATCAGACCACATCCTCGTCGCCGCCATATAAAAGTCGAAACTACAAAATATATATATGCATGAACAGGAAATACGAAAATATTTAAGACATACATTTTTATATATTTAATGATTTATTATTTCATTAAACATTTTGCACATCTAAATCGAATACATTCATATGTGTCCAAATCATCTAAACTATCATCGTCAGCTGAATTCACATTATTATTGAACATTTTGTGGTCTTAAAAGGTTAATAACCCCTACTGGATAACTACTGTGTTACTTATTTTGCAGTTGTCTTTTTTCATTATAATAGCTCGAAACTAGTGGATCCGATGAATCCAGCGCTCTACAAAAAACAGCAGTCATGTGGATTGGATTTAAATTTGGGACCAGTGTGCAGGTTGATAAGTGTTACAACCTTTTTTTATTTTGTTCTCTATATAAAATCTGTACTCTTTATTAACATAAGTGAGTAAATTTTTATGGCAAATTGATTAAGTTTGATGTTTTCAGATAAAGGAATATTCTGTCATTATTTAATACAACATAACCACTGCAATACAAGCCGGTTAGGAAGTCCCAAGGCATAGTTCTGCAAATGTCTAATGCTTTGACGGCTGTTCTACAATGGTTGTCGTATAAAGCTATTTAACATAATCATAAACTCAATCTTCGATGTTAGTTAATCTACTTTCACAGCTTTACCTTAAACCTTAGTGCAAAATAGAGAAATTTTCCAACATTTCCAAGTTTGCGCGAAGTGCAATGTTTTCCCTGCAACTGCTGTAATCGTGAACAACTTTCGCTAAATGCGATTTTGCCCCTGAAACCATACTTAACAAGTATTTATCGAGTTTTTCAATATTTTTAATGTCACTTTAAATACTTTACGCGTTTATGCTGCGCCTTTGCCCCACGCCTGCAGTTTCAATCTCTTTCGTTTTCAGCGGGAAGTTTTTTTTTAATTTCATTCATCTTTCTGCTGTTTGTGGGGTGGTTATGACTACCAAACTTTCCCGTGCCAAACGCAGGAAAGTAAAATTTTTTTTCGCAACACCACTCACCCTTTTACTCTGTATCTCTTACTCTTTGGACAAAAACATCAGGCGCAGCAGTGTAGAGGCGCAAAAACTTTCAACGAAGTTATTAAGAGAATTCTTCTGTTTTTGCATGCGTTCGCTGTCTATTTTTTTATGTCGCTTTCATATTCCTGAAGTGCCTGAAAAAATAAAGAAATTCCCTGTGACATCGAGGCACAAGTTTTCAACGCCAAACGAAGCCAAGCCCAGCTAAGCCGTTAAAGAGAAAAATTATTCAACTGACGTTCAATAAATCTGCGCTGCACTGCTTCAACCGTTCAACTATCTGCTTGTCTGTCTGTTGGTGGCAACTCTGCAACGCAATGCCTTGAGTAATGACCGCGAATGGTGGCAGCGCCACTTTGTACATTGTTATCCGTTTAGCGGAGCGCACAACTTCCAAGCGCATTAGCTCAAGGTGGGCATAAAGTATTTACTGCAGTGCCTGCCACTGAAAACATGCTGTGCGCGTTTCATTATTCAAACGATTAACTTCTCGCAACAACTAAAGAAGTAAAAATACAACTAAAAAAATCCTATAAAAAATCGAGTGGAGATGAGTTGATAATTCTTAGCGAAAGTTTTTTGCGCGTCGCGTAACAAAAGTTGCAAGTACGAGTAGCCTCAAGCAGCCGCATGGTGAGTGTTGCGGTCACCGTTTTTGTTCCCAAAACCCAAAGATGATTCAAACTTAGATTAGCCTCAAATGATGCAATCATAATTGCCCAAATCTGCTCTACCAGCGACTATTTTATACGGTTCTGAGAGTCGTAATTTCCGCTCGCAGCACGCTCATTAAGCCAAATTTGGCAGGTTTTTTATTAACACCACTTCCGCTTCAAATTAATTTCCAAATGCTCATTTTGCTTTCGCTTTTGCCTGCATTTACTTTCAGCTATTTTCATTTCTATTTTTTTCTTCTTTTCGAGGTTCATTATGCAGCTACAAGATAAATGCATCTGAACACATGTTGTTGAAAGTTAATTTGGAAAGCAGCTCATTCACTGCTGTCATTCTTTTATTGCATTTTTTGCCTTCGAAAATGAGTGCATTTTTTCACATTTTTTAAACAATTTTCCTAATGTGCACAAATGAGTTTTTAACATTTCAGAGCATCCGAAGCATCTCAATTGGTTTTTTGCGCTTCGAATTCGAGTGTGCTTTACCGTGATGGTTGTACTACGTTTCGTTTACTTACGGCCAATTGCTGTTATGACTTTTGTGCATACTTGACCTGTTTCACATGACTTAGAACACAAATGATTTCTTTGTCATTTATTTATTTATTTATTCTTTTTTTCTATTTTGCTCTTTTATCGTTTCACTGAATTGGGTAAGTAGTTTTGTGCATTTCGAATGCAGCCAATTATGGCATTCTCTAGAAAAATTTACAGTTTTTGCGTTATTCCTCATCAGTCAGCTCTACAACCCTGGGTGGGTTTTGGCTTTCTCTACAATAGTTCTCCATTCCTCGTTGTTCTTTGCTTTATTAGAATCACACATTTTTGCCATACAATGGTAGTCGTCGAGTATTTTAAAAATCACTTAAACTCATTTGAGTATCATAGCACATGGGGAAAAGACTCTAAGTAATCGCATGGAAGAAGATTAACGAACATTTCTTTGTACGAACTATCAAGGAATTTTGAAGAATTAACGACATGCTACTTGGCATGACTGGAACTATAATTTTATAAATAATAATATTTGTATTGCAGTCTTACAACATCAAATGCAAAACTTATTAAGATTAAAATATCACAATTACCTTTCGATTTCTTACACTAACCATTAAGTCAAGGCAAAAAATGATCTAATTACTAATGGGATAACGTATCGCTAATTTAAGTAGTATATTATCTCTAAAAAGGATTTATTTTTAAAAACTTATTGTGTACTACTGTTTAATACGTCTAGGTTATCTATATCTTAAGATCAGTGAATCTAGTAGAAGAACATTTAGTCAATTTTGATTATTGATACTTTTCAATAAAAGAACAAATTCTATGATCTGCTCATATAATTTTGAGACATGCCAATAAAACACTATAAAAAATCCATAGCGCATGGTTAATCCACAAAGACTACACTACATATCCTTGGTTCAGTAAAGCGATTCAATTAGATGGTAGAGAGAGACCTAATAACTATGATGTATTGAGTAAGGTATAGGTAGTACGTTAGGCATATGTAATGGGTAGTACATTAGGCACATACGTAATGATGAGGCAGATGAAACAGTAAACAAAAGTAATCTGCTTTAATTTATGTGGACGATATATTTCTACTCCTTTATTAAGACGAAATAAATAATTGTTGTGGTTACTTGGCTGCCATTCTAATTGCTCAGGACCCGTGTATAAACTGGGACTACCTACAACCGATGCATAGTATTGTACGAGGACGCAAAGTATATGGTACACATTAAAACCTCATATATTGGAATACATACATCTAAAAGGAATGATATTAAGAAGGGTATACATAGCACCTTCAATGGCGAAGTAGACTATACGCTCATTACTTACACAGAATTTTAGTTGTTTCTAAATGGCATAAAAAACAATGCTGAGTCGAAAATGAAACACAATACATCTTCTGACTGTTGGCAGAGTTTTGGCATAACTGCTTTTTAACGTCAACTTTTGAGAAGCAAAACTGAAAGAAGCTTTATGGAGTACACACTTCATTCACTCCACATTTCTGAACTGTTGATTATCAAAAGTATTCTGCCTTGCCATACTTTAGAGAGTCCGTTAATGTCAAAAAATTCTTCAACTCACAACCATGTCATAAGCCACATATCAAACAGTTTAACATGTGGACGTTTGAGTAAAGTCATCATAATAACAGAGCGTAATTATTATCATAATTACTGACTCAAGGTATCTGTGGAAATGAAATATTTTATAATAATAAAGAATGTATGGAATGAGAGCCTTAATTCGTCAAATATTATCCTGAACAAAGAGCCACCAATGTTAGTCATTAATATTAGGCAGCAGGATTCAACGAGCAATATTAGCTATAAACAAAGAGCATTAAACTTGATATGACTTGAACCCGAACCAAAGATTATATTGCCAAACATTTACAACGCTTTGAGGAATATAAAGACATAGAGTAACTTGCATTACAAAGAACTAATGTCAAGTCGAAAGCGTCCAAGTTCAAGAAAGTTGCACTCGTCTACAATCAAACTTGGATTGATGCAATAATTTTGTGTGCCAAGCCAAACTTGCTTATTTACACCAATTTGACTTTCAATTTGTGATTGCGTTGCTCTGAGATCGCCACTACACTATTGCCTTGGTACAGACCACAACCACAACTTCAACCAATTTCCGAATGCTGCGTTTCCCAAAACACCAAGAAGATTCATTGGATGCACACCCGAAGTGCAGAGTAAACAATTTTGTGTTATAATCGGTGGCGCTCGACTGTTGATATTTCTAATTAACCCATGAGCAACCAAAACACATGCCATAAACTCAAATGGGTATTTGCAGACGGACGCACAAATTACAATGCACCAGATACATAGATACCATGCACTGATACCAGTTGAAGTATTTTGCATTTGCCACTGAGCACTCAAAGCTCGTTTTTGCTGCAACTACAAAAAACAAGTTGGCAAACTTTTGCCTTGACTTGACTTTCTGCTAATTTCTTGTTCGCTACGATGCATTTTTGCTTGAAAAACTCCTCCCAAAAAGTTTCTCCGACCAAGCGTGTGTGTGTGTGTGTGTGTGATTGTGTGTCATCCCAATAAGAACACCAGCTGTGTGCACTTTGAGTTGTTTTGCTATCTGGCATTTGTTGGTTGGCGAATTGTGCAGTTCATTATTAGTTTCGAACATTGTGCAGTCAGCAGACAAGGCAAAAATTCCCAGGAATATTATAATTTGCCATGCTCATGTATCGGTTGCGGTTACACTACGCTTAACTTGTCTCTCTCTCGAATTCTATTCCTGTATTCGTCGCTCTCTTTTCCTCGTTCAAGCTGTTTAGCACCGTTAAATTGGGTTAATAGCGTCTACAGTCAAGTGTGAATTGCTAATCACGGCTTGGTAGCTTTGGTTTGTCTGGGACTTTGAAATATAATTTTGTCCATGTATGTCCTTGTATGCGTGTAAATGCGTAAAGCAACGGTTTATAAACCAGCCCAATCCGCTTGATTATATACTTCCCTGCTGCACCTCCCCAAGGCGCCAAGTTAGAGAATTTCACTTTCGACCTTTTAGAGCATACAAGCTTGCAACAATTTCTATTGTCGTTTTGATGATCTGCTGGCAGTGAGCTGCTCGTAACATACTTTAAAGTCCATTAGTGTCAAGTAGGCTATATGTGAGTTTCTCAACACACACAGCTGGTTTAAAAAAACCAAGGACATTTTAAATTTATTTTCAATATATTGAGGTTTAACATAAGCCATATATGTATGTATTTGATTTTATAATGGTACCCTTACCCATTTCACATGTTATTGCAAATCCAATAAATTGATTCTGATTTATTTTGGATTTCTTTGTAACTTCTTCAACGAACAGTTGAACAAACAACTTTCAGTTTGCGAAGCTTAAGGTCAGTTTCGATGGACTGTGTATTTCCTCTGGTTTATTTTGTTTTAATTTTTACTACTTCTCAGGTTGTCCATCTAAAAGCAATCGATACAAGTACGAGTAGAGTTTCACGAGGTTCCATCCGAATAGAATGTTCTGTGAACAACTATGTCCCTGATATGTCATAAAAGGAATAAAATATGCTTAAAAAAATATTTGCTTGTATGAATTCTGATCATTTTTATCATAAAAAAACATTTATTGACAAAATAATACAATATATTTTAATTCAAAATATTGTTCATAATTTTCTTCAAAATTTTCTAACCTTTTTGGCAAGTTGTCAACATGGCGTCGAAGGTGGTTTTTAGCGATCAATAATAGATCCATTGCGGCAGATCTTTCCCTTCCAGTTCCAGCAGTATATGCTTAACAACTTCTGTAACGTGTGGTTGAGTGTTGTCATGAAAGAGAGTGACCTTGCGCCTGTTGTCCGATATTGCCATGCGTTATTCAATTGGTTCAACTGACGTT
The DNA here is from genome assembly GCA_035041755.1 of Cacoxenus indagator. Taxonomy (NCBI): domain Eukaryota; kingdom Metazoa; phylum Arthropoda; class Insecta; order Diptera; family Drosophilidae; genus Cacoxenus; species Cacoxenus indagator. The sequence continues at coordinate 21,432 of JAWNKX010000225.1, read as the reverse complement.
GGTATATATCTGTAGTAACCGTTTCTTTCGGTTTTAGAAGTTCGTAATAAATCGCACCTTGCTGAACCCACCTTATCCTTATGACCATGATTACACGACTTCGGTGTCGATGTGGAGAACTCTGCGTGGTTAGCCTATGACTTTTTGCACTTGGGATTGTTGTAGTAAAACCACTGTTCATCGCCGGTGACAATATACCACAGAAAATTCTTCTTTTTTAAATAGAATTTTCACTCAATTCGTAGGGTAGCCATTTTCAATCTGTTTGAATTTTGGCCATCGCATGTAAATGCTTCGCTGTTGTGATTCATCAACTGCAAAGCTGTCTGTAAGTTGCTTGAGAGTTTAAGACGGGTCTGCAACAACTAAGTCTTGCAATTCATTATCTTCAAACTGTTTTCGTCCTCTAGATCGTTCTTTGTCATGGACATCCAAATTACCATTTTTAAACACCGGTAATTGGAATATGACGGAGCAGCATCGCCACAACTTTCTGATAGTGTTTGATGGACTTCGGCAACAGATTTCTTCAAATCAAATAACAACAATAACGAATCATGAAATTTTGAGCTTTCCATGATTAGACTAAATGAAAAACTGCTATTTTAGTGTTGAGAAATGGCAAACCCATCGAATTACACAGCTATATGCCAGCTGTCTACACTGGTACTTGGAATTTTGACCATTAGATGATATTAAACAGAATTCATGCAAGCTCTGAGTATTATAAATTTGGATCACATTATACAAAAATCGATTTTATTAAATCCTCTCAAAATATTCTATTAAAATATTGTAAAATGTTGTAACACCACGCCATGTTCTATCCTTGGAAACAAGCAAAGCCAATGACTTTGATCGCTCTGCGGCAGTTAGCCATGTGAATTTTATGCCTTTCTCTTTTATTTTTCCATAACGCTGTGTTTATTTTAGCGCTGAACTCGCACCAAACGCAGATACTTCGTGAAAGTTTCTGGTTGCAAAACCGCCAATCGGCAGAAAGATTTCGCCGAACGCAGGGCAATAAAATATCTCTCGGCGAAATATTACAAAGCGACAATTTCCCATAACTCTTCTGTACGAGTATCATATATGTGTCTGCGCAAGGTTATTTATGTATGTGTGAATTCTTGTGCTATAAATAATACATTGAACGCGTGTGAAATTATCGCACTTTGTCTGTTCGTTAGCGTTAAAGTTTCACCCGCACAAATTCTGACATGTTTGAACACAGCGAAGTGTTTGCAAATTTTATGGGCTTTGGGTGAGTGGGAGGTGGGAAGCGTGGCCTCAGACAGGTCTGCAAAACCAACTGTAAAAATTCAGTTTGTTAGGGAAATGTTTGTTTCTATAAAGCAAAGAGTTGCAAAAGAAATGAACAAATATTTTGCAGAGTAGATTGATGTTGGGCCAAATCTGAAAGCTTTAAATTGAAATCTTGTTGCAGTGTGTTTTCCTAATGCTTCAATATTTTCATAGCATCAGAGAGTGTAGAAACTTAAACGCTACTTCAATGTAACTTTATGTAAAAGTAATAAATTAAAGAAGAAGAAAAATAAATTAAAGAAAAGAATAATAAAAGAAGAAAGAAGAGAAAAAAGAAAACGCTTAAAAATTAAGTTTCTAAAGCTAACAATGAGAATCAATTTTTAAACATTAAATATGTATGTATGTACGTATACCGCTTAATACTTCAATTAATTTCTCATTTTTGCACTATTTTCTCTTTTATTATTTTTCTTTATTTATGAATTATTATTATTATTATTATTTTTTTTTTTTGATTTTAATCTATTAAAAAACCATTCATTTTTACATCTCATTTAACCACTTCAACAACAACATGTACCTCATGAACATGTTGTGTATGTCTATGACATTATGCCATTACCCAGGAAATCTTCGATAATTTCGCATAATCCAGCAGCCAAAAAAAAAAGGATAAAAAACATTTCGTTGACGCCCTTCTTAGGAAGACAGAGAAATTGAGACCCACCCGATATACAAGCACACGCATGCATGGAGATACGTGCACAATGGTGAGCAACTTGGCAGTCGTATGATTGGTGTATTTTGTGGTTACCTAGTGAAAGACTTCTCTGGTTTGCAAGGGAAAAAGAAATACATATGTACATTACTTTTCAATATGATTTGACGACATACATATACATATCACATATGGCTTTTATTTTAAGTTTAGTATAATATATACATATCTATATATATAAAATCGGAAGAAAGTCGGTCAACTCATTCTGAAAACAAAAAAATGTGACATTCGTAGTTAAGTCTAGAAAACAAGATTCTTCTCTACAAAGAAATATTGGTATGGACATATGCGTTGCAACTTACAAAAAATGTCAATGCTAATTGGCATAAATAGGTTACATAATCATAGTAACGAGTTAGCCCTTAAACTGTTTGACAACAGCGAGACTCTCAGAAGAAAGAATAGGGCTTGACACGATCTGGACTTACCTCATATATTTTAAAATAGTTCGTAAAATAGGCGGTCTGCAGTTTTCTGCAAATTTCTATATATTTCTGCAATTTAATCTATATTATATAAACGTAGCTTAGCTTTCTAATCATCGTTGCAAATTAAAATTTTAAAAAAATAAAAAAATATTCATGTTTAAATGTTATAAAGGGAAACACTCACTTACAGAGCACGTGAACTTGTTTATTTAGTGTATACACTTATTATTTAATAAAGGCACTCTTCGGTTAATTAATTAATTAATACGACTTATTTTTACTTGCGTGTCAGCGTGCACAGTAGTTTCGCTTAAACCGTTTCAGAGCTTCCTTACAAGTATGTAAATAAAAATGCCATTGGAAAACTTCTCATTCACATAATTGCACTCAGTTTGTGAGCCTGAATAGTACTAACTGCTTTTTATACTTTCTATTCACTACAAAAAGCATTACCATCATATCTAATTTCTTAGATAATAATAAATTCACTATAACGGGAAATGAAACCCAGGCGATTCGCGAAGTAAATGAATCACCAGAGTTTACATGCGAAACTACATGAAAGATTTTCATAAGCCATAACTCTACATGAAAAAATTCAGTTGCATCACAATTCAATAAATGTTGTCTGCTTGTACCGTTAGTCGGCATTATCGCATGGTTCCAGTTTTTATGCAGGTTGTTGCGCCATTTGTGTAGGTCGTCGTCATAACGTCAAAACGAGTTACAACTGTCATTCACTATGAAATGATCAAGAAACAAACCAACAGAGTGTGAAGAAACTTTTGCCATTGCTTTGACAAACATCCAGGAACTTTTAATGTTTGTTGCTCACTTCATGTATCAATCTCACTGACGCGCTATCTCCCTCTGTATCTCACTTATACATAGACATACTTGTTACTCTTCCCGTTGTTGCCATTGTTATTTTTATTATGTTCACAAAAAGTTACAAGTAGCATGTGAAAGTTGTCATAAAAATAGACGTCGGCATTGTCAGACATCGTCGTCTTTAGTGTTCGTCTTCAGTCGCTTTCGACTACGCGTCGTATGAGTAATATTCATATATGTTTACATATGTAGGAATGCATGCGAGTGCTTTTTGCATTTGCGTGTCTGCTATCAAGCCTTTTATTACTACATGCCACAAGGTATGAGCAATTATGCATCAAACAAGCAAAGCTTGCTTGCATGCAAGAAGGCAACTGAGCATGACTGCCACAATAAGCCGCTTGGCCAAAACGAATTTTCTGTTTTTCATGGCTTTTCATGCCTTTTAGTCTTAAATAGTCAAATCATTTTCAGGATTCTTGTGGCTTGTGTTTTTTCTTCCCCCTTTTGCCTTGTATTTAATTGTGGGTCACTCTTTTGACCTGCCAACCTCACTCAGGGGAGAATTTTTCTAAGAACGCCGGAATCTTTTATAGCGCAAATGTGTTGTTCAAAAAATAAGTCATAATAATCGGTTCAGTATATTATGCACCAAAGCGTTACATACCGATTACATACAATCAATTTTATATAATAGCATACAAAATTCAATATGTCGACAGTCACCGAATATCTCTCTTCGATTGCAGACATCATTGCTTTTTATCGTCAGTAAGTGCTTTTCATTTCCAGTTTCTTCCCACTTTTTTTTTCTTTTCTTTTTTACCGCGTGCTTGAGCTAACACTTTTACGTGCGTTTCAATACTCTCTGCATCTAGGGGATAATCGCTTTGCCAGTCTTAGCGATAGCCCAAAGTAAAAAAAGATACCCTTTCAAAAGCTTCCCGATGATAATCATAAATGACCACTCACCCGATGTTTTATGTTTTCAAGAAACACACTTGCCACACAATTTTAATATTTTTATCTGCCCCAAGGCATACACAGGCTAATTTTACAAACATCCTCACAACACATCAGCCAAACAAAATGTGGGCGTGCTTAGTAAACATTACATTCCCCATACGCATAATATAATTAACTCCAACCTTCTCCTATCCTTATCACTATCATAAACTTTTATATCCCTCCCAGCCATTTCTTACTTATTTCTGACGACATACTCTGCATTCTCCAGATGCAGAACGCATAAAGATGCGTTAATCATGTTGGGTGACTTTAATGCTTAGAGTGCCTTATGTGGCTTTACCCACGTAGATATTTAATTTGTATCACCAATAATTGCACACAGATGTAACTGGTCCATTTAATTCCCCACATGAAACCGATCATTACCCAATCGCCTTAACGGTTGCAATTAATTTTTCCGCCGATAAAACTTCCCTTTGCCCAAATATAAAACTGACCTTGCAATTGGGAGCAATTCCAAAACAAATCTGTAAGTTTTTCTGACACTTGGACCACTGGGTGCTTAAATCACCAAGTTGCTCAATTAACAAAATGTATAAGGGCTGCTACGAATTGCAGTATCCTACAAACTAACCGGGTACTGCATAAAGCGAAATTTCCTTGATGGTACACTGACCTACAAAAAGTCAGAGACGAGTACTAGTCCCTTTTCCAACTATACCAGGAGCACCTGTCCATGTGCTGTACTTTCGGCCAAACGGAACTCTCTCAAGCATTTCACCTCTCGTATTTCCCCATTTTCTACCACAAAAAAAGTTTGGTCGGACATCAAAATCCAACCCATACCACCCCAACCGGCTATCGGCGTCCGCTAGGTACTTAGAAGCCAATTTCACTATGGTAGAAATCGAAGCTGAAATTCACACAGCAAAAGGGAAGACTCCCGATTTAGATTGGATATCTTATCCCATACTAAAACACCTACCCTCACCACTCAAAAAGAAACTTCTCCATATTAACAATTGTATGGATAGTTACACGACACCAAATCGTCTCCTAGCCAAGATCTTAGCTGACAGCTTTAAACAAAAACGGCTTTACGAAAGTGTCTCTACAATCCGGCACTGCAAGATCCTTCTGCAAGACTTTACCGTCGCCAAAATTCTTCAACTTTATAAATCCGTCTCCAGCCTGGACTTGCAATCAGCCCAACATCAACACCAGTCTGCAGAGCTCTGCTAAAACCGATATTAGCAGCCCTGGCTCTACACGGACGGCTCAAAAACTGCCAACTCTACTTCATTCGCCGTCGTCGACAATATGAATACAATTGTTGCAGGGGGCCTACTACCCTTGTATAACTGCATCTTCACGACAGAGGTCTTTGCCATATTACAGGCATGCCAATTTCCCATCAACAACGGTGGTAAATTAGTAATCTGCCCTGACAGCTTATCGTACATACTAGTCATACAAAATCCCGAACACAACGACTTTACGATTCGGGAAATCCGGAAATTTGCACCCAACATCACAACAAAATCTTCATCTTCTGGGTTCCCAGCCATCAGAGGATACTCGGGAACGACGCACCGACAGGGCAGCCCGACTCATCATCAACGCCCCAACACACAACAACAAAAGACCTAAAAAGCCTCGTTTCCTGGCGCCTGTGTACTAAGAAATGTTTCGGATGGGCCCAGTTCCACCCCCGGTACTCGGCCATTAACCTAATATGTTCCAAAATCTGTCTTCCATCCAGTTCAACCATAGTGGTGCTCCATAGTGGTGAGCACTAGGGTATCCCTCTTTGGCTACCAAGTCCTATCCAGTCTTTTAACAACTGCCTTCCCACAAAACATTTCCAACATATATAATTTCGTAAAAAACTCCAACATAAATAGTTAAAACATTGTTATTATAGCATCGCGAGTCAAAGGCCTTAGCAGCTAGTTATAGTGTATATATTAGGTTCAATCTGTAAATAAAATAAATAATAATAATAATCAATATGTCGTACAGTGAAAATAATAATTAAGGATATCTGTTGTTTGTGGTTTTTAGTTACGTTGAATTGAAAGATGTTAGGAGACAGCAAGCATATCACCTTTAGTTAGGTTTTAGGATAATTCCGCCAGTCGATACTTCATTTGATTGTTTGAAATTTACCCAATGATTTGTTTGAGGGCTAGCTAACCCAGTGCCTTTGTTAGTTTTTAATTTAATTTATAATATATATATATTTTTTTAATGTATAGTTTTCACTATATCTTTTTTCTATTACGGATTTCGTTGAACTTTCTGCTCATTTTGAAAAAATTTACCACACACGCATTTATATTGGTTTGTTGAAGCCAGCCCTTCTAGGATTGGAATTCTTGCGTTGATAATTCTACAGAGCTCAAAAATCGAAGGAATACTCTTCGCACATCCCTATATTCATTTCTTTCGTGTAGTTGGTCGAGATTATATGAAGCCTGCAATGTATTCTTAAATGTGTTAAGATATCACGACGAAGTCTACGGTTATTACGGAGCATATTCCTCCTTTGTGGTCGAATCATCCAGTTTTAAACAAAGGTAATGTCTGCTGTAAGTAGGGGATCTCACACAAAAGTTGAGCAACCTTGCTAGTTTGCATTCATACAGACAGACGGTTGAACGCAAAAATATCAAAAGTTTTAAATTTGTTTTTTGTTTTGAGTAACTGTCACAGAAAGGTTACACATAAATGCTAGTCCTAGGATGAAAAATATATATTTAAAACTAGCGGGCCCAGCAGACGCTGTTCTGACCTTTCCTATGTGCCCTAAAAAGAAAGAAAATTAACTAAACGAAGACTCTATATTGCGGTCACAGCACGACTGACTCATGCGCCTGCCGCTTGCTTCACTTTATTATACATAGTTAGACCCGGAAAACGTGGTTCATTTGTTGATATTGATAGGTAACAAATTAATTAATCCATTGTGTGTTAAAGTGAGAACCATATTTTTGACAGTTACACTGCAAAGCAAAAAAAAAATAATTACTGCCAGTCATGTGTAGGCATGCATTTCCAAAAACGCTGATATTGTGTAATGGGCCTATAACCCTATATAAAGAGAACATAACGCCGCTACTGTTCCTCAACACATACGAGTAAGTGTCCGCAACATACGAGAACTAAGTAGCAGCGATCGATCAGCAACTGGCAGTCGGTTCGTAACTCATTCGAGAGAGCTCATGCTGACACAAATATGTACATATAATTTTTATTCTTATTCTGGAACTCTGAAATCGTGAACTGAATTTAATAAACTATGAACGTTGCAAATTAAACAAAATATATCTTAGTGCGATGTCAATTCAATGCCGAAAGGCATAGGTTGAAAGTTTAGCATTGAACCATGTTCTCTTCTCTTCTTTTGTTATTCTGTTTTCTGAGGAATATCATAATTTTTAGGGTTTCTCCGTTATAGTTAGGATCTCTCGTCTGTCTGTCTATCCCACTTTTACAGTCAATTTGCTACGAATCTACTGAACAGATTAAGTTGTGTGATATATCAAAAGAAAAGGTTGCAAGGGTTTGAAAAACATTTTATTTATAATTTTAAAATGAATAGTTTTTAAGTTATTTAAGAAAATAGATGAAAATTGATTTTATAGTAATGTAAGTCCATCACGGCTTTTTTGGTGTAGGTTGTTGATATTTGGGCGTAAATGTGATGCCTTATAAAACTTTCACATGAGACGTAAGATATCTTTTAGTTCCGAGTTCCAACACCACTTATAGACCATAGCTAATAACAGCGATTTCCAATTAAAAGACATTACTATTTATAGTTATTCTCAAAACATAAGCACCACTCCTCGTATATAATACATTCATTTTGACTCTGGATTGATTGATTTTCATTTTGATTGAGTTTACAATAATGGAAATATTGACAGGTGGACACGTCCAATGAATTTGATTGGCCCATCCACTACGCAAACATGTTTGACAAACGCCGTGTTTGTAAAGCAGCTTGCCAGTGGGTGGCTGTATTTGCGTGTTTGAATCGATGTTTGAAGAAAATCTATTTCATTTTGATGTTTTTGTGCTTGTGCAATTATGTTTGTGTTGTATGTGGGCAAATTTCTTCAGTTTACAGTAAATTACGGGGCGAACAGTCTGGACAAAATAAATGCGCATAACAATTGTTGGTGTTTAAAATAGCATTATCATTAAGGTGTCGCCCAAATCAGCCCTTTTTGTTCCACGTTTTGATCTAAACACGTTTTTTTCAGTTTGCTTTCGCTCTCTTTTCCAGAAAAGATATAATGCACATGCACAATCCATATCCATTTTAAACAACCTTCGCTCGCACAATTCGATTTCAAATGCTGTTTGTCAAACGGCTTGCGTAATGTGTGTGCGACGCATTTTTTAAAAAGCATATTTGACGCAAACATGTTTGCGTGGTTTATTTGGCCCTTAACCCTACGATGCCGGTTTAAAGTAATTTTCTTTCAACACGTATAACTTGCAATTAATTCTCTCTAAAAAACTCTTTTTAAATTAAATGTTTATAATTTGCAACCAGTTTATCATTTTCTTACATAACTATTTCTCGGCTTGCGGGCTTCGGACTACCACAGTTGGTCATTTCTCTGGTTTGTCTTGGAGTTTATTTTGCTGTGTTGGTTTAAATGGTTCGTCTCCGTTTGGTGTCAAATAAAATTATTTGTGTTTTCATTTGTTCGCATTCTTCGATTTTTTTTTGTACTTATTTTTTTAATATATCAATATTGATTTATGTTATATAGGTTTTGTTATATCTGATCCAACTGCGGTACTATGTACGTTTCTTGCTTTAATAAAAACTCTTTGCTTGATTTTTTTTTGATACTAGCGTCACCCGCCAGACTTTCTGCCCTTTCCGGAATTAGCAAAGGGAGAGTATTCCAAAAGTGTGTTAGAAAGAAATTTGCTTTATTGAAGCTATGTATTTTACTGCTTGGCTTACACTCGAGTTTATTCTCTTTAGTAATATACGACATTCTTCGTTTTGTTATCAAGCGCTTTTCGGGTGATTGGAACTCTAATCCCCTTTGTGAGGATCTAACTCACAAACGCCGGTGGGAACGCCCTTGACGCCTGCGTGTACACTTTTAATGCCAACTTCCTGGCTGCAGGAGCCCCTACCCACTTTCACAGTAGGTCAAGATTTAATCCCTCCTGAATTGACTTCTCAGTTTACAAACGTTAATGTTTCAACCTCTTAGAGCTGGGACCTCGAGTCAGACCATCTCCCTCATTATCTCCATTGACGCTCTGGCGAGGGGTTACGGAAAAACCATCCAACTCCTAAGCAGACTTGATAATTTCGCTGCCTTCAGAGACTGGGGCAGTAGTGGAACTCACTACTGCCGATGATATCAATCAATATGTGTGCATTCTACTCCGACAAAGTGTCCCAGTAGATCAGGTTGGCATCAGAGTTCAACCCAACAGTTTCACGTCTTGTCATACTCGACCACCAGCCGTAGTCGCAGATCTCCTCGCCAAAAAGAGGCTGTGTAGATGCTACCTACAATCAATCCACCCCCCGGATAAGGTTTCGTTGTATCGAGCGAAAATTAGTTACGGGTGGCCTTACAGCTGCTTCGCAGCACTCACTTTCAGAATTTCCTAGCCAACAACGACTACACAATTGACTCCAGACATTTCGATTTTGCACCACGACCTCAATTTGAGTACCGTGGAAGAGTAAATTTCCTTCTTCTCCAGCAAATACAGTGATAGACTGATGGACCATCGCAGACTTGCCAGACGCCTAGGTACTTCCAACCCTGTCCCCAGACATAGAAAGCGCCACTTCGGCCTCTTATTGCGGCCACACCTCCTTCCCGGATCACCCCGCGATTACAGCCAACTACAGCAGGACTCGAACTCAGAACTCGATAATCTGGGTGGACAGTTGAGAGTGTCACCTTTCCACTTGAGGTTTCGATGACAATTGACGTACCTTGCATATACTTTTTAGATTACTATATTGCCTTGTAGTGTATGAGTATACCCGTCGCCTTTTGATGAGTATACCCGTTTCGTCGTGTGCTTCAGGATGGTTTGTGGAGTAGAAAGAGTAGCCTGGACTCTCAAATTTATACCTGTTTGCGAGTTGCGTTTTCAAAAGCAACAAAACATCAGTTTCTGTCTCGGAGAGCTTTTTTGTGAGCTCAAGCTTGTGTTTAGATACGCCGTTTACGTTATTATTATTATTAGGTTATTTTAAGCGAGGACATTTAAATTACCACGTTTTTGTATTACACGTTTTTCGTTTTAAGTATTTTTTAAGAATGTTTTTCATCATTAACGTAGTTTGAGCAATTCACTGTTCATGTAAGACCAGCAAACAAGAGAACTATGTGGTGTAGGTGGAGTTGTTGGGGTTATATAGTACAAAGCTGTAAGAGTTCACTTTTCTGAGATTGTTTGGGTGTGGTTTTTATTATTTTCTCTGGCTCTATGTTGGGTATTTGTTGAAATCTAGGTCGCAACAGGGATGGGTACTAAATGACATTGACGATAATAAATTTTGTATTGGACTCTTCTTGGACGTGGAAAAAGCTTTTGAAAAGGTTTGGCATAAAGGACTCAAATGGAAACTTAACAATATATTCCCTCAAAACATAGCACATCTATTAACATCATATATCACAGGTAGATACTTCTTAGTTAAATACTCAGACGAATACTCAACCCTTAGAGAAATAAATTCAGGAGTTCCACAGGGAAGTGTGCTAGGACCTTTATTATATACCCTATACACAGCAGACATACCATATCCCACTTACAATTCGTCGATGATTGCAACTTTCGCTGATGACACAATACTCCTAAGTCCTCATAAAAACATAAATACTGCAACAGCCATGTGGTAAGCAGACTTTAATAAAACACTTGACTGGCTTAGAAAGTGGCGTATTAAAATAAACAAAAACAAAACAGTACAAGTTATATACACTACTAAGACTAGATTCACACCAATCCATATAAATATTGACAAAGACGACGTAACCATTCAAAAAGAAGCCAAGTACTTAGGATTATATATTGACACTAAACTGGAAACACAATATACAAAAAAAGCGTGACCAAATCAAAATGAAAGTAAGACAACTGGACTGGCTGCTAAACCAAATACAAACATGTCACTTGAAAACAAGCTCCTAATCTACAAGACAATTATTAAACCAGTTTGGACATATGGAGCCGAAATATGAGGAGTTGCCAAAAAATCAATTATAAAGTTAATCCAGAGGAAACAATCAAAAATTATTCGCACCATCACAAAAGCCCAATGGTATATTACTAACACGGACCTTCATCGAGACCTAAGAATTGCGACAGTAGATGAGGAAATAATCAATTTAAGCAGGAAATACCAAACCAAACTTTCCCAGCATTCGAACGATGGTGTGAATACATTACCATTAGATGAACTAACTCGGCAACGTAGGCTAAAATGGTTGAGACCAGTGGACCTCACATAACACATTACTTCAATACATTACTTACTCATTGTTAATTGGTGTTATCTTTAATTGTTTATTTATTGTTAAAATATATGTATTGTTAAATTCCAGTCACAACACGACTTTACAAACTGATTGTAAAATTGAAATTCACCCGCTTGTCCTAAATATTAAGCTGTACAATAGTCGATTTATTTTTCTATAATAGACAATGTACTCTTCTTTTGGGAAAATAAAATAAAAATAAAAAAACGTGTGGAAGTTGTTGTTAGCATCACTGAAGATTATTATTATTATTTAGTCTTATTGTAGGTTTGCCGTTTAGTTTCGAGTACATTGCTCTTCGTTTGTAAAACTGGTTATTTCCGATGAAACTAGATCACTTGGACTTTGATCACGAATGTGAATTACGGGAAGCTTGGTTTGCTTGACTTTTGCGGCCGTTTTTTTGTCTGTGTAATAATTGTCTTCATTTAGAATTTCAAAACTATTTCTTTTCATGTCGTAGGGCTCGTTTAGTAAAACTGCGTTGAGGCAGAGCTGTTAAATTTTTTGGATTTGTTACCAGATCTTGGTTTTTTCGAAATGAGTTTTCGTTTAAACAACTCCAGTCTGTCCTGCCGAACCTTTTGGTATCGCGATCTCCTCATTGTGCACGAGAGTTGACTAAGGTAAGTAGCTGAGGTTGTTTGTGATACTGCTGTAAGAGATTCAGAGTTAGATTTATTTTGGATACGTGTGCCGCTTATTTTCTTTGAGCTGTGTGAATTAAGTATTTGCTCTTTTTTTTATTAGTTTTGAATAATTTTGAAATTAATTTTTACCTAGCAGTTCATACCCTAAATAACTACATTAAAAAAAACGAACTAAATTGGTTACAAATTATGATCAGGTGAGGAAAAAAAACGTTTTTCTCACTTTGTCTATATATACACTTTGTTTACTGATGAAGCAATATTGAGTTTTTCATACCCTCACACAATTTTATACCAAAACGCACCAAAGTTAGCTACAAACATTCTCCATGATGACACCCATATATGTATCAATTTTCATGGTGTTCGGTCAAACGGTGTCGCAGTTTATAGGCTTCAGACAGACAAACAAGCATCCATTTATATTTATATAATGACAATGATGAAGTGGTTGTCAAAACTTACTAAGATTTGAACCCAGTCCTTAATTATAGCAGCAAAATGAGCGCCATCTGTCAGCTGATTTGTTTGAGTCGGTACACCTCATATACGCCCCGTTTAGTGAATGATTCAATAGCTTGCGCTGTTTGGAACAATCTCATTCCTATTTACCAAAAAAAATAATCCCAAAAATCAGTCAACAATGTGCAACATTGAAAATTCCTTGCGGTGAAATCGGTGCAGTTCCAAATAGGCTAAGAAGAAGTAAACCTTTGATCGAAGCAACTCATTTGTGTGAATTATTCACAATAAGCGAGCACATTGCACAGCTGCTTAGCTCGAGACACATTTGAACAGCTCATCGACCGCGGCTGTGGATGCAACATGCAAAATGCAAGCCTTAAACATCAACTAGAAAGGGCGGAAGAGAAAACCAAGAAAACTTTTCGTTTGCCAACAGTTCGGCTTCTGTTGTCGCATGTATACTGACTTGAGGAATGTTTTGTATTATTTTTTCTTACAGTTTTTCTGTTGCACTTCTTTTATGGAAATGTGGCTTGCCAAAGTTTTGCAACAAGCATTCAAAACATGCACAAATACAGGATAATTGTAACGGAAACTGCGACAGGAATGCCACTTTTCTCTGCTCGGTGACACGGATGGCATTGAACTTTACCCACCTGAGAACGGTATGAAGTCAAAGAAGCTAAAGAGGTAGAAGATGTAGCAAAGAAATCATTTTGTGTTGGAATCCGAGTCATGCAGCCTCAACATGGGAAATAAGCAAAGCACAAATGATGTGAGGCCCGCAACAAAAGCATTTCAATATTTAACCGTGGATTATGGATTTGAGCATGGCTCGATTATTGGCTAATTTGGTGCGCCTTTCATCAACGTATCAGCGCATTTTGACGACAGTCATCTGTAGGCCGATAGTTGAGAATAGACGATGAAATATTTATCCATTGAGCAAACACATAAAGAAGCGGCCACAGAAGAGAACGTCATAAATCACGAGAACAGATGCATAAATTATCACTGAAAGGCCATCAAGGAATCAAAAGCTAAGCCGTGACAAACAGCAACAGACGGACAAAGCGTGTCTGAGCGGCGAGTTTATATGACATTGAAAAGAAAGAAAAGATTGAAACAATATTAAGATAGAAGAAAAAAGTTATAAGAAAGTTACGATAAACAAAAAAAAAAAAACATTTAAGGACTTAACGCAGCACGACTGGGAAAAAAATCAAAGAAGAATAAGAAAAGCACTGCCACGCGGCAGCTTCTCTTTAATCAGCGTTCGTCTGCTCTGCGTGCCTCAGCTTAGTAGAAGACTACGTCCTTTTTCCCAACACCATAAGCCTGCTGCACTTACAGTTGCAGCAATATTTCAGTCAACTTGAGTCAACAGCGTCATCGACATTGCCAGCAACATTTTACCCAAGCCGATTGCAGCGACTTCAGCAAAATGACGACGGCATTCGGGCAAAGCGTGTTATCAGCGCAACGAAAGAAAAGCTGAGCTGAATGCAAAATTTACATTGGCGCTGGAAAATATGCAACGCTTCTGTTTATTTTCTCGCTCGTGCTCTTTCGGCTTATTTCTTTATTTTTTCCTTCGTTCGCTTTCGCTCATTGTTGAATATTTTAAATAGGGTATTCTCTACACGGACACGCAGAAGTTACTTAAGCTGTCTGGAGAATTTTGAGCAATTTTAATTATGCTTTGTCATTTCTCTATACATAAAATGAACACGCCCCCGCAAAGGCCTTTGGGGGTGAAAGTAAACAAACTATAAAAGAAAATTGTTATTGCTGTAAGTAAAATTGAGTAAAATTAACTGCGCTGCCTTTTTTGTCCATTAACACTTAACTCTGCTATTTGAATAAAAAAATATATATGTAGTGGATCGCTTTAGTCATTTGGCTTGAGTGACTGGGAAACTCTGTCCAAATAGCTAAGGCTTGATGCCTTAGGGACAACGGAGAATAGGAAGCCACATCAAAGCCACAAAAAGTATATACGTATGTAGATCATTTCCCAGACGGAAAATGAAAGATTTCCACAATAAAAAGAGGATTCATTTAAAATACTCATTGTCTTTTCGGAGTCTGGTGGAAGTATGCTACGGCCGCCGTCTCAGAGGTCGACGCAGTACGGGAAAAGTGCCGGACAGAGTTGGGCACTAACAAAGATCGGAAAAATTTGAGATTAAATTACAATTCTACTGGCAATTTCAAGCATTGGTATGAAAATACTTAATCTCAAATTCCAGCAGAGCTCGTTTTAAACATTTGAAATCAAGTGGTCAAATTTTTAGGATAATTGGATCATATAGCCTTCATAAGAACCTGTAACCCAAATATAGGTCCTATGAGGAAAAGGTGCATTAAGTCTGACTCTTGTCCAAGACAATCAAAGCAGTGAGTTCTCATTTAATTTAATTCAGGCCGTTTTAAATTCACCGGAACTCCATCAATGAAGAGTATACAATAAACAAAGGACGTACATTTAAACCGGGAATTCCAGCTCCGCTCGTGGCTTGACGGCATGCGGTTTCATTGTTTCGTTGACTAAGCTCCATCAACATAATCATCATTATGATGATGACTATGACTATGGGGATGTGCGATGTCATGTGTACTCATGTCATTGACAGTTGAATGTATACATTGTTGTTGTTGTTATTGTTGCTATTGTTGGCCCACTAGCTACTGTTGCATGCCGCTAGTTAACACACTTAAGCCTGAGACGCATGAATAGATGCATTCGTGTGAATAGGTGTTTGCGTGGTTCGTGGGATTATAATTGCCACAATGCTGTCAGTGACTGCTTACAACTACATCACACACACACACACACACACACACACATCCGTGACATATGTATGCCGCTACGAGCGCTCATGTTGCATATCATTCTTAATACGAAACCGCAAGCTGCATTTTCCCTTTACGACTCGACTCGAAACAGGACGCAGGACTATTTTTCAAATTTTTTTTTTTTGATTAAACAATCCAAAACTTCACTTGTTCTCGTCGACTTTCGTAATGCCGTCTTTATTGTTGTTGTTGTTTTTGTCACTGTCGTAACCGTCAGCGTCGTCATCGTCGCCATCACGTTTTAACAAAGTGCATAATATGCAGGAAAAGTGGTCTCTTGCATGCATTCTAGCGTGCCAAGCTTTCAAAGCGGGCAAAACCGTCGACGATGAAGCGAGTCAACGCACATAAGTAGGTAATACACACACACACACATTCGCACTTTCATACGCATAATGTTTTATTGTAAAAGCAAAGTAAACATGAAACCCCAGCGTCTGATACCCACTAACGCGTCTCTGTCGCTCGTTCTCACGCTCTATCAAGCGTTGTATGCTTTGGTCGTTGTAAAGTGAAAATCCGCTTGCATACTTTGTGGCGCAAAAACGCGATAAGCGGCGTTAAAATGCGGCGCCACTTTTTGTTGCATAAGAATTAAAATTTATGCTCGAGAACTATGCACACACACACACACATACACACAGAGAGAATAGCACGTGCCTCAGTGGCACAAGCATACAACACACACGTACTCATGAAAAAAAAAAACAAAAATAAATAAAAAATAGCATATACGTGTGCATGCACATTCGCCTGTGTCACTGTGTTTGTGTGTGTGCCTCTGCCTCTGCCATTGTCGCTGTCATTGTCGCTGCGCATTCAAATGATGCTGAGTGAAAATTACGTCAACCGCAACGAGTGCTGACAAGCAGTTTCTCCTTTTTCTCCGCCTGCTCTTTAGCCCTCTCATTCTTCGCTTGCTCTTTTCCTTCTGTTCATTTTCTTTTTTCTTGTGAACAATTTTACGCCGTTTTATGCTCAAACATGAAAGTGAAAATCTAGCGAAAAATTGCTACTACCTGCGTGTGTGCGTGTGTGAGTGTATGTGTGTGCGTTCGTGTGTCGTGCTCTACAAATTTTCACAATGGTTTTCCACTTTGCATATTAATTTTTACGAACAAATTGCACGCAAATTCGAAGCGGGTTAATTTAATTAATCTATTTTAAATTGATGTCGTTAATTAGTTTCCATGATTTATTATTGCGACAGTCAAATTTTTAATCGATTGCAATTAAATATTATCGCCGGGCGGTTTATGTCGCCTTGATGGATTTAAATGTCAGGGCATTAAAACCTGTTGCAATGAAAGTGAAATGAGTTAAAGTATCACGATTAGGTTAACACTCCTTGTAAATAATAGCTCAAAAGGTGCAAGCAAAAATACAATTTAACTGCGGCAATGCCTTCATACTATAAACTGTATACATAATTGGATGGAGCTTATTATAAAATGAAGACCATTTTGTTGAATTGTGGAACTTTTTAAACTACCTCGTGTACAACACAGTTAACTTATTGTATTGATCACTTTAGTTAAAATTTTCGTTCGATTGTTCCCTCTTAGTAACCACAATCAACCTACCGATCTATGTGTACAAGATTCTGTGGAATAAACGATCTCGCACAACTATAAAATAATCAGCCAAGAGACCAGTGGCTTCCTACTTGCCTACCACCTACATCGAATTACAGAACCTTCAGAAACACGGCCATCAATAAGTAGAATATTTATATATTTAACTCTTGTGCCTACTGATATCCAATGGTGCGTCAGCAAGCGCTTTGGCAAATAAGAATAACGCGAATCGATATTCTATCAAAATTCTATTAAAGAAATATTAGTAAAAATGCTTTTATAAGTATCATTGCTAAGGCGCTCATTCCTCGGGTTCGTGGATAGCCTAATGATAATTGTACCTCTGTAATAACTTTAACTTTGAGCAACTTTTCATTTCTCATCATTGAGAGCAATCAATGTCAAGAAGAAAATGTCTCCTAACATTTTGGATGACAGTTCTCTTGGTTGCCGAGGACTTCATATCCGTCCTAGCTAGCCGTGCTCCATTTTCGATGAAATTTCAAACGGTTTGGGAATGCCATATACTCTGCTCTCGAGATATGTAGTACTTTTGTGAACATCAAGACACATCGAATTTCGGGGCGACAGTCCTTCCTGCGCTGACGTTATTATTAACAATGAACTGATACAGACTGCGTCTTATTGTATAATGGTGAACGAATGTATTAATTATACGCCACATAGACGTCGTCACGAGCACTAGTCTACTACGAGTCGTTGCCGCCGTTAACAGGTTTGTCCAAACAACTGCAATTATTGTGCCCCATCCCAATTACATACTTGAACATTACCCAGGTACCCAGCAATGTAATAACCATTCATCTATTAAATTCACAAGTCTCGTCAATTGTAGAAATTGATATAACGGTTTTCTGTCATCTTTGAAGCCATTCGATCTTGTTTTCATATTGTATTGTATTTAATAGTTTTCATGTTGTGTTTCTCAGAGTTTGAGATACCATTTTTAATTAAAATTATCTCAGGATATTGACAATTGTAGTTTAGTTTTTGAATAGACTTAATAAAGGTTTTATGTGGATCGCCTTCTTTGAGCACGTCTTGTGCCTATGGACTTTTCTGATATCACTCCACTCTCCACTCTCCAGCATTCGATTTATGTAACCACCTCAAGTCTTGGATATTCGAAAAAATTGGAAGGGAGCGAAAGAGGAATAATCACAACGTGCAAAGGGAACTACTTTTGTAGAAAGTAAGGTTCTAATACCTATGGCATTCCACTATAGAATACTGCCCTTAACTCAAATATCTGTAGTGGATCACTCATCTATTGATATTAAAGAAAGATCCAATCTGTGGAACGTTTTGAGGCTTGACGTATGTGTGCCGTTGTCTAGAAAGTTGAAGCCTAATTGGTGTGCACCTCCAACCATCAGGAGAATGTTACAAAACTTTTTAATGTGTGGTCTATGCAATTAAATTGATTTCAGTTGTGGTTTGTAATGTTCAAGGCAATTAAATTAGATTGGTTTGACTAGGTAGATAGTCGCGATCGCTAGAACTCAGACTGGAAAGACCTATTGGACCTATTGGAACCCTCACAATCTCATTCAATAATTTCCACTTATACGGTGAGTCACAAGTTATACTATATCAGAATTTGACTCCCATAAGTTAAGCGCTGCCACTTCCTCATTTGCAAAGGCTGATCGAAAATCGAAGTTCACATCGGTTTACTGAAATGCTTTTCGGACGATTAGAGGCAAGTAGGCTTCATATGCCTTTAGTTTTTCGACATTTATTTTTAAATTTATATGGGTTCAGTAAAATAACACACCGAATAAAGTAAAATTTTCGTTTTAAATCCTCGTGTTTGAATTAATAAAGCATAATGAAAAAATTAGAAATTCCTGCAGTTCAATTTGTCAGCCACTGTTTGCCTGTCATAAGCGGGTACCTAAAGCGAATATGTTTTGGTTTCTATCCCTTTGACATAGCGTTACGTTACCAGGATAACTTGGTCAGGGCGAATGACTACTATTCCATATTCCAACAGGAGGAGTCAGAAAATCACTACTTTCTCGTGCTCGGCTCAAACGAACTGAACTCGTGCCCAAGGATAAAGATCATTTCCGGTACGCGTTTCCTCTGCTCCAATGGCACCGACATCGAGATCAGTGTGCCACACCCACTCATTGCCTGTGTGCCCTTCCACTTCTCCTATACGGACGATCTCCTCAAGATATGCAGCTCAAATGAACAGCCAGAGGCCACCTTCACGGCTTTGCTTTATACTCACG
Organism: Cacoxenus indagator; assembly: GCA_035041755.1. Lineage (NCBI taxonomy): Eukaryota > Metazoa > Arthropoda > Insecta > Diptera > Drosophilidae > Cacoxenus > Cacoxenus indagator. The sequence continues at coordinate 1,795 of JAWNKX010000225.1, read as the reverse complement.
CAAATAAAGTACAGCAAAGGCGGATGCCTAACAGTGGCATCCATTTCGATTGGAGCTTCAATTTATGTCTCCTGCTGATGTTGGGTATTGTGCTAATTTGGACAATGCTTCGGGTGCAACGATGATTCTACAATGACGGAAACAACATCTTTGTTGATGCTTTAAGTATTCTAATGTATTATATTAACTGTATTACTCGTGACAAAAAAAAAATAAAAATATATTATGCAAGCATTCATTACTTTCACTGCGCCTATGAAGCACGCTAACAAACCAGGCCCCAAATTTCCGGCATGCAGCAACTTCCGTTGCTCCAAATTTTCTTCCAAGGCCCTTGCAAATTGAATTCGCTGCTTCTTTTCACTTGCCTCGATGTCAACACTTGCTTGATTCATGCTTCGCCTTTCCTCCTTCCGTTGTTCGTATTAAAAAGAGATATTTAAATAGGTAGTGCTGCCGCAGCACAAAGTTTTCTTAAGATTCTTTTTCCAAACATCTGCTTGTCGATCCGTTTTGTTTGTGTATGTAGGTGTACCCCTCACAAAGAAATTTAGAGAAATCGAATTCCAAAAGCAAAACATTTCTGCTGCAGCACCTCTTCACTAATTCTGTGTGCAGCTCGTCTATCTTTCTGATTTCTATACTCTTCATATCGTGTGTGGTGATTTCACTATATCATGAGACATGTAACCCATTACAGAGGAAGACGGAGGCGTTACAGAAGCATGTCTAACACTATATATTTGTAGGCATTCATCAATGCCACCGTTAGGTAATACTGTCCAAATGGATTTGTGTTTAAATGTCGGTGTTTTATCATAAGATTGAAGCATATTGCGGTAGTCACATCTTACATTGGACTTGACACACTCAACTTGTGCCTATATAGTTATAGTTTTTATACATTTTCAATTGCGCCCACTTCTTGAAGATTACTGTTACTTTGGCTCCCAAACTGTTATTCATACTTTTTATTAATTTATTGACATAAAATATATCGAAGTAAGCCATTGTCTCGTTCAAGAGAGTGAAGGTCGCTTAGCATCAATTCTCTTAGCTATTTCGGTGACGGTCTGAAGAGCACAACGGGCAAAGTACATCAAGTGCTAGAAATCAATTGTTACAATCCTTGTTTAATTTCACTAAGGCTTCAACATTGATTTTCTAGTTTTTCCAGGAATATTGTATGCACCCACTTCGCGAAGTATTTAGTAGCTAACGTGACTCTATTTTTCAATGACGGTTAATATACATGGAAATCTTAATACACAAACAAACAAATACTTTGGCGCCAAATTATACTTACAAAAATAATGTTAAAGTTAAATAGATGCTTGAGTAGGCACCGACGGCCACCTTAGTTTGTCCTTAGTTTTGTTTACAAAAAATCAAACGTGTATTTTAAAATCTTAATTTTCTCTTTTCGTGCCGGAGTACATCAATCAATAGTGTTGTTAGAACGATGAAGATAAGAGATAGTAAAGATTGATATCTATCAGTTATTTAACTGATTCCTAAGGAGTGGGATTTGCTTAACAACAGTACTGTCTCGATGATCCGCCATGTCAATAATCTGACAACGACGGTAATCCACCGTTTTTGCAGTTCGAGACTAATCTTAATCAAGCTCGGCAAACCGCCTTCATTGAAATCTTCAGCTCGGCAATCCGCCGTCCTCCCTCTTTTTCACGGGCATGACGCACACAGTTCAATACTTTCGCAACACGGTCGTAAGCAATCACTATTTAGTCCGCCTCCGACTACCTGGAAAGCTCATCAAACGAAGAAGTCATGT